>OX578137.1:42343670-43074631 GCA_951213105.1 Amaurobius ferox | reverse complement strand
TATATATATATATATATATATATATATATATATATATATATATATATATATATATATATATATATATATATATATACACACACATATATATATATATATATATATATATATACACACACATATATATATATATATATACACACACACACATATATATATATATATATATATACACACACACACACATATATATATATATATATATATACACACACACACACATATATATATATATATATATATATATATACACACACACACATATATATATATATATATATACACACACACACACATATATATATATATATATACACACACACACACATATATATATATATATATATATATATATTACTGTGATGAATTAACTTGGATTTAAGATAAATATTTTTCACTTTAAGGGCACATATAGATTTCTAGTCGTCGTGCCGCATTTAACTCACCATTATTTCTTAGTACGAACCCACTTTCCATAATCCATAAGTCAAAACATTATTCATTAATTTAAACATTTTTAACTTTAAAAATTAACATATATTAACACTAATTATCAGTATAATTACAGTTATATAAGAGCTTACTATAAAATTACTCAAGGAGGAGAAGCAGACGTATGAGACCAGATAATATTTAAATTATTCAAATAGGTTAACATCTCGACCCAATATCACTAAGAAACGCACATACCTTCGCACTGGCCTTGGTTTGTGTGGTCGCATTTTCAGAGTCTCATGTAATGACACTGCACCTTTTTCATTGGCATTGCACTTATGCCATGATTATCTCTTATTCTTTCTGCGATATCATCAGGATCTCATTTTACTCCAACATTTCTGATCAGGCTAAAATCTTCTCTGTACCTGAAATGGTACAGGAAACGTGTAGAATTTAACTCAGACTACGTGAAATTGAAAAAAGCAAAGTTCATAAATCACAAAGCACGCATATAAGGCGTGTTCGCAAAAATATGGAAGACACTCCTATTTTTGATACCAGCATCTGTGAAATAGATGATATTTGTAATGGCGACAAGAAACTTGCACAATTTAACTAGGGCAACACAATGTTGCAAGTTAATAAAACACAAAAGTCGCCTACAGAGTTCGTAATATTGTGGCTTATAGCAACGTCTTATACAGATACAGATATCAGTGCTGACTAGATCGTCATAAGTTCGAAACCGGTCCATGGATGCTGGTTCCTGCAATGGGGGTGTCTTCCGCATTAAATATTATGAGATATTGCTATACCTTGTGAACATTAACTAATTTTTGTTGCTACCGATTAAAGTTTGTCCATCACATTTCATGGAAATCGCTTGATTATTTAAAGAGATATTGTGCTTCCTGGTGCAAAGTTAACATTTCTAAAATCTCGAGAATAACTGGTCATAATTATTAACCACTAACACATTTTTACATCTGGCTAGACGTTATTAAGCATTTACTAAATTCGTAATAATAAACATATCTATAAATTGGAATATCTTATTCAATTTTAGATCCACCCGTGCAATATCTCGAGTGTGGCACTTGTTATCATTATGCAAATTATGCCATTTATGAATGAATAATGAGATATAGAATGACTATTTTTTAATGTTTTCAATGCAAATACTTTAAGTAATGTTTTTCGGATATTCGAAAAAGAAAAAAAATGCTCTAAAACTTCAGATCCATAATCTGAAGCGAGTTTCTTTAAAATGTACAGCATTCTGGTGCTTTTGGATTAAAATAATGATGCCAAAGTTCACTCCTTTTACTTAATCTGTTTGAATAATACAGAGCTCCATGCTGTTTTTGTTCAGACCCAAACCGTCCGACCTACCAGAAAGGTGTAAGGTAACTGTTACAGAGCTCCATATGGAAAACTATAATATTCAATTATCGAGAATGGTTCGTGTTAACTATAGAACATTGGTTTGTGTTCATTTTAGGTGCAAAGTACTTTCCCTTGATATTGGTGGTACACTCCTTTGATAATGGTGGGTATATTTACATTTTTATAAATTTATTCCATTTCAGATCCAACGCATACAATATCTTAAAACGGCAAATTAGCGTTCGATAACTAACGTTATTGCTTTTTAAATAAAAAATCATCTATAAAATAGCAATTTTGTTACGTTCGAAATTGTTTCAAAAACTACTTTTTAATTTAAAAACATGTTCGAAAAAGTTCGTAAAAGAACACGTTCGTTTAAAGCTTTCTCTTGGGTTTAAATTTTATTTGATTTGCACAATTAGTTCGAGAATTATCGTGCAATAAATTTAAAGACATTATTAATGTAAGATATCGATACAAATTTGCAGGTACAGAGTTGAAAGGGGCATAACCATGGAGTTTCGGGTGCCCCTTCCCCCTCCCAATTTTTTTTTCGTCACATAAGTTTTCTCCTAAAATAACATGATTTTTAAAAATTTTTTCATCTAATATATGTTTAAATGTATTTTAATATATTTGCGCATTTAAAATATTTAATTATTAATCAATAATAAATGTGTTTTATTTTAAACATATTGTTATGTTTTAGTCAGAAATTAACAGCTCCCTCGAAATGTTTTTCTGTCTACGTACCTAAGAGCTGGTGTCAATCAACCAATAAAAAGTCGGCTCTATTATTGCAAAAATATAACTACGAAGAATCCACACATAGAAGCTATGCAGAAGACGTACTTGTGAGATACTTATGCTCTGCAATTGTTAACATTAAGAAACATTGATTGTAAACATAACAGAATAAAACATGAAGTCTACAATTGAGTCTTAATATGTATAACCCCAACATAACGAACACATTAACGAATTTAAAATAAATGCTCTGCAATTGTATAACCACAGAATAAAACATTAAGTCTAAAATGAGTCTTAATATGTATAACTCCAGCATAACGAACACATTAACGAATTGAAAAAAAATGGTTTATTCCCATTTAGTTATGATAAAAATGGGTAGATCACTAAAGATCCGAATTTTGACTACTTCACATTACTTTCACTTTGCTTATAGTATACATTGTAGGGAAATTAGAAATATCTTTGTGAACACGTCCAAAATTTCTGCGTTTCTGATTGCTTTTATTGATATAGTACATAATCGCAAAAAACACTCAATTTCTAAAATACTGAACAAATTTTAAAATTTGGAGAAACATTTTCTGGAAGATTTGAGATAGGTAATACCCCCCCCCCCTCCCCTAAAGAAAGAAATAATAATGTAACTTTGATGTAAATGATTCAATCATTTGCTTGATATGACGCCAGTAATAAAATGCATTTTTGCTTTATTACTTCCCTTTCCATACACAGTAATTTAAAAGGGG
Source organism: Amaurobius ferox (assembly GCA_951213105.1). NCBI lineage: Eukaryota > Metazoa > Arthropoda > Arachnida > Araneae > Amaurobiidae > Amaurobius > Amaurobius ferox. The sequence goes on along the minus strand of OX578137.1, from coordinate 43,071,305 downwards.
AATATTGTGATATTGGTCAGAAAACGAACCCTCAGATTTTAGTGTATGTTTTTCGTATTTTGAGCATCCCTGAAAAAAAATAAGTCATTTTTTTTGTCTGATGTTTTCCTATCTGTGAAAATGGGGAGAAAATAACTCTCAAACAAATTAAGATAATCGCATGAAATTTGGTACGGTTATTACAATCTATAACCGTAAAAGGCACATTTATTTTCAGACAAGCAGGCCAGGAAAAAACTCATATTTTATAAAATTCAAAAAAGAATCGAAAATTTAAAAACATAAAATATAGGCTAAAATTTCTTGCAAAAACCGTCATTTATAAGTATATTTTATTTAACTCTACATAGCATTATTACAAAATGTTAACACATGCCGTTCTCGGGATATTGCATATTTACAAACTAAAATGGAAAAAAATAAAAAATTAAAATAAATATAGTCATTGCTATCAAATGTGCAATCGCTTTGTAAGTACTTCGTATGATGAGATATAGCTCTCCATCAATAAATGGACATCATATTTTAAAAGTTATCACAAGTTGTTCTCAAGATATTGACCATTTTGTTTATCCAAAAAATGTGCTATATCTCTGGAATAAATTTAGCAAATTGTATGCAATTCGGTACGATTATAATAACTGATGTTAGAGGTTTATTGATCTTCAAAGATGTCAGCGAATGAGAGGGCCCTAAAATTTTCGAACATTTATTTAAAAATCATAAAAATAGAAAAATATTTCTGGTAAAATATTTTGAAGAAATAGTCATTTCCTTTGCCATTTTTATTTAGAAGCAAATTATAGACCATTGACATTCTTTACAGAACACTATCATTTAGAGTACAGCAATTTAACGCATATGAAATATTGGAGCGTTTTAAATCTAAATTCGAAAAAATAATAAAATATTTAAACACGTTCACTACAATAATTTATTTTAAAAACTCGGAGCATTAACACGAAAATATCAGCAATTTATTTGGAATTTTCAAAGCACAGTTATAACACACACTTTTTACATATATATTGCAAGCCGGATAATAAAAACGAAACATCATATGAATATTGAACAAAACGCAATTTGCAGCAGCATCTGAATTTTCTATTTCATAATATGAAATTTACAGCAAATGGGTAAAACGCAAAATGAAATTTGGCTATGCATTTCATTTTCCATCATTTTAACAAATCCCTCAATTTATTTAACTTTTTGCTTATGCCTGTCCACGCCAAATCAGAAGTTTAATGTACTTTTGATCATGAAATATTTATAAGGAAACAGAATATTCCAATAAAAAGAATTAAGCTCCTGAAAGGAATAACCATTACGATAAAGAAACACATGCATGGAAGATTCCATTGTTTTATGAAAAAAGAAGAGAAAAGTTTGCAAAATTTTGTGACGGGGAGTTTGAGGAAAATTATTTATGTTGGTTATGAAATGGCGGAAATATCTGTGAGTAATAAAAGTACGGAAATGCGGGTCAGCAAAATTTAAATATATTCTTTTAAATTTTTTAGCTTTTGTAAGCAGTGTATGCGAGTCATTTATATATATCGCACAAAACAAGCGGCGAGGCAAAAGGTTAATGCATTGAAGATGTCAGCGTATAAAAATATCTAATGATGGTATCACGTGACTTATTCTACAGTTTTTTTATTCTCTTTTAAATATTCATAACAAGAAATGTGACTATCTGTTCTATTACACTAAATAATTAATATGTGTAATCATAAATTACTGGATTACAGAAAATTATAATTTTTAGAGCTTTTGGTTATTTTATGATTTTATTTCAAGGGAGCAATTTGGTGCTTTTTAAAAATGCCCACTCTACAACATAAAAAAATCTGAAGTGTGTAGCAAATTACCTCCCTTATACATAATGCAATTTATTTACTTCTTTTACGGTGAGGAAGTGAAATATAATACCCACGATACAATATATTTAACGTTAAATCATACACAGGGTCTTTCAAAAGTCCGTATAAATTTTAAAAATCCATTAAAAATCGAAAAATCATCGCATTGAAGTACGGTTTGTACCAAGACGGGGGGGGGGGGGGGATTAACGTGAAAAAATTTTGTAGTTTAAAACATCACCTATAGGTGACGCTGAACGCATTGGAAATACAAAGAAAATAACTTACTGTACATGTCAAATCATGTGACAAGCCTAAGTAAACCAGAACAGGTAATAGGACATTTTCCTTTCTTTAGATTTTTCTTAAATCGGAATTTTCTCAAAGCATTTGATGCTGATTCTCCGTTCACGTAATACAGCTTCACTAACAAGGCTTTCCCGATCAAAGTTAACATCGTCCCAAAAACTTCTTCTTTGCACAACAGCTTACTAATGGATCAAATGAAGAATCTACAGAGCACTACAGCTCTTTTATAACAGCCTCATTTGCATAGTTCTCGAAGATGTATTCGGGTAAGCGCCACCTGTAGGTGACTTTTTAAACTGCAAAATTTTTTCACGTCAAAAAAAGAAAACCAACCACACTGGCAATACTTATGGTACAAACCGTACCTCAATGCGATAATTTTTCGATTTTTAATGATTTTTTAAAATTTATACGAACTTTTGAAAGACCCTGTATTTGACGTTTTTCCATATGACAAAATGTAACGTGATTTTGAAATACCTAATTAATTTATATTTTGCATAACTCCAAATTAAGAATTGCCAATATTGATAGCATCAGCAACAAGTTATAAATTCATTATATTAAAATATTTGAATAATTAATTCATCAATTTAGCGTCATTTCCGTTAATTTAGAATCTCTTTTGCCATTTCGAATACATTTTCGCCAATCTGGGGAAATATATTACCAATTTGGTGATGTTTTGATAAATTAGTCGCCACATTTATCGCCAAACATTACACACAAACGAAGATAAAAGCTTTTCTTATATATAAATGACTATTGAAGAATTGTCGGTCACAAAATGCAAAACTATCACACAGGTATCTTCTTTCGCGCATAGAATGAACTGGATCTACGCGAATGATGTTAGCAAATTTGTCGTATAATATTGCATGACAAGTGAACATGTTTCGTGATAGTTAATACTTTTTATTTTATTTAATAGTTTTGATAAATTTATTAGAAAAACCTGCTATATCTCGAAAACAGTGGATGCTAGTCTTCATTCGTTTTCTGATGAAACATAACATAGGAAATGATAATTTAGGTAACATTATTAAATGTTCTGACTTTTCAATGATTTTGTCAAAATTTCATTCGATAATTTGGTTGTCTTCCGAACATTCGATTACATTTAAAATCCATAGATTTTTAGCATTTAGCAACTGCAATATGTATACAAAATTTCGTACGAAAAGCTTCGTTCGTTTGTAAGATATCGCTTCCACAGGCTCACGGACAAGAACACACATACATACACATAGACATTCCCTCAAAAACGTTTGATCAATGTCAGGGATGCTTGAAGCGTGCTCTTCAACTATCCGTTAGAATATTTTCCCTATACATTATACTATGTATATAGGGAAAGTAAAAAAATAAGTAATATGTTGATATTACTGTATATTTGTAATTATTGGAGTGGTTTATCCATTTCGCTAATAACTATTAAAAAATAAACATTTGATTAATGAATCCTATTTTTTCCTGCCCTTACATCTTTAAGGGCTGTTTCGTAACTAGCATGTATTTAGATATTGCTCAAATAAACCATGTTCTATTACTGATTTTAATTCAGGTGTTATCATATGTTGAAATGCATGGCAAAGGTGTAAATATATTTTTGTTTGGCTATACTTGTAATATTTTATTACTTTAACCTTTTGCTGTTCTGTATCATCAGAGTCCCTATATTGAAAATTTCTAGTTCAATCCAGTTGAGCCCCGACATCACTTTTCAAGCTGATTACTTTATTAATGTTCTGACAACGCCATCTATCGGCTAAATATTGTACTTGCCAATATTTTTCCTTCAAAATGGTGTCTGTAAAGAGGAAAAGGTTGCAGCAAATGAAATTGCGATATTTTAGTTGATTCGGGAAATAGACACCTGATAAATGATAGAAAAATGTATGATTTGGAATATAATAAAACGTGAAAATAATTATAATATAACGTGCAAAATTTATAATAAAAATAATCATTTTTTGTCGATGTGATGTTTTCCCTCCAATTTTCATAAAACATGGATAGCTTGGAGAAGAAATGTTTGACATGAAAGGGTTGGTATATCCATCAATTTACTTAACGTTATGTTTATGCGTGCCTAAAATAAATCACAAATGTTATATACTTTTCTTTGTAAAATACTTAAGAGAAAGCATGATATTTAATAAAAAAAAAACTTGCATTCATATAAGAGTAATAAACATCACGATGAAGAAACGCAGGCATGAAAGTTTCCATCGTTTTACAAGAAAGGGGGAAAAAAAGTTTCATATTTTTGCACTAAACATGTCTGAAAATTATGTATTCTTTGTGCGAAATAGAATTATTTTGTTTCGCAAGCAGTAGAAAAGAAGAAATGCGGTTCGGCATTATTTCAATACATTCTTTCAAACTTTTTGCTTTTGAAAGAAATGTTGAAAAAGTAAATTTGGTGAAATAGGGTATAACATCGTAAAATATACAAGCATTTTTACTCTTTATAGAAAATAATTGTTCTTCCCGAAACTTTTCAAATTCGATTCTTGATCAAATGAGCACATTTTCAGATTTTCTGCACACATTTCAAACACTATTATAAAATATCCACCTATGCGTGTGTGTTTGTGAGACCTGAATACGATAACTCAATAGCAAATAAGTCTGACAGTATGAAATTTCGTGTGCATAGAAATTACATGGAAATCTAGTGCTGGTTAGAATATTTAGTAATTATCATAACTAGAACTGGAAATATTTGAATTAGATGATTTCCATGATAATCTCCAGAACAATAATGCTGTAAATTATATGATAATTTAAACTACACTACGAATGTTAATAGTATCAATAGATTTTCTTATCATGGATTAAACTAATGCATACAAAGGCGAAACTAAATTGTTGCCAACATGATAAAAGAAACCTTTAAAAAAATTTTACAAATGACTTAATTTAAAATGGATATATCAACTTTTACTTTCCCTGCAGTATATGGTAATGTATAGGGAAAGTATTGGAATCATGTCGAAAATCGCAATTCGAGTTTTCGACGGATCTACACATTTTGACACCTCTGAAATACGATAAAACCATTTTTAACGTGACGTCTGTGTGTGTGTCTGTGTATCTGTCTGCCTGTGCAGATATTGTATCCACTCTAACTCAAAAATGAATTGACCAAATTTCATAAAAATTGGTAGATAAGTCACGTGCGGGAGAATCTGGTGCTGATTAGTTTTGGATACGAATCGAGATAAAATAAAACCCGCCTTTTTTTGCGAAATGGCCCGCAAAAGGTTGTATCCACTCTAGCTGAAAAACTAATGGACCGAATTTCACATAATTTGGTGGATAAGTCTCTTGTAGATTACACTGGTGCTGATTAGATTTTGGTACGATTAGGAAAAAAATAACCTGCCTTTTTGTGCAAAGTGGCCTGCAAAAATCGTCAAAATCTAAAATAAAAAAACTACGTATGCTCAAATATATCCATTAAATGCTTGTTTTATACTTCAATTTTAACGAAGGAAAGAATAATATCAATCCCGTTACACTAGGACTAGCCGCTCTCGAGATATTTTAGTATTCAATGTATATTAATGCAATAGTATGTATTAGTATATCAATGCAATACATGATAATGTATAGGGAAAGTATTGGAATTACGTCGAAAATCGCAACTCGAGATTTTGACGAATCTGCATGTTTTGGGACCTCTAGAATACGAAAGAGCTTTTTTTAGAATGACGTCTGTGTGTGTGCCTATGTGTCTGTCTGTGCAAGGAATGTATCCACGTTAACTCAAATACCAATGGACCAAATTTCATAAAAATTTTATAGATAAGTCACTTGTGGGTTACCCTGGTGCTGATTAGATTTTGGTACGATTCGAAATAAAGGATCCTGCCTTTCTTTTGCGAAATGGTCCGCAAAAAGTGCTGTATTTACTCTAGCTGAAAATCGAATTGGCCAAGTTTCACAAAATTTGGTGGATAAGTCACTTGTGGGTTACTCTGGTGCTGATTAGATTTAATGATTCGGAAAAAAATAACCTGCCTTTTTGTGCAAAATGGCCTGCAAAAATCGTCAAAGTCTGAAATAAAAAAACTACGTATGCTCAAATATATCCATTAAATGCTTGTTTTATACTTACATTTTAACGAAGGAAAACCCCACCTACTTTAATACCATGATTTATCCCCCAATGTCCTCCCACTGTAAACCTCTTGGAGCATCTGTGGGACACAATAGAAACGCACTTATGATCCATGCATTTAGCGCCATCCAATGTAACATAGTTATGATCAACACAGCAAAATATGTGGGCGGCAAACTCTGCTGGAAGATATCGGCAACTATATCTCGACGTTTGGCTGCATTGCTGAGATCCTGAGAAATTGCTTTTATTAGGAGTATTTACCTATATCATAATTTTTGTCCTTTCAAAGTATATTTCTTTAATACATGAACTTTGTTAGTGACAAAAATGGTAATTACATGGAATTATTACAATTATCGCAATTGCCATTACTAGCACAGTAGTTATTTACAAATATTTCATTAAGATAATTCCATGAAATAAATTTAATCCGTATAATACCACATTGCATAAAAATCTCATTTACTAGAGCATCAAATTTTTTAAATTCATATTTTGAGGTTCATAACACAAAAGTGTGAACACAAACGTTAGGGTATGCATCCCGTTTTCCATCACTTATGCAAATCCACAGATTTATTTAAATTTTTAGATTTGAACGCGTTCAAACGAAATCAGGAAAGTAATACTATTTTCTTTATGAAATATTTATGAGAAAATATTATATTTAAACATAAAGTCAGATCGTATGAAAAGAATAATCATTACGATAAAGAAAGAAATGCATGAAAAATTTTTGTGAAAAAAATATCAAGAATTTTTTAGCATACTTGCAAAATGCTACAGAAAATCATGTATTCCATGAATAAAATGGAAAGTACTAATACTAGTGAGTAATAAAAATGCAAAAATAAAATTGAGCATTCTTTAATAAATTCGATCGAATATTTCGCTTTTGAAAATATTTTTGAATGTATAAATCCTTAAAATATATTACTCAAAATAAGAGGCAATCTAAATTTACACAATTGTGAAAATTACTTATATAAATCAAAACAAGGAAATTTACAATAATTTGTACAAGAGTATAAACTACGGATAAAGCATCATACTGTAAAAAAAAATTATGGTGTCATATAGTTTGGAGGGTGAAAACGGTATACTTCGTTAGGAGTAGCAAGAAGCGCAACCTCCAGTCTCCAAAGTAAAATGTACATTTGCCAATAGAATCGTTACTGTGGTTGAAGCAGGAGAAAGGGTTACCACTGGTGAGTGTAGAAAAAAGGAGGAAAAACCCGCGGAGAAAGGAACGAGCAGCAGGACACTATTAATAAACGGTTTAGAAACAGAAGATTATGTAAAGTTACAGCAAAAATATTTTTAGGTAAAATAATTCTTTATCTTCGGGGACAGTAATCTGACCTTAAAAAATCAAATAGGACATTTGGATGAATGTATATGTTCCTATTTAACTATGGCACATATTTTTAATATATACTGCAATGCATTAAAGACAAGAACGACACCTGGTTGTAAAAATAATATTTTGAGAACATATGATTATCTGCATAACGATCTGAAAGTTTTATAATATATTAAGATTAATTTTGATAAGCAGATAACTTTGAAAAGGAGATTATCATGCACAATTATTATAATTATATTACGTACAATTTATGAATATAAAGTTCGTTATAGCACACCTTTTAATTATTTTCAAGTCATGCAGAAACAACCAGGCTATTTATATATCGGGCTTCTGAATATTGAGATTGGCGCTTTTACAGCCGAACTACTAAGATTCAAAAGAAATATTTTGCCTTTTAACCAAACCTATTTTGTGGTCGTATAGAATTTACACGTGTTTTTTTTCTATAAAAATGTTATTATTTCTTATAATCTATATTACATTTACTTTGTACAGAATTTTTATAATTTGTCGGATGCCGGCAGGAAGTTAATAGCTATAAAGGGGACTAAGTCCCGCCAAATCTTGCTATCAGCGCTCTTACTACGTAACTTTACAGAGAATCTTCATAAAGCCAATGAAAACATAATTATTTATGAAAGACGATATTCTGAAGTAAAAATTAAAACATATGAAACACGTGTTTTAAGACTCAGCATAAAACAATTCTTCAAACAAAGATAACTCCTATTTAGTTTGAAATGATTTGTTGTAACATTATGAGAAACGTAAGATAATAATGGAAAATAGAACATCTTGAAAAATTCCCGGAATTATATAATCTTGAGTTCAATGAGAATAGTACGATAAAAATTTACATTTTCCTCTTGTACGTTACCTCACTTTCAGTTTATTTTGTAGAAAGGGAATTCCTTACCATTTGTTAATAAGTATTGTGTTGAATTTATTTTGCAATTAAAGTTCTGTTTGATATAGGTAAATTGTTGCGCACTAGAAAACAAAATAATTCCTTTATTTACTCTATTTGATGACAACTATTCTAATTAGACTGTAAATGTACACGACTACCTAAATATTTTAATACTTACAAAATTAGTATTGTCAGGAAAATTTTAACTTATTTTAACACAGAAAAGTATTTGCATTCCCATTCTCATCAGAAAGGAGGAATATGACATAATTCTATCTTTACACATTTTAATATTAACATGTTCAACCATTTAAGTCAGTCAAACACTGTGATATCTGCAATAAGAACTTTGTGCAATTATTTTACTTTCATAATACTTTCACACCCAAACGTACAAGAAAATCTTATAATAAACAAAAAACTTTTTAAATAAAATCGATTATAAATCGATTATAAATTGCACAAAATATCCATTGAACGATTCAATTCTGTATTAATCGATGTTTACACATTTTTACTCAGCTATTTAAACAAAATCTGTTTTTGGAAAATATAAAGCAGCACTTTGCGCACAAACACAAAAAATCTTATGTAGCATCACATAGTATTCACTAAGTAGTGTCATGACTTTACTCCTTTTACAGAAAATTTTGATGCATTTTGATACACAAAGTGCACAGTTCAAAGTTTTAGCATTGAATTAGCACAATGTTAATTGATTGGGCTCTTATGGCAACTTATTTATCAATAATTATTAACTGAACAGAATAAACTAATCATACTCAAATGCAAAAATCGAAAATATCAAAATGTAATTGACAGAGTAATCGAAATGTAATCGACAGAGAATCGAAATATAATAGCCAGAGTAACTGATATCCAGTGAAATAAATGTATACTGGTGAAATCTCTAACGTCATGATGTAAAACTATTATAAAATGTATCATGTCTTGTGAATGGAGCAAACCAGTTCTACGAAAATGATGTTAACAGATTTGTTGCATTACATATGGACACATTTGTAATACTGTATAATTTGCAATATTGCAATTGGTAAAATTTTTAGAAGAAATAGCTTAAATTATATATTTTATTTTTATTTGGAAGAGAATGACAAACATTTACAGAACATGATCTATAGCGTAATAAAAACCGATGTCGCACTCGAGATATTGCATGTTTCAGTCTAAAATGAAAAAAATATGTATCACTGGTCAAAATGATCACAACTATAGCATGTTAAGCTTCAATTTAAAGGGCTTGAAAAGATCTTTCAATTGATGCATTACTTGTCAATGCACCCTTCGGGGGGGGGGGGGGGGGACTGCTGATGTCACGAATACAAAAATTGTATTACAACAAAGATTGAAACTATTAAGCCTCGTGATCACAGCGCCATAAATAACCCCTTTGATACATGATTATGCCAAATTTTGTCCTATGCTGCCATGTTAAACAAGAAAGATCAAACATGCTTAAAGCATTGATTATGAAACACTTTCCAACTTCAATGCAATTTTATTTAAACATGTCTAAAATGCAATACATTCCTCTGTAATATTTTAAAACTTATCACAATACTACATTGATTTATTATATTTGAAAACTTAAACCTTCATCGAAAAAAATGAACTTCATTCAAATGACGGCATTGAAATATAAATTGCCTGGTTTAAACATCTCTAAAATGTGATACATTCCTCGCTAATAATTTTAGAATTATCATAATACTACGATTATTTATTATATTTGAAAACTTCATCGAAAACAACTGACATTCATTCAAATGACGTCATAGAAAAAAATAACACGCCTGGCTCTCTCTATAAAAGCAGTATTTCATTCATAAATAATTTCCCATTCATGTCATTCATCACAATACTATAATAATTTATTTCATTTAAAAATTAAGATCATGGAGTTACACGTAATTAAACTCTATGCGTAAAACTTCATCGAAAAAACTCGCCCTTCTCTTCGTAAAATCAATGAATATTTCATTCATATCAGCTATGCAGACTCCATGAACTAAATGATTTTGTGTTAAAGAAATACAGCAATTCTAATACAACTCATTCTACATATTTTGCTGTTTCCATTTTACATACGTGAAAAATAGGCTTCGTTGTAGACATAATCAAATTTGGATGAGCATTTAAACTCAAATATATTGTAATTGCGTTGTTTCAGTATGTAGATGCACAGAATTTATGCAAAAATAAGGTGGTTTTAGAACGGATACAACAATCAATATGAATTAAAAAGAACTTTAAAAATCACGATTTTGAGACAAGATGGATGCCATATATCATTTTAAAGTGGGTGGCGTGATCTTTTCATATCATGGTCACGTGATCGCTTCATATAAAAGGTGTTATTATTATTTTGATTTTTATTTAAAAACTACTGAATATATTTCGCTGAATTTTTTATATATATTTTATAGAACAATTTAAATATTACCCACAATTTTCGAAGCAATTTGTGAATTTTAAATCCGCTTAAAAAATGTTTGAAAAAGTAGGTCCCATAGGGCTCAATGTATTTCATTTTTTCAACCCGGGTTCAATCCAAAACTAATTGGGTGATATTATTAATTTATATTCCCATAGGTCCCACAGACCGTCTGAACAACCTACTAAAATTTCACTTTGATAAAGTAATTTTTACGGCAGTTATCGTGCTAACGGGCAGACAGACAGACAGAATGAACATAGTCATAAACACTTTTCAACTTTGTTGTAAAGTGTTAAAAAAAGATAAAATTTCGAATAATCTTCGAAATATCCGCTTGAATTTAAAAAAAATATTATCTAGTTCTAGATTTTTTTTATGACAAAGCTGGATATAAAGTTTCGTGAAAATCCATTAATATTTGCGACAGTTACCGCGTGCACAACAGATCGAACACAGACATACAGACGCACATCACTCCAAAAATAGTCAGAACGTATTTAGGAGATCATAAAACATGTTGCCATCAAAATCTCAAATTTTTTGTGAAAACTATACTTTTCCAATACTATATTATATAACACAGGGTGTTTCACAAAATACTCCCTAACTTTGAGATGAAACAACTCGGATCAGCGTCTCCGGGTCGGAACGCTGATCGATAGAAGACAAGTGATATGTTTATTGGGAAAGCCGTAAAAATCTGATACAGAAGTTTCAAAATTAGTTACAAATATTGTTGACAGATGGCGCTGTACGCTGTAGTCGCAGTTCGGAGTTCGAGAAATAAGCTATAAATAGCGATGAAAATAATAGTGGTGACAATAAACATATCACTTGTTTCAGTCTTCTATCGATTAACATTTCCGAGTTCTTTCATTTCAAAGTTAGGGAGTCCTTTGTGAAACACCCTGTATGAAAAGTAAAAATCATAAAATGTTTACTTTTCATATAATTAAATTCGTATCATAAAATGTTTACTGTCACTATAATTAAATGAGTAAATGATTTGTAAACAATTTAACTAGAATTATCCCGATTGTTTCTAGATATATCATAATTGTTATTTTATTCTCAGAGATACAGATATCTCTGGAAATTATCAATTGAGTTAGATGAAATTTAGTATACGCATTCTAATATGTAACAACAAAAATCTTATTTATTTTTAGAGAGATATATATATAAAAGGGAATTTTCTTATTTGTGTAGATTTCTCAAAACACTAAGATTCGTTAATTAGTAGTGAAAATCATGTGTTAGATAAAGAAGATAGTTTATTAATGTATTTTTTCCTCCAATCATTGGCGTGAAGTGAAAAAATCTACTTTGTCTAATACATGAATTTTATGGGGGAAAGCAGAAGCATAAATCAGAGTAGATTTGCACTATTTTTGAACCAAAACTAGCGATATCTCAACAACGGCGTATGTTATAATACTGAAAAATATTTAATTTCCTTTTAAGTAAAAAAAATGCGTATAAAATGACTGATTTCTCAACAAATTCAATTTATGAAATCAGTCGTGCTATGAGTCTGGAATCCATGTTTTTGCACTGAGGACATCGGCCGAAATGCACTCTAATTTGGATGTTTAAACATTATTATAACGCGTATTTTTTGCATGTAGTATACGTATTGGAAGATAATGGTACTTAGGAAAACCTTACATCCTACCAATAGAGCGAGAAGCAATTTGAAGTTATGTTTAAATTTTTTATTTCATATTTTTGAGATTTACAGCAAATGGGTGAAACGCAAAGGCAAATTCGGCTACACATTCCATTTTCCATCGCTTTAACAATTTTTCTCGATTTATTTAACTTTTTGTTTATGCGTGCTCATCCCCAATCAGAAATTTAATGTACTTCTGATCATGAAATATTTATGAGGAGACAGGATATTCTAAAAAAAAAAATTTGGAAATCCTATGAAAAATAACCATTACTGTAAAGAAACACATGCATGAAAGGTTCCATTGATTTATGAAAAGAACAAGAAAGTTTGCAAAATTTTGGGAAGTGGACTTTGCGAAAATTTATGTATTCTGCGTATGGGATGGTGGAAAATATCTATGAGCAATAAAAATATGGAAATGCGCTTCAGCAATATTTAAACATATTCTATTGAATATTTAGCTTTTAAAAGCAGCTCAGCATGCGAATCATTTATATATATCACACAAAACAAGCGACGGAGCGAAAAGATGATGCATAGAGAGAGCTCAGTGAGATAAAAATCCAATAATGGCATTAAGTGGCTTTCCTACTGTATTTTCATTCTCTTTTAAATAATTGTAATCGATGAAACTAGAATAATCGTTCTATTACGTAAAATAATTATATATGTAATAATTAATTATTTAATTACAGGGATTTGCAATTTTTCATAACTTTTGTTGATTAATAGTTTCATTTTGAGTTTTTATTTATTGTTTGACCTGAATACCTATTATATGGAGAAAGTATTGTTTTCACGAAGATTTTAGAATTCGGGATTTCGATGCTAATATATGTATTAGAACCTCCTGAGTACGTTTTGACTATTTTTGGTGTGATGTCTGTCTGTCTGTCTGTCTGTCTGTAGTCGATTCCTCGTGTACACGATACCGGCCACAAATATTTATGGCTTGTCACAAAACTTTATATCTGGCTTTATTAACAGAAAAATTAGAACTAGATAGAATTTTTTTAATTTCGAAAATATATATAATTTCAAAATTATATATTTTCTTAAAACGGCATAATAGGACAAAATTTGACATAATCATGCATTAAAGATGTTATTTAGGGCTCATTTATTATGGCATTTTATAGTGTCAATCATTGTTGTGAAAAATAGCCGCTATATAATTTGTATGCTCGTGACGTCATTAGACCACTCGGGGGAGGGGGCACGCTACCCCTCGTGAGGTACATTGTCACGTTTTATATAAATCGAAATGTTTTTCAAGCCTTTTTAAGTGAACTATAAATGTAATCATTTTGATCCACAATATTGAATTTCCAAAATTGTCCTTGTAAAATTTGGAAAAATTAACACAAACTACTTAAAATTGGATTTTTATATGAGAAAGTAGAACGAAGCCACGCTCCAATTAATTTTATTTTGTATCTTTATTGCTACAATTTATTTCTTATTTCTAAAAGTTCGTCTATTTATTTAACATCTTGATTATGTGTGTGGAAAGTAAATCACCAAGATTATGTATTTTTTTTTTTTATGAAATTTTGAAGAAAGTAACAGGATATTAAATATAAAACACAACTCACATCCATATAAGGGTAGTAAACATTACGATGAAAAAATACATGCATAAAAGATTCCATAATTTTATCTAAAGGCGGAAAACAAGTTTTGTAATTTGGCACTGAACCTGCCTGGACATTGTGTATTCTTCGTGTGAATAAGGATTTTTTGTTTCGCAAGTAGTAAAAACTGGGAAATATGGTTCAGCATTATTTCAGCAAATTATTTTGAACTTTCTTACTTTTGGAAGAAATGTTCTACAAGTAATTTCTGTGAAGTATGGCGTAAGATCATAAAATACACAAGCATTTTTACTCTTTCACGCTATTGTATAGAGAAGGAATTGTTTGCTCGAAAATTTTCAAATTCGAGATTTTTTCGAATAATCAGATAAAGATTTTCTGCACATTTTTCGAAAACTCTTAAAACAATGTCCGTCTGTGAGTGTGAGACCTAGACACGATAATTTAATAAAGAAAATTGTAAAAGCCATTATAAAATTGTACATGTATGTGCATATAAATTAGACAGAAATCTAGAACTGAAATAAAAATTATAGTAATTCTCATAATAAGAACTAAAATTATTCAAATTTTATCATTTTCATGATATCTCCAGAACAATAATAGAAGTATAACATAAAGAAGTCTAATAATTATAACTCCACAATGGATGTTAATAACATTAATACATTTTCTTATCATGAATTAACCTAATGCATACAAAGGCGCTACTAACCTGCTGCTACCTTGATAATAAAGAAACCTTCAAAGAATTCATGCAAATAACTTGGATGCTAATTCAAAATAAATATATCCTTTTGTCCTTCTGTTAAGGATTGTGACATAAACAGAACTAAACACTATAAATAATGCTTCTATGACAAAGATGAATGGAAATTCACATTCTAAATACTCATTTGTAAAAAAAGGTGTAAAAATATATTTCCTTTTGAATTTTGAATAGACAGATGTTGCTAATTATAGATCTGTTGTAACTATTTCATTCTATTATATATTCATCAACATGGTTTTACTCCCAGAAGGTTTATATTTTCTAATTATTTAGAGATAACATGCAGATTTGAATATACTGTTCATAATCACAAACAATAGGTTTTAGTATTGCACTCCAATTGCAGATAAGAACATCCTTGAACCTGTTTCGCGCTTTCGGGTGTGGTCGTCAGCAAGAAATAGTTAATATTTCCAATAGTTAATAGTTCCAAGTTTATACTCACACAATCCACCTACAGGGGGCGTTACCAAAGCTTGTATAAATTTGTTTGGTTCGAAAAATTGTGGTACATAGCAAGTTTTCCTGTCGGCATTGCAGGTATAAATTGTTTTATGCTAGAATTTTAAAGCTAAAAAATGATGTTATGTTCCATGGCAACGCGAACTTAACTTTGAAATGCAACAGAGTTCCGTAAGAACTTTATGTTACTTACATTGATTTTAAGCCCCTCTTTCCTTAATACAACGTTGTAAAGAACCTTGCGGCCCTAATCGGGAATCGAATCCTGAATCTCCAAACTGGCCCGACGCTCTAACAAGTTACTGGGATGAAATTGCAAGCTCTTATTGTCGAAATAAACTCCGCATTCTCCTCCATCTAATGTCAGATTGGCGGGTAACTGCCGATCTGACTGACTACCTCCTGCTATATTTTTACCTCATGTTAGCCTCCTGCTATATTTTTACCTCATGTTAGCCTCCTGCTATATTTTTACCTCATGTTAGCCTCCTGCTATATTTTTACCTCATGTTAGCCTCCTGCTATATTTTTACCTCATGTTAGCCTCCTGCTATATTTTTACCTCATGTTAGCCTCCTGCTATATTTTTACCTCATGTTAGCCTCCTGCTATATTTTTACCTCATGTTAGCCTCCTGCTATATTTTTACCTCATGTTAGCCTCCTGCTATATTTTTACCCCATGTTAGCCTCCTGCTATATTTTTACCCCATGTTAGCCTGCTATATTTTTACCTCATGTTAGCCTCCTGCTATATTTTTACCTCATGTTAGCCTGCTATATTTTTACCTCATGTTAGCCTCCTGCTATATTTTTACCTCATGTTAGCCTCCTGCTACTACTATTTTTACCCAGGTTAGTATCCTGCGTTGTCGTTATCCTCTTAAAATTGAAATCTGCGCTCAATCTTCCAGAGTCCACTGAATCCGTACTAGTCATACTAGGGTCACTTTCAGATCCCCGACATCTTTGTACTAACCAACAAGGTTGATTTGCTCGGGCACCATTGTAAGGAACCTTGATGTCCCAATCGGGAATCGAACCCAGGATCTCCGAACTGACCAGTCGACGCTCTACTGTTGAGCTACGGAGGCGGAATTGCAAAGTCTTGTCATTGAAGTGGACTCTGCAACTTGCTAGTTGGAGGTTTTTCAATTCAACTTGCTTTCTTAGTTTATTCCTGTCTTAAAGACTTATCCAAATACCTGTCTTTTTACGACCATATTTCTTCTTAAAATTCTAATTTTGGGTTATCCCCAAGGATCTACTTTGAGATCTTTGCGTTTACTGTTATTCATAATGATTTGTGCATTTTTGTTTATAGATCTTGTTTACATTTTGTTAGTCAATTTAAATTCTTAAGATAAGTGGATTTGTGGATAATGCATTTTTTCAAAGGGGATACACAAATAAGATACAAAATGATATATTGCAAGAATTCCCTACATTGATACACTTTGTAATAAGCACTATAATTAAAAATATTTAAAGTACTCAAACACTTTAAGTTAATATTACTCCGCATGTAAAATTCGTGCATTTGAATGTTGTTGTTGTTGAGACCCAGACCGTCCGACCTACCAGAAAGGTGTAAGGTAACTGTATGGACGGCCGGGAAGTGCCACCCAATTTAGACCGGAACCCAGTGGGGGAGGCATCCACAGGGACCGTACCCTCCTTCCCCTACCACCAACCTCTCGGAAGGACTTACGGACCCACATGTTTAACGTGATAGTACTCCGCATGAACACGGCGGCATTTGTGGTAGCGTGCAAATCTAGCGCGCAAACCACGGGGATACCGCACCCGAGATGGCCAACAGCACGCGGTGTTCCGAGGTGGTCACCCACCAAGTACTAACCGCGCCCGATGCTGCGTGACTTCGGTGATCTAACGAGAACCGGTGTTTTCAGCACGGTACGGCCGTTGGCCTTTGCATTTGAATGTGGAGCAGCAGACGTATAAAATATTTAATAGGACTTGATAGCAGAAGACGTAAAAAAATTAAATGACTACAGTTGTTTCAAGGGCGTTACTATATTTTTTCATCAGGTCATGAGCACAGTGTGCAATAATCGAAAGATTCAATACAACCGAGAAGATAATAGGTAAAGAACATACAATCAGAACGACAGCTACAACGAACGTCGCATCGGCTATTGAAATCGAAACCATTACAATGTTGCTGCTCTGATAGTTTAGTCTTTTTATTGCAACCTGAAACAAAGGAATTATAGTCAAAACGTCCTTGAAACAGTTATAGTCTGCGTCTATTATAGGAGTGTAAAAAATTCATTTCCTGATAAGCAGCAGTAATGCATATCCCGGTAACTCCACAAGCCATATTGTATGTTGTTATATTAAATACGTGCTGTTTAAAAGTAAGGGGCTGAATTTGACACGTAGAGAAATTTTAGATTTACTAACTTTTCAACCCCTTTATCTTATATTGTTAAAGATAACATTATATATCATCCTAGAAACGCTAACAACATGATTTAAGGCAATCTTTAGACAGTGCATGCAGAGATAAGTTTACTGAACTGCCTGCACCAGAAACCACGGAAATAGTATGAGGTGTCATAGTGACATTTTGGACATTTTGTATTTCTTCATGAATCTGTTCTCTCTGAGAAGCCATTTTTATTTCCACTTTATAATTCCGAATATGTCAGCGCTTCTTGCAAGCCAGCGTGAGATTTCGGCCGGTTGGAAGCCGCACTGCAGATTTCTTTTTTATTTGGTTCATGCCCGGTCTGATTTTTCGCCTCTGTGAGCTGTGACGTGAACGGTCCCTGGAGAGAAAGTTTAAAAGCGCGCCTTTGATTAACCAATCGCTTTTAATTTCGCCAGACTATAATAGCGAATTTCGCAGTAGATGCTCTCTTGGCATTGAGATTTCGTGAGGAGAGGACCTCACGGTTGTCTCTCTTTTATGCTGGAACACAAAGGAATTTTCCTAATGGACTTTTGTGTCGGATTATAGTTTAATTCGCAATGAATCTATAATCTGAAGACGGCCAGGACATCTTTCCCTTCTAAATTACTAAATTTTTCTCTTGGATTTCAGGTATCAAAATTGGAGTTTTATTGAAGTAGCCTAACCGAGAGAATCCGGAAATTCCGAACTCAGATTTAGCTGTCCGGTTTTTGATTAAATCCTGTCAGATATTCCGGCGGATCAGTTCTACAGATCGGGCGAGTTACCTGCTTGATTTACGCGGAATTTCTACCCTAGTACGGAGCGGTTCAATTATCTTCAGACCAGGCAGAGCTATTTCTGAAATATGTGGTTTTTCTATCATGGTGCGGAAGGAACTTTTCTGGGATGAGAAATTCATTGTTCTTCCAGAACTCCTTGAAAGTAGTATTAGTGCACAGCTTGACGCTACATAGTATCACAGGTATTTTTAAATTAAGTGTGGCTTCAGAAAGAATAATTTATGCCTGGAGAGACAAAATATGTGATGAATAATAGATTTATATATTTGAATAATTACATTAAGAGTTAATTTTCTGTCTCTCATAATTTTCTATACAATCTCTCAAGATCTAAATTAAAATATTGAATTATGTGTAGAAAGGCTATTTTCAATCTTTTGATCATGTATTCTATGTATATATGATACTGGTTATATTAATTCCTGATGGTGGTTATTTTTATTGAGTTCTTCTTCCTATATGGAATGAAAAATATTTAATTGCTATACCTTATTTCTAACTCATAAAATCTATAATAAAGGAGTATTTGAAGAATTATATTATTGTCATGTTTTCCCAAACTAACACCTACTCTAATCATTGCCTGCCTTTGTCCAGCTAACTTACAGTTGACCGGGGCAAGTTGAATCTTGGTTATTGTGCGGTCGTGAGTTCCTAAAATAACTTCCAAGTAAGTGGTATTTTTAACTACGAATATTCCTTGAACCTGAAATTCTATTAACTATACGCAATGTACTTCTAAGCAATTGCTATTAACATATTTCGGTGTATACCCTGAGACGGATCAATGTTTTTGGTTCTCGTAACGATATTGAGTTGCGACAGAGGCATGTTCACGTGGTCTACATTAGGTCGTCTCGTCCGTTTGCAGTAATCGCTGACAGGCTTGAGATACATAGACATTATCGCAGATCACCCGCATCCCTTCATGACTCGCGAGCACACTGATGAAGAATGGATATTTTAACAAGGTAATGACACGAGTCTCTAATCTTTGGTTACTAGGAGGAGGCTCAAAGAACACTCTACCGTCTTTACCACCATGATTTGGTCCTCACTGTCCCCCGATATAAACCCCTTGGGGAATCTGTGGTACACAATGGAAACACACGTTCCATGAATCTAGCTTTGCTGGAACACCAAAACTTTTAAATTCATATTTTGAGGTTTATAACACAAAAGTATTAAACACAATAAAATGCATTTAGTTATGCATTCCATTTTCCATTACTTTAGCGAATCCTCCAATTTATTTAAATTTTGCATTTGCACGCGTTCAAACGAAATCAAGAAAGTAATTTTGTTTTGCCTATGAAATATTTATGAGGAAACAGGATATTTGAGCAAAAAAGTCAGATCTTCTGAAAAGAATAACCATTACGATAAAGAAACACATGCATGGAAGATTTTATTGTCTTATAACAAGTATTTATAATTTTTTTTGCAAATGGTACAGAGAATTATGTATTCTGTGGATGAAATGGAAAAATTCTTTTTCGTGAGAAATAAAAATGTGGAAATACGATTGAATATTTTTTATAATAATTTTATTTATCTCTTCGTTTTTGAAAACCATTTAGGATGTGTAAATCTTTTAAATATATCACACAAACAAGAGATAATGCTATAAACAATTGTGAAAATGGTTCATATGAATCTATACAATAAAAAATGCAGTAATTTGTGCAGTAAAATTAAGAAAACTTCAAATAAAGCAGCATACAACACAGAGTTAATAGTGTCAACCGATTTCGTAAGATAAAATGGTATTCTTCGTTAGGAGTAGACGTGCGACCTACACTCACCAAAGCAAAATCGGCAACTGCGGTAGAATAACAAATGTGTTTAAAGGAGTGAGAGGGTTTACCAACAGAGAGGGAAAGGAAGGAGTTAAAAATCGTGAAAGTAGGAACGGGTAACAGAATATTATAAACTGGTCCATACTATGGCATGTGCATGAGAGTTAAATAAATTTATTATAATTTTATTCTTACATAATAAATTTAATAATTTTTAACAAAATTGTTTCTGAAGTAGAAATAGTTTATATTTACAAATATGAAAATATGCAATAGTGTACAATCAATCTCTATTTTATTTCATTACCCATTACGCTTGCAATCTATGAGTCGTTGCACTTGAAGTGCTTTTAAATCAATAGTGACTGGATATTTGATTTGCTTACTATATTACAGAACATTGATGATATATTTTTAAAACAATAAAAGTTTGAACATTGTTATTTGTACCAGTTTTGTTATAATAGCACAGCTTTTGTTAATTCGAGAGTAACGGATAAGTATAGTATATATCCTTGACGCATCTGGTTAATTAATAAAATACCGTTTAAATATTATGCACACATACTATAAAATCTAGATTGGTTTTTTCTTACTTCCCCTACATACATAGTATAATATATAGGGGAAATATTGTGATGGGGTCGAAAATTTGAATCTGAGTTTACGATGAAAGAACACGTTTCAAGCATTTCTGAACTCGAATTGAACTTTTTTGAAGTTGCGTGTTTGTATGAATCTATGGGCGCGATATCTCACAAACGAATGGATCGTTTAGAACGTAATTTATTAAAATCCGTGAGTACTGGAAGCTTATTGATTTCAAACGCGATCGAACTTTTTTTTTTCTTCTTCTTTGTGGTCCCAGGCCGGGGGGCTTACCTAATCAGGCATATAGCTGCTTAAAAACCCCGGCCGAGAAAGAAAGGAATCCTAAATTTTTTTATAAACAAATTATTTGTGCCTGGCCAGGGCGATTACAAAGACCTACAATAACATTCAACTTTTACATTAAATTTTTACAACAACATTTTACAACAAAGGCCTACATTCAACTTTTGCATTATAAACCAATGATACTCCAGGAAATGCTTCAGAAGTCTAAACTCCAAAGTCTATATGTCACTGGTATTTTCCGAGCTCCTCAATATTAACACTAAATGCTCAACCCTGCGATCGACCCAGCGATTGAAACACATTTACTTATTCCAGATAGACCCGGAGTTGGCTACAACCCTATTAAACCACAAAGTCCTGCAACCCTCCATTGGCCCAGAGAGATGGAAATCGAGAGTTAGAGGGCAGACGAAGACATAATGGTCCGCGTTCCTCTCCAACCCACAAGAATCGAACGCTTGGTGGACCCCCAAATTTTAAATTTTTGAAAAAAATCATGAAAAATCACAATCATTTTGTACGCAATTTTTCATTCTAAAACGACTGCCAAAAACTTTAGAACGCGATCTTGAACCGGTTTCAGGATATTGTACAGTTTTTAAATAAATGTATCTAAATATTGCATAAAAATGAATAGCAGTAAGTTGTTAAGTTACATACTTAGGTTCTACTTTGTGATAAACCTTGATTTGAAACTGAACTTTTCCTGAAACAAACATCAGTTTTCCTAAAGGCTAAGATTCGACGAAATGATCACGGCAATTAAACGATCAAAATCTATATTCACAGCATTTCGCTGGAAATCCAAAACATAGATACACTACACAACACGCAAAACCTATATACAGCATAATTAGAAAATTAGCCATAGTCTCTGCCTTTGAAACTTACAAAATGAACATACATTGTCTACGAGTACTTTGTAACAGTTTAATCTACTAACATATTTATCTTACACTGCTGAATTTCAGCCGAACATAAAATTAACTGATACAATTACTTACGATACGATGACCGAACATCGCGTATGATCCACACCCGCACCGTAATGTAGAATATTGGCTCCGTAGCAGAATACGTCGATCCTTGGCCCCGAGCAGAATACGTCGATCCTTGGCCCGAATCCTTGACTCCGTAGTAGATTACGTAGAAATAACAAAACATTGACCGATCTTATTCCTCTCTTATCATTGTCGAATCTCATAGTCCGCCGTTAAATAGATCTGGCAAACCACAAGATTGAGCTTCTTCTGAACTGACTTTGAAAATTTGCATAAATAATAATAAAGAATACCCACAAAGTATCATCAAATGTGTAACACTTGACGATACATTTGGCGATTCATTTAACGAAATATTGCCAACTGATTATTTTAATGTGGTGCCAAATTGACGAAAATATCGTCAAATTTGCAAAAATGACGCTAAAGTTACAAGAATGACGCCAAACTGATGATTAATAATTGACACATTTTAATTATTGCTTAGCAGATGTTGGGAATATATCCAATTGTCGAGTTATATTTGCTCGAAATATAAGTTAATTTTCGAAATAATTTTTACATGTTCTTATTCAAAAACAGCGCCAAATAGCAGTGTAATTTTCAACTTTACAAACATTGTGCCGTGGGTCTTGTCCATCATTATTTCTCATTGAAAGAAGTAACATACTTACATTAAGTAGAGAAAGCCGTGTACTGCTTGCTCACTCATTTTGTTTTGCTGACTATAATTTTTGAGCTATAATTTTTTTCAAAATCTATCCGCTGAATGAGATATGTTTTATGAAATAATAATAATTAAAATAATTAATAATTATTAAAAGAAATAATAATTATTATAATAAATAATTAATATTATAATGAATAATTAATGTTTTATACAAGTTTTCATGAGAGGGACCCAATAATTCCTTTGCCTCGGGCCTCCGATTATCATAAAACGGGTCCTGAATGTGAATGACCGGCAAAATATCCAAAGGGAAATGAGAACGACATCAAAAAGAATCGAACTGCCTATGCATTGAGTAAAACTACTCACATACGTAATCCATTCTACTATAAATTTAAAAAGGAAACTAATTAATTTCGGTATGTTATATGAGTCGTTCTAACCAGCTGTAAAAGTAACAGTTCGTAAACAAATTGGGAAAGTTAAGTAGAACAGAAAATGAAGTGCCTAACTGGTTTTGGAGGTCAGTTGCCGAAGTTTCGTTGGGGAGTACATCGAATTGCGCTTCTTGTTAGCCCTGACGGAAAAGGGTGTTTTTATCTACTAAACCAGATGACACCATTAATTTTGCATTGTATGCTACTTTACCCTAAGATTTACCACTTGCTTAGCATTAGCAGCTGTTTGAGTTCTACGAATTTGTACACTGATAATAAAAAATATTTTTTATCAACATTCGTTCCTTTTTTTTAAATTATATTATTGATTATGATCCATACTATATTTACTTGGTACAGGAATGACATAAATAGTCAGATGCCAATATGAAATTAGTACCTAGAGAGAGAATTAAATTCGACCTATATCTTAGTCTCGACACCAGCGATCAGAACTCTACTAAGCTACTTAAGCTCACAAAAGAACCTTACAAAGGCAATGAGCAAATAGAATTATTCATAGACAAGAAACATCACTTATGCATTGATTATATAACAAATTGATTATGAGAAGCAAAATTGCATTAGCAAAATTGATTATGAAACACTTTCCAATTGAAATGCAATTTTATTTACACATCACTAAAATGCGATACTTTCAGCGCTGATGTATTTTAAATTATCACAGTACTATAATAATTTATTATATTTGATAACTTAAAACTTCATCCAAAAAAAAGAACTGTATTCATATGACTTCATCGAAATATAAATCGCCCGGGTGTCTAAGTAAAAGCAATGAATATTTATTTCATCCATATCACTTTCATTCCAGACTCCTGAACTAAATAATTTTGCTTGAAAAAAATTCAGCAATTCTTATACAACTTATCTTACAATCCCTTGTTTACATTCTGCGTCCAGTAAAATTAGGCTTCGTTATAGAAATAATCAAAGTTTAATGATCATTTAAACTCAAAAATATTGTAATTGAATTGGAGCAGAATATAGAAGCACAAAAAATACCCAAAAATAAAGCGGTTTTAGGACGGATAAATATAAATTTTAAAGAACTTTAAAAATCATGATTTTTACACTGGAAAAAATATATGACGCCACATTTTATTTTGAAGTGGATCACGTGATCTGTTCATATAATATGGGTGTAATTATTATTTTAATTTCTATTTAAAAAACTACCGAACATATTTTACTGAAATTATTTTTATATATTTTGCGAGACAATTTGATTATTTTCTGAAATTTTTGAAGCAATTTGTGAATTTTAACTTTGATTAAAAAATGTTTGAAACAGTAGGTCCCATAGGGTTCAATGTATTACACTTTTTCAACTCGGGTTCAATGCAAAAATACTTGGGCAATATTATTCATTTGCATTCCCATATGTACCTCAGACTGTCTCGAAAACTTAATTTCATTTTGATAAAGTCATTTTACGGCAGTTTTCGTGCAGACAGACAGAATGAACATAAAGTCATAAGTACTGTGATAAAAGTCATAAACACTTTTCAGCTATGTTTAAAATGTTAACAATGAGCAAATATTATTTATAGAAAAGGATATTCCGACATTGGAATGAGAACAACATATATTTCAAGACTGAGAATAAAACTATCCTTCAAAAAAAGATAACTACTATTTAGTTTGCAATGACATTGTAGTAACATAATGAAAACAAAAGAAAATAAAACGATAAAGTAATAAAGAAAGTCCTGAACAATTTCTGGCATTCTTTAATCATGAGTTTAAGGAGAAAAGTACGATAAGAATTTTGAGGTCCACCGTTTTCACTTTCAGTTTATTTTATAGGAAGGGATTTCCTTAGGATTTGTTGAGAAGCATTTTGGTGAACTTTTCCTAATGTAAATTCCATTCGCATAGGTGCATTCTTTTATAATAGAAAACGAAATAAGTCCGTTATATACTTTATTTGATAACAACTACTCTAATTATGATGCTGATGGTTGTAAATGATCATAACTACATTAATAATAATATCTGATGTGGGCAACACATGACTTTCCTTATATAATGCAATGAATTTACTACTTTTACAGTAAAAAAAATCTGATATGGGCAACACATGACTTTCCTTATATAATGTAATGAATTTACTAATTTTACAGTAAAAAAATAGGTTTTTCTTATAGTAGATACTAATATTCTTTCCAAGATATTGAATTTTCGACAATTAGTAGTCATTTTCATTGATTTAGCGTCATTTTTATCCATTTGGCGAGATTTTCGTTAATTTCCCAACATTTCAAAAAGTCGCCAAGTGGACGACATTCCGCCAAATTCGTCGCCAAAATCTCGCCAAGCGTTAGGGACGAAGAAATAAATTGTTGTTACAGCAGATAAATGACTATTGGCGTTCAATTACAAAGGTATTACTCAAAGTATCTTTTTTCATGAATGAAACGAGCTAGATCCACGAGAATGATGTCATCCAATTTATCGCATGGTATTACATATTAAAAGTGAACATGTTTCTCAATAGGAAATTTTTTTTTTTCCATTTTATATGACTTTTTGATAATTTTTTTGAAAAATGTGCAATAACTCGAGAACGGTTCATGTTAGCGTTCTAAAATTTATGTCAATCGTTTTCTAATAAAAAATTACATAAGAAATGTCTATTTGCGTATCTTTATTAATGGTTTTGATTTTTTGACGATTTTTTCAAAATTTTATTCGAAAATTTAGGGGGGTTCTAAACATTCGATTTCGTATAAAAACAATAGGCTTCCAGTGTTCACGGATTGTGATTTTTGTACCAAATTTGGTTCGAATCAGTCCATTAGTTCGTCAGTTATCGTCTCCACAGACTCACAGACACACACACACACACACACATACTTTCACACACACACACACACACACAGACATCACTTCAAAAATGTTTAATTCGTGATCAGGGATGCCTGAAACGTGCTCTCCCGTCGAAAACTCAAATTCGAATTTTCGACCCCGTCACAATACTTTCCTTATACATTATGTATATAAGGAAAGTAAAAATAGGTTTTTCTTATAGTAGATACTAATATTCTTTCCAAGATATTGAATTTTCGACAATTCGTCGTCATTTCATTGCTTTAGCGTCATTTTTATCCATTTAGCGAGATTTTCGTTAATTTGGCAACATTTCAAAAAGTCGCCCCTTGGCGACATTCCGCCAAATTCGTCGTCAAAATCTCGCCAAACTTTATGGACAGAGAAATAAGTTATTCTTATAGCAGATAAATGACTATCGGCGTTCAAATACAAAAGTATTGCTCAAAGTATCTTTTCTTATGAATGGAACGAGCTAGATCCACGAGAATGATGTCACCAAATTTATCGCACGATATTTCATATGAAAGGTGAACATGTTTCGCAACAGTTAATATTTTTTTAATTTATTGGATTTTTTGATAAATTTATTTGAAAAATTTGCAATATCTCGAGAACGGTTCATGCTAGCGATCTAAAGTTTATGTCAATCGTTTTCTAACGAAAAATTAAATAAGAAATGTCTATTTGAATAACTTTATTAAAGGTTTTGATTTTTGGATGATTTTTTCAAAATTTCACTCGAAAATTTAAGGGAGTTCTGAACATTCGATTACGTTTAATAACAATAGGTTTCCAGTATTCACGGATTATGATTTTTGTACCAAATTTCATTCGAATTGCTCCATTCGATCGTGAGATATTGTCTCCACAGACTCACAGACACACACACATACTTTCACACACACAGAGAGAGACAGACATCACCTCAAAAATGTTTGAAACGTGATCAGGGATGCTTGAAACGTGTTCTCCCGTCGAAAACTCGAATTTGAATTTTCGACCCCGTCACAATACTTTCCTTATACATTATGTATATAAGGAAAGTAATAATGATTACAAAGTTCGTTCTGTTAAAAGTATTTTAACGTATTTTAACATGAAAAAATCTTTGTACTGAGGTATATGATTTAAATCTACCTTCACGGTCGACAGCATTACAATTAAAATTTTCATGCATTTAAGACATTAAAACACTGTGGCATTTGCAATTAGTACTTGATGCAAATATTCTATTACTTTCCTTATATACATAATGTATAAGGAAAGTATTGTGACGTGGTCGAAAATTCGAATTCGAGTTTTCGACGGGAGAGCACGTTTCAAGCATCCCTGATCACGAATCAAGCATTTTTGAAGTGATGTCTGTGTGTGTGTGTGTGTGTGTATGTCTGTGTGTGTATGTGTGTCAGTGAGCCTGTGGAGACGATAACTGACGAACGAATGGACCGATTCGAACCGAATTTGGTACAAAAATCACAATCTGTAAACACTGGAAGCCTATTGTTTTTATACTTAATCGAATGTTCAGAACCCCCCTAAATTTTCGAATAAAATTTTGAAAAAATCGTCAAAAAAATCAAAACCACTGATAAAGTTACGCAAATAGACATTTCTTATGTAATTTTTCATTAGAAAACGATTGCCATAAATTTTAGAACGCTAACATAAACCGTTCTCGAGAAATTGTACATTTTTCAAAAAAATTATTAAAAAGTCATATAAAATGAAAAAAAAATATTTCCTATTGAGAAACATGTTCACTTTTAATATGTAATACCATGCGATAAATTGGGTGACATCATTCTCGTGGATCTAGCTCGTTCCATTCATGAAAAAAGATATTTTAAGGAATACTTTTGTATTTGAACGCCAATAGTCAGTTATCTGCTGTAAGAACAACTTATTTCGTCGTCCATAACGCTTGGCGATATTTTGGCGACGAATTTGGCGGAATGTCGCCAACTTGGCGACTTTTTGAAATGTTGCCAAATTAACGAAAATCTCGCCAAATGGATAAAAATGACGCTAAATCAATGAAAATGCCGACTAATTGTCGAAAATTCAATATCTTGGAAAAAATATTAGTATCTACTATGAGAAAACCTTTTTTTTTTACTGTAAAATTAGTAAATTCATTACATTATATAAGGAAAGTCATGTGTTGCCCACATCAGATTTTTTTTTATAATTTTTATACATAAAAGTACAAGCAGCTCAATCTTGCTAGTTCATTTGAACAATATTCTATTTTTGTTAAATAAGGAACAAAAATACTCACACAAACAAAGAAAAATGAATTACACGTAAATTACTGTTTAAATAAAAAACATCTAATGTGTGCAGCACATGACTTTCACTGTATAATGCAATAACTCTACTTCTTTCACAGTTAAATAAGACTCACGGCACTGTGTTTTTAACGTTGAATATTATACGATAACGTACCTGTCCCAGGAACAGTGAAACTCACTAAATTTCAAATCAAGAATATAATTCCCCCAAAGCAACAGGGATTGTAAAATATTTTGAAACTTTTTCAAAACATTGAATTTTCAACAATTTAAAGTCATTTTTGTTAAATAAGCGTCATTTCTGCCAATATTGGAGACATTTTCGCTAATTTGGTGGTATTTTTATAAAAGCCGCCAAGTTGTCTATATTTCTCTATATTTCGCCATATTGTCCCCAATTCTGTCCCCATAGATGGACTGACAGACTAAAAGAAGGGCTTTTCTTATATACCTTACATGATAAAAGAATATGTCTGTCTAAGATAAAAGAATATGTCTGTCTAAGATAAAAGAAGATGTACAGAGTCTGTGGTGGAAATCGAAGCATCAGACAGCTACTAAATTTGCTACAGAAGTGCTTTACGTCCCCAGGCAATGCACCTCGATGACTGTTTTTAAAAATTCAACTTACAAAGAAGGTCTCCTGACCGACCCCCACGGATTTTAATGAAAAAATTACTGTGAATAGTATTGGTCTGTCACAACACATTGTGTAAGTACCATCGGCCCTATAGCAATAGAAACGACACAATAAAATATTGAAAATTGGTTCTGGGTTACCAGAATCTATACGTTATCCCGATTTGGCGATTATTCATTTTGATTACTGTTTTGACAATCGTGAAAGGTGAAAACCTCTGAAGATGTAATGCTATAAAAATTCAGGTAATGCCTAGATTCTAGGTATATGAGGGTTGCATTTGTAAGTGAGACACCAATGGGAGATTTTGAGTTCTCGCGTTCGATTGATCAGACAGCACAGAGTTTTTAGTGGTGTTCTCCACATATAACGTTAATGCGAAGCAAGATCTTTAGAAGTCCCGCTTTACCCTCCCTTGGGCACTTCTACCAGCAGGAGGAAAGCCCTTGTGTAGTTTTTAACAAAATCAATAGTAATACTAAACAGTGAAGACTAACAAGACAGCGACAGTACCTACTAATACAACTCATCAGCTTTCGAAGTCTCACTTTTTATAAACTTGTCATAAATTAATCTATAGGACAAATCCAATCTGGTGCCGTTAGGACCTAAGTTAATGTAACGTAAACAGGCTTATTATTTTATGGAATAAATGTATTGCAGAAGTGAGGAATAATAAAAAATGTTCGAAATAAAAATATGTGCAACACCAACTACATTTTGCAAACCTTTGGAAAGAACAATTGGCCAAAGAGCAATGAAAAGAATCTGATGTACGAAAAACAAAATCAACCGGATTTTGAAAATGTCCTGCAAAAAGTAAACAACAAGGCGAAATTGCAAATGTATAAAATAATCATATAGTTTAAACACACTGTTCTATCAGATAGTGTAAAAAAACAGAAAATCATGCAACAAGTTTGCATTCAAGTAAACAGTAAAGAGGAATAAACTATAAAAAATGTCGCTGGAAATACTAAATATGCAGTACTACAGAACATTAAGCGAATCGAAGAGCAAAGCAAACAAGCCGATGCACTGTTTCCGTACTTATACTCGGGGAAGGTGACGTATGCCGTACGCCAACGTTGGCGCCGAGTTCTACAGTAGGGTTACATTTGGCGATGAAAACTATTTTTTTCAATATTTTATTATGTCGTTTCTATTGCTATAGGGCCGCTGGTACTTACACCTTGTGTTGTGACAGACCAATACTATTCACAGTAATTTTTTCATTAAAATCGGTGGGGGTCGGTCAGGAGACCTTCCTTGTTAGTTCATTTCTACTTTCGATTACAACATTTTCCTTGAAACATCTATTTGTTTTCGGAATATAGATGGAACTTAGATGGTAACTGATGGCTTTAGCTTTAATGCATGTGAGAGTAGGGTATTAAGTTCCATTTCTGGTTGTAACGATAATTTCGACAAAAATTTACATTTCCTTTACAATATATATTTCTCTGGATTGACTATAGACAAAACTTATATGCTGACTGATAAAGATTGAGAATCGAATTTCGGAGAGGAATGAGGGTTTCACTAAGGATTTCCAATTCCCATTCTGGAAATATCACTTCCGCTTTTTCTAAAAATTCACATGACTGTAAGAAATAGGCGTGCAAAAGAGTGTAAAAAATCTTAATATCTTCGTCGAAAATGAAGTGTACATTCCACTTGCTATCCTATTAAATGCGCTCCTTCATAAATTTCTTGTTGTAAATATTATTTAGCCAACAAAATATTAATCAGTTAACATAAAACATTTTTCACCCAACATAACTAAGAAAACATCACAATAATTGACTTTATATTATTTGGAATAAATTACCATATGGTATATATATATATATATATATATATATATTATTTGTAACTCTTTATACTACTGTTAAAAACTTTAATATAAGCAAAATTACTGTTATCATCTCCACTTAAAACCTCTTAGAATGGGCACCAATTAACTTAAAATAAAATGTTCCAATATATAATTAAAGAAAATGTTGCACATTATTATAGAAGATTTCATCTTAGATAATTTTTTTCGCACTTTTACATTAATATTTACAAATTTTTAAATATATATTAATCACTATGTGTTGATTAAATAAAATAATTCCAATCGATATTTTCATTCACCTAAAGAAATTCTGTACAATATAGTATTGTACAAACTTTATCGCATATATTGATAAAAAGCTTAGATAGCTCGTCGGAAGGGTAAAATTCGATTTAGAATTTAAATTTAACGCTCGTTTTCTACGTTATTAAACCAAATACTATAAAATTTTTTGATTTATATTACACTTCCTCAAAAAGTTTTATAAGAGAGACATTTCACCTTTTATTAAATTCCCAAATATTTTTATTATAATAGAAAATGTCAAACTAGACAAACTTTAGCGATGAAAAGATTTGAAAACCCACATTATTGCTTGTAAAAGCTAAAAAAATTTTTAGTTTCGATTATTGTTCTGCCTCTTCAAAACCTTTTTACTCGAAATTGGAAAACAATTTTGAAAGAAAATTCATATTTTACACATCTAAAGAACTTTTTGACAAAATCGAGGAACTTCACGACAAGTATGAAAACTTTTCTCAGAATATCGTAAACGTCGTAACTGTGAAATACAGCTTAAAGTCACATTTTAATCTAGAATTGTTGGGAAAACATAAATCGAATATTTCGGGAAAAATATGTCCTATTTACTCTTTATTATTATATTTATTGTTTGCAGAATTTGACTTTTGAAACTATATGTTTCGCAATAGTCCATTTGTTATTGAGTTTGTCAGAATTTATAGCAATGAAGTCAAAGTTATCTCAAGATATACTCTAATGTGGGGTATATCTTTATAGTAATGTATTTGAACCACAAATTTAGTAGTTTCTATACTCTATAAATACAAATGCAAACGAAAAAATGTATAATACTTAATTTCGTAACAAATTTAGTGTTAAGAAATTTATTATCAAGTGGAAGTCAACACTTGAAAGATATTAAGCATATACAAAATTTATATTATTTTAAGAGGAAAATTTAAAAAAAAATCATAATAACTCTTAAATCATCTGAGTATATTTAGTTATTTAAATTATTTAGGTTATTTTCAGCTGTATCTAAATATTATTAGGATCACTCACAGATGAATAGTTAAAATATTGATATCCAAATTACTAAATTAAGAGTAAAGCCACAGATCATGAGTAAAAACCCCCAATCTTTAGTTATTAATTTGGTAATACATGATATGTTTGAGTAGCTACACCTATCATGTGTAAAAATCCATTTGTAATTTTCTTTAGACGCCCTTGACAATATTTTGACATAATGCCCATGTCTACTATCTTTCTTATTCGTTATTATTACTTTAAATCATGTTGCCATGTATTTCGCGTAACTTTAGAATTGTCAAATTTTGATACTGATAGACAAAATTTGAAAGAAATATCCTCGTGTTAGCTATAAATACTTTTGCTAGTTCGTTTTTGCTGACTCGTTCTATCCATTGCTGAGCCCACTTCAATAAGAGCTTTCAATTACGTCCCAGTCTCCCCCCCCCCTCAACTGCAAAGCGTCGATTAGCTAGTACGAAGATCCATGATTCGATTCCCTGTTGGAGTGGCAAGGTAATGTATAATGGCACTCGACCGAATCAAACTTGTAGGTTAGTGCAAAGACATCAGAGGTCTGAATGTAACTCTAGAACTAATAGGACAAAGTCGATGGACTCTGATATTGAGCCCCGATTACAAATCTGGAGGACAACAACCACGCAAAAAGCTGACCTGTAAGATAAAAATAACATCAGGAAGATAACCTGGGGTAAAAATAGCAGTAGGTGCTCTGCCAGATTGTCAATTGAACGCCAGTATGACAGAGGGTGGAGGTTGCAGAGTTTACTTCAGCAATAAGAGCTTGAAAGTCCTTCCCAATATCTCAACGGTAGAACATAGGCTGGCCAGTACGAAGATCCATCCGTGGCATAATTCCCTGTTGAGGCAGAAAGGTTCTTTACACCTTTCACAATTTTATTTTTACACCTTTCAGAAGAATGAAAATTAAATTTTCAACACATAATATTTCAATTAAAAACATTTTCTAATTTAGTATTCAACAAATAGATGAATTGCAATCAATGGATACATTCACCTAGATTTCTATCAAGATAACAAAATTTGCTTTTGACTTAAAGAGTTCCCTTCAAGTATATGTACAATTAAAGTTGATCTTCTAAGCTTAATGGATAGAATTCAGAAATCCATCTGTATATCGGTGATTCGATTCAACGATCAGACAAGAGTTCTTGACATTGATGTCTGAGTAACTTAACTTTGCGGGTTAACTTCTGTGGATATCTACAGACTGAACTGCATAGAGATTAGAATTATCTCAGGCTCATGTATGGCTGCGGTTATATCCCACAGAAAATTGAGGTAAATAGGATGACAGCCTAAAAACGAGTAGAACTAACTGAAGTGTGGCTCAACTCGATATTTTCAAAGGAGAATGTATTTTTATGCAGCTTCTGGGTTTTTTTTAGCAAATTTTGCAAGAAAACTAAATTGAAAAATCTATATTGTTGGTCCAAATGATCGCGATTATAGCATGTTGCCCGTCATTTTAGAGAGCTTGAAAAAAATATTTCAATTGATACCAAGTTTGACAATGTACACTTTGGGGGGACTTGTCAACTTGCTATCACACATGGTATCTTATACCAAAAAAATAAAACATGGTACCTTATATCAAACTCGCGTTCGTGACGTCATTTGCGCCCTAAAGGGGTAACTTGTCCCCCAAGGGGCTAATGATGTCACGAACACAAAAATTGTATCACGCCTAGTTTTCACTACACTGATTGAAACTGTCAAGTTTTGTGATCACTGAGCCATAAATAACCCGCATTTTGCGTAATTGTATCACACTTTGTGCTATCCTGTGATGTTAAGAAAATATAAACTTTCGAAAATTTTGTTCGAATTTTAAAAAATACTATCTAATTCTAGATTTTGTTATAACAAAGCCGGGAATAAAGTTTTGTGGAAATCATTTAATATTTGTGGCGGTTATAGTGTACACAAGAAATCCATCACAGACAAACCGACGGATCTCACTCAAAAAAGTCAAAATGTGCTAAGGAGATCCTAAACCATATACGTTGGATATATTAGCATCCAAACCTTGAAATCTAAAATGTCCGTGAAGACAAAACTTTCTCTATACTATATTCTGTAGCACGAGATAGTAAAACTTTGTAGGCAATACTAATCAAAAGTTGCAATTTCATCTAAAATATGGAAAACTATATAGGAACTATTTCAAATATAGACAAAAATATAGCCATCTCAGTAGCTCAGTGAATAGAGCATTAGAACGATATAGATTGGTAATTTGATTCTCCGTTGAAATATGAGTTTTTTACAGTTTCACTAAAAATTACAGTGTAACACTTATACTCATAGATTAGTGTGAAATATGCATCACTCCGTTCGAATATTCAAATGAGAAAAAGTTGATGCGTGTTTTGTATGGCGATGGTACAATGTACCTAGGTACCAGTTTGGATATTTTTAATGTTATTATTTTTATTTTTTTAGAACATACAGTTGAGATGTATACAGTTGAGATGTATGCAGCAAGTATACAGTTTATTTCATTTAAATCGAACTACAGCTGACGACGTAATCGACGATGTAATGTTTATAATCACTCCATGGGGAGAGTGTTCCGTCAGTGAAAGCGGATAAGAGCATACTTGCGTGTAGCGCAGATGTTAACAAACAAATATCGCAGAACTAAAATTTAAATGTTTTACTCATTTTTATCTAAATTGTTTTATAATACAGCTAAAAGGGTATATATAATCAGAAGAAAATTATACATTGGGTTCATTAAGTTCGGCAGATATTTTAGTCAGATCCAGTCAACCACCCATCGGAATGACAGCGATTTTATATACCATACCCTCTGTGGAATGGTCTGGAAAAGCACCTAACTTGTTAAGTTTGTATCTAATCTACAAAATTCGGAAGGTTCTAAAAATCGCCAAAAAATCACCAATTGGTCTATATTTCGCCAAATACGCAGCCAAGATTTCCAAATCTGTCACAAATATCAAGCAATTCAGATCTCCAAATTATAACAATACTTTTCTGCAACCTATTCGTAACAATATAATAACACTTCCTTTGCATACGTCTGTACCATTCCTATCATATTTTTCTCAATATTTACTCTTATCCCGTACCCAAGATGTTTCGCATCAAAAACGTCTTTACTCACTTGAAACTCTTCAAAGAAATTCCTCTAGAAATCTTTGCAAATGTTTAATGCTATTCGCCTAAATAAAAATAAGTTTCTCTTCTAAACTACATAATTGTTTAATAAAAATACAAAACAGATATTGATATATTAATTTCAACATATTTCAGATACAATATCTACTAACGTTTCCAGTTCAAAGTTTATGAGCAGGAGCAGGGAGTTTACAAACATAGTAACCACAAAAGTAGTAACCACAAAATGTCAAATGTTGAAACTTGAACCTTTATCGACATTTACCCGATAGTTTTAGAATTTTGAAAGCATCTTGAAGTAAAAGTGAAATTCGTTATGAAACATGTTTTAGCGGAAACATTGTGTAATGTGCATCGTAGGAATGCAATTCAAATCAGAGTCTAATACTTGAGAGAAACCCGATAACTTTTGAAGTTAACTTGGGTGAAATACCATCTGCACTTATTGATTGCTTATATGCATTCCAATACTTGGTACTTCATAACCACGATTTTATTTCATTCACAAATATAAGTTGTTTAGATGCTGAAATCCCCATTTTTTAACATTTAGTTTATGAAGGAAAGTTTAGCACCTCTCTTTCAAGGATATTTTTATCAATATTTAGATAATAAATTAAATGCCAAGAAATGAAAATTTCAGTAAGTACTGTTTCATGTCTGCCATTCAAGAATATTTTTTATAAATGTTCTTTGCGTATTAGAAAGGCATTTAATATCGAAACTCTATCGCGAACATAAATAGATGAATTTAAAATTAATATTTTAAACATTGGTGTCTCAACTGGAAATCCAACAATACATCTCTGCTGGTCAGATGACTCTATACCAATTGAGCTTTGGAGATTATATTCTTATTTTCTGAAGTGGATGTGGATTATGCATTCTCAGTATCTTTTCAGATTGAGCTGCAACTTCAAATTTTTATATCTATCCTTATCCTTTTGCAATTTTAAGTGTGATAGCATACGGTTCGACATAGCTCTCACAGAACTGAAGCGTTGCCGGTTCCTAAGAAAATTGCAATTTCGGTAATCTTCCGATATTTAATGCGCAAGATTACGTTACTTTGGCGCTTATTAATGACTTGTAGTGAGAACGCGAAATCACCAACTTGGCAGTGCCGGGACAATATTTAAGATAAAACGTAATATGCGCGCATTATAGCATTGAGCTATATACGTCTCCAGCTAGAGGGATTGAATACTGATGTGTGATCGTTCGCTACAGTTCTCCACCTACCAGTAAGTTTTATTGAAACCGAACGAAGTTGCTACAGGGTTGCAGTTTAGGCGTATAAGCGCAGTAAATTGCAAGAAAAGAAGTCATGATAACTTGATGAGGTTTCCTGCAATGTATTTTGTTGTTTATCGCGTGATCAATGAAGTGAGTTTGACTACTTCGTTCAAATGCTTAATGACGCAATATCGTGGAGAATAGCGAAGTTACAGTGTTACAAGGGAATATAATTTTCAGAAATATGAATAATTGGAAGCAATCGAAACGAAGGATACTTCATAATCTTTCAAGGTCACCATTTTGGCATTAATACAGAATCTTCAACTTGGTAAGATGGGGGTTTTATCTCGAGGATAAAGCGTGGTAGGCGAGTATTATAGAATTGAGCTAAAGACCTCTCATACTCAATACTTATAATTTTGTCATATGGGTGTTCGGTATACCTTAAATTTTTCAGAGTTTGTTGTTTCTCTGAAGTAGACTTAAAGCATCGATTTCCGGCGCGGAGAGATAACGGACTAAGCGTTAAACTACTGAAGCGAAGGTTTCCTTCGATATTTTAAGTGCCTATATTTCAGATTCCAAATTGAGGTGAAACTTCTGATCAATGCGATTTCCTATTTACTCTATTTCTTCACAGAAAATAATTATGACCTTAGTAATCTTCTGCAATTAATCTGCGAAGTTAAAATTATTTGTAACTGTGGGAAAATACCTCTTCTCTCAGCGAATAAATGAATCAGCGGAGTACGGCTGCCCAGACGGGGGTTTGTGCGTCGAACTACTCAGATGGTTATTCTATACTTGACGTTGGCCTCACAAAGCCAGTAAAACAGAGATATGACAAATTCGAAATTCGTGAAAACATCTCTCATCCATCTATTTCTTCAATGTGAATAAAACAGTTTTGAACTAAATTATTGTACTTTTATATCGAAAGCATTTGCACTTTATTAATTAAAGTACTAACAAAACCCTTGTGTGGAAAGTATTGTATTTTCTGTTTTATAAAATTAATATTCTAAATTCGAATATTTTGTGGTTCAATTTCACTCCACGTCAACTCGCCATGCTTCTTGGTTCATTCCTTACTTTCACATAATTGAAATACTAAACTGTCTCTCGCGATCCGAAACTGAATCAAAGCAGGTTATCTAGCCACATGCTTAATGACTGAGTTTATTTCGTGAAAGTAGTCAAACCTCAAACTATCAAATCCAAACTATTAAATATAAGATAAAATAAATGTACAAGACAGCCTAGTAATTTGTATGAATGTACAAATTATACCAAACAAATAGAAAACCTTATCTGTCGCACATTAGATATGCATATTTTTCCATATACTTAACATTATCTGACTTTCCACCTGAGATACCTCAATACGTAGATCCAAATTTGAAGTTCGGGCTTCGTCCTGATCTAAAACATAACTAGTTCAAGCTATACACAAAATTGTATTCGAATCAGTTGAGTTTTATTATATCCACAAAACATTCACGTACAATCAGATTTGTGTCTGTGTTAAAGAAGCTATCCTTGTGGAACTCATTTTGCTTTAATAATAGAAACAATAGATGAACAAATAATTTTACACCCACTTAATGTATCTATGCAACTCAACTTGAAAATCATAATCAATTGTATAATAGTATGGGATTTTTATTACTGCACAACTTGTGTAGCAATGGCTTAAATAACAAAAGACATGATGTAACAATATATAAAATTCTGTACAGAATAACAACTTTTTATATTCTGTGGTAAAACACTCCCAATATGTATTTTCTCATATTTGTACCTTACTTAAAATGAAAAAACCCTTCTTTAACTAACATTTATCAGTATATTTCTAAAATAACTATAATGTAAAAACTGTAATAATAAAAAAAAATTGATGTGGGCAGCACATGAATTTCCTTATATAATGCAATGAATTTACTACTTTTACAGTTTAAAAAATGTTATTCTTATATTCTTTCCAAGATATTGGATTTTCTTCAATTAGTCGTCATTTTCATAGATTTAGCGTCATTTTTATCTATTTGGCGAGACTTTCGTTAATTTGGCAACATTTAAAAATGTCGCCAAGTTGGCTACATTCCGCTAAATTCGTCGCCAAATTCTCGCCAAGCATTATGGACGGAGAAATAAGTTATTCCTACAGGAGATAAATGACTATTGGCGTTCAAATACAAAAGTATTACTCAAAGTATATTTTCTCGTGAATGAAACAGTCAGATCCACGAGAATGATGTCACCAAATTTATCGCATGATATTATATATGAAAAGTCAACATGTTTCTTAACAGCTAATATATTTTTTTAATTTATTGGATTTTTTGATAAATTTATTTTTAAAATGTGCAATATCTCGAGAACGGTTCATACTAGCGTTCTAAAGTTTATGTCAATCGTTTTCTAAGGAAATATTACATAAGAAATGTCTATTTGCGTAACTTTATTAAAGGTTTCGATTTTTTGATGATTTTTTCAAAATTTCACTCGAAAATTTAGGACGGTTCTGAACATTCAATTGTATTTTAAAACAACAGGCTTCCAGTATTCATGGATTGTGATTTTTATACCAAATTTCATTCGAATTGCTCCATTCGTTCGTGAGATATCGTCTCCACAGACTCACACACACACACACACACACACACACAGAGACATCACTTCAAAAATGTTCGATTCGTGATAAGGGATTCTTGAACGTGCGCTCCCGTCGAAAACTCGAATTCGAATTTTCGACCCCATCACAACACTTTTCTTATACATTGTCTATATATGAAAAGTAATAAAATAGTATAAAACATATCAAAATTACATAAACAAACTTTATTAATAATATAACATCCTATAACAAATATGTTATGGTATCAACCGGCTCTAAAGGCAACACGTTATGGAAGTCAAGTAAATGACTCAAAGTGGCATTCTAAATGAGGCGATAGTCATTTTCAAAGAAATTTATATACTAAATGATTAATACTCTTTGCTATCATTGTTTCAGATTCCGATAAATTTGAATCCTTTGGGGCTTCAAATGTTAGATAGCGCTTAAAACCAATATGTTTCCAATGTTCAAAGACTTTAAGAATTATAACAAATTTCATTCAATTCGCGCCATGCGTTCTTGATATATCGTCATGACAGACTAAGACACTCTTGTATATAAACAGAGACACACATATTCACACATACATCCACCAATAAACGTTCAGGGATGTTCAAAGCATATTAATACGCAAAAATGCAACATTACGTCCTACGTCTCCATATCTTATCTATATGAATAAAATTGAAAATACATCTATTTGTTTGTCTATTTGTCTATTTGTCTCATCATCACTGGAGTTGATACAACAGTTTTACCGAATTTCATGGAATTTTGATGAGTAACCTTGGAAGGGTCTGACATAAAATTTAGAAATCCGTCTGTTTTTCTGTCCTTATGACTGTTTTCTTACTTGAGATTTACCCAATCGTTACATGGCTCTCCAAATAATCGGGACCCAATAGTACAAACAAACGCATCCCAATAGTTATATGGGTCTCTAAATAAACTGGACCCAATCGTGAGTATCTAAATTAACGTAATATAATCGTTTTGAAGTCTCTTTGCAATAAATGCAATTCAAAATGCGAAAACGTAGTCTAAAAT
This sequence comes from Amaurobius ferox, assembly GCA_951213105.1. Classification (NCBI taxonomy): domain Eukaryota; kingdom Metazoa; phylum Arthropoda; class Arachnida; order Araneae; family Amaurobiidae; genus Amaurobius; species Amaurobius ferox. The sequence continues at coordinate 43,030,739 of OX578137.1, read as the reverse complement.
CGCTGTTAGTGCTCTCAGTCTCTAAAGTTATAGAAATCTTATAAACAAAGGCATGCAGAAGAACCAATGGAAGTTATTTAGCACTTTGGACATATAGCTAAGTACTTGCAGATTTTCGCATAGTCAACGCTATATTGAGGAGCCATAAAGGTCCTCATTTATGGCCTCTGATGAGTGGCCTTTCAAGAATCATGAATAAAAGACATCTCTTTATATCTACCCTTAATAAGAAGACCAGAAACATAGTCTATGTGGTGAGCAAACTTGTAAAATTATTAAGGATAAAAGCTGACAGCAATAACCCCATAATTATCCCTAGTACGAGCCCACTCCACACCATATATATATCTGTATATAAATACATAATACTCATTAAATACCAATATTTAAAAATTAACATTTATTAACAACACCAAATATGAGCTGTAGCTTACATAACAGCTTACTAAAATATTTACTATATAAGTGCTCAAAGAGGGTTGGAAATCGTGTGAGACCTTATTATTTAAATTTATTCAAGCAGATCACGTCCTCGACCTGATTTTATATAAAAATAGAACATACCTTGATATTTAGCCCTGCCTTGTTTGTTTGCACTTTCGAACTTCGTCATTGATTTCTCTGGGAAACTGCTGGTACTCCATCTGACTTTTCTCGTCATCTCTTATTACTGATCATACTTCTCTGCCATACTGCTCTAACCTCTCTTCTACAGTGATCTGACTCTCTCATTGATATTCTCTTGCTAGCACCAGCATCTTTCGGCCTCGGGTCGACATGCCCGGTTGACGCCTTCTTATTTCTATTGTCTTAAGTGTGATGTTACAGTGGGGCGTAATTGGTTGCTCTGGATCCAATGAAAATCGTTGTAAGTCCTAGTCGTAAGCGTTGTTTATGCCAAAGTAATAATCGTAATTTTGATAGCATGTAGTTATTGCGGTCTTAAACTTTCCTGGCCAATACTGTCGAAACTGGCGTCACTTGTCTGCGCCTTTTATTCACTAGCAAATATCAAAACTGAAAATGGGGCCTACTGGTCTCATAGTCTATATAGAAGGTATTGTTTAATTGTAAAATTGTTATTAATTATATAAATAAAATTGTAGGCAGTGCCTCTGTCTTCTATTATCTCAGCAAGGGACTTTCTTTCGTTACAATTGTTATAAAATTGCTAGAAAAATGACTCCAATGTTTAGCCAAATCAAATAACTCATATATTATGGTTAGTCAATTGTTGAAACAGTATAAAAGTGGTAGGGGTAGATCTTCTAATACCATTTTAGCGCTTTCATACGTTAATTAACATACATTGATCCAATTTTATTACTATCCTTATATACATAATGTATAAGGAAAGTATTGTGACGGCGTCGAAAATTCGAATTCGAGTTTTTGACGGGAGAGCACGTTTCAAGCATCCCTGATCACGAATCAAACATTTTAAGATGATGTGTGTGTGTGTGTGTGTGAGTGAAAGTATATGTGTGTGTGTGTGTGAAAGTATATGTGTGTGTGTGTGTGTGTCAGTGAGTCTGTGGAGACGATATCTCACGAACGAATGGAGCGATTCGAATGAAATTTGGTACAAAAATCACAGTCCGTGAATACTGGAAGCCTATTGTTTTTAAACGTAATTAAATGTTCAGAACCTCCCTAAATTTTCTAGTGAAATTTTGAAAAAATCTTCAAAAAATCAAAACATTTAATAAAGTTACGCAAATAGACATTTCTTATGTAATTTTTCCTTAGAAAACGCTTGACATAAACTTTAAAACGCTAGCGGACCGTTTTCGAAATATTACACATTTTTCAAGTAAATTTATCAAAAAATCCCATAAATTAAAAAAAATATTAACTGTTGAGAAACATGTTCGCTTTTCATATGTAATATCATGCGATAAATTTGGTGATATTATTCTCGTGGATCTAGCTCGTTCCATTCATGAGAAAAGATACTTGAGGAACGTATTTGAACTTTGTAGTCTTTTGTATTTGAACTCCAGTAGTCATTTATCTATCAGAATAACTTATTTCTCCATCCATAACGCTTGGTGGGATTTTGGCGACAAATTTGGTGGAATGTAGTCAACTTGGCGACTTTTTTAAATGTTGCCAAATTAAAGAAAATCTCGTCATCTGGATTAAAACGACTCTAAATCTATGAAAATGACGACTAATTGTCGAAAATTCAATATCTTGGAAAGAATATAAGCATGTACTACTATAAGAAAAACCTATTTTTGTACTGTAAAAGTAGTAAATTCATTGCATTATATAAGGAAAGTCATGTGTTGCCCACATCAGATTTTTTTTATTTGATTTGTTTACAAACGCAACCAGGGGTTTAATTGTTATAATCTGCCTGTGAAGAAAATTTTGTATAGGGAAAAGGGAGATTTTTATACTTCTTATACTTCTTTTTAGATTATTTAAATTAGATATTTTAATAAAAATGTCATTAAGAATAAATACTACAGGAATTTGAGCATATAAATCACCAGCAACACCGTGTATACGTACCATGGGCATGAAAGTATGGAGTTTAAACTTCACATTAAGAAAATGCCAATATTACTTGTGACAATAATTCAGGTGGCGCTGAGATAAGATAAGTAGCCCTGTACTGTATGCATTTCTATGGCGAAAGGTCTAAAATATGTATTTAAATTGTCAATTTTGTAAAAATACATTATTAGCATAAAGCAAAGTAGAACTGAATAAAAAAAAATTCTACGTATTCAAAATCATTTTACCTTTCAATTAATTTTTATCTCCATATATTTTGTACTCTATCCTACAAATATGAAAATATACTGGTTAATTATACTCATCATTTTGAAACCCTTAATTTAAAAATAATCAAAAATACATATACTAAATACCACGCCTTTCTGTTGTGTTAACTACCAATAACAGATACTTTACTAATGCTAACGACATTTAGATATAATTCGCGAAACTCTTATGGATGAAACACATGAAAATGCCATAGAGTTTTATCACCTTCGTTCTAACTACATGGTGATATCTTTTATTATCTATATAAATAAAATTGTAAGTCGTGCTTCTATCTATCTGTTTATTATCTCAGCACGAGACAAATTACTTATTTCTTTTATGTTAAAGTTATTAAAATATTTATTTTAAAAAAAATCTGATGTGAGTAGCACATGACTTTCCTTACACAATGCAATCAATTTACTACTTTTACAGTAAAATAAAGTATATTGTGTTTATAGTAGTTATTTATATTCTTTCCAAGATATTGAATTTTCGTCAATGAGTCGTCATTTTCCATGTCGTCATCATAGAAGAGTCGTCATTGATTTAGCGTCATTTTTATCCATTTGATTTTCGCTAATTTAGCAACATTTAAAAAAGTCATCAAGTTGGCGACATTTCACCAAATTCGTCGCCAAAATCTCACCAAGCATTATGGACGAAGAAATAAGTTATTCTTACAGCAGATAAATGACTATTTGCGTTCAAATACAAAAGTATTACTCAAAGTATATTTTTTCATGAATGGAACGAGCTAGATTCACGAGAATGATGTCATCCAATTTATCGCATGGTATTACATATAAAAAGTGAACATGTTTCTCAAGTGGAATATGATTATAATGATGATATGAATATAATTATTTTATATGACTATACAGATTATCCACTATATTATATATAGTGGATATGAATATAATTATTTTATATGACTTTTTGATCATTTTTTTTAAAAATGGGCAATATCTCGAGATCGGTTCATGTTAGCGTTCTAAAATTTATGTCAATCGTTTCCTAATGAAAAATTACACCAGAAATGTCTATTTGCGTAACTTTATTAGAGATTTTGATTTTTGACGATTTTTTCAAAATTTCACTCGAAAATTTAGGAGGGTTCTGAACATTCGATTGCGTATAAAACAATAGGCTTCCAGTGCTTACAGATTGTGATTTTGTATCAAATTTCATTCGAATCGGTATATTCGTTCGTCAGTTATCGTCTCCACAGTCTCACTGACACACACACATACTTTCACACACACACATACTTTCACACACACACACACACACACACACACAGACATCACTTCAAAAATGTTTGATTCGTGATCAGGGATGTTTGAAACGTGCTCTCCCGTCGAAACTCGAATTCGAATTTTCGACCCCGTCACAATACTTTCCTTATACATTATTTATACTAGGAAAGTAGAAAAGACTCTCACTATTAAATGTTCACCGTAAATTGTGAATTAAGTTTCTTACATTGATTTTTTTTCGTATTTTTTAATTTATTTTCAAACGGGATCAGTATGCTTTGTTCTCCAAATCTGCCTGTGAAGATAATTTTGTATAGTGAAAACTGAGATTCTTAAACTTCTTTTGAATATAATTAAATTAAATATTTAATAGCAATACCATTGAGAATACCATAGGGAATTGAGCATATTTTAAATTACAAGCAATATCGTGTATATATTGTATTGTCTATATAAATAAAATTGTAAGCGGTGCTTCTATCTGTCTGTTTATTGTTTCAGTATGATACAAATACTTCTTTCCTTTTTGTTAGCATTGTTATAAAAAAATTTTAAAGAAACCCTTCTATCCATTAAACGTTAACAGCAAATTGTTGTTATTGAGACCCAGACCGTCCGTCCTACCAGAAAGGTGTAAGGTACCTGTTCAGACGGCAAGGAAGTGCCACCTAATTTATGCCAGAACTCGGTGGAGGTATCCACAGGGACCGTACCCTCCTTCCCCTACCACCAACCTCTCGGAAGGACTTGCGGACCCACATGTTTAACGTGATCGTACTACGCGTGAACACGGCGGCAGTTTGGGCAGCGGAGGAAATCGAACCCGGGCGTATCGAGTGCAACTCCAGTGCGCTAACCATAAGGCTACCGCGCACTTGACAGCAAATTGTGAATTAATTTTTTTAGATTGAATATATACCTAAGTAGACACAATATATATTTGATATATTATATTCCGTAAGAAAAACGAGTATACTGCTAGAAATATAATATGAACGGCACGTAACGTTAATATCCATCAAAATTTGAGAATCGAAATCTTGAGCTTGAACCGCATTTTCTTTCCATTTTTAAGTAAAGATAAATTATTTTGATATGGTCAACAACGAAAGGAAAAAAACAGAAGTAAAAAGAAAACAATAGCCTTAGTTTGCTTAAATAGCAATAGGAAAGATCTCCTCTTTCGATTTACATTCAACTTTTTCATTTTAAAAGTCACAACTGTTCTTATAAAACTAATAAAAGAAAATCTTTACGTTTTAAATCTTCTGGCTGAACTGAAACACAATGTTAAGAACATGGTTTTTGGAATAAAGCTTCCGGCATTTTTTCAAACTGCTAAAGTAAAAAGTTATTTTTAACTTTTACTTTTAGGAGTCTATTATTGCATTCCATAACTAAGTATTCTTGACGAAAGAAGACAAAGTAAACTTGGAGTATAAAAAAAATCATTGGCAAGTTCAATAATTCTAAGACTAATTAAAAAATGTTTTCTAAAGGAACAGGCCATACTAGTGTTACAATTACACTAGCGATTTTTATGCTAAAGTCTGAAAGAATATTTTTAACATCAATAGCATGTACAGATATCAGAAAATTGTGGATAATATACTGTATTATGAAATCGAATGTAATGAAAACAAGATAGTATAATAATGAACGTAAAATGCAGAGCAAGTAAACTTTAGTAAGAAGACGTGCGTTTCGGAAATCTCTGGATTTCGTTTTCGGTCCGAAAAAACCTGAATTTGAAAGCAAAAATGCGCTGTAGAGTATGTCATCCAAGCAAAAAATAGCTAAACAGCAGAATTCAGTATACCAGCGCCAACTGATGTGACGTCGGGGAAGTACAAAGAGAAAAATAGAAAATGTAAACGAGAAGCAAACAAGAAAAAATAAATAAAATACAGAGTACAAGAACTCAGATGTGATGCAGAAAAAGAGTGAAATAGAAAAATAAAAATTGGACATGGTTATCCACATTTCAGGGAAATATGGTGTCATTAACAAATTAACTGAATTACTGTGATGTTAATAATTAAAATTACAATTTTTTTAAGTTTGTAATTTTTAAAAATATTTAATTCTAAGGCTGTTCGATGCAAATCTTGCACTTCAACAAATTGTTTTGTTTATATTACTGTGTTTAAGTTGACAGCCCAGTCTTGCAGCCCAGTCTTACCTATATAAACAATTTTCATGCATTTAAGTTACAAATTATAAAGCATACAAATAAGAAAAATATATTCTTTAAAAAACACTGTATTTTTACTTGTTTAAAAAATAAATTTTCTTGCTTGGCTGTGAGTTGCTTAACTCTGTGAGTTGTAGGTTAGCTGCCTGTGAGTTGTTAGTTAGTTACCCAACACCTTGCCCCAAGATTATAAAAAAAATATTTAGCTTACGCAGAATATAATTTACTAGTATCTTCATTTATTATTTGAACTAAATTCCAAAATTAATCAAAACTTCCAAAACCATTTTTTTTAATATCTCAAACGTACCCCAAATTTCCTAATCTCAGAGAAGGAACCAAAATGTATTTATTACTTGAATGAATATTGATTAGTGAACTGAAATTTACTGACAGTTTTCCAATAGTTTTCAAGACAAGGTACATTTTTTATTCCTGTATCCAATTATGCTCAGGTAAAAATGTCGACGGAGAAATATTGTTTCTGGAGGATCATTTTTGCTTCCGAAAACGTCAAATATGCATTTCCTGATAAAGTAGAAAATTTTGTCTCTAAATGTCTCTACAAATTTAATGTAGGGTATAAATGGAATTGGATATTATCATATATTTACTTTCACGTAATATCAAGAATGTGGCCCGATTCTAAAATATTTTAACATTGTATAAGTAGTTCGTTCGGATAAAAAGAAATAATAAAAAAAATCTACTTAAAATAAGTAATAATTAACTAAAGAGTGGCTCAACTCGACTTACTTATACCAACAAGTTATTACATGTTACCCATACCAACAAACATGAGTGACATGTGATTTTATTTTTATTATTATTATTTTGCAAATTTTGCAAGACAAAATTTGAAAAATTTGTAATTTTGGTCCAAATGATTACAATTATATAATGTTACACTTATTTTTAAATGGCTTGAAAAAATCTTTCGATTGATAGCAAGTTTGGTAATGTTCCTGCGAAGGATTAACTTGTTTCAACCTAGGGGGGTTAATGACGTCACAAACACAAAAATTGTATCGCGGCTATTTTTAACTACGATGATTGAAACTGTTAAGTTTCATGATCATTGAATCAAAAACAACCCTCTTTATCCGTAATTATTCCAAATTATGTACAATGCTGCCATGTTAAGAAAACATAAAATTTCGAAATTTTCACTCTACTTTCAAAATTTTCTATTTAGTTCTAGATTTTTTTATAACAAAGCTGTATATTAAGTTCCGTGAAAACCCAACCCTTAATTTAAAAATAAGCCAGTGAAATCATTTATGTCAATGAAAAACAATAAAACTCTCTTTAACTACTCCTTTGTATATTCCTGACTTTGAAGTTCGAGTTTTGTGTTTAAGTAGATTTAACACAAAAAATGCCTCAGGTATTAAAAGCAATTCAATTCGAAAGTTTTCTGGCAGGATTTCAATCAAGCAAGAATATAACTTTATATGTGTCTCAGATAGATCTTTACATTTAATACCGATTAAGATAAATTAAATCAAATATATCCATTAATATTTATAGCAGGTATTATGTACACAAGAAATCGACCACAGACAAACGAACATCACCCTAAAATTAGTCGAAACGTATTCAGAGGTCCTAAAATATATATTGGCATCAAAATCTCGAAATCCAAAATTTTTGTTAGAACAATATTTTCCCTAGCATGAGAAAGAAAAAATCTGATATGGGCAACACATAACTTTCCCTGCAGACTTATATCCACGTTGTCTTTATTTTAATTAAATTTAATTCACTTTTAATTCAATTTTCGTTCTCATTTGGCAACTGGGCTTATTTTCAAAGGTGTCGTAGAGAAAATACGAAAAAACTAAAATATCTCGAGAACGGCTAGTTCTAGTGCAATGAGGTTGGTCTTATTCTTTTCTTCGTTAAAAATTACGTATTAAACAAGCATTTAATGGATATATTTGAGCATACGTAGCTTTTTAGTTTAGATTTTGACAATTTTTGGGGTCCATTTTGCAAGAAAAGGCAGGTTATTTTTTTCAGAATCGTACCAAAATCTAATCAGCACCAGGGTGACCTACAAGTGACTCATTTCCCAAATTTTATTAAATTCGGTCTATTAGTTTTTCAGCTAGAGTGGATACAAACTTTTGCGGGCCATTTCGCTAAAAAAGGCGGGTTCCTTTATCCCGAATCGTACCCAAAACTAATCAGCACCAGACTCGTCCACAAGTGACTTACCTTCCAAATTTTGTGAAATTCGGTCAATTACTTTTTAGTTAGAGTGGATACAAAATCTGACAGACAGACAGAAAATCGGACAGACAGACAGACACACAGACACACACACAGACGTCACGCTAAAAATAGTTTTTTCGTATTCTAGAGGTCTCGAAACGTGTAGATCCGTCGAAAACTCGAGTTGCGATTTTCGACATGATTCCAATACTTTCCCTATACATTTCCATGTATTGCAGGGAAAGTAAAAATAAGCTTATATATATTTTTGCGTAAATTCAATTGGTTAAAAGATCAGAAGTTTTGCAAAAGTTTGCTAGCATATAAATAACGTGTGAATGAAGTTAATAGTTCCCTATCTTAATTTAAATTTAGTTTGAAGTAACAACTGTGTTTGCCGTGGCCTATGTCGATACAATACATGGATTTTACTAATGTAGTACGGTGAATTGGCTTAAACAACTCAGGTAAATAATGATTTACTTGTATCTTCGTATCTTGTGTTGATCAACTACTCAACAGTAGTTATGTCAGTGAAAATCAATAAAACTCTAACTACTTCTTTATATATTCCTGACTTTGAAGTTCGAGTTTTGAATTTAAGTAGATATAATGCAAAAAATGCGTCAGCAATTCAATAGGAATTCAATCAAAAAATCTGATGTGGGCAGCACATGACTTTCCCTGCAGACTTATATACACATTCTCTTTATTTTAATTAAATTTAATTCACTATTAATTCACTTTTCGTTCTCATTTTGTAACTGAACTCATTTTCAAAGGTGGCGTAGAGAGAAAACGAAAAAACTAAAATATCTCGAGAACGGTTAGTCCTAGTGTAATGGGGTTGGTTTTATTTTTTTCTTCGTTAAACATTACGTATGAAACAAGCATTTACTGGATATATTTCAGAATACGTAGTATTTTATTAGAGATTTTGTAGATTTTTGCGAACCATTTTGCAAAAAAAAGGCAGGTTCTTTTTTTTTCGAATCGTACCAAAATCTAATCAGCACCAGGGTGACCCATAATTGACTCATCTGCCGAATTTTGTGAAATTCGGTCTATTAGTTTTTTAGCTAGAGTAGATACAATCTTTTGCGGGACATTTCGCAGAAAAAGGCGGGTTCTTTTATCCCGAATCGTACCCAAAACTAATCAGTACCAGACTCGCCCACAAGTGACTTACCTACAACATTTTGTGAAATTCGGCCTATTAGTTTTTAGTTAGAGAGGACACAAAATCTGCACAGACAGACAGACAGACACACAGACACACACACAGACGTCACGCTAAAAATAGTATTTTCGAATTCTAGAGGTCTCGAAACGTGTAAATCCGTCGAAAACACGAGTTGTGATTCTCGGCATGATACGAATACTTTCCCTATACATTACGATGTATTGCAGGGAAAGTAACAAGAAAATAACTTTATACGTGCCTCAGATTGGTCTTTACATTTAGTACCGATTAAGTTAAGTTAAATCGAATATTGGACAGTTGCCTTACCAAAATTATAAAATTAATTTTACACGCCGTTTAACAGTCAACGCCCATTTATTGAATTAAAATTACAAAGTTTTATATATTTTTACTTTCCCTGCAATACATGGTAATGTATAGGGAAAGTATTGGAATCATGTCGAAAATCGCAACTCGAGTTTTCGACGGATCTACACGTTTCAATTTGGTGGAATTTCGCCAACTTGGCGACTTTTTTAAATGTTGAAAAATTAATTAAAAAAACTCGCGAAATGGATGAAAATGACGCTAAATCAATGACGACTCATTGATGATGACTACATGGAAATGACGACTCATTGACGAAAATTCAATATCTTGGAAAGAATATAAATAACTACTATAAAAATAATCTATTTTTTTTACTGTAAAAGTAGTAAATTCATTGGATTATATAAGGAAAGTTATGTGCTGCCCACATCAGATTTTTCTATTTATATTTTTTTATTCTGAAACGAATGACAAAACTGGGTATACAGTACTAGATTAAACTGTTCTTGAAATATTACATGTTTTTAAAATAAATGTATCTAAAATATACATAAAAGAAGCAGTAGTAAGTTTAATCAAATCTGTAACACATGACGAAAAATTTGGCGATATTCGATACTCATTTGGCGAAATATCGCCAACTTGGCGACATTTTAATATTGTATAATTTAACGAAAATGTCACCAAATTGGCAAAAATGACTCTCAAGTTACGAAAATAATGCCAAATTGGTGAAATTATACTTACATATACTAATATAATGGAGTTTATTGCTTTGCAGGTGTCAGCAATTCAGATGTGACCGAAATATAAATTAATTTGGTGCTTCAAAATAATTTTACACTTCGTCATCCGGAAAAACGCCTAATATCAGTGAAAATTTCTAAGTTAAACATTGTGAAGTAGACCATATTCATCACTTCGCATTGAAAAGAGTAACGTACATGCATTACGTAGCGAAAGCCATATTCTGCCCCCATCAGATTCTAATTTCCCACACATAGTATTGAAAAAGTATTGTTTTCACAAAAATTTTCAATATCGAGATTTCGATACCAATATATGTTTTAAGACCTGGCGAATACGTTTAGACTATTTATGGAGTAATGTCCGTCTGTTTGTCTGCCTGTATGTCTTTGGTCGATTTCTTGTGTACACGACAGCGGTTACATATTTTACTGGACTAGTCAGACATGCGGCGGGCATTCTGCCCTACAAGTAATAAACTGAAAACGCGCAGGAATAATATTTCCTACTTTTACTAAAAGAAGCTTGAACTATTTTGAATGATAAACCAGGGCTTAACTGTATCCCGCGTTCCGTTGATAAGCGAGCGCGGGACGCTGGATGCAGTTAATCCTTTGGTAAACTTGTTAACGAAATGAGCATGACACTCTGAATTTTGTGGTATCTCCAATAAAAATATTTAAATGATACTAAATAAAATAACATTAGAGTCTCACTTTTAGTATGTGAAGTCATACGCTACGTAAAGCTTCTTGATTACATCATAATTTCGCAGTGAAAGAAGTATAATCATTGCTTTATGTAGGAAACGGGCTGCCCATATCATGACCTCACTTTCAGTATCTAGTGTCATGCGCTACGCAAAGCTCCGTGGTTACATCATAATTCCGCTGTGAAAAAAATTTAGTCACCGCATGACGTAAGAAACTGGCCGCCCACATCATGACCTCACTTCCAGTACATGAAGTCATACACTACGTAAACCTCCATAGTTATATCATAAAAATTGAAATGATTAGCCATCATTGAAACACGTTTTGCAACATTTTGTAGCAGCGAAACCCCGCGTATGAAGGCAAAAGTACGGAGTGAAAATTTCATATTAAGAAAACGCTAATATCCTTTGAAACAATAATTGAGGTGACGCTGGGATAATATAAGTAGCCCTGCATGGTATGCATTTCTATGTCAAAAGGCCTGAAATATTTATTTAAACTGTCCATTTTGTAAAAATAAATTATTAGCGCAATGCAAAGTAGAACTAAAACAATAAAGAATATCCCTACGTATTTAATAATATTTTACCTCTCAGTTTATTTTTATCTCCCTATATTCTGTACTCTACCCTACAACTATGAAAACATATTGGTTAATTATACTCAATTAGAGAACTCTTAATTTAAAAATAATCAAAATTACATATACTATATGCTACGCCTTTCTATTGTGTCAACTAATAGTAACAGCTACTTTACTAACACTAACGACACCTATAGATATAATTCTCAAACTTTTCATCCATAGGAGTTTTATATCTTTCTTTCTAACTCCATGACCCAGAGATAGATAGAAATTAAAATAAAGACGACGTGGATATAAGTCTGCAGGGAAAGTCATGTGTTGCCCACATCAGATTTTTTACTCTCCCTGCAATGCATGGTTATGTATAGGGAAAGTATTTGAAACATGTCGAAAATCGCAACTCGAGTTTTCGACGGATCTACAAGTTTTGAGACCTCAAGAATTCGAAAACACTATTTTTAAAGTGACGTCTGAGTGTGTCTGTCTGTGCAATGTATGTATCCACTCTAACTCAAAAACTGATGAACCGAATTTCATAAAATTTGGTAGGTACGTCACTTGTGTGGGGCCCCGGTGCTGATTACTTTTTGGTACCATTCGGGATTCAAAAACCCGCCTTTTTTTGCGAAATGGCCCGCAAAAATTCCCTGTATCCACTCTAACTGAAAAACAATTGATCAATTTTTACAAAATTTGGTAGATAAGTCACTTGTGGATCACCCTGGTGCTGATTAGATTTAGATACGGTTAGAAAAAGAAGAACCTGCATTTTTTACGAAATGGCCCGCAAAAATTTTATATCTCCACTCTAACTCAACTAATCGACTACATTTCATGAAATTTGGTAGGTAAGTCACTTGGGTAAGATCCTGGTGCTGATTAGTTTTTGGTGTGATTTGGAATAAAAGAACCCGCCTTTTTTTACGAAATGGCCCTCAAAAATTTTATGTATCCACTCTAGCTGACAAACTAATTGATTAAATTACACAAAATTTGGTAGATAAGTCGCTTGTAGGATATTGTGATGCTGGTTAGATTTTGATACGATTCAGAAAAAAACATCTGCCTTTTTTTTTTTGCAAAATGAGCCGCAAATCTAATATATTCGATCTGAAATAAAATTCTACATGTGCAAGATAGTGAAACTCTGAAATAAATGACTAACATTGATTAAATATATTAAGTACTTATTCTACATGTAACATTTCACAACTAAGCTAACAAATCTAACCCCATGACTGTAGGATAAACCGTTCTCGAGAAATTGTAGTTTTTAAAATTTTAAGTACCTGAAGAATCCACAGTGAATTAAGTTGCCGAACGAAGCGAAGATGCAATAAAAAAGGAATTGTATCTAATATCAGAAAATTATCCATATTATTTATTGCAATTAAACTCAATTTAATGCATAATGAAATAAGAAATTACAAAATGATTTTGAATCTGCAGGGAAAGTCATGTGCTGTTCACATCACATTTGTACTTTTCCTGCAATATATAGTAATGAATAGGGAAAGTATTGGAATCATGCCGAAAATCGCAACTCGAGTTTTGGACAGATCTGCACGTTTTAACACCTCTAGAATACAAAAAAAACTATTTTTAGCGTTACGTCTGTGTATTTGTCTGTGTGTCTGCTTGTCTGTGTGTCTGTCTGTGCAATGTATGTACTCACTCTAACTCGAAAACTAATGGACCAAATTTCATAAAATTTGGCGAGTTATTTTACAGAATCTGACTTTTTTTTTTAAATGGCCCGCAAAAATTGTCAAAATCTAAAATAAAAAAAAATAAAAATGCACAAATATATTAATTAAATGCTTGTTTTAGACGTAATTTTTAATGTCTAAAAAAATAAGACCAACCCCAATACACTAGGTCTAGCCGTGTTCGATACAGTTTAATTTTTTCGCATTTTCGCTACACCACTTTTGAAAATAAGTCCAGCTACCAAATGAGAAAGAAAATTGAACTAAAAATGCAAATTCAATGTAATTTTAAGTAATTATGGGTGTTATTTTGTGCTAGTAAACTCAATGTATTGAATTATTGAAGAAATAAAGAGAACGTGAATTGAGTTTATAGGGAAACTGATGTGATGCGCACATCAGATTTTTACTTTCCCTGTAATACATGATAATGTACAGAGAAAGTATTGGAATCATGCCGAAAATCACAACTTGAGTTTTCGATGGATCTACATGTTTTGGGACCTCTAGAATATGAAAAAACTATTTTAGCGTGACGTCTGTGTGCGTGTCTACCTACCTGTGTGTCTGTCAGTCTGTGTGTCTGTGTGTACAATATATGTATCTACTCTAACTTAACCAATGGATCGAATTTCATAAAATTTGGTAGGTAAGTCACTTGGTGTTGATTAGTTTTGGGTAGGATTCGCAGAAACGAACCCGCCTTTATTTTGGGAAATGGCTTGCAAAAATCCCATGTATCGACTCTAGTTGAAACACCAATTAACCAAATTTCACAAAATTTGGTAGATACGTTACTTGTGAGATACTCTGATGCTGATTAGATTTTGGTACGATTCGGAAAAGAAAAACCTGCTTTTTTTTTACGAAATGGCCCACAAGAATTGTAAAAATCTAAAGAAAAGACTACGTATGCTTAAATGTATCAATTAAATACCTGTTTTATACGTAATTTTTAACGAGGAATAAAATTAGACCAACTCCATTACTCTAGGTCTAACGGTTCTCGAGATATTTGAGATTTTTCGCTTTTTTGTTATGCCGCCTTTGGAAAAATGTCCAGTTACCAAATAAAAACAAAAATTGAATTAAAAATGCAAATATAATGCTATTTTGTGCAATTAAACTCAATTTAATGAATTATTAAAGAAATAAAGAAAAACTGATTTTGAGTCTGTAGAAAAAGGCATGTGCTGCCCACATCAGATTTTTTTAACATGGCAGCATAAGACAAAATTTGACATTATCATGCATAAAAGGGTTTATTTATGGCTCAATAATCACGATACTTAATAGTTTAAGTCATTGTTGTGAAAAATAGCAGAAACATAATTTTTTATATGTAACGTCATTAACCACCCTCGTGGGGTACATTGTCAAATATGGTATCAATCCAGAGATTTTTTTAGCCCTTTATAAAGTGGAAGATAGCACGCTATATTTGTAATCATTTCGATCCATAATACCTTTTTTCAAAAAGTTTCTTGTAAAATTTGCAAAAAGAAAAAAACTACTAAAAATGGATTCTGGTTTGAAAAAGCCGAGTAAATCCACACTGCAGTTAATTTTATATATAGCATTTAAATTACCTGCATTCAGAAACGCATCATGGTTTCAGAACATTTGCTATCCCCGTTAGGTAATACAACGCATATATTAATTAAAATTTGAGTTCTCAGAAGTACAAATTGAACACTGGCTTCGCAAAGTTAATCCCTCAAGAAATTTGCATTTATGAATAACCTTAATTTAATGTCAACAGGGTATTTCGATTTAATTTCGAGGAAGTCCCACAGAATGGAAATTAAGTTTAATTAAAATGTTATATTTTGAATTTCAAGAGAAAGTATCCGCTGCAATTAAAGTCCTTCGCAATTTAATTCGATTTCATTATGACTTTGATCTACGAAGTGTATAAGATTGGGTGTTACTGAATTAGTTACTTGAATTCTATGAATTGTTCGGATAGTTTGGAAAATGATATTTTAATTTGCTTTTTGGTATAATTAGCATATCCCAGTGCTGTAATTTATCCGTTTAAATATCAGCTTACATGCTGTTTACAGGGAATAGGTATATTTCTTAAGTATTATGGATTTAGCTGTCCTGTAAAAAATATCTGTGGGGGTTAGAACATGACTTTCTGTATATAATGCAAAGAATTTACTTCTTTCACAGTGCAAAAATAATGTATGAAATTCTATGCACAGTGTTTTTTTCGTTGAATCGCAAATTTGACGCTTTTCCGGATAACAATATGTAAAACTATTTGTGAGTACCCAAGTAACTTATTTCACTCAACTCTAAATTAACAATTATCGATATTGATAGAACCACTCTATAAGTAATATAGTAGATATATTAAAATATTTTAATAAAATTTATCATTTTGGCGTCAATTTCGTTAACTTGGCTTTATTTTTACAATTTTGATGAAATTCTTGTCAATCTGGGGCCAATTAATTTATATTACCAAGTTGGCGATATTTATCTAATTTATTCGTCAAGCTCGCCAAATGGATCTCCAAGCATTATTACAGACAAACGGGGAGAAGAGTATTTCTCATATGTACGAATATACTAGAAGATGTGCCTGTTGCATGGCATAATTTCAAATTTGCAAAATATTACCACACAATAACGTCATTTCTATCAATTTGGCGATAATTTTGTCAATTTGCTACATTTTCGTCAATTTGGCAACATTTAAACAAGTCGAAAAGTTAGCGATATCCCGCCAAATTTTTCACCAAGCGTTACGGACGGAGAGAGAAAGGGATTACTCCTGAGTATTTTTTTATATTATTTTCAAGATATTGAATTTTCATCAATTAGTCAGCATTTTAATCAACTTGGCAACATTTTAAGGAAGTCGCCAAGTTGCCATATTCTGCTAAGTTTGTCGCCAAAATTTTATTGAGCATTACGGAGGGAGAAATAAATTTTTTTGCAGAAGATAAATGACTATTGACGAATTGTTAGGCGTTAAGATGCAAAACTATTACCCAAAGTATCTTATCTCTTGAATTGAACGAATTAAATTCGTGAGAACGATATTAACAAATTTATCGCATAATATTACATATGAAAAATTAATATATTTCACAATAGTTAGTATTCCTTTAATTCTATGTGATTTTTCGATAAATTTATTTGAAAAATATGCAATATCTCGATGCCGACCCATATGCCGACCCAAATTTTTTTTTGGGGGGGGGGGAGGGAATTGCTCAAAGAGCTTCGACGAAATTAAAATTACGACCAGATTTCGATTCCCACACATTAATACACTCAAAAAAACCAAGATCAAAAGCAGAAGAATTCCTCAGAATTTCAACTTGAAGCAAGTTCTCACATTAGAATTTTATACTATTTTAGTTCACTTTTTAAAATAATTTCTTAATCACATTTCTAAATTTCAATCAATTTAATTTTCAAATATTCAAATAATTTTCAAATCTATTCTTATTTAACATTTCAATTTATAGTACACCAAGCATTTTTCATTTGAAACCGTGCCACTCCAGCACCAAGATCTCACACGTTCTTTAAATTATTTTACTGCACAAATACTTTTACAATAATTTCATAAATAATTTATACAATTATTTTTCAACAAGAAAAAGAGTGCAGCTCCCGAAACCAAAACAAAATTTTCAAACCATACCATCGGTTCAGTTCAAACACTTAAAATTTCTCAGAATTCTCAACATTTTTCAAATAAAAGCCAATTTAAATTTCAAAACTCCATACAAAACAAAATTTTGAAAACAGGTGTTCGAGAGGGAAGTTCAAAGGCACCAATTGTCGCAGCGGTTTTCCCGCTGGACACAGCAGACTGAGAAAGTCTAACTTTCTCCAATTTTTAAATACCCAGGTCCACACCTCCCGACAGTGAGTGAAACCCAACTGATGACCTGCGAAACAAACCCAAACAATTCCAAAATAAACAGATTAAACCCTTACCTTGAAGGTTCCAACAGCCGCTGAAAACATTAAAATCATGCACTAATTCAACACAAATAAATACTCTTACTTTCGTTTAAATTATCATTTATTTAAGGCCAAATTGTAAGGAGTTAGCACAAAATACAAATGCTGATTCTCATTCAGCCCAGCTACCACTGGACCGCACTTCACTAAATACCACCGGCTCTCAGCCGGAGATAAATATTCATTTCAAATATACATTAACAATATTATATTTCATAATAACACTTTTTAGGTGGCGTGGTATGGTCAACTCAGGGAGGCACACACTCGAGGCAATCGAAAAAGAATTCCATTAAGCATTATTATATTAATTTATATTTCATTAGATGCTATAACTCTTTAAGTGTAATAAATAGATGCAGGCTTTAATAGATGTATACAATTAAATGAAGGCAGCTGAAACCGTTGGCGAAGAGTTCCTCGAATCAATGCTCAGGTCCAGTCGACTGCCCAACGGCACGTCTAAATAACCAAGACTTACCTCACAAAATTCCAGAAGGACTCATGGTTGAGTAAGCACAGACTTTTACCGGCAGATCCCTCGGGGCAAACGTTGCCCCACTTCAGCAGGAACGGCAGATCCGCAGTTTCCGGCAAGGTTCCGGATCAGGTCTACCAAGGGGCCCGGTATCATTATCGGCTTCATGAGGTCCCGGTGCACATCAGGAAACATGAGGTCGTTCTCCATCATCCAAACGGTGGCTTAATGGTCGGAGAGGGCTCAGCATCGGCAGGCGGCAGGTCCCAGCGTCTACACTCATCACCCCACAGCTACGGGAAATCCAACATTGAAATTGGGCCCCGAGCCGATCGTGGGTTCAAAGGATGTTCAGATGGAGAGAGTGCGCGCCCAAATGTAATGTAATGTGCATCATAACGGAGTTCCCAGTCGAATGACTTCTACCTCCAATCTGTAAACAATATGTGCATTCTTGACATCATTTGAGCAGAATAGAGTTGACTACAATAAAAAAAAAGAAAAAGAAAAATACTGCAGAATGCAGTAGCACCTTCCAGAGGGAAGGAGAGAAAAGAGCTGTGGTAGCAGAAGTGCTGCCCTCTGTTATTAAACAGAGGCAAAAAAGTAAGTGTATCAATTAAAATTTATGATTTAACAAGTATAAAAGGATCAGAGAACTAATGAAAAATTTAAAAGATGTGGATGTGGAAGGAGAATTTAATGTAAATGCTCACGGAGGGTCATATAAAACTGCCCTGGGACGCTTTCTACAAAGTCTGGGATCATAGTCTGGGAGGTTGAATAAAGTTACGTTATGGATACTGGGAATGTTCTGAAAAAAAATTTTTGCATACTTTCTGATGGTAAATTTTATCGTTTTAATTTTGAAATCTTTTCTAATAATATCATTGCGAAGAAATCTGGGAGCTTTTCTAATGATGCGAAGAATCCTGTTTTGTTCAGTTTGTACTTTTTCGATGGAAGTTTTGCAGGCAAATCCCCAGACTGGGCAGGCGTAAAGCAGGATTGGTTGAATTAAAGATTTATAAAGAAGAATTTTATTGCTGAGATCTAAGTGGTCTGAGTAAAGCAGATGGTTAAGTGAGCCAGCCAGTTTTTTAGATTTATTGATAACATATTTGAGATGGTGCTGCCAAGTAAGTCGGCTGTCCAAATGGACCCCGAGATACTTGGCAGTACGTGAAAAACAAACGGGTTGATTGCAAACCATGAGAGGGGGAGGGGGGATACGAATGCCAGAGAAAAAGATAGCTTGAGATTTTTGAGCATTGATGGTAATTTTGCATTTAAGGTAGTAATTTTCAAGGGTGGTAATATGTTTTTGAAGGTGGGTATGGAGAAAATTTAGATTTTTATGGGCGGCTATGATACAGGTATCATCGGCGTATAAGAAAAGGGAGGTATGAGGGGAACGGGGGATGTCGTTTACGTAACAGTTAAAGAGGAAGGGGGCAAGGATACTACCTTGGGGGACTCCAGCTTTAACGGGTTTATTTGCAGAGAAAGTGTTAAGAATTCTGACATGAAAGTTTCTATTAGAAAGGTAGGAATTGATGATTTGAATTAAAGGGGGTGGGAGGTTCATTTGAATCAATTTAAAGAGAATTCCAGTATGCCAGGTTTTGTCAAAAGCTTTGTTTACGTCCAGAAGAAGGGCCCCAGAGGCCTGCTTTTCTTTAAATCCTTCAGCAACAAATTCGACAACACGTAAAAGTTGGTGTGTGGTGGAATGAGCGGGTCGGAAGCCGAACTGTTCTGGGATCAGGATATCATTGCTGTCAATGAAGCTGTACAGTCTAGTTTGAATAACTCGTTCCCAAAGTTTACTAAGGGAGGAAAGGAGGGAGATGGGGCGATAATTAACAGGATCAGAAGTGTCACCTTTTCCTTTATAAATGGGAATAATAACAGCGGTTTTCCAAATTTTTGGGAAGTGTCTGAGTTTTAAGGAAGCATTAATGGTAAGGACTAAGAAAAATATGATGTTAAGGGGAAGAAATTTGAGTGCTCTGTTTGAAATTTTATCTTTTCCGGGGGATTTTTTATTTTTAAGTTTGTAGATGTGTTCAAGAATTTCTGTAGGAGAGGTGGGAGGGATAGGGTCGGGATGGGGGGTAGCT
This sequence comes from Amaurobius ferox, assembly GCA_951213105.1. Lineage (NCBI taxonomy): Eukaryota > Metazoa > Arthropoda > Arachnida > Araneae > Amaurobiidae > Amaurobius > Amaurobius ferox. The sequence continues at coordinate 43,010,426 of OX578137.1, read as the reverse complement.
AGAAAGTTTTCAACAGACTGGATGATTTGTATATGAAAATTATTATCAGGGATGTCAATCTCAAATTGCTTTTTGTAACAGACTGCAAAAGTATCAGCTTTATCCAGGTTCGAAAAGGCCATTCTATTGTTTGCACGAAGGGGTGGGAACTGTGTGTAAGGTTTTTTCACTCGTTTAATTTCTCTCCAAATTGATTTGTCAAAAGGGGAGAGGGATTCAATAAATTCTCGCGCCCAAATCATCACTCACATCACTTTTAAGCACTCCGGGCGGATTCAGAGCCCAGCCAATCGAAAATCACGAAAGGTTCGCATCTTCACCTTTCCTCCAATACAAAATCACTTGTATTCAAATTCTTCTCCAGGGTCCAGCCCATCCAACGACATTTCAGCAAAGCACGTGCATCTGCAACGTGAAATCCAGGACAAAGTTACGTCACCCCCAGGAGCAGAAAAAAAACGAAGACTTCTGTCTCCGCCAGCAAAACACGGGTGACCTTGAAGTAACAGTCGACTCCTCGCGTGTGTGAGAGAATAATGTTTTGTGAAAGGAAAATGGCCGCAAATACTGAACAGAATTAAAATGCATTTAAAGACAATAAAATTATATTCACAACGACATGAGGGTTCCGGGTTACAATTTAAATAATTATAAATATCGAAGTTTAAGAAATAAAGTAAATTTACAATTTTGCACACAAGTGACGAATTCCGTCACGACAATACTATAAAATAGAATCTTCCTCATAAAATGGAAATTAAATAAACATTTTGATTTCTTTATACTTTTCATTGTTGAGTAAAAGCTTGTAAAAAATAAACCATGGAGATAGGTTTTTCATTTAAACTCATGTTTCCAACAATTCATGCTTTCAAATAGTGACTAATTAGCCAAAAATCCTCCACCAAACTCAGAAATAAAGTTTTTATTCATGTTGACGTTTTAAACAAACGATTTTCATCCTTTCCGTTTGGATAAACCACGGAGTAAGGGAGTAGAACTCCTAAGAAAAAGTGCCGTTTTTCATTAATATCTCGACAACCCCTAGTCTTAGAAACCCGAAACTTAGACCAAATTTATAGGGGACTATTTCTAAGCTACGCACAAAATTTCATTAAATTCAGTTTAGCCGTTCTCTCGTGACGATGAAACAGACGAAAGTTTCGTTTACTACTAATATCTCGAGAGCCACTGGTCATAGAAACTCCAGGGACTAAATTTTAAGTGGAGCTATTTCCAAGCTACCCACAAAATTTTATCAAATTCGGTTCAGTCGTTCTCCCGTGATGACGGGACAAATAGACAGACAGACAGATTTTCAATGTTTTTTATATAGATTTTCCGTATTCTGATCTATTTAACTTAATATTGTTATAAGCTGTCGCGGTCACCCTTTGTTGTGGAACGTAATGGGCATCATATGTTGTAGTACCCTTTCGGTACCATATGTTGTTGCTCGTGTAGTGGCGGTTCCCGCATGTCAAGTGGTCGCTGGGTGGTGGTGAAACATGGTTGATCTTCTTTTGCGTTGTGTGTTATATTCGTAAATCGAAAACTACGAGAAGTATTCAGACATTTCGGGATGACGGATTATTCCGGAATTGGAGATAGTCGACGAGAACACACTTATGATGAATACCACGGGATGCAGGTGACGAGAGCATTTGAAGAATAAGACGAAACAATCTTGACTTTTAAATTCCAATATATTTATTTAATTCGAACATAATTTAATTTATGACAGGAACAAGCAACTTGACTTTGAAAACGAAAGTCATTAACAAAACTTCATAGAATCAAATTTCAACAAGATATTCCTAAAACACCATCTCACCTCCTAAATAGATCTACTTGATAAAATCTTAATTACATTTAATTTAATTCAAAATATCTTAGAACTTTAGAATTCTCATTCTGTTGCCTCCGTAGGCAAAGCGCGTCTTACCCCGTCCGCGTCACATCGCCAATTAAAACTATTCACCGAAAACAGACTTAAGCATCTTTAATGTTATTACGCGTTCATGACGCAAAGAAAAAGAGTTCCAATGTTAAGGAATATGAAATGCAAATACGAAGTACATGTACTAAAACGCGTGACAAATTACTACGCCAAGGTTTACCGAAACTGGCGGGAAATATCCAAAAGGGCCGAATACAGAAATGGCGCTTTATCAATTTGGAATAAATTTCTGAGAACAAGTTTTAGAATCGAAAGTGAATTAGAATTTGCGGACAATTAAATTTTGAAAGAAAATTATTAAACAAGGCAAGCATTTCATAACATATCCCCGCCGCAAACGAGGATTTGTTCTGGTACAGAACAAAGACTAACCAAAAAAAAAATATACTCCAAAAATGCCTAAAAATAAAGCGGTGACATAAAAAAAACCCAACAATTTCCTGGATAAAAAATATGCCACAAAAAATTTGAAATAAAAATTTAGGATCTGTTATGCAAATAGGATTGTTAAATGCAATCAATTCTTATTTCCAAAATATGTGTATTTCTCAACCCAGAAATTCAACGAAAACAAGGACAGATGTGAAAAATTTGATTCATTCAATCTACATTTGTGTCCCATTCATACACGCATTTTCACCAAAGAAGTCCTTACATGCTAGATAAAAGTGAGGGGGTTGAGTTTTTTTAAATTTTCCTCAATGTGTTTCAATTCAAAAATTAAAATTCTTATCACTATTGCATATCAGATTGTCATGAACATTGCGCAAAAAAAAAAAATTACTTTAGAATAACCTAACCGGGTGAGATGTCTTTAAAAAAAATACCATATATATACAAGTAACAATATTTCATTTACACCAATATTACTTACATCCAATAAGATTTGTAGTATCTTCAGACATCCTAATACTTACATACAGTTTCCTTTTTTACCTATTACAATTTATATTTACAATATCACATTAACAAAACTTAATATACTGATACATATTCATTTACAATAACTGGCCAGCTAAAAAAAAAATTTGTGATCCCAAAAATAAATAAACAGATTATATGCGCGCGTAAACAATACAACATATTTTATTTGAAAAAAAAAATTTTTGACTGTAGTCAAAGTTCAATAAGTGCGAGTACTCGCTGAAATCAGACTTCCAAAAAAAATGTGAAAGTTCTTTTATAACTCCATAAAAAAAAACAATTTTTCCTCAAAAAAAAATCCACTCTTTCACAAAAAAAAATTCAATTTAAACCTTTATACAAAAAAAATTCTTTCCTTTAATAAAATTATTTCCAATTTCCTATTCCAAAATAAACAAAAAAAATTAACTCATTCTTTTCCTTTAAAAAAAATATACATATACAAAAAAAATTTTTGAATCATTTCCTTTTTAATATTTGCTGTTGGTAAATGTGCGAGGTTTCAGCTGGGATGGTTGCGCTGTTGACATTCTCTGCACAAACGATTGCATTCTGGGCTGTTTTGCCACAGATGAGGTCTTGGGAAAACTCCACTCTTGAAGTTGGGGAGTGCCTCTGAAAATATTGAATTTCGGATTTTCACGAAAATTCTGTGCCTCTCTGACTTTGGAATAGTCAATCATTTGATTTTGGCACCAGTGTGAACTTCCAGTCAACTCCTGATTATGTCTTTTCTGCGAATTGTTTACTTTCACGTTTCTGGGTTTCACACATTTTCTTTCAACTTCGCAACTGGATATTAGATTTATCATACCTTTTTTTAAATTTGGCACAAAAAAGTTTCTTTTGATATCTGACATAATTTTTGACATTTCACATCGGGTTGAATTTGTGGATGTGTTAAATAACTTGTATAATGTAGGTATGTACGAATTTGGAGCTACTAATCTTTCCTGTGCGAATGATTTCTGAACATGGTTATGCCTCTTGTTTTTAGCATAGAGAGCATCGTTGTATATAAGAAAATTTATATGTTTATATGCTGGAGGTTGACTACCTACCTCAACAGCTCTTCGAATTTTTATGCAATGAGGGTCAGTTTTCTGTTCCTTTATGATTTTCTTTATTTCCTCAATTGGTATCAGAGCATTTTTTTCCTTGTTGTTAGATGCATTATTCACCTTATCAGTACATATGCTAATAGCATTTAGAGGACTAGTGACTTTTTCTTCCTTTGAAATTTCCATGTTTTGTTCCTCTAATGTGTTTTGGAGATCATCTGCTATAGCGTTTAATCGTTCTATGTGAGATCTTCTATGTTGTCTTACAAATTGATTCTCATGTAACTGAAGGACATCTAGTGTGCACAAAAGTTGAGTTACCTCTTCCAAAATATGTGGAATTGACTTAAAGTCTTGGGTATCATACATGCTCTGTGTTTTCTTATGTACTTCTAAAATTTGTACAGTAATTTTTTCAAAATCTTTTAAAAGTTGCATTTGATCTGCATGAGATGGTTGATTTTCATACAAGTCATCTGACTCTACGGATTCATCTATATTTTCTTTTTCTTCACTTTTAAATTTATCCATACAAGGTTGTGACATTTGTTGCATTTTGTTATTTTCAGGATTAGAATTTTGTTGTACTCTCAGATCTAAATTATGGAAATTTTGATTATTACTTTGTGCAACTTGTTTACAAATATCAATGTCAGCTTTGAGAGATTTCTGATTGTTGATTGAATTGAAAGCTTTTTCAAATTTTTCTTTTATCTGTTGACCTTGTATTATATTTGGATTTATGGGATTTTGATGATGAAATTCACTACGAAATTTGTTTGTGCCATAGCTACCTTTCTGTTGTTGAAATGGAGGATAAGATGGTTTCACTCCATATTGGGTATTATAAAAGGATTTACTTCGATTCTGATTTCTTAAATTCCTGTTAAATCTTTGATGGTTGTTCCTTCTATTATTTTTATATGACTGAAAACAATTTTGTTGGAAATTTGAAAGTTTGTTTTCCAAAAAGTTGACATCTCGGCAAGCTGCCTTTAAATTTTGAGAAAGTTCATGATTGTCATTTTCTAATTCTTTACAATAGTTTTTTAAGTCATATATTTCTTTTTCATAAGAGTTAGCTAATTCAATCCATCTTTTATTTCCCTCATCAATTCTTTTCTTGTTTGCCAGATGTAGGTTTTCTAAACTTTTTATTCTATCTTCTTTTTGTTTAATAATTTCTTGTGATTCAGGGATTACTTTTTTATTATATTGATCTTCCCATTGTACAATTTTTGGAACTTCTCTTCTAGGGATTGCTGATAAATTAGATGCATTATTTTCAATTGTTCCCTTATTACAATGTATCATAAAATTTTGGCAAGAAAGAAAGTCAATCCCTAGGATTCCTTTATAATTTTGAGATTTTAGATTATTAACCAAATGATATGTAATTTTGTATTCAACTCCATTTATGATGATAGGGAGTGTTACTTTTTCAGTTAGTTGCATAAAGTCTCCTGTAACAAGTCATACGGTCAATTGAGCTGGATTTATTTGGACTTTAAAAGGAATTTGTTTCAAAATGTCCCTTGAAATTAAGCTAAGGCATGCTCCAGTGTCAACAAGGAGTGGAACATTTGTCCCAAAAATGGAAGTATTTACGATGGGTGTTTTACTAGGGATCACTTGTTCACCTATTGTAACCAAAGTATTTCCAATATTATTTCTAACCGGTTCCAAGGATCCTAAATTTTCATCAGTCAGTGATGTTACAATTGTGTCCCTAATTTTTGGATTGTATGCAGGATATGAAGGATTTTCAATGGGATGTTGTTCAAGGTTGTCATTCCTTCTACTTTCCTGACTAAATTGCCTGAATCTTTTATTTTGGCGGTTATTAGATTTCAGTTTCTGTGTTATTTGCCGCTCTTGTTCAAAATCTTCTCTAAAAAAACAATTTCTTTGAATATGGCCTTTTTTGCCACATGAATAACACTCTGGAATTTTTCTCCAATTTTCTAAATTTTCATTTTCCAATTTGAATTTTAGTAATTCCTCTTCCAAAAAATCAATTTTACTTTGTATTTGTTGCATTTCAGGTGACTGCAGCGTGTTTGCAATTGCAGGCATTTCGCTGGGCTGGGGAGTTATGGCGAGCCAAGCATTGTGCTCAAGAATGGCAGTTCTTTTCGCTTCTGCGTAAGTTTTTGGATCGTTAGCCAGGACAGCTCTTTTGATGTACGGTGGAAGTTTATCTATCGTAATAGACAATAAAATTGTGTCGCGAATGTTTTCAATATCTTTGGTGGGAAAACATTCTCCAAATGTTATCTCCATGTTGTCAAAAAAAAATCAAAATATCATGTGTATTATAGTCAATGTTGTTCAACTTTTGCCAATAGTTTGCAAGTGGCACACCAGTATTAAATCTCAGGGAGAGATTTTTGACAATCTGATCGAAGGTTTCGCCAGTATTTAGCTTAAGGGCGATTGCTGCTTGCGATATTAATTTGGTATTTAATGCAAAAATTTTCTCTTCCTCCTTCCATTGGAAGAAATTGGCAGTGTTATTGAATTTGGTGATAAATTCCGAAAAAGATTCCCCGATTGCTCCACCAAATGTAGGGATTAAACTTAAAGCACTAGTTAGGTTCGTCGACATGTTTTATAAATGCATATAATATCACTAACAAATATAAATTCAATACAAGTTTCAATAATAAATGAGTAAAAGGAATTATTAAAGTATAACAAGTATATTATTTAAAATTTCAATTTCATATTCAGCTGATATACCATTTTTTTCAGCTTTTCAAGACTTACCTTTCTACAGGTATTAACAATAAAACATATTTTATTTTATTTTAAAACAATAAATTTCACACTCTTTTACCACTTTTCAATTCACAGATGCATTCCACTTTTAAACCTAAAAAAAAATAAATTCACTTTGCCGACTCGGGAATCGACCTCCCGATGTCAACACAGCTGGTGTAGACATTCAAGGCACACCACAGGATCGTACGAGTCATTCTTGCAGACTCTGATGTAACGGCACCAATTGTTATAAGCTGTCGCGGTCACCCTTTGTTGTGGAACGTAATGGGCATCATATGTTGTAGTACCCTTTCGGTACCATATGTTGTTGCTCGTGTAGTGGCGGTTCCCGCATGTCAAGTGGTCGCTGGGTGGTGGTGAAACATGGTTGATCTTCTTTTGCGTTGTGTGTTATATTCGTAAATCGAAAACTACGAGAAGTATTCAGACATTTCGGGATGACGGATTATTCCGGAATTGGAGATAGTCGACGAGAACACACTTATGATGAATACCACGGGATGCAGGTGACGAGAGCATTTGAAGAATAAGACGAAACAATCTTGACTTTTAAATTCCAATATATTTATTTAATTCGAACATAATTTAATTTATGACAGGAACAAGCAACTTGACTTTGAAAACGAAAGTCATTAACAAAACTTCATAGAATCAAATTTCAACAAGATATTCCTAAAACACCATCTCACCTCCTAAATAGATCTACTTGATAAAATCTTAATTACATTTAATTTAATTCAAAATATCTTAGAACTTTAGAATTCTCATTCTGTTGCCTCCGTAGGCAAAGCGCGTCTTACCCCGTCCGCGTCACATCGCCAATTAAAACTATTCACCGAAAACAGACTTAAGCATCTTTAATGTTATTACGCGTTCATGACGCAAAGAAAAAGAGTTCCAATGTTAAGGAATATGAAATGCAAATACGAAGTACATGTACTAAAACGCGTGACAAATTACTACGCCAAGGTTTACCGAAACTGGCGGGAAATATCCAAAAGGGCCGAATACAGAAATGGCGCTTTATCAATTTGGAATAAATTTCTGAGAACAAGTTTTAGAATCGAAAGTGAATTAGAATTTGCGGACAATTAAATTTTGAAAGAAAATTATTAAACAAGGCAAGCATTTCATAACAATATTCACATCCTAAAAAGTAGTATGCTCTTTTGTATAAGGATCCTCAAATATCAAAATTAAGTTTTTTATACTTCCAATTTCATAATTTATTTGTTAAATTAAGTTTCCATTTGAAATGTTTCACAGCAAAATATTTCACTTCATACACGTGAATCCATTCAAAAACAGGCTTTTGCTAGTATATACATAAAATTTTATTTTTGAATCATTAATAACATACTAGAAGGTATGTCCGACATATGACGGAATTCAAAATTTGCAAAATATTACCTCCCATTTGGCTTCATTTTTATCAATTTGGCGACATTTAAGACACCTCGCCAATTTTTTTGCCAAACGTCACGGAAGGAAGAACAGAGAAATGGCTTTTTCTTATAGCAGATTTTTATATTCCTTCCAAGATATTGAATTTTCATCGATTTGGTGATGTTTTCGTTAATTTTTGTGATGTTTTGTTCAATTTTGAGACATTTTAAAAACTCGTCAAGTAGGACAGCTGGACTAACAAACAAACGCTGCCGAAACATCATTACAATACTATCCCCTTTCAAAAGAGAATTAATTTCATTGATTTTGCATCATATTTATCAATTCGGCCACATTTTTATCAATTTGGCGACATTTTTGTCGATTTGCCGGCATTTTTATCTATTTGGCGACATTTGATGAATGTGGCGACATTTTAAAAAGTCGTCAAATTTGTCACCAAGTGGGATGGTTGGACTTGACAAACGAACGCTATCGAAAGATCATTACAATAGTATTTCCTTTCAAAAAGCAATTAATTGCATTGATTTGACGTTATTTTTATCAATTTAGCGTCATTTTTATTGATTTGGTGACATTTTCGTCAATTTCGCAACATCGCCAAGTTAGCGATATCTCGCCAAATTTGTCACCAAAAATTTTGCCAAGCGCTACCCAGGAAAGAGAGATAGATAGAGAGATAAATCAAGGTGTTTATATTATAAATTATACAGGAACTATATATTGCTAAATGAATGCTTTCGCTAAACCTCTCTTCGTTGTCAAGTTAACTGTTTTTGGAATATAGATGGTATGGAGTTAGAAAGACCTTTACCTCTATAGGTTACCGAATATGATTGACAGCTGCAATACGTTCATTAACCAGGAACACTATATTTAAATTTTTGATGTTCATCTATATTATATTACGCACTCATTTTGAACAGTTGCCTGCGTAATTACTATTTCCGACAAAATAATGGCAACTATTTTTTTTTTGTTTATAAATATTTGTGATTATATCTGAAAAAGTTTCAGTTTTAAAATAAATGTTTCGATTTTCATTTAACTCGGATGTTAACTTCGCCAGTTCCGTCTTAAATAAAAAATTTGCCCAAGCATGAAACGATCCGATAATCACAACTAATTATCCTCTTCTTCAAAATCCCAATCAGCCTCCAACTGGAACTTAAACCAATATGAATGTCTGGATGTGTGCTCTGGGGACCATCGCAATAGCGATTTTAGGTATCAGTGTGATTTCTAGAGCCAACAGCATTTATGAAAGTCAATATATTTACTTGCCCTGTCATTCTGATATTTGTCCAAGAAAAAAAATTAGGTTAACGGATCTAGAGGAACCGCCGCTTTGTCTTTGTTATCAAACACGGACAGACGAAATTTTCGAAAATGAAATGCTTTTCATAAAAGCGCTTAAAACTGACAATATCAAATAATCACATTCAAATTAGCATCACAAAAATTTAAAGTCTTCTGATTTCAACTGATTCTGTATGTCTAAAGCCAGCATCATTTATGAAAGTCAATTTAATAACTTACTAATTTTTTGTTTTTCTAATGAGAAGATTGAAGAGAACGTATCTGGAAAATCCATCTTTCATTGCTATCAAACGCACATACAAATGAAAGTTTTGAAAATGAAATACCCCTTGAAGAAGCGCTTTGAAATGTCAATTGTGGGTAATCTTCATATTCAAATTAGCAGCACAAAAAATTTAAATCTTCTGATTTCATATGTCTAAAGCCAACATCCTTTATAAAAGTCAATTCAATAACTTATCCACACATATTCATGTTTGTCTAGGAAGAAGATTGAAGATAAAGTATCTAGAAGATCTATCTTTCTTATCAAACACACATATAGATAAAAAATTTCAAAATGAAATATTCCTTGTAAAACTGCTTAGAAATGACAATTTTAGACAATCTTCAAATTCAAATTAGCATCGTAAATATTTAGAATCTTCTGATTTTATCTGATTATGTATGTGTATAGGCCACTGAATTTATGAAAGTCAATTTATTAACGTACCCACTCATTCCAACATTCGTCCAAGAAGAATGAAGTTGAATGATTCAGGGGGCCAAACAAGAACAGATGAAATTCTGAAAATGAAATGTTTTTTGTGAAGGAGATTAGAAAGAACAATTTTAGTGATCTTCAAATTCTATTAGTAGTATAAAAATTTAGAATCTTCTTATTTCATCTTATTATGTATGATTATTTGTTTAAAGGGGAAAATCGAAACAATAAAACTGGAGTTGGTAAATCGTAATTTTTACACGAGTTTACATTTATTATACTTTGGTAATATTTTTGTTGAGAAAATGTAAAAATTTATTCTTCGTAGTTATTCATTAAGATTTTTTTCGGATCAACTTCCATGTATCCAACGTGACAAGATTTTTTATATCTCCAAATATAAAGCAGAAATACAAAATATAAAATACAAAATCAAAATACGGAAGCACATTAGAATTATTTCTATTTACAACATAGCCACAGATGAAACAGATGCTCGGGAGCCTATTTTTATGTAATGCGCTTTAAACATTTGAGTGACTGTCGTAGTAGTCGCCTCCTGTCATTCTTTCCTCTTTGCTTTTACCTCCTGTTATTTCTCCTCTCTTTGTTGGCAGACATTTTTCTACCTTCAACTACGTTTGCTCTATTTTTCGTCGACAAACCTGCAGATCTTTGTCACCGCTTCAAGGCCCAGTGCGTATTCTCAGAGCGATATGCAGAGGAGGGGTGGTGATGCCAGCTTTTAGAAATCCAGCTTATAGAAGACTTTCTTATCGTACGTGATATCTGCGTTCATTTTCTGTTTATGAGTCATTAATCGCTGCTTTTTGGTGTTTGGTTATTTGACTTGGAATAAATGACTGTTAACGCGTGTGTATTTGTTAGAGAAATAAACGATAAGTGTGTCGCATTTGCTGAAAAATTTCCACAATTGTATTTGACCGAATAAAAGTACATCAAAATTATGCCTGTCAGTCAAAATAAATAAAACATAGTGAGTAACTCAATTACTCTTTATAAATATATGTGAAATATCACACATTTCGCATACCTCGAATTAAAAAATATTGATGTGCTTTGTGTCTGACGTGGATACAAGGTATAGCTGCGGAGAAAATAAAACGGGCCACTTTTCTTTGTTCTTCTGCTTTCGTCAACTGTAGAAAAAATTGAAAGATGGCATTCGATGAGGAATAATGTCTTCTACCTATTCATATGCAAATTAACGGGATCGTAGCTTAACTAGTCTTTCTCATACCAAAATCCTTTTAAGTAGCTTTTTTTAATTTTACAAGAATTTTTTTAAAAATTAAATGATTACAATTATAAAGTGTTACCCTTCACTTTCAAGGACTTGAAAAAATTCTTCGATTGGTACCATGCTCTATATTATACCCGGCAGATGGGGTAACTTACTCCCCTAGAGGGGCTAATGAGGTCATGAACAAAGCAATATTATGTCGCGGCTATCTCTCACTATAATGATTGAAACTCTTCAGTGTCGTAATCAAAGAATCATAAATAAATCATTTTATACACGATTATACCGAATTTCGTCCTATGCTGCTATGTTAAAAAATATGACATTTCGAAGTTTTCGCTCAAATTTAAACAGAATTCTATCTATTTCTAGCTTTTTTATAAACAAGACGGATATAAAATTTCGTGAAAATCCATTAATATTTTTGACCACTATTGTGTACAAAAATATCAACCACAGACAGACAGACGAACATGACTTCAAAAATAATCAAAATAAGTTCAGTAGGTCTTAAAACATATATGGACATCGAAATCCACGAATTCGAAAATTTTCGTGAAAAAAATACTTCCTCTATATTATATTACACAGTATAAGAAAGTAAAAATTTGCATAGGGGGCCATCTTTATATGAAATTATACACAAACTTCAAAATTTCCACATTCAGCACTCATTTTTAATGTCATAAATAAATTCCATATCCCCAAATTAATCTGGATATAATTTTTACAAACTTCTTATCCTTATATCGAAAGCCTGGTTTAATAAAATAGGCCAAAAATGTATCTCCAGCTCCCCATGATGTCAAGTTTAAAGTATTTCAGTGCAATCTTTCATGAATTATGAATATATAAAATTTTGAGTCCATAATGAAAAATTTCTTTCGCAGACTTTTATTCAACCAAAATATTTTTACATTTTCGTGCTAGTATAGAAAAAATATTGTTTTGAGGAAAATTTTCGATTTCGAAATTTTGATGGCAATAATTTTTAAAACCTCCTAAACATGTTTTGACTATTTTGGGAGTGATGTCCGTTGGCTGTCTGTCTGTGTTCGATTTCTTGTGAATGCGGTAGCTTCTATAAATATTAATGAATTTTCACGAAATTTTATATCCGGCTTTTTTAATAGAAGCTCCTGAACTAGATAGAATTTTTTAAAATTCGAGCAAAAACTTCGAAATTTATTCTAAATTTTATATTTTCTTGAAGTAGCAGTATAGGACAAAATTTGACATAATTATGCATACTTCCGTTTCATCTAAGTCGCATGCCTTTCAAGATTTACTCAGTCACGCCTTAAGATGATTCACATCAAAAACTTCAACGAAAAAAATTATTAAATAGTTTATTCCATGAAGTTAGAAAGAAGGATATAAAACTCCTCTGGATGAAACTCTTGAAAATGCAATAATGTTTTGAGAATTATATCTAGGTGTCACTAGTTTTCCTAAATTAGCTGCTATTGTTAGTTCAAACAACAGAAAGGCGTGGTAGTATTTAGTGTATGTAATTTTGATTATTTTTAATCTAAGGGGTTCTTTAATTATGAATATAACTAACCAGTATTTTTTAATTGTTGTACGATAGAATACATAATATAAGGAGATAAAAATAAATTGAAAGATAAAATAATTTTTAAAACTTAGAAATATGCTTTATTGTTTCAGTTTTACTTTGTAATACGCTAATAATTTATTTTTACAAAATTGACAGTTTAAGTATATATTTTAGGCCTTTCGTCATAGAAATGCATACAAAGGAGGGCTACTTACCTTATCCCAGCGCCGCCTGAATTATTATCTCAAACGACATTGGCATTTTCTTAATATAAAGCTTTAAGTCCTTACTTATACCCCCATGGTTTGCTCATTGAAAAAAAAATGTACTCTGAATATAAATGAAACATTTATTACTCTAACTACTTTCCTTATATACATAGTATAATGTATAAGGAAAGTATTGTGACGGAGTCGAAAATTCAAATTCGAGTTTTCGACGGGAGAGCATCCCTGAGCACGAATATCCCTTTTTTAAGCATCCCTGAGTACGAATCGAACATTTTTGGGGTGATGTATGTCTGTGTGTGTGCGAAAGTATGTGTGTGTGTCAATGAGCCTGTGGATACGATATCTCGCATACGATATTGCAGATTTATAAATAAATTTATTGAAAAATCCCATAAATTAAAAAAATATATTAACTGTTGTGAAACATGTTCACTTTACATATGTAATATAATATGATAAATTTGGTGACATTATTCTCGTGGATCTAGCTCGTTCCATTCATGAGAAAATATACTTTGATTAATACTTTTGTATTTCAACGCCAATAGTCATTTATCTACTATAAGAATAGCTTATTTCTCCGTCCATAACGTTTGACGAGATTTTGACGACGAATTTGGCAGAATGTCGCAAACTTGACGACTTTTTAAATGTTGCCAAATTAACGAAAATCTCGCCAAATGGATAAAATTGACGCTAAACCAATGAAAATGACGACTAATTGACAAAAATTCAATATCTTGGAAATAATATAAATATCTACTATAAGAATAACCTATTTTTTTTTACTGTAAGAGTAGTAAATTCATTGCATTATATAAGTAAAGTCATGGGTTGCCCACATTAGATTTTTTTTATATTGTTGTATTAAACATCTAGTTTAGTTAAAGATACTAATTGTTACCAGCACTATCAACTGACGAGATACGCCCCCCCCCTCCTCCACCTGCTACTGAATAACACTCAATATTTCACACTGGTTCATTCAATTTAAGTCAAGTGCAATGTTTGGATTTTACTCTCAGATTTAAGACATTCCAAGTATCTTAGTTTTTCTAACGTAAGTTTCTTTATGTGAGGTAAGCCTTTGAACATAAATTTCGCTTATAAATCCCATTTGATCCAACATGTCCTACGAGAGTGTAACGTTTTCCGATTTGGGAAAGGAAATGATACTAAAGGTTTATGAAGTCTTGGTTTATTGCAGTAATATCGATTGGAAAATGCTGCACTCTAAAAATAAATATTACTGGATGTTTGAATCATCATGGGTGATAAAAAAAAAACACTGATTTCTGGTAAAAAATAAAATTTCCAGTAACTAGCTTAAGCGTTTAATGGCGTTGCGAACAATAAAATCCGTTCTAATACTCACTTTTGTAGAAATGGTATGATGAACGCCTTGGAAAAATGGATAAATTACAGAAAACGACCTGGATGAATTACAGAAAAGATTCCCTCCCATCAGTCCACTTACAATACTTGCGCTTCTACAATCCCTAGCGGATCCTGCAACTATCCCTATTAACATTTTGCTTGAGTAGTACAGCGTCCATTCCAAACGAAGAACCTCCCAAAAGACTGGCATTTGACATACCCTATCCCAAATATTTCGATCCCCCTTTGCAGGCGTTTGAGGTCCATGGACGTCAATGCCTGCAAAGAGGGATCGAACTGTTTGGGATAGGGTATGTCAAATGCCTGTTTTTTGAGAGGTTATTCGTTTGGAATGGACGCTATCCCACCCGTAAGCAAAAGGTTAATAATTCTGATTAATGTATGACTCTTACTAAAACTACACTCTGCAATCTTACTGTAAGAGACGCTAACAATGCACATGTGTTGTATAACTCCTAATAAAATGCAATTATTTTTGGAACTTTAGACCAACCGTCTAATACGTCAACAATTTTATACGATCCTCCAACTTGTCCCATGCACAGTGAATCGAGAATATTGATTTAATAATTACCACAAAGCGACAGAGACTTACGGAGATATTAAAATCATTTTTCTGAGATACTGAATTATCACCAACACGGCGACATTTTCCAAACGTCACCGGGTTGTCGATATTGCGTCAAATTTCTCGCCACACATGACAGAGAGACAGATATGTTGACTTTTCTTATTATATAGTGTCGATTATACTTCAATACCAAACTAGTGTCGGTGTGGCCTATGTGGCGTTCATTTTCCATCCAAGACCTCGGCGCCATTGACAAAATAGAATACTCCAAATTGCCACAAACTATTTTTTTTTCTCGTCAGGGAGCTTTGGGCCCTATTTCCCGCAAGGTCTTTTTGTAGTACAAGCCCACACTGTGTCAAACTGATGTTGACGCGTTTATTCTGTCAATGTAGTACTTTATAAATTAGAATCAAACAACCTATTCTGAAAAAATCATTTAATTCACCATAACAATAACACAATTCATTTAATACCTTTTTTGTGCAACATAATCCAGATGAATATAATATGAGAGGTAATAATAAACTGGGCTTAATAATAACATACACTTTATGCAATTAATATGTAATGTCAAAACACATATGCTACACAAAAAACATTAGATACAAAATGGCAAGGGTTGAACAAGTGAAATTTACACTAACTAAACAGAGAGCATAAAATTAATCGGACAGCATATTTGTATCCTATCTCTTATTAACTTTTGAAAACGCAATTGCCATACTCCTAATTTCTTCAACATAAAAAATATAACAGATATCACATTTTGTGTATGGCTGCATCTGTATAATTTAATAAATAATTGTAAAATACATAAATAAAAAATAGTAAACACGTTCATGGGTGGTTTAACCCTTGTCGAGAACTCTAGTCAAAAGTATATTCTAGGGAGCCACCTATAAAACTTTTATGGTATAAAACTCACGCTGAGCCTAGAAAATGGATATCCAGTGCTTTGCAGGTCCCTAGCACTTGCCAATTCTGCTTATCGTCAAGACCAACCCTGAACACGGTAACTCAAAAGTAAAATTTACGTTAAAAACGCAACATAAAACAAATTATTAACGGCTTGTACCGGTTTCGGGCGATGGAAAACAACCTACTACTTTCCGATACAAAAACAGAACAACTAGTTAGAAAGCTAGTAAATTTAAGCAGTCTTTCCAATACATAGTTGTATCATGTTGTTGTTGTTGAAACCCAGACCGTCCGACCTACCAGAAAGGTGTAAGGTAACTGTTTGGACGGTCGGGAAGTGCCACCCAATTTAGACCGGAACCCAGTGGGGGAGGCATCCACAGGGACCGTACCCTCCTTCCCCTACCACCAACCTCTCGGAAGGACTTTCGGACCCACATGTTTAACGTGATCGTACTCCGCATGAACACGGCGGCAGTTTTGGCAGTGGCTGGAATCGAACCCGGGCCTACCGAGTGCGACTCCAGCGCGCTAACCAATGGGCTACCGCGCCCTATAGTTGTATCATGTAACCCAAGAAGGAAATTTTTACGAAACGAAAAAAATGAAAACTTGAAAATAAAAAATAACTAGGAGGATTCAAGTAACTTTCTGATTAAAACGACCATGAACTTAAGTTGCTTATGATAAGGTAAACAGTAAACCAATCTGTTTCTGAAGCTAAATGAGTAACATCAACTGGCTATTCAAGTAAGGGTTTCAAAGCCTAAGGGTTTAAAAGACTGGCTGGCCAAGTAAGGGCTTCAAAGGCTAAGGGTTTAAAAGACCCGCTGGCCACGTAAGGTTATCAGAACCACGCAGGTTTTCCTGTAAGAGGCAAGCCGTGTGTGTGTAGGTATTATCTTCTTGGTAAATGACTTCTTTCATATGTAACATGAAAAATAAAATGACGAGTTGCAAAATTTCCTGTACGTATAGTTTTGCAGTAACCCGCTTTGTACCAATCAATAAATGATAGCGTAAATAAGAATAATGCAACAAAAATTGATGGAAATAGCTGGTACTGAAGTTACAAGCTACTTTAACAGATAAATTCTAACAAAATTCTAACAAACGATTTTAATTACATTGATCAGCTTTTTTGTCTAAAATTACATGGCAGTTTTAGAGCCAGACGACCACTTTTTTCTTGAGTTATCATATCCACAGCTCACACACATACATGCATACGCACACTCAGGTGGACATTTGTTGGAAATTATTCGCAAAATTTTAAATACTTAATTTACATCAAAATTTAAAATTCGAAAACTTTCTGAAAAACAATACGCAGAAGTGCATCCAGAATCTGAAAAAAGAGGGTTGGTGTTAATGGTCTCAGAAGCGGTTTCAGAGTGCGGAATTTCATTTTTCAATATGGTTTCCATAGAAAACAATTTGTTCAGCCAATCAGAGGTTATGATTCCCACCCCAATCCTATTAATAAAGTCACTGTTCAATCAAGTGAAAGGATAATAAACGTTAATATTCTTAAAGCTGGATTTCATTTTCCAGTATAGTCTCTACAGAAAATCAATTGTTCAGTCAATGATAGAGGTTATGGTACTCCCACCCTCAAACCTACCACGTACTTCACTGTTCAATGGAATGAAAGGATAATAAGCGTTAAGTTTTTAAAGCTGGATTTCGTTTTCCTGTATGGCTTATATAGGAAACAATATGTTCAGTCAATGACAGAGGTTGTCAGTCCCACCCCCAAGGTTATGATTCCCACCCCAATCCTATTAATAAAGTCACTGTTCAATCAAATAAAAGGATAATAAACGTTAATATTCTTAAAGCTGGAATTCATTTTCCAGTATAGTCTCAACAGAAAATCAATTGTTCAGTCAATGATAGAGGTTATGGTACTCCCACCCTCAAACCTACCACGTACTTCACTGTTCAATGGAATGAAAGGATAATAAGCGTTAAGTTTTTAAAGCTGGATTTCGTTTTCCTGTATGGCTTATATAGGAAACAATATGTTCAATCAATGACAGAGGTTGTCAGTCCCACCCCCAAGGTTATGATTCCCACCCCAATCCTATTAATAAAGTCACTGTTCAATCAAATAAAAGGATAATAAACGTTAATCTTCTTAAAGCTGGAATTCATTTTCCAGTATAGTCTCTACAGAAAATCAATTGTTCAGTCAATGATAGAGGTTATGGTACTCCCACCCTCAAACCTACCACGTACTTCACTGTTCAATGGAATGAAAGGATAATAAGCGTTAAGTTTTTAAAGCTGGATTTCGTTTTCCTGTATGGCTTATATAGGAAACAATATGTTCAATCAATGACAGAGGTTGTCAGTCCCACCCCCAAGGTTATGATTCCCACCCCAATCCTATTAATAAAGTCACTGTTCAATCAAATAAAAGGATAATAAACGTTAATCTTCTTAAAGCTGGAATTCATTTTCCAGTATAGTCTCTACAGAAAATCAATTGTTCAGTCAATGATAGAGGTTATGGTACTCCCACCCTCAAACCTACCACGTACTTCACTGTTCAATGGAATGAAAGGATAATAAGCGTTAAGTTTTTAAAGCTGGATTTCGTTTTCCTGTATGGCTTATATAGGAAACAATATGTTCAATCAATGACAGAGGTTGTCAGTCCCACCCCCAAGGTTATGATTCCCACCCCAATCCTATTAATAAAGTCACTGTTCAATCAAATAAAAGGATAATAAACGTTAATCTTCTTAAAGCTGGAATTCATTTTCCAGTATAGTCTCTACAGAAAATCAATTGTTCAGTCAATGATAGAGGTTATGGTACTCCCACCCTCAAACCTACCACGTACTTCACTGTTCAATGGAATGAAAGGATAATAAGCGTTAAGTTTTTAAAGCTGGATTTCGTTTTCCTGTATGGCTTATATAGGAAACAATATGTTCAATCAATGACAGAGGTTGTCAGTCCCACCCCCAAGGTTATGATTCCCACCCCAATCCTATTAATAAAGTCACTGTTCAATCAAATAAAAGGATAATAAACGTTAATCTTCTTAAAGCTGGAATTCATTTTCCAGTATAGTATCTACAGAAAATCAATTGTTCAGTCAATGATAGAGGTTATGGTACTCCCACCCTCAAACCTACCACGTACTTCACTGTTCAATGGAATGAAAGGATAATAAGCGTTAAGTTTTAAAGCTGGATTTCGTTTTCCTGTATGGCTTATATAGGAAACAATATGTTCAATCAATGACAGAGGTTGTCAGTCCCACCCCCAAGGTTATGATTCCCACCCCAATCCTATTAATAAAGTCACTGTTCAATCAAATAAAAGGATAATAAACGTTAATCTTCTTAAAGCTGGAATTCATTTTCCAGTATAGTCTCTACAGAAAATCAATTGTTCAGTCAATGATAGAGGTTATGGTACTCCCACCCTCAAACCTACCACGTACTTCACTGTTCAATGGAATGAAAGGATAATAAGCGTTAAGTTTTTAAAGCTGGATTTCGTTTTCCTGTATGGCTTATATAGGAAACAATATGTTCAATCAATGACAGAGGTTGTCAGTCCCACCCCCAAGGTTATGATTCCCACCCCAATCCTATTAATAAAGTCACTGTTCAATCAAATAAAAGGATAATAAACGTTAATATTCTTAAAGCTGGATTTCATTTTCCAGTATAGTCTCTACAGAAAATCAATTGTTCAGTCAATGATAGAGGTTATGGTACTCCCACCCTCAAACCTACCACGTACTTCACTGTTCAATGGAATGAAAGGATAATAAGCGTTAAGTTTTTAAAGCTGGATTTCGTTTTCCTGTATGGCTTATATAGGAAACAATATGTTCAATCAATGACAGAGGTTGTCAGTCCCACCCCCAAGGTTATGATTCCCACCCCAATCCTATTAATAAAGTCACTGTTCAATCAAATAAAAGGATAATAAACGTTAATCTTCTTAAAGCTGGAATTCATTTTCCAGTATAGTCTCTACAGAAAATCAATTGTTCAGTCAATGATAGAGGTTATGGTACTCCCACCCTCAAACCTACCACGTACTTCACTGTTCAATGGAATGAAAGGATAATAAGCGTTAAGTTTTTAAAGCTGGATTTCGTTTTCCTGTATGGCTTATATAGGAAACAATATGTTCAATCAATGACAGAGGTTGTCAGTCCCACCCCCAAGGTTATGATTCCCACCCCAATCCTATTAATAAAGTCACTGTTCAATCAAATAAAAGGATAATAAACGTTAATATTCTTAAAGCTGGATTTCATTTTCCAGTATAGTCTCTACAGAAAATCAATTGTTCAGTCAATGATAGAGGTTATGGTACTCCCACCCTCAAACCTACCACGTACTTCACTGTTCAATGGAATGAAAGGATAATAAGCGTTAAGTTTTTAAAGCTGGATTTCGTTTTCCTGTATGGCTTATATAGGAAACAATATGTTCAATCAATGACAGAGGTTGTCAGTCCCACCCCCAAGGTTATGATTCCCACCCCAATCCTATTAATAAAGTCACTGTTCAATCAAATAAAAGGATAATAAACGTTAATCTTCTTAAAGCTGGAATTCATTTTCCAGTATAGTCTCTACAGAAAATCAATTGTTCAGTCAATGATAGAGGTTATGGTACTCCCACCCTCAAACCTACCACGTACTTCACTGTTCAATGGAATGAAAGGATAATAAGCGTTAAGTTTTTAAAGCTGGATTTCGTTTTCCTGTATGGCTTATATAGGAAACAATATGTTCAATCAATGACAGAGGTTGTCA
This sequence comes from Amaurobius ferox, assembly GCA_951213105.1. Taxonomy (NCBI): domain Eukaryota; kingdom Metazoa; phylum Arthropoda; class Arachnida; order Araneae; family Amaurobiidae; genus Amaurobius; species Amaurobius ferox. The sequence continues at coordinate 42,989,527 of OX578137.1, read as the reverse complement.
GTCCCACCCCCAAGGTTATGATTCCCACCCCAATCCTATTAATAAAGTCACTGTTCAATCAAATAAAAGGATAATAAACGTTAATCTTCTTAAAGCTGGAATTCATTTTCCAGTATAGTCTCTACAGAAAATCAATTGTTCAGTCAATGATAGAGGTTATGGTACTCCCACCCTCAAACCTACCACGTACTTCACTGTTCAATGGAATGAAAGGATAATAAGCGTTAAGTTTTTAAAGCTGGATTTCGTTTTCCTGTATGGCTTATATAGGAAACAATATGTTCAATCAATGACAGAGGTTGTCAGTCCCACCCCCAAGGTTATGATTCCCACCCCAATCCTATTAATAAAGTCACTGTTCAATCAAATAAAAGGATAATAAACGTTAATATTCTTAAAGCTGGATTTCATTTTCCAGTATAGTCTCTACAGAAAATCAATTGTTCAGTCAATGATAGAGGTTATGGTACTCCCACCCTCAAACCTACCACGTACTTCACTGTTCAATGGAATGAAAGGATAATAAGCGTTAAGATTTTAAAGCTGGATTTCGTTTTCCTGTATGGCTTATATAGGAAACAATATGTTCAATCAATGACAGAGGTTGTCAGTCCCACCCCCAAGGTTATGATTCCCACCCCAATCCTATTAATAAAGTCACTGTTCAATCAAATAAAAGGATAATAAACGTTAATCTTCTTAAAGCTGGAATTCATTTTCCAGTATAGTCTCTACAGAAAATCAATTGTTCAGTCAATGATAGAGGTTATGGTACTCCCACCCTCAAACCTACCACGTACTTCACTGTTCAATGGAATGAAAGGATAATAAGCGTTAAGTTTTTAAAGCTGGATTTCGTTTTCCTGTATGGCTTATATAGGAAACAATATGTTCAATCAATGACAGAGGTTGTCAGTCCCACCCCCAAGGTTATGATTCCCACCCCAATCCTATTAATAAAGTCACTGTTCAATCAAATAAAAGGATAATAAACGTTAATATTCTTAAAGCTGGATTTCATTTTCCAGTATAGTCTCTACAGAAAATCAATTGTTCAGTCAATGATAGAGGTTATGGTACTCCCACCCTCAAACCTACCACGTACTTCACTGTTCAATGGAATGAAAGGATAATAAGCGTTAAGTTTTTAAAGCTGGATTTCGTTTTCCTGTATGGCTTATATAGGAAACAATATGTTCAATCAATGACAGAGGTTGTCAGTCCCACCCCCAAGGTTATGATTCCCACCCCAATCCTATTAATAAAGTCACTGTTCAATCAAATAAAAGGATAATAAACGTTAATCTTCTTAAAGCTGGAATTCATTTTCCAGTATAGTCTCTACAGAAAATCAATTGTTCAGTCAATGATAGAGGTTATGGTACTCCCACCCTCAAACCTACCACGTACTTCACTGTTCAATGGAATGAAAGGATAATAAGCGTTAAGTTTTTAAAGCTGGATTTCGTTTTCCTGTATGGCTTATATAGGAAACAATATGTTCAATCAATGACAGAGGTTGTCAGTCCCACCCCCAAGGTTATGATTCCCACCCCAATCCTATTAATAAAGTCACTGTTCAATCAAATAAAAGGATAATAAACGTTAATCTTCTTAAAGCTGGAATTCATTTTCCAGTATAGTCTCTACAGAAAATCAATTGTTCAGTCAATGATAGAGGTTATGGTACTCCCACCCTCAAACCTACCACGTACTTCACTGTTCAATGGAATGAAAGGATAATAAGCGTTAAGTTTTTAAAGCTGGATTTCGTTTTCCTGTATGGCTTATATAGGAAACAATATGTTCAATCAATGACAGAGGTTGTCAGTCCCACCCCCAAGGTTATGATTCCCACCCCAATCCTATTAATAAAGTCACTGTTCAATCAAATAAAAGGATAATAAACGTTAATCTTCTTAAAGCTGGAATTCATTTTCCAGTATAGTCTCTACAGAAAATCAATTGTTCAGTCAATGATAGAGGTTATGGTACTCCCACCCTCAAACCTACCACGTACTTCACTGTTCAATGGAATGAAAGGATAATAAGCGTTAAGTTTTTAAAGCTGGATTTCGTTTTCCTGTATGGCTTATATAGGAAACAATATGTTCAATCAATGACAGAGGTTGTCAGTCCCACCCCCAAGGTTATGATTCCCACCCCAATCCTATTAATAAAGTCACTGTTCAATCAAATAAAAGGATAATAAACGTTAATCTTCTTAAAGCTGGAATTCATTTTCCAGTATAGTCTCTACAGAAAATCAATTGTTCAGTCAATGATAGAGGTTATGGTACTCCCACCCTCAAACCTACCACGTACTTCACTGTTCAATGGAATGAAAGGATAATAAGCGTTAAGTTTTTAAAGCTGGATTTCGTTTTCCTGTATGGCTTATATAGGAAACAATATGTTCAATCAATGACAGAGGTTGTCAGTCCCACCCCCAAGGTTATGATTCCCACCCCAATCCTATTAATAAAGTCACTGTTCAATCAAATAAAAGGATAATAAACGTTAATCTTCTTAAAGCTGGAATTCATTTTCCAGTATAGTCTCTACAGAAAATCAATTGTTCAGTCAATGATAGAGGTTATGGTACTCCCACCCTCAAACCTACCACGTACTTCACTGTTCAATGGAATGAAAGGATAATAAGCGTTAAGTTTTTAAAGCTGGATTTCGTTTTCCTGTATGGCTTATATAGGAAACAATATGTTCAATCAATGACAGAGGTTGTCAGTCCCACCCCCAAGGTTATGATTCCCACCCCAATCCTATTAATAAAGTCACTGTTCAATCAAATAAAAGGATAATAAACGTTAATCTTCTTAAAGCTGGAATTCATTTTCCAGTATAGTCTCTACAGAAAATCAATTGTTCAGTCAATGATAGAGGTTATGGTACTCCCACCCTCAAACCTACCACGTACTTCACTGTTCAATGGAATGAAAGGATAATAAGCGTTAAGTTTTTAAAGCTGGATTTCGTTTTCCTGTATGGCTTATATAGGAAACAATATGTTCAATCAATGACAGAGGTTGTCAGTCCCACCCCCAAGGTTATGATTCCCACCCCAATCCTATTAATAAAGTCACTGTTCAATCAAATAAAAGGATAATAAACGTTAATCTTCTTAAAGCTGGAATTCATTTTCCAGTATAGTCTCTACAGAAAATCAATTGTTCAGTCAATGATAGAGGTCATGGTACTCCCACCCTCAAACCTACCACGTACTTCACTGTTCAATGGAATGAAAGGATAATAAGCGTTAAGTTTTTAAAGCTGGATTTCGTTTTCCTGTATGGCTTATATAGGAAACAATATGTTCAATCAATGACAGAGGTTGTCAGTCCCACCCCCAAGGTTATGATTCCCACCCCAATCCTATTAATAAAGTCACTGTTCAATCAAATAAAAGGATAATAAACGTTAATCTTCTTAAAGCTGGAATTCATTTTCCAGTATAGTCTCTACAGAAAATCAATTGTTCAGTCAATGATAGAGGTTATGGTACTCCCACCCTCAAACCTACCACGTACTTCACTGTTCAATGGAATGAAAGGATAATAAGCGTTAAGTTTTTAAAGCTGGATTTCGTTTTCCTGTATGGCTTATATAGGAAACAATATGTTCAATCAATGACAGAGGTTGTCAGTCCCACCCCCAAGGTTATGATTCCCACCCCAATCCTATTAATAAAGTCACTGTTCAATCAAATAAAAGGATAATAAACGTTAATCTTCTTAAAGCTGGAATTCATTTTCCAGTATAGTCTCTACAGAAAATCAATTGTTCAGTCAATGATAGAGGTTATGGTACTCCCACCCTCAAACCTACCACGTACTTCACTGTTCAATGGAATGAAAGGATAATAAGCGTTAAGTTTTTAAAGCTGGATTTCGTTTTCCTGTATGGCTTATATAGGAAACAATATGTTCAGTCAATGACAGAGGTTGTCAGTCCCACCCCCAAGGTTATGATTCCCACCCCAATCCTATTAATAAAGTCACTGTTCAATCAAATAAAAGGATAATAAACGTTAATATTCTTAAAGCTGGATTTCATTTTCCAGTATAGTCTCTACAGAAAATCAATTGTTCAGTCAATGATAGAGGTTATGGTACTCCCACCATCAAACCTACCACGTACTTCACTGTTCAATGGAATGAAAGGATAATAAGCGTTAAGTTTTTAAAGCTGGATTTCGTTTTCCTGTATGGCTTATATAGGAAACAATATGCTCAGTCAATGACAGAGGTTGTCAGTCCCACCCCCAAATTTACCACTTACTGCACTGATCAATGGAATGAAAGAATAATAAGCGTGAAGTTTTTTAAAGCTGGATTTTATTTTCCAGAATGGCCTCCATGGAAAACAAATTGTTCAGCCATTGAGAGAGGTTGTGACTCCCACACCCAACCCTACACCTTACTTCACTACTCAATGGAATGAAATGATAATAAGCGTTAAGTTTTTAAACATAAAGGTGTATATACACAGGGTTACTGGGAAAGTCTTTAAGTACCCTAATCATTTTGTAAGGAGAAAAATTTTTGATTCTACTCGTTAGGTTTAGCTATAGTAAAATGACCATACGCGATCGAATAAAAGTGATTACAGCGTTCCAATAATTTCAAACGATAGGATAACAAACTCGGAAACAAAGCGAGATGGACAACAATAACCAAATACAAAATTGTAGAACATTGTCTAATGAATAGGAACAGACAATAAAACTGTTACAGATGACATTTCTGTGCATATTGATCAATTGTTCTATTTAGGAATGATACAATTAGCACCACTTATAAGGACAAACATATGGTGTACAGCCTGTTTAAAAATAGCCACCGTCTAAGACAATGCACAGTTGAATACTAAAAAAAAATATTACCACTTACTCTGACAAACGTTGCATATGTCACCGAGACACCTTGATGATACAGTAGACACCACTTATAAGGACAAACATATAGTTGTTGTTGAGACCCAGACCATCCGACCTACCAGAAAGGTGTAAGGTAACCGTTTGGACGATTGGAAAGTGCAGCCCAATTTAGACCGGAACCCAGTGGGGGAGGCATCCACAGGGACCGTACGCTCCTTTTCCTACCACCAACCTCTCGGAAGGACTTACGGACCCACGCGTTTAACGTGATCGTACTCCGCATGAACACGGCAGCAGTTGTGGCAGCGTGCAAATCCAGCTCGCAAACCACCGGTCTACCGCGTCCGAAATGTGCCAACAGCACGCGGTGTTCCCAGGTGGTCACCCACCCAAGTACTAACCGCGCCCGATGCTGCTTGACTTCGGTGATCTAACGAGAACCGGTGGACATACATATAGTGTATATCCTGTTTAAGAATGCTCACCATCTGAGACAATGCACAGTTGAATTCTGAAAATAATATTACCACATACTCTGACAAACGTTCCATGTGTCACCGAGACACCTTAATGATACAGTAGACACCACTTATAAGGACAAACATATAGAGTACAGCCTGTTTAAAAATGCCCACCGTCTAAGACAATGCACAGTTGAATTATGAAAATAATATTACCACGTACTCTCACAAATGTTGCATGTGTCACCGAGACGCCTTGATAATACAGTAGAAACCACTTATAAGAACAAACGTATAGTGTACAGCCTGTTTAAAAATGCCCACCATCTAAGACAATGCAGAGTCGAATTCTGAAAAGAATATTACCACGTTCTCTGGCAAACATTGCATGTGTCACCGAGACGCCTTGATGATGTAATAGACACTCCTTATAAAGACAAGCATATAGTGTTCAGCCTGTTTAAAAATGCCCACCGTTTAGGACAATGCACAGTTGAATTCTGAACAGAATATTACCACGTATTTTGATACGTACAAACATTGCAGTATCACCAAAACGTCCTGATGACACAACTTTTTGACAGATATTTAATCTCTTCGTATACATGTTTTACTCGTTCCTGTTATAAGTTCTACTAGTTAGACAATGTTTTATAACTTTGTTATTGACTTTTTCATCTATCTAGCTTTATTGCCGAGTTTGTTAGTCTAACTTTTAAAATTATCCGCTAGAGGTGCTGCAATCTCTTTTATTCGATCTGTAGACTTTACTATAGACAAATCTAACGTGTAGGATCATGGAAATTCCCTTACAAGATAAAAGTGTGTTTAAAGACTTTCCGGGAAACCCTGCATAGGCCTCTGATGTTTTGATGTTTTCTTTGAACTCGTTTCTAAGAAAACTGTAGAATGTGTTTTATCTCGTATAAGAGGTTTCATATATCAAAAATATATTTTTCCAGTAAAATACGTAGAAAGAAATGAAATTCTCCTATAGAACACATTTGATCAAAAAGTCATTTTGTAAATGTAGCGTTTACAGAAATCGCAAGGGAAATGGTGGTAAATGTTTATAACAAGGTAGCTACGTATTACAGTAATATGGAATTAAGAACATCAGTCTTTGAAAAGAAATGAAACATGAAATCGGAGTATTTTACGGTGAACATAATATTTATTGCGAAAAGAAATGAAGTGCTTGAGTACTTTGAAGAAAAATATCATTTATTTAGGGAAATAAACACTTCAAATACCGAGGGACGTTATATAACAGCATTAAAGATCTTGAAATTCTGCTTTTGAAATCATATATAAGAGAATATTTCTATGAACACGTATATATTGTCATGTAAAGGAAAAGTGTTGTGATAGAATACTTAATTGAATTTGACGTTTTCATGGATTTGTCTCTCTGGCGTTTTAACAAACTTATCCCAAAATGTTCTATCCTATGTATCTCTAGACTTGAATAGAACATTTTCAAAGTGGTGTATTCATACAATGTGTATTTTTAATCAACATGTAAATAAAACTTCGTGACAAATTTAAAGAATTTTAAGTTTAAAATAACTTTCATAATCAGTAAATGAATGTTGAATTTAAACCCTGCTGAATTTAAACACGGCTGAATCATGAGGAGGTGTGAATTTTTTCTAAAGTTTTAATTAAATGTTTAGGCTTAACGCCTGTTAAAAACGCTCACCATCTTCAGATTTCGATGTTTGGGGTGAAACAGAAGAGTGGTTAGCGCTAAGGGATTGCACTCGAGCGCCACAGGTTCAATTTCCGGCTCAGTACAAACTACCCCCATGCTGTCACAGAGTACATGCACATCAAATGCCTGGGTTCCCAAGTCCCCTGTGGGAAAGGAGGGTATGGTCCCTGTGAATGTCTCCCCCACTGGGTTCCGGTCTTAATTGGATGGCACTTCCAGACAGGCCAAACAGATACCTTACACTTTAGGGTAGGTCAGACGGTTTGGGTCGAAGAAGAAGGTGGTTTCGTTATTCCGACATTAAATTTTCGTTGTTTCGACATTAATTTCGTTGTTCCGACATTAAGATGTATATAAAAGACGGTTTTGCTAAATTAATCTAAATCGTGTTAATCCACGCTATATAACCATGAAGTTTTTTATTACAACGAAAAAAAATGATATTGCTATTGTAAATACGAAATTTCCCGAATTTTGTTATGAAATAATGATTTGAATAGCTAGTTGATCTCTACTCCACGCCAAAACCTTTTCGAGTGACATCAGTGTGCATAAATAATCCTAACAGTTTGGAAACCACTATAAAATATAGTTCTTGCTCAATTCAACTCTCATTAGTGCATAAAACTCATTCTTTAGGATCTACACTAAATCTTCATAACTTCGATCCGAGAATTGCAAGTCTGAATTAAAGTAGATTTATTATTTCTCCCTACAGCACAGCTGAGATGCCTTTTAATCCGCAGCACAGTTAAGTTCATATTTATACAATATATGTAATGGTACATTTTTTCTAAGCGGGATGATTCATACATGATTATCATAATTTTAGAGTGCAGATTTTTTGGAGTCATTTAAAGAATGTTATGCACGAATATAATCATTCTTCGCAAATAATGTATGTGATATATACAAAAAATCTGATGTGGGCAACACATGACTTTCCTTATATAATGCAATGAATTTACTATTTTTCCAATAAAAAAAATAGATTTTTCTTATACTAGCTATTTATATTCATTGATTTTACAAAGAGAAGGACGATGTTTTTCGATGAAGTTTTAAGCATAGAGTTTAATTACTTGTAGCTCCATGGTCTTAATTTTTAAATACAAATTTTTTTTATAGTATTGTGATAAATGAAATAAATGGGAAAATGTTATGAATGAAATGCTGTTTTATAGAGAGATCCAGACGTGTTATTTTTTCTATGACGTCATTTGAATGAATTTCAGTTGTTTTAGATGAAGTTTTCAAATATATTAAATTATCGTAGTATTATGATAGTTTTAAAAATATTACCGAGGAATGTATCGCATTTTAGAGATGTTTAAACCAGGCACTTTATATTTCAATGTCGTCATTTGAATGAAGTTCATTTTTTTCGATGAAGGTTTAAGTTTTCAAATATAATAAATCATTGTAGTATTGTGATAATTTTAAAATATTACTTAGGAATGTATTGCATTTTAGAGATGTTTAAATAAAATTACATTGAAGTTGGAAAGTGTTTCATAATCAATGCTTTAAGCATGATTGATCTTTCTTGTTTATATAAGTGTTAGTATTGTCAACGCATTACTTCGTTTTTAATACTTTGCAACAAAGTTGAAAAGTTTTTATGATTTTGTTCATTCTTTAACACTTTACAACAAAATTGAAAAGTGTTTATGACTTTGTTCAATCTTTAACACTTTCTAACAAAGTTGAAAAGTGTTTATGACTTTGTTCATTCTGTCTGTCTACCCGTTAGCACGATAACTGCCGTAAAAATGACTTACTCAAAATGAAATTTTAGTATGTTGTTCAAACGGTCTGTGGGATCTATGGTAATATAAATGATTAATATCACCCAATTAGTTTTGGATTGAACCCGGGTTTAATACGTTGAATCCCATGGGACCTAATATTTCAAGCATTTTTTAAGCGGATTTAAAATTTACAAATTGCTTCGAAAATTTTAGGTAATATTCAAATTATCCCATAAAATATATAAAAAAAATTCAGCAAAATATATTTAGTAGTTTTTTAAATAAAAATTAAAATAATAATTACACCTCTTATATGAAACGATCATGTGACCATTTTATGAATGGATCACGTGACCCACTTCAAAATGAAATATGACATCCATCTTGTCTCAAATTCGTGACTTTTAAAGTTCCTTTTAATTCATATTGAGTGTTGTATCCGTCCTAAAACCGTTTTATTTTTGCTTAAATTCTGTGCATCTACATACTGAAACAAAGCAATTACAATATATTTCAGTTTAAATGATCATCCAAATTTGATTATCTCTACAACGAAGCCTATTTTCACTTATGGAAAATGTAAACAGCAAAATATGTAGAATGAGTTGTATAAGAATTACTGCATTTCTTTAATGCAAAATTATTTAGCTCATGGAGTCTGCATAGCTGATATGAATGAAATATTCATTGATTTTACAGAGAGAAGGACGATTTTTTTTCGATGAAGTTTTAAGCATAGAGTTTAATTACTTGTAACTCCATGGTCTTAAGTTTTTAAATAAAATAAATTATTATTGTATTGCGATGAATGAAATGAATGGAAAAATGTTTATGAATGAAAAGCTGCTTTTATAGAGAGAGCCAGGGGTGTTATATTTCGATGGCGTCATTTGAATAAGTTTCAGTTGTTTTTGATGAAGTTTTCGAATATAATAAATTATTGTAGTATTATGATAATGTTAAAAGCATTACCGAGGAGCCCGGCAATTTTTATTTAATTGACGTCTTTGAATGAAGTTCATTTTTTTCGATGAACTTTTAAGTTTTCAAATATAATAAATTAATGTAGTATTGTGATAATGCTTTAAATATTACCGAGGAATGTATCGCATTTTAGAGATGTTTAAATGAAATTGCATTGAAGTGGGAAAGTGTTTCATACTCAATGCTTTATGCATTATGGATCTTTCTTGTTTAAATTCGACTGTAAGTTTTGGTGTAACTTTAATCAGAGGATTGCATATTAATACATTTTCTAATATCTAATGCAAAAAGGAAAATGTTCCATCTCTTTTGGTTTGGAACAAATTTCATTTATTCTCCTCCCTCCTTTTAAATAGCTGCTTGCACAAACACATTTATGAAATCGCTGTGCAAAAACAAATATGGTTTGACAACTTGAAGAATCGTTAAATATATTGTAAGAAGCCTCTTAAAGTTTGAACCCTCTTAGATACTGCTTGTGACATCATGAGATATGCGAGGCGATAAAAAAATAATAATCAAAATATACCTAAAGTATGCAAAAGATAATAAATGCATTCATAAACATTGAAGGGAAAAAATTTGTTATTGTTTTAGGTACTTTAAATAATCGGTTTGATCTCTTAACGTAAATGTTTTTGACAAGTTAAAGGATACCTATTAATAATAGAGATAAGTTGTTACTGGTGATTATGCTGCAAATATTTCTTTCAAAATTTTGTATAAAAGTGCTTCTGTTAAATAAACAATCATAAGTAAATACTTCAAACTTTTATTTGTACTAGTCAAAAACAGTTTTCATTAATTTTTTAGAATGAATTTTATATATAATGGGAACCCCTTTTGTAACGCTCATTGGTTATACCTCGAATTCGGATATAACGCTGGTGTCAGCATGTTTCATTTTATTACTTCTCATACTAAATATATAGTATGGAGAAAGTATTGTTTTCACGAAAATATTTTATTTCGAGATTTTGATGACAATTACGATCTCCTTAACACGTTTTGACAAATTTTGTTTCTACTAGTGATGTTCCATTGTGCTGAGCTGCCACAATTATTAATGGATTTTCATGAAACTTTTTATCCGGCTTTGATATTTAAATATCTAGAACCAAATACAATTTCTTGAAATTTGAGTAAAAATTTCGAAATTTATATGAAATTTTATGTTTTCTTAACATAAAAGCATACACAAAATGTGACATAATCATGCATAAAAGGGTTTATTTATGGATCAATGGATACGAAACTTAATAGTTTCAATCACCATGGTAAAAAATAGCAGCGCTGTAATTCTTGTGTTCGTGATTTTATTAGCCAGAGGGGGGGTAACCGAATAGAAGGAATAAGTACAACTAAAATTATGTGTAGTATGACATTAAAAACTACGAAAAACCTCTTAGTGTTGCAAAAAGCACTTTGTACCCGCAATCTATAAGCTATAAGGTGCCTTTACATTCTTATATTTCAGTTTCGTTTTAATGAAATGTACCAATGTCCTTCCTCAAACATTAAAATGCTTTTACTTCTCATTTCCTTTTTAATTTTCGTTTTCCAGAGCCAGTAGCAACATTCAGGCGTCAGTATGAAGTAGTTTTGCCCACAAAAGAATTTTAAATGTCATTATTTTTCTAAATACTCTGCCGATTGAACTATTCATATCTATCAAAAATTCTAACAATACTCATGGCAAAATATTTAATCAGAATTAAAAGTTAATATCAAAAATAACTTAGTAAACACCAACCTCAGGGACTGTTCACTCTCTTGCCTTGTTCATTCCTTGGTCATTCCTTTTTGTTTCAACTCTTCTCAAAATCTAATACCAAAAGAAAAATATTACATCGTTTATGCATTAAAACAATATTCATTGATCCCCACTCTTCCTTGTTAACAGCTGTTTGCTTCAACGCCTTTATGAAATCACAGTACAAAAAATAGTCTTGTTTTGACATTATGATTAATTATTAAGGAGCTTGTAAGAAAGCCCTTGAAACATCAACCTGGCTTTAACGCTGCTTATGACAGAATGGGATATGTGAAGAAAAATAAAAGTAAAAAATTAATTAAAGCATACCTAATACATACAAAATATATAAAATGTGTCCAAAAACTTTATCTTTGGAAGTAATCTGTTATCTTTTCAGGTAATTTGCATAATTGACTTGATCATTTCATTTAATTGTTTTCACATGCTAAAGTAAATTATTACGTTTAAACAGATCCATGTTATCCTAAAACTTATGTGTATCCGGGAATATATATGAAAAAAACTTCTTACACACGTCGTATGATAGTTATACCTATCATATGGCTGTTATAAGTAAATCTATGTCATTATTTATATTGTGTAGCTGTCAAATTATGATGGACGGTCGGCCTACTATGGACTTATTTTGAGGGCTTGGAATTATTCAACATAAGAAGCGTCGTACGCAGGACAATACGGGAATTTTGAACTGTAACGTGTCATTCAAGGTTAGAAAAATAGCCAAAGCACATAAAATTTCGAAGGGCTAGTTTCTGATTCTGTGAAGCATAAAACTCTATCTGCAAGTACAATCTACCAGAATGCACTTGCATAATCAACTACTGCAAAAGGTGCTGTAAATTAATTTTACACCACCTATAATTAAAGGTTACAACACTGTTAACAGTACTGCTAAGTACAGTACTGCTAAACACAGTACTTCAAAATGCAGTACTGCCAAGTACAGTACCACTTAGTACAGTACTTCCAAATACAGTACAACCAAGTACAGTACCACTTAATACAGTACTTTCAAATACAGTACAACCAAGTACAGTACAACTGAAAGTACTGTATTTTTACAAAAAGTGATAACGGTGTACCTATGTATTAAAAATTAAAAATGTGATCGTACCAATAAATATTACTCGTGATAATTCAAGTGCCTATCTTGCTTACAAACTACAATTCGCGGGGTTTTGACATTGTAATTTGTATGAGTTTCCACATGATCTAATTTTAGAAAGATTAAAAAAAAAGAATCACTGGCAGGTAAGCGAGTATCTAAATTGTTAGAATCATACAGATAATAGCCCATTATCTGATGTTTTAAGAGCATGTATATATTATCAAGCGAACATTTTCATCCAGAATCAATTAAACCTTGATTGGTGAAAACTGACCTATTGTACATAAATCAGATGAGAATAAAATACACTTATCAGCTTTAAAATTATGTATTCACTACAAAAATGAGTATTGCTGTGTGTAGCAAACAAGAAGTGATTTGATTTATGATTCAAATTAATTGAAATACTTCTTTATGATTTTCATTATATCAATATAACAATCAAGGTAAACGTAAAGAGCTGCTGAATATGCTTTTTTTCTGATTATTTTATCAAATATTATAAAATAAAAGATCTAGTATATGGATCACGAATATAAAGAACCCAAATCTAGCCTAACAACCCCTTTACGTTTACTGTTAGTAAAAACAATGTTATTACAGAACTAAAACTTTTACGCGTTCGTATACTTTACTACCGTAAGTTTGCGTGTGCGTCCATAAAAAGTTTCTCAAGATGAAAGGTAATACTTATGGTAATAGTTCAATTTAGAAGAAAATTTTATAGCTGACATTAAAATAAGGGGTGTTTTCACGTCCTCCTACTTATAAATATTGTCGTACGATTCTTCCGACTGCAGTTCATGACCCTAGATGAAATATAAAATAGTTAAAATATATCCTTGTATTTGAATCATGTGCAATTTTAGCTCTGCGTTTAAGTTGTGCCGTGTACTCAAATTATTTATTTATTATATTTATACATTTTTATTACAGGTCAAGTCATTAACATATACTTCTACAAGCTTTTGAAATATCTAAAACTATTAAGAAAGCGAAAGATACAAATCTTAAGGGATAACAAGTAAATATAAAAACTTCGGTTTGGGGGTAAATATTTTATTTATAACTCGCCATAAGCAGTAGTATCAAGTATTACATTTTTACCTTTAAATATATTCACACACACACACACACACATATATATATATATATATATACATATATATACATATATTTACACAAAAGTTATATAATTCAAAACCCTATACCATAACAAATGTTAACGAATCATTTTACATGCCTTTTTCCACTTTTGTATTGTTTTGTATTGTGCTGTTTTGTAGTGTATATCTTCAAGTATATATCTTTCTCAAATTGGTACCGGCTTCCGGGAATGTTTGCCGCGGCTCTAAGCACGCTTTAACCGGGGAGTGGGGGTCACAACCCCACCCCCCACGGCCACTTTGTGGTACTCGATTTGTTCATTTTTCTTTAATCCTTTTGTAAATTTATATATATATATATATATAAAACCTGCTTAATACGATCACCATCGGGACCGACCAAATTGGTTACTTGACGCAACAGATTAAAATAAAGGTTTTCACTTAAATTATATTATGCTTGAATTTTATTTATTCTAATTTTTGAATTTTATTTATTCTAATAACAAAAAGGGAAAATCTTTTTGTGTTATTAGAATAAATAAAATTCAAATTGTGATAAAAATTTAAAGTACATTAGAAAAATTGCATATTATGCCTTTTTTTATATACTTTCCTGTACTATTTCTGTTGAAATATGGATGCTTTTAATACATATTGCACCAGAGAAACTGCCACTGAATGATTCACATTTTAAAACTTTTAATATAAAACTTCAATATATATAATAACAAAGATGTTAATAACAAATTTACATTACCAAATTTTCCTACGAAGTGCCACTTTTATTTAAAATATCTGTGATTGTTTTATGTTCAAAATGCATTTTCTTCGGACTTGCACTGTCAGTCATTTTTTCAATATTTCTTAACTAATTCAGAATATCCTGGTAGTTATTTGAAACATACAATTGTATTTTCTTACGCAACTCAAAAGTAGTATCAACAGCTTCACTTTCTACTTTATCGGAATCATTAGAAACAGATTCACTTTCACTATTTATAAGAATGTCATTTGTTAAGCTTTTGGGATCACTAAATTTGTTACACGATGGAACACCATTATTGAAATTGAAACACAATTTAGCATTTGTTATCCAATCATCCGAATTTATTTGGTTCATAAGATATTGCATATTGGAAATGCTGTTTGCTACAGAGTTGTCAGCATGTGAAGCAACATCACTGACATCACCTTAAGTTTCTTGAAGGAAATCAGATTTTCCCGAAACATTTAAAAATTGCACTTGCTCCATGGACTTTTCAATATTTCTTAACTAATTCAGAATATTCTGGTAGTTATTTAAAACATACAATTGTATTTTCTTACACATATGCAACTCAAAAGGAGTATCAACAGCTTCACTTTCTACTTTATCGGAATCATTAGTAACAGATTCACTTTCACTATTTATAAGAATGTCATTTGTTAAGATTTTGGGATCACTAAATTTGTTACACGATGGAACATCATTATTGAAATTGAAACACAATTTAGCATTTGTTATCCAATCATCCGAATTTATTTGGTCCATAAGATATTGCATATTGGAAATGCTGTTTGCTACAGAGTTGTCAGCATGTGAAGCAACATCACTGACATCACCTGAAGTTTCTTGAAGGAAATCAGATTTTCCCGAAACATTTAAAAATTTCACTTGCTCCATGGACTCTTTTATCCATATAATGGCATCTAAAACATTGCATGTGACAAATTCCTTAGCAGATTTATATCTATCACACCTGGATATCAGAGTTTTCAGTAAGAATTTTCTGTAATAGAGCTTTAATGCCTGAATTACACTTTGGTCAAGTGGTTGTAAGTGCAATGTGTTTACTGAAAGAAACTGAACTTAAACATTTCAAAAATGATAAATCATGAGGATGAGCGGGTCAGTTGTCTATAATTAAATGTATTTTTCTGTTTTTCTGCTTCATCTCTTTGTTTTTTATGTCCACTCATTCTGAGAAAAAAATGGCTGTCATCCAAACTTTACTATTCCCATACCACAAAACGTGTTTTAGCTTTGCCAATAACCAGAAATTTTATTTTCTCTCCAGTTTAACTACATACTAGTAACACGATTAGCCTCTGAAAATTTTCCATCCGTACATTTATCACAAGCCATCGCCCGAGTTTTGCTGGGCATTGATGTGTAAAATAGCTCAACTCGTCAGTATTAAAACATTTTCCGTCTTGTAGTCTCTTATGAAACTAGCTATTTTCTCCTTAAACTTATCCAATGTGTTAGGGTCAACATCATTGGCTTCACCATACAGAACTTTCTGTGAAATATCATGCCTTTTCTTGAAAGATTAATGCCATCTATTTGAAGCTGTGAATTGCTCTACTTTTCAACGTTTTATCTCAGAGTTTTTTTTTTTTTTTAATCTAATGCTACTTTCTGCAGCATTGGTTCGAAAGCACGTATATTCATTTCTCGCTTTTTTTTTCTTTAAACCACTCAAAAGTAGCTTGGTTAATTTCAAAATTGTTTGTTTTCCGAATTTTAAGTCTTTTAGTTTCGTTTTTCATATTGTTGCAGATATTCAGGTTTTAGTTTATAGATATTGCTCACACAAAATTTACTAATCTGATTTTTTTTTTTTGCAGCTGCTCTATGACTATTTAGTTTGAAGATGACTATTTGTTTCAAGTCTTTATATGCTTTAGACGTGCAGGTGCTATTACAAACCATAAAAAATCCCCAACAAAATAAGGAATCTCTTAGCAAAGCGCTAAGATGAAACAAAACACAAGTTGACAAAATTCTCAGCGATGACACTTCCAACTCCAACAGAAACTCAACAGCTTTTGCAGTATTTTCACGAGAAAATCTTCTGCAGGGAAAGATTCCCATGAAATCACTAGTTGTCATAAAATAGGTTCTAGTTAGTACACATCATGGTTTCGTTGAACCCAGAAGTGCACCCAAAATTGCTTTTAAACAGGTTCTCACACCCCTATTCCACGTCTACTATTATGTCAAAGAAGTAGAAATAGACAACTATCGGTCATGACAAATTCGATAAAAAATTATTTAAAAATTAGGACGATATATTAAAAGTGATGTTCCTGATTTATCCATGTGTAATGCACACGATATAAAGACCAAAATCACACTAATGTTAACCATTACTAGTTTTCCTCCATCAATGTACTAATAATAAACATCAAACAGTAATCTTTCGAAAAACGAACAATCACTCCTGGGACCGTATCCCAAACTTTTCAATCGATAGAAGGCGCTTCTATAGCGGAGCGACAAGCTGCATTGCAATTTGCAAACACAACATCAATTGTAGCAGCTTCGCTATAGGAGCGTTGTCTGTTGATCGATACAGAACTACGAACCACAAAACTTTAAGGCAAGTGACTGGATTGATAGTTAATTTCAGAGGATCTCGTCTCAGGCATAACTGGTTTATTTTTTTTTAAAAACTCGAACTTTTGCTCGAGTTTTTTTTTTTCTCGTTTGCCTTCGCAGTGGTGTTTAGGTATCTTTTTCTCTTCCTAGGTTCTTGTTTTTCCTGCCTTACCGGCGGTAAGTGTTTTTCTTTCTTTTTCCTTCTCTTTTCCCTGTTTTGGCCGGCTGAAGTGTAAGTTGGTTTTGTTGCTGGCGAGTAGTTTGTTCTGTTGATGGCTAGCGCTTCCCCCCCCCGGGGGGCGGAGTGCTTCCTTTTTTCCCATGGATATTAAAGAACTCATTGAATTTGCTAGTTACTGGGAAAGAACTTCCTTTACTTTTTTCCTGATTCCGCCTGCCCCTTTCGGGTAGGAAACCCATATGCTCTCAAAAAGGACATTCTTAGCAACCTCTCTGCTCCTAAGGAAGTATCTCCCCCTTACAAAACTAGAGCTGGGAATATCGTTCTTACAGCCTTCACTTAAACTACTGCTTTAGACATATTGAAAATAAAAGAAATCCAACACATTCCTGTCACGATGAAACTCAGCTATGATAATCTATTATCTGATTATGTCATTTATAATGTAGACCAGGAAATAACCTTAGAAGAAGTAACTCAGGACTTAAGAGAACAGAACATAGAAATATTTGAAATATGCCGATTCATGAAAAGGATAGAAAATGAAAATATTCCACTAAAGACGATAAAATTTCGTACCCCTTCTCAAAAACAAGATATCCCAGCTAAAGTACACGTAGGCATGCTTATGCATCCTATGAAAGAATTCGAGGACAAACCACGACAATACCAGAAGTGTTGGATGTTTGGGCATGGTGTAAATGGCTGTAGATCCCAAGTCACCTGTAAGATCTGTGCAGGATCCCATGAAACTAACTGCTGCCCCACACCTTCTATCATAAATTGTCGTAATTGTAAACAAGAACACTCTGCAGATTCGGATAATTGTGAAACCAGACAAGAATAAATAGCTATACTACGACTGAAAAGAGATGGCAGAATATCATATAGAGAAGCAAGGGAAAAATTAACTTCCTCGTACGCGGAAGAAACAAAAATTAAGCCTAGACAAAATGACATTCCTACATCTGGTGACTCGATTCAAAATAAAATCCCAGTTGAAGCTATAGCTAAAATAATTATGGAAACTATTCAACCCATCATGGAAAACATAAATCAAATAATGCAAGCGAAATATTGGCTTATTCAACGTCTTGTCAACTTGGAAATCATACATGTGGATCCTCTATAAAATGGAGAGATAAATCAAATTCCTGCAAATGAAGAAATCAATGAACCAGAAAAAATGGAAACGCGACACACAAAAAACAACAGGATCCTGACAAATACCGGGACACAAAACGAAAAAAATCAACAAAAAAACTAAACGTACCAATGAAGAATCTCAAAAAAAAAAATAATAACAATAAAAAAAACCCGGACACTAAGATATATGAATCAGCTAAATCTAAGGAGTATGAAGAAAATGATAACATGGATATATAAGTTTTGTTCTTGCCGTTTTTGCCTGGCTTTTCCTTCTCCTTTTTTCTTCTTTCCTGTTGGTTGACCTTGTTTTAATCCAGTGGAATATTTGCGGTGCCAGAGTGCGCCGTCCGGATCTCAACTACTCTTATCATTTTCGCCAGGCTGACATCATTATTTTACAAGAAACTTTTCTTAAACCTCATCATTTTTTCTCTCTGAAAGATAAAGCAATTTTTAGCTTTGACCGCCCTACTCATAATAGAGGAGGTGGACTTTTAATCGCTGTTAAAAAAATCTCAGTGCAAGACTTATTAATCAGAAATTTCTACCTAACATCGAATTTCAAGAAATCGAAATCAATACTCCTAGATATGCCCTCAATATTATCAACATTTACTGTAGAAATGGCATCTTAAATTCAAATAATCTTCAAGAAATTAAAATTGACACCACCATCAATTATCTTATCACGGGAGATTTCAATGCCTCTCATCTTAATTGGGGATGTGCTACCAACGCTAGTGGAGAGCGGTTATTGTACTGGATCCATAATCATCAACTTTACCTTTTAAATCATAAAGCAGGCACTCGGATCGACACGAAAGGATCATATTCGGCCATTGATCTTTCCCTTTGTACTCTGGACCTGGCTCCCGCTACTTCCTGGATAGTTCTCTCTGATAATTTGGGAAGCGATCACTGCCCTATTAAAATTCAAATCAATCATACTACCCCACGTAAGAACAACCATATAACGAATTTCAATTGGGGAAAATTCCATACTGAAATTCATAAGCATACAGATGAACTCAAAGACCCCTACAAATTTTGCAACAACCTGAACAAGGCAAGCACTCTGAGCAAAGTCAACCACGAACTTCCTCCTCCTCGTGTCCCTTGGTGGAATGCTAACTGTGGATATATCCATGCTAAAATGAGAAAGTATTTAAACAGGTCAAAAAAAGCTGTAATCTGCGCTGACTGGGAAATTTACAAAACTTACAAAAATAAATTTAAAAAATTGCTGGATATCTTGAAACATAACTATTGGGCTAATACTTGTAAAAAAACTTCAGCCAACAACAATATTTACAAAATTATCCGTCATCTTAGAACCTGCTCAACCTCCTCCTACAACAGTATTAATAGTATTATTATGAATAATATTAATATTTCTTCAGCTATTGACCAAGCTAACTCTTTTAGTCAGCATTATAACAAATATCAAAACCTGCCTAAACTGCCTCTTAGCTTCATGGACACCGCTGCCTCCTCTCTCAACAATGATTTCACGTGGACTGAATTTAAATCTGCAATAAATCGCATCCGTCAGTCCACTCCCGGTGATGATGGAATTTCCATAAACATGATCAAAAGTCTCCCGGATGAAATCCTGCTTTCCCTTCTTGACATCGCCAATATCAGCTTCAAAACCGGAAACATCCCTTCGGATTGGACCCATTCCATCATTCTTCCGATTTTAAAGCCTCACAAAAATCCAGAAGATATTACGGCTTATCGCCTGATTGCTTTAACTCCCACTGTTGATAAAATTATGGAAAGTATGATTCTTCACAGGCTTATAAATCACACCTATTACAATAAGAAATTATTCCATAAAAATAATTACGGATTCCTTCCCCACAGGGGATACATCACTCTCCAGGCGAAACTACACCATGACATAATTCTGGCCAGAAATAAAAAAAAATTATGTTTATTGTGCATCTATTGATCCCAAGGCAGCATATGACTCAATTTGGATAGATGGTCTTCTGAAAAAAGCTACAGGCAAGGACATACATGGTCAAATCGCCTTGTGGTGATATAACTTTCTGAGTCAACGCACTAATCAAGTTAAATGGAGGAATACGTTATCCTATTCTACTCCAAGCCATCAAGGTCTGCTTCAAGGATGCATTACTAGCCCTTTCCTTTTTATACTTTACATGAATGACCTCCTTTTACATATTCCTACTGATGTTCAATGCTTTATACATGCAGATGATATTCTTCTTTATAGTGAGCATAGCGACAGGAAGGAAGCTACCAGAAACCTTCAAATTGCTATTAACATTGGCAATAACTGGTACAATAGATGGAAACTCACTATTAGCCCTGGTAAAGGTCATATATATAATAAATTCCTCTAATAAAAAGAATAAGCCGCCCTGTGTGGTGTCGCAATCTGCGAAAGTGTATATTTCTGTTTTAAATGTTCTTTCAAATCATGTAAATGCAAAAATTCCTTGTCCGATAATCTTCGGCGAAGTGAATCTGAAGCATGTACGTGGCCTTGACACTTTCGCTTTGAAACCGTTGAGTGCTGTAATTTTATGTTGTTCATTATTCTCACTGTTTTCTGCAAGTTTGATGCGAGTGCTCATGTATATGTGTTTGTGACGTCAGATGCTGTAAATGTAGAGTGACGCGCTTGGCTTTGTTCGTCAGATTTGGATTTGGAGTTGGTAGAGGCAGTCAATTAAAATTATCTCGTCAAAATTACAAAATGGCTATAGTTGTTGAATTAAACTTAACTATGTTTCAAATCTCATTTTTTGGTAGTGACTGCCCTACCATGGATAAATTTTAGATGAAGATAAAGGATTGTAAGTATAATGAGTTAATTAATTAAGGTTGGTTTATGAAAAACTTCCAGCTTTTTTGACTGGTTATAATAATTCAAATTTTCTAAGATACCAGTCAAATAAAAATGTAATAACTCAAATAGTATTGATATAATTCAAGGATCATTTCATAGAAGGTTAAGTAAATAAATGAATATATACATATAATTACTGTATTTGTGTAATCTATTAATGAAAGCATTGAAAGAAAGGAACGCAGAAGTTTCATGATTAAAAATAGAATTTTAAGTTTCATTTATGTTGTATTGAGCTTGATAATATCATTCACTTAATTAAAGAATTTATTTAACATCAAAAATGGAATTATTATTTCCTGTTTTGTTTCACTTGCCATATACTTATGTTTCCAGACATTGTGGAGTATGTTCGCTTCACATCAGGGAAAGGATCGCATCTGATGTTTTACAGCCACTAATTATTTCGATCACTTTATAGGCCGATTGAAGATGCACACGTATTTTGTTCATTTAACTTTCCTTCATTTTTCTGATTGTGTGTGTAAGTGTAACGATTCCACCGTTACACCTGAAAGATAACAATTAATAACACCATTATACTTGAAGTAAACCAGATGAAAGTGTTGGGTATTATTTTCGACAAAAACCTCACCTGGAAGTCTCACTTTAGCTATCTGAAACAGAAGAGTACCAAGGCCCTTAATGCCTACAAATTTGTAGCCTCTAAGATGTGGGGAGCGAATACTGTACATCTGTTGAAGATTGGCAATGCAACGATAAGGAGCCAATTTGAGTAGGACTACCCGATCTTTAGCTCAACTGTTAATTCTCAGTATAAAAAAATCTGATGTGGGCAACACATGACTTTCCTTATATAATGTAATGAATTTACTACTTTTACAGTAAAAAAATAGGTTTTTCTTATAGTAGATACGAATATTCTTTCCAAGACATTGAATTTTCGACAATTAGCCGTCATTTTCATTGATTTAGCGTCATTTTTATCCATTTGGCGAGATTTTCGTTAATTTAGCAACATTTCAAAAAGTCGCCAAGTTGGCGACATTCCGCCAAATTCGTCGCCAAAATCTCGCCAAGCGTTATGCACTAAGAAATAAGTTATTCTAACAGCCGATAAATGACTATTGGCGTCCAAATACAAAAGTGTTACTCAAAGTATCTTTTTTCATGAATGGAACGAGCTAGATCCACGAAAATGATGTCACCCAATTTATCGCATGGTATTACATATGAAAAGTGAACATGTTTATCAATAGGAATTTTTTTTTATTTTATATGACTTTTTGATATTTTTTTTTTTAAATGTACAATATCTCAAAAACGGCTCATGTTAGCGTTCTAAAATTTATGTCAATCGTTTTCTAATGAAAAATTACATAAGAAATGTCTATTTGCGTAACTTTATTAGCGGTTTTGATTTTTTGACGATTTTTTCAAAATTTCATTCGAAAATTTAGGGGGGTTCTGAACATTCGATTGCGTATAAAAACAATAGGCTTCCAGTGTTTACGAATTGTGATTTTTGTACCAAATTTGGTTCAAATCGGTCCATTCGTTCGTCAATTATCGTCTCCACAGACCCACTGACACACACACACACACACACATCACTTCAAAAATGTTTGATTCGTGATCAGGGATGCTTGAAACGTGCTCTCCCGTCGAAAACTCGAATTCGAATTTTCGACCCCGTCACAATACTTTCCTTATACATTATGTATATAAGGAAAGTAAAAATCAATCCCATTTACAGCAGTATTCTTCGAATCGCCACTGGCTTGCCCAGATGCACTCCTCTCCCCATCCTCTATGCTGAAACTAATGCAGCTCCGCCCGCTCCAATCTCGTAATGACATCCTGACAAAAAAATTATGCATTAAAAATGCCTACCTGGGAAAATGGTCCCCTCTTCAGGAAATGATTTGCAACCCTCCACCACTAATCTTTGGATCCTGGAAGCCAGAGAAAGCTCCGATCACCGCTAACATGCGAAGTTTTTTTGAAGAATTGGCCATGTGTAAGACAGATATCATCCCTTGGATTCCTCTAACCCGCCAGCACAACTATAAAATTTTCACCAATGAGCTCCCGTTGCAAAATAAAAATCTCCCGGAAATGATGATCCAAATCCTTTTCCAGAACTACCTTGATAATCACCCGCTTTACATAAATATAGGAACAGATGGATCTAAAACCGACCAGTACAACTCTCTCGGTATTGTTATACCGCAACTCCAAATTCAAAGAAGTTACACCACTTCCAGTTATAACTCTATTTTCACCATAGAATCCCTCGCCATCCTCAAAGCAGCAGAAGAGTGGATAAAAAAAGAAAAGAATTACCTTATCTTTTCCAATAGCCCCAGTACTCTTACCAGCCTCAAAAATATAAAGAAGGATTCCCCTTGCATAATTCTTCATATTCATAATATTCTCACTATGAAGGCGACAGAAAGCAAAATTAAACTTATTTGGATCCCTGGTCACAAAGGAGTACCGATTAATGTTCAGGCTAACCTGGCTGCTAAACAGGCACTTTTTTGCGATACCATTCCAGGAATTGCTGGAGAAGACATTATAAGTAGAATGTATGGAAAAGCAATCGAAGATAACATTACAACATGGCAAAATTACTCGAAACATTACTTGTTCCCTCATATTTCCCCGAAGTCGCTGTGGTTGAGAAAAGGACATCTTAACAGGAAGAATGAAGTGCTCATTCAAAACGTCCGTGCCAATACGCTTTTCTTCAATCCGATCCTGCATAAGTTGGGGATGTCTCTGACTCCGAACTGCCTCCGTTGTAACGTTTACGAATCTCTTGATCACTTTCTTTTTACTTGCCCTTCTTATCGTGATACTCGTAATGTTCTTCTAAAATGTCTTAATCATCGCACGATCCAGCTTTCTCATCAAGGTCTCATGAATGCTTTCTCGGATGATGTTTGCTTTCCGCTTTCGATGTTTTTTTCTCTGACCTACAGAATCTGGATCTTGTTTTTCTCCTTCCTGGGTTTCCCCCCTTCTCCTCCAGGCAAAAGGCGTAGTGCCACGCCTCAGTCCCGCTCTCCTTTTTCGGAGAGAATTTGAGTTTGATATCTCCTTGGACTTCACTGGATCCTGTGTGCCCAGCACAATTTGAAATTTTGGCGCAAGTTGTTTACGTCTGGATATTGCCACTTCAAAATTAACAAACATTATTTTAACTGTAATAACGCAAAAACTTACTGTGTTCCGGCAACTCCTCTTAAAGTCCACCCTAGTCCATGACATCATCAATGACTAAATCCTAGCGCACTGACGTCAAACTGATTACTCTTTGATTTGTTGCGGGGCTGACAGTCCAACCTTATATCAAAGAAACTTCGTTTGTTTTCTCCAAGTAATTGTCCTTGATATTCATTGCTGCCTAATTTGACATCTCACTCTGCATTTTTTACGAAGCAGTTTCAGAATAGGACTTTTCACTTTCGAATCGTTTCAGCTTAATTTTCTTTAACCTATATACCAAATGTGATTGATAAGGTAATTTGATCACGATTTCCGAACATTCACATAAAATTACGGTTATAAATTTACAATCTCTATACAATATCAAGTGCATCTAAACTGAAATGTCTTTGATTTACATTACAGACATGCCAACATTATAGTTCACTGTTAATTGTATTTTGTACGTATTACATACCTCGTTTTCTATTGCATAAATATATCGGTAGCTGCGTAAATTAGTGCATCGTCCCAAATATTATTTACTTATTATATTTTTCCCTCTGCCAACTGTGACTGTGTTGTTTCGTCCGATATATGTTACGATCATATGGGCTTCGGGTCAAGTTTTGTGTGACTAAAGATAATTATTCTAATTTAATTATACTTTTTTTACTCTAAATATCTTTCCAGCCCTAGACTGCCAAAATTGGTGACTATATGTCTAAGCCTTTATTTGGTCGCAAACACCGAAATCTGCAAATGGTGCCTACTGGTCACACATGCACATCAACTATACGACCCCAAAAATACACTGCTGGCCATCCAAAATGCAACACCATGAAAGACAAGAGATATCAAAGCCAAATTTATTGGACAAAGAACATAAAGTAAAAGATGAATAGATTGAAAATACAGCCCCGTTCGACTTGCGGTACATGAAGAAATCAGTATTTTGTGCAGCCGCCATGGCTGACAATAACTGCTGCTACGCGCCTCGGCATTGAAAGAAAGAGACTTTGGATGTGTTCTTGGGGTATGTCAGTCCATACTGCTTCCACACGTTGCCAAACTTCATCTGTCGTAGCAGCTGGTGGTGTTTGCTGGGCCAGTCGTTTGCCAATCATCGACCAGACGTTTTCAATGGGTGACAGATCTGGAGAACGGGCGGGCCAAGGAAGCAGTGAAACTTGGTGGGCATTGAAGAAATGCTGAACGATATGTGCCACGTGTGGTCTCGCATTGTCCTGTTGAAACTTGGCAGCAGGCGAGCCTTGAAGGTAAGGTAAGACAACAGGCTCCAAAACTTCAGAAATGTAGTGGTGGCTGTTGAGTGTACCGGCAATGCCTATTAGGGGGGTGCGGGAGTAAAATCCAATGCCACCCCAAACCATAATGCCAGGTGAAGGACCGGTATGGCGATGCAAAATGCAAGAGTTATGCACTCTCTCGCCACGGTGCCGCCAAACCCGGATACGACCATCGTCGTGTTGTAGACAGAATCGTGATTCGTCTGAAAACACAATGCCGTGCCATTCGTTTGTCCATGTCCGGCGTTCAACGCACCATTGCAGCCGCATACGCCTATGGTCTGGAGTCAAAGGTAATCGCAGCAATGAACGCCTTGCTGAAATTGTCCATTGCTGCAGACGACGTCGAATTGTACGTGCTGACACAGATTTTTGTGAAACAGACCTTAATTCTTGCGCTAGGGTTGTTGATGTTGCAGTGCGATCCATCATTGCCATGCGCACAATATGCCTGTCCTCACGTTCGGTGGTGCGACGAGGCTGGTGCAATAGTTCCTGTCGGTTGGTCCGTCCCTTCTGCACCCACTGATTCCATATTCGCATCACTGTGGCTTGATTTCGTCCAACACGAGCACCGATTTCTCGGAAGGGTAATCCGCAATCTCTATAAGCCACAATTCTTCCTCTGTCAAACTCAGAAACGTGCTGAAATGGCTGCCGTATTCTTCGACGAGGCATACTGAAGCTTCCCACACAAAAACACAGGGTGAAAACAACATTCCTGTACTTAAAATCAGCCTTCTCTTCTCCCCTTATATAGCTCTTGTAGGTGGCGCTACTGGCACACATGATTTGCATATGAGCTAAAATTCTAATCATTTGTATTCCCTATCGAGGTCTACGTATGGTGCAAATTTCATGCTTATTGGATGCTTCCTTTATGGTGTTGCATTTTGGATGACCAGCAGTGTATAATTACTATACGACCCCTAAAAACATAATTACTGTACGACCTCTAACAAAGCATAATTACTGTAGAATCCCCCAAAAATATAAAAAATGAACGACCCCAAAACATAAATACTATACGACCCCCTAACAAAACGTGCCTTCCCACAACTAATGACACCCGCTATATTATGTATCTTTTTTTCTTTCTTTCGACCCTTCGACCCAGACCATCCAACCTACTCGAAGGTGTAAGATATGTGTTTGGACGGCCGGACGGCCCAATTTAGACCGGAACCCAGTGGAGGTGACATTTATTGGGACCGTACCCTCCTTCCCTTACCATGAACCTCTCAGAAGGACTATCAGACCCACGTATTTAATGGGCCCATACTCCGCGTGAACACGGGGACAGTTTAGGCACAGCCGAGAATCGAACTGGGATCCTCCGAGTGCAATCCCCATACCTTAACCACTAGACTATATTGCTACCGATGTATTAGAAATGCATAATATTAAATTTATAACTTTTATACAGTGACATGAAATAGCAAAGAAAAATAAATTTTAATTTCAGAGATGTAATATTGATCCTTTGGGGACGTTCATCGTACAAGTACGTTTTCTATACTCTTCCACTGCTCGTCGCAGTTGGGTTAATTAACTACAGGAAATCTTAATATAACATTATTAGAATACAAATTGCAAACCCTAACAAAATTCAAAATCAATTCAACCCTTTAGCAAAACGTTCCTGTTCCACGAACAATAGAAAATTGATATCTTTTTAAACAAAATATTAAATTAATAAATCTCCAAAGTGACAAGGACATTGTAAAAAAAAATTAAAGTTTTATTTTCAGGAACTACTGAATTATCGTGAACATGCGGCTTTTACTTAAAAGTTGCCAAATTTGCAAAATTGCACCAAATTTGTTCCAAGCATGACGTACAGTCAGAGGCGATTAATAAAATTTAGAGTTTCCTTAATACCTTTTAGAGTTTCCTTAATGGCTTTCAGAGTTTCGACTAACGTCTTTTAGAGTTTCTTTAATATCTTTTAGAGGTTCGACTAATGTCTTTTAGAGTTTCCTTAATGTCTTTTAGAGCTTTCTTAAAGTCTTTTAGAGTTTCCTTAATGTCTTTTAGAGTTTCGACTAATGCCTTTTATTTCTCTTAATGTCTTTTAGAGATCCCTTAATGTCGTTTCCTTAATGTTTTTTAGAGTTTCCACTAATGCCTTTTAGGGGGGTTTTAATGTCTTTTGGAGGTTTGGCTAATGTCTTTTAGAATTTCCTTAATGTCTTTTAGAGTTTCCTTAATGTCTTTTAGAGTTTCAAATAATACCTCTCAGAGTTTCCTTAATATATTTTAAAGTTCCTTTAATGTCCTTTAGAGTTTCCTTAATTTTAATTTAGAGTTTCTTTAATGCATTTAAGAGTTTCTAGTATAATGTTTTTTAGAGTTTTGACTAATGTTGTTTAGAGTTTCCTTAATTCCTTTTAGAATTTCCTTGATGCCTTTTAGCGTTTCATTAATCTCTTTTAGAGTTTCGACTAATGCCTTTTACTGTTTTCGAAATTATCTTTGAAACATTGATACATGTTTAAAAAATAATCACATTACATCTAAAGTAAAATATAATAAAGATCTTTGTAGAGAACTTTCTGAAGATTCAACATTCCCATAAAATCCTAAAACACATCCAACAAGATTAAAGAAGTGAAACAACTCAAGATATACCCGAGGGGCATGTTTTACTGGATTTGGAGATTCATTTTTTTTTCTCTTCCAACAACATTTCTTACACAACACAAAAAGATACAGTTGTACCTTTCTCCACGACTAGTGGCAAGTATTAAACCAGAAACAAACGATTTGGAAACAAATATATTTCAATACCGTATTCAGTAAAAAAGCATTTTTGAACTAAACAAAATGTAAACATTAATTTTTCCTTTTTAAAAATAATTGCAGAAACGGTGTACTGGTAATTCCATAAAAAAGCGATACCAATTAAAAGAATGTCAATTAGTAAAACTTGTACCACGTTTAATTAGGGCGAAGTAAATTTACTCAGTACCTTTTGATTAAAAAATTCGCTGAAATATCAATAATTAAAATCCTTGACTTATTTCTTTCTGCCGGATCTGCAAGTGTGAATAGTTAACTTCCAAAGAAAGTTGTAAGGAGCATCTACAAATCGATTTAAAACAAAAAATCGCAATTTGAAATTTGATATCAATTCATTTTGAATAATTAATTGGTTACCTGTCCCTTGAGATCGAATGAAGAATGTTTAATAACAAGAATTGCAATAGCTCAGCGAAATTTTCATCAAAAGATACTGTTCAAATTTCTTTCCTCCTTATTTCCTCCTTATTTCCTCCTTACTAAAAGCAAAATGCAAATTTTAATAAAAAACATTTTTTGATTAGAGGGAACGTATAATATTAAATTTCAATTTTTTATGAAATTACTACGTTCCAGGGAGGCGGGATAATTGTCATAGCTAAATTCTAATCTGTTTGCTGATTAATTTTCATATTTCATTTTACTTCTATGACCAACCATTGATTTATATACCTTTCAGACATTATTTATGAATTATTCTATATAAAATCCAAAACAAAATTAGAGAAATGAGTGTTATAATTTACTGCGGATTATCTAAGCATGCAGAGAACAACGATTATAAAAACCTCGGTTATAACGTGGATTCGAATATAACGCGGATGTACGCATGTATCCCTTTCTTTGTGTTCTCGCCCGGCCTAGTGTCAGAGGCAATGAAAGAGGTAATTGTAAGTCAGTGAACTAATATTCACTTACAAGACTAAAATATTTCAAGTCATTACTTTATTAACAAATAGCTGCTGCCTCAACTAATGAGAATATTGCAGAGTGAGGTTCTGGAAGTGATTCAGGGGTCTAACGTAAAAATTAAAGAGACAATTGTAGAAATTACGAACACTATTGTAAGTCAGTGTACTAATATTGACGCACAAGGGAAAAATCTCTCAAGTTATTACTTTAATATCAAATAGCTGCTGCCTCAACTACTGAGAATATTGAAGAGTAAGGTTCTGGAAGTGATTCAGGGGTCTAACGTAAAAATTACAGAGACAATTGTAAGAATTACGAAGACTATTGTAAGTCAGTGTACTAATATTGACGCACAAGGGAAAAATCTCTCAAGTTATTAATTTAATAACAAATAGCTGCTGCCTCAACTACTGAGAATATTGAAGGGAAAGGTTCTGTAAGTGATTCAGGGGTCTAACGTAAAAATTACAGAGACAATTGTAAGAATTACGAAGACTATTGTAAGTCAGTGTACTAATATTGACGCACAAGGGAAAAATCTCTCAAGTTATTACTTTAATAACAAATAGCTGCTGCCTCAACTACTGATAATATTGAAGACTAAGATTCTGGAAGTGATTCAGGGGATTTTTATATGCAATATTCAGAAATCGCTTTTCCCTTAAAAGCTATTACAACTTACTACTATCTTACACGTACTATCTACATTATAAAAGACCTTCTTTATTAAAACTTTCTTTCGTTTCAAATGTATTTAACTATTTAACTATTTAGCGAGACCTTAATTAGAATATCCACCGATAAGGAAAACTGGAGCAACGTATATAAGCACAAATAACACAATAATGTAGCATACATCTGTTTCGAGGATACACTGGATCCCCTTCATCAGTGGAAAAGAACCAACAATCCCGAAGTCTAAAAATGGAATGAACTCAACAGAAAGAACCAGAGAAGGGTTATATATCCAAAACTTGGATAAAGATCTCACCTAAGAAGGCAATAAGAAAGCAGAATAAAGAACACTCAGGCGTGTGCCATATCAACGAAATACAAAAGGTATAACTGCAAAGTATACGTCACTTTCATTTTACTACTTTAAATATGGAAGCGCAGCCCGAATAGTTTTTACGTATGTCGCCTTTATTTATGGTCGGAATCTCACATAAATTTATATTTAGCATGTTATTGACATAAGAAATATTATGATGACAAAAACATGGGCGTTGTCATTTGAGTTTTCGAAAGTAATGAGCACCTAAATACGAAGACAACCCTTATGCATATTAGATGCTCATTCGTTTATAGTAGACATTATTCCGAGTTTAATGATACTTTTGGTTTGACTGTACGACCCTAGGGACTGTACAAACTAACGGAATAATGAGCGTTGTTCGTAATTTTTTGTGACCAACTGTATATAGTATACTTTTACATAGTATGATTTTACATAGTATACTTACTATTAAACAACTTTTAACAATCACACGGCATACCAAAACATGCTGTTAAAAATGTTGGTTACTGTAAACGGTAACATCTATCTTCTAAATGGAATTGCAAAATATTATTATTTCTATAAATAAAATCGAGCACATGAGTCACATATAATAACGTAAGAAACGACGAAAAACGGAGTTTCCGTAAAATTGAAGAAACAGAAATAATCCTGCAGCAACCGATTTTACGTCTCATAAGTTTTTCGCAGTCATGACCTTAATCCCCATAAACATTTTATTTAGGACTTACCGAAAGTAACGAGCATTTAACTAGACTGAACGGAACGCCAGACCTTAAATGAAACCGATATTTCTGGGTACGGATTCTCAGACAGAAACCGTATTTAAGTTTCTTTTCTGTCCTTCTGAAGCGGTTTCATCATGAAAAGTAAGTATTATCTGAACTTTCATTAGCTGATTCCATTCTTACTTTCCTTATCACTTTCCTTATTTACAATAATATATAAGGAAACTATTGTGAAGAGTCGAAAATTCGAATTCGAATTTTCGACGGAAAAGCACGTTTCAAGCAACCCCGATCACGAATCGAACATTTTTGAAGTGATGTCTGTGTGTGTGTGTTAACGTATGTGTGTGTGTGTGTCAGTGAGTCTATGAAGGCGATATCTCACGAACGAATGGGGCGATTCGAATGAAATTTGGTACAAAAATTACAATCCGTAAACACTGGAAGCCTATTGTTTTTATACGCAGTCTGATGGTCAGAACCCCCTAAATTTTCGAGTGAAATTTTGAAAAAATCGTCAAAAAATCAAAACATTTATTAAAATTACACTAATAGACATTTGTTAATTTTTCCTTAGAAATCGATTGACATAAACTTTAGAAAGCTAGCATGAACCGTTGTCGAAATATAGCACATTTTTCAAATAAATGTATCAAAAAAATCCCATAAATTAAAAAAAAATATTAACTGTTGAGAAACATGCTTACTTTTCATATGTAATATGCGATAAATTTGGTGACATCATTCTCATGGATCTAACTCGTTCCATTCACGAGAAAAGATACTTTGAGTAATACTTTTGTATTTGAACGCCAATAATCATTTATCTGAGGGAAGAATAACTTATTTCTTCATCCATAACGCTTGGCGAGATTTTGGCGACGAATTTAGCGGAATGTCGCCAACTTAGCGACATTTTTAAATGTTGCCAAATTAACGAAAATCTCGCTAAATGGATAAAGATGACGCTAAAATAATGAAAATGACGACTAATTGAAGAAAATTCAATATCTTGGAAAGAATATAAGTCTCTGCTATAAGAATACCATTTTTTTAACTGTAAATGTAGTAAATTCATTGCATTATATAAGGAAAGTCATGTGTTGTCCACATCAGATTTTTTCTTCTTTGAAAGAACATATTTTTATTTTTTAGATTTAAATTAGGAAGTGTTTAAGAAAATGTTACTTTAATTAGAGTAATTTCTCAGGATATTTTGTCATGTCGTTTATTTTGTCTCGAAAAGAATCGGCAAGTCTAATGGAGCCTTAATAGTTTTGTATGAATAGTATCCTTCTTTGTGGTTGATTTGTCTCACAGACATTAAAAAATAAACAAAAAGATTAAAATATAGAAATTAGAAGCCCTTTTTCCAAATAGTTTATTACATTTAAATATAAATTATAACCACTACAATTATAACCACTATATCAAAATTATAACCACTATAATTTAAAAATTAAGATCTTAATCCGAAGTCCAATTATATATACATATAGGGCATTCAAGGGGCTACATTACTTCTTATAATTCATAGCTAGAACTTTTAGTTTTTAACCTGACATTACAAACTTGAAAAACGGAAAGTTTTCAATCTTCTTAAATTTGACAGGACTATTTCTCGAAAACTATTACGTTATTGTAAAAATAAATTATTAATCTTAAAACTGGATTTCTTACTGGATACTTTTGTTGCTTATGTTTTATATCTATCTTTTAAAATTTACAAGATGTTTCGACTGAAAGTAAGAAAAGTGAGGTAAAAAATCGCTCGAACAAAAAGATTTTGGTTTTTCCAAAAAAAAAAAGGCTCAAAATATCAAATTATTTTCATATATTCATAAATAGAACCCCATCTTCGACACAACAAGTAAACATAGTTCATATTTTTAACTATCAGTTTCGAGGATATAAACCTTGCAAATTGTTGTGAATTTCCTCAACTCTGCGATTTCGACCACAGATACTCCAGACATAATATTATTCCCATCAAAAACTTTGGCATCGAATTCATACCCCCTGGTTGAATCCAAACGTGCTATCTGCTTCACAACTGTGGCCCTGTAAAGAATTACTAGATTTACCTTATTAATTGTTAACGATAACTGTGGTGAAAGAAAGTTAACATTGGAGTTTGTTTCTTTTATAATATAATTTGAATCTTTGGAGTAAATTATTATTTTTAATAATAGTGATCGTGAATCGAATAGTTCGTACATTACTATTATTTTCGTACACACCATTACCTCTTTGCACGAGTTACTAAAATATAATTATTAATTACAACTCTATACATTAAATTCCACAATTTTAACTCTTAAAATAAAATATTATTTATTTACGCATATTGTTGTTAAGATTAAAATGGCATTAATTTTAATAATCGCTTAAGGAGGAGAAAATGCACGTGTGAGACCAGGTCTTCATATTATTCCAAAAATCATTAATTGAACTGATATATACGCCAATTGGCACATACCTCTGTTTGTCGGTCTGTTGCTCATCATGGTTGGAATATTGGCCGTTTCTTTTTCGGACATTTTGAAGTCAGCTTTCTCTTTTCTACACACTCTCAAATTTCAACAGAACCATTACACATTCTTATATCTCCCGGCCGACTAATCGGTTGCTCATGTCCTTGCTGACGAGCCGGTCGGTCTGGGTCTTCAACATTCTTATATCTCAACGCTTCTGCACCATCATAGCTTATAAAACGCAGTCTTGGACATTCATTGCCTGAATTTTGACGCTACTGGATATTCATTCTTGTTGACTGCTATCTCACGCTCCTTGAATTCTAAATTTCATTCACAACGCTCTTGGACGGTCATTGCCTGAAATCTATTTGTATTCTCTCTTTGTTGCCATATCATTTGGCCTGAGGTCTAAGTACGCCCTCCATAACTTTATTGGTTGTTCCTCAATGCGATGTAGCAATCTTGCCTCATTGGCTACTTGATTATCCAATGATGCTTGTTTTAAACCTTGACCCCAAGGAGATTTTTGCCCCAACCAAACCTGAAATTTATGTGAACTGAATTTTTTGGGATCATGATCTTCAGAGCCAAGACTGTCATAAAATGTATCGCCCACAAGTCCGTGCTTTGTTTACTTGTACACAACTGTAAATCTCAAAACTGCATAATTGCCTCCAGGTCTCACAATAACTTTAAAAATAAAAGAGTATTATTGAACTAATAATTATGCTCAATGGTTGCAACTATACCAAGTAAACACTTTGAAAATCTTTTCAGGGCTTAATCTTTGCAAGTGTATAGTAAATATATATGAGGGTCACACTGAAATTTTTGAAATACGGCTAAGTGGTACAAGTTAAACTTAAGGTAAAACTTTTAAGAGTGTTCAAAGTACTCCCCTCCAACCTCAATACACTTTTATAGGAGAATTTTCCACAGATTAAATGCTTCAAGCCATTCATTTCTTGAAATCGATAAAAAATATGCATTTATAGCCTCATCAATCTCATCTTCGGAATGAAAACCACGCCCACGTAAATGTTTTTTTAGATTAAAAGATAGCCAAAAATTACACATAGCAAGATCAAGTGTACCAGTTAGCTGTGACTGCCTTCTGTCCCTCTAGCTTTATGGCTTTGCCAGACCTGCACTTATGAAGAACACGGCATACATTTACTGTTTTCATTGCTTGTTGCCTTTTTACCATTGTTGGTTTGGGATCATCTTCAAAGACCTCTCTTGACGTGTTGGAACTTCAAAAAACGGTACGAGCATTTCATCACCAGTTATGATTTTAGAAATAATACTTTGTCCACTCATATCGTCTGCCCCGTCTCAAAAATTTCAGTGTGACTCTCGTATATGCATAACTGCAAAAACTTCATCAAAAGCAATGTTGCTTTGAACGAATGTTGCAGATTTAACACATTGGCAGTTGTTTGAGATGTAAAGACCAAAATCTTTGTCTGATTGTCCCGCTTAGCGACAAATTTGACAGAGGCTGAGATATATTTGTCGAAATGCAGCAAATTTAACAACTTTTGATAAATGTTGCCAAGTTGATGATAAGTCAATATCTAAAAAAAAATGTAATGTATCTGGAAATTACAGTCTCATTGTAAATAAATTTCAATATTTAATAATCCTCACACAAAAGAGCATATACGTTTCTAGAATTTGAATATTAAATTAAATAAATTAGAATACAGGAATCAATGAAATCAAAGTAGCACATTTAAATCGCAAAAACCGTATTTAATATACAGGAGAGAATTTAAATAACAATACATGCAAGTGCACACGCTTTGATCAGCTGGTAAAAAGTTGATGTTTACATGTTACTTGTACGAAGTATAATGAGCCAGCGTGGTTTATAAATGAGCGTTATGTCCTGTTACAGTCCATTTTAATTATTTAAATTTTAATTCTGCACCTTTGTGTGCAATTTTACGTATGTGTAGAAATTTTCATCTTCGTACCTATTGCAGTTTTCGGTGAAAGGTATAACAAAATTCGAGTAAATGTCGCTTTGTTAAAAATTTGGAATAAATATTTGAAAATCTTAATTTTGATATCCTCCCGTAAAATTAGTGAGAAATAAAATAGAAACAACTTTTGAAAAAAAAAAGTAAAAATGAACACGCAAAATTTATAATTAACATAAAAAGTTAAATACACTAAATTTAAATTAATTAAAATAGAACTGCAGTAAAGTAGTCAATTAAAAATGCATAAATAAAGTACTCGAAGATGCATATTATGGCATGAAAAAAGAAAAAAGTCGGATGAAAAACATAAACATCAATCGGAACGTCATACGAAGTAAACATTATGATTGGTAAGTTACAGACAAAAAAATGTACGATCTTTGCGGTTGCAAAGGTTCGTTCAAGAGGTTGTACGTAAGAAGTTAGACCACTCAACTTCCAATTTTACACAATGTAAATTTGCACAATACGTTCAAGGCTCAATTTCCAGTGGTCTTTATAGCATAGGCTAGCCATTTCGAATATCGGCTGTATGATCCTCAGCTGGAACAGTGGAAATTTTACAACCTATTACTTTAAAAGCACTCACCAAACAAATCGCTCGTAGTATGATCAAGATATGTTTTAATGGAAGAAAAATTATTTCTGTAAATACCAATGATATATTGATACAGAGAAAATTTAAAAAAGTGTTTTTAATTCTGCTCTATTTTATCTCAGGCAACGCCAAGTTTTTTATTATTCTATGTGTATAAACGAATCAAACACAAAACAAATACAGTCACTCCAAATTATTGTCTCCTACGTTGTGTTAAGGATTAGTGTTTAGGATTAGATACCCAGTGTTTGGATAACTCCCTATTCTTTTTCACTTATTTCAAATATTACATTCTGCATAATTTGATAAAAATTCCTAATACAATCCCAATATCAGTCTTTTTTATAAAAACAACATTCTCTTTAACTCTTATCTGAATAATATTAAAAAACGCTTAAAGCCGGGATTTTACATTTTAAACCTCTAAATGGATTAATTTTACATTCATATTCAAAACGATATAACTTCAGAAAAAAACGTTACAGCTATGCAATAAAAGTCTTACATTCGAATAAAATTTTATTTGGGGTGGGTTGGGGGGAACTCAATTTTTCTTCTAGACTCAGATCGTTCAGATTAAAGATGATAGATACGCTTTTATCGTTTTTATAGATTTCTGTATATTAAATCTGATCTTTTTTTAAATTTGAAATTGAATTGCATTTTTATGCTTCGTGGTTATGATGACTCTTTTTATTACAATGTATCTTGGAATAACATTTGTTGGTCTAAGAGTAGTATAAATTTGCCTTTCAGCTTTTCGTATCCATCCTCGAATTTATATAATATGAAAAGGTCATTTCTAAGATAATAATATGACTCAGAAGTATCTATATCACATACTGTTTTCAAATGTTGCAGAATTGCAAAAATCTCTTGTGTATAGTACTTTTAATACTTTCCTACAATGCATGCTACATACATAAAGAAGATACAATAGAGAGCTATAATTCGAATTTAAATTTTCGATTACTGTACAAATTTTGGACATCCTAGTAAGAATCAACTTTATAAAAGTTTAACAACTTAACGCTATTATCAAATGACATAACAATTTGTAAGTATATTTAACCAAAAGTAAATGGAAGCTATTGTCTAGCAGTATCGTGAGTCTTTCTCGAGATGATAGAATTTTTACTTTTCCACAAGAAGTCCTATATCTCTCAAAATATTTAGACGAATTACATGAAATATGTCATGCTTATCTTAATCAACAATGGAAAAAATAATATTGATTTTTAACGAGAGTAAAAATTAATAGTGAGTAATAAAAATCCTTTATCTGTAATTTTGCTCAAGAAAAAATAATTCTTAAGAAAAATAATATAGATTTTTAACAAGAGTAAAAAATAATAGTGAATAATAAAAAATCCTTTATCTGTATTTTTTTCTCCATATGTTTACAACACAATCGAAATTGGTTAATCTGTAGCAAAAACCATGTGTTGAACAGAGATTTTTTTATAATAAAATTAAGAAACCATTTTTAAAAGTACCAAGTATCCGCTATCTGGTAATCAAGTTTACGCTATCTGGAATAATATGGCAAGGAAAGGTTGGGGTACCATGGAATATTTTTGGAAAGACACCAAGAACCTTTGCTACAGTTTATTAAAGTTACAAAAACAACTGTTTAATTGGAGAAAATATATTCTAAAGGTCCTACTACACATTGCAATCCCTTCCAGCAATCTTTCAGCAACACCATACATTTTTCAATGGTAGGGAAACTTGTCGTAAATTGCCGCGATTTTTTGGTGCAGAGAGAGAAAAATCAATTCTTGGGCACGATCTAATCAAAAGACGACAAAATGTGACGCCACATTGTTCCGCATTGAAAAATGGCGGCTATGGATACAGATCTACGGTGAACCTTCGATATGGAATGAAAATTTCACGAAACTTTCATTTGCTTATATGAATACATATACGGTACATTAAGGATTAAAACTAATTAATTTTCTCTAATTAACATTAAATTTATAATAAATTAATAAATTTTTATTTAAGTTTATATTAAACACATTATATTGTATATATATATATATATATATATATATATATATATATATATATATATATATATATATATATATATATATATATATATATATATATATACGTGTCTGTGTGTACATGCTTTTACGTATCATAAAATTCCCTTTAGGTCTATTGCCCTCTACTATTGCAACCAAATCCACATAATGTACTGATGATTTTTTCAAACAAAATTATATAACAAGAAAGATCAATCATGCATAAAGCATTGATTATGAAGCACTTTCCAACTTCAATGCAATTTTATATAAACATCTCTAAAATGCGATACATTCCTCGGTAATATTTTTAAAATTATCATAATACTACAATAATTTATTATATTTGAATACTTCGTCGAAAACAAATGAACTTTATTCAAATGACGTCATCGAAATATAAATCGCCTCTAGACAAAAGCAGCATTTCATTCATAAACTTTTTTCCATTCATCACAATACTATATTAATTTATTTTATTTAAAAACTATTTTAAACCATATTTCATTCTAATCAGCTATATTGCAGACTCCATGAGCTAAATAATTTTGCGTTAAAAAAATGCAGCAATTCTTATACAACTCATTCTACATCTTTTGGTGTTTACATTATCCATAAGTGAAAATTAGGCTTCGATGTAGAAATAATCAAAGTTTGATGATCATATAAACTCAAATATATTGTAATTGCGTTGTTTTAGTATGCAGATGCACGTAATTTAAGCAAAAAAAAAGCGATTTCAGGACAGATACAACACTAAATATGAATTAAAACGAACTTTAAAAATCACGATTTTGAC
The DNA here is from genome assembly GCA_951213105.1 of Amaurobius ferox. NCBI lineage: Eukaryota > Metazoa > Arthropoda > Arachnida > Araneae > Amaurobiidae > Amaurobius > Amaurobius ferox. The sequence goes on along the minus strand of OX578137.1, from coordinate 42,950,312 downwards.
ACAAGATGGATGTCATATTTTATTTTGAAGAGGGTCACGTGATCTCTTTATATAAAGGGTGTAATTATTATTTTAATTTTTATTTTAAATCACCGGGGGTTAAATCACCGAGGGTTTTTGACCCGTGGTCAATCCAAAACTAATCGGAAGATATTATTCATTTATATTCCCATAGGTCCCACAGCCCGTCTGAACCACATACTAACATTTTATTTTGGTAGTCGTTTTTACGGCAGTTATCGTGCTAACGGGCAGACAGACAGACAGAATAAACAAAGTCATAAACACTTTTCAACTATGTTGTAAAGTGTTAAAAAAACGTACATCTCCATATTTAATATCATCACAGGGTACACCACCGTCATTGTACACCAGTTCATCACACGAAATTTCAATTGAATTATTTGTGTAAGTCACAACACCAAAGATGTAATTATTCTTTTAAATTCTATATTTTGCAAATCAATTACATTAATCTTAGCATTGGAAAATAGCATTCCATTGTGTCCCAACCATACTGCACTACTATGCCTCAAAGTGCAATTTTTATTTTAAAAGATTATTGATATTACATATGCAGGCTTTTTGTTTTAATTCATATACTGCATTGAGCTATTCATATACTGCATTCATATCAGCCTGCACATGGATAACTGGCTTGAATGCACTGTGCAGAACAATATATACGAGTCAAAGAAAGACATTAACTTTGAGTCTGTAGTGTGCAGAAAACTGTTTGTTTTTACATCGGTGTTCCATTGTACCCCCAACCTACCCTAATTGATTATCGCCATATCAAACAACTCCCTGAGTCGTCCTGTTCTGTAAAGAATATCTTAACTCATCCTGCAAGCAATATTTTGACTAACCCTGCAAACAATATCTTGATTCAGCCGTGAAAAATAGGTATCTCTATTGATTTTTAGTCCAGTTCTCATGTCTGCGAACCCAACTCAATCACCATGTCCAATGACGAAAATTGGGAGGTAGGCAAAATACAAGCGGTCACCTATTACTGATTCTTTGCACCTAGCATAAAAATATTTTTATAAAGCCATCTGCTTACAGTAAAAGCTGATACAATGCTTCTAGTAGCTGCTGCAGAAGACGACCGTAATTGAGTTGAAATAGACGTCCAGTTTTTTACTCGAAGATGTCACTCTTGTACTGTGGTCTTAACTTCAGGCTGTCTTTGGTTAAACCTTTGGGACGCGGAATCCGTGCTTAGAAATTCATTTCACAATATATGCACCACCTCATTCATCCATCATGACAGGTCTGATTGTCTTCGAGTAGGCCAATGGCCTTTTAATGGAAATTCTACTTCATTCATCCACCATGACAATAAAATTCTACTCATTCATCCATCCTAAATAAAATTCTACTCATTCATCCTTCCTAAATAAAATTCTACTCATTCATCCATCATGACAAGTCTGATTGACTTCGAGTAGGCCAATGGCCTTTTAATCGAAATTCTTTTGGAAAATGATATCACGAGGTTATTCCTGCAAAATGGCTATTTCTCATTTATTTATTCACATTTACAACATGAAATGACTCTGCTCTGAAACATGCGCTTTTATGTAGCTTTCCTATTACGTAAATTGGTCACATTCTTATTAATTTTCATACGATGTGTGACTCGGCATGAGACTGATTTATCCAGGCCATATGGCGTGCGAGTTTATAGAACCAGTCACTGGCTTCATGTAAGCAGGTCACGACTTCTAATGACCTTGAAAGTATGACTAGCTACGCCAGCTCCTGAAGGGATCAGAAACTTCAAACATTTTTATTTTGTCTGTCCACTGGTACACACCCACTACGTGAGAATAAATGAACCAGTACCACACCAGTGATACAAGAATATAAATATTATAAAGCCGTTCCAGAGTTATAAGTGGTTATAACAGACAGACCAACAGACACAGAGCTAAACAGAAACAGTTTTTAAATTTTTATTCTGAACTTCGCTGTAGGTAGATAAAATTGACATCCGAATATTTCCCTGACGCAGCCTCATTGCTTGAAGAAAATCATAAAAATCCATTGCATGATTCAAAAGATAATTTAGTTAGAAGCGTGAAATGAAAATTTTTCCTTTTATATATTAGATGCATACAGGGTAAGTAAAAATGGCCGTTACGTGTTAATGGATGCAAAATAATAGAAACATCAAAATTACATTTAGCGTTGACTTTTAAATAAGAGACGGAAATTTAACTTAATCGCATACCATTTATTTTACTTATGCTATATAATTCATTGAAATTACAAAGAAATAATTTATGCTTTTAGTTTTATATGTGTCATACTTTCGAAAGAAACCTTTTATACCGGGATTTTACATTATAAAACCCTAAAAGAATTCGTCTTCATGTACAGAAAAGAACTGTTTCAAAAAGAAGTAACTGTAGCATAAAGCTCTTACATTCGAATAAGAAATATCAGTTTCAATAAAATTCTCAATTTTTCTTCAACACTCGGATCATCCAGATTAAATAAGATAGATACGGTTTCACCGTTTTCTAGATTTTAAATTCGATCTTACTGAATTTGAAATTGAACTGCAATCTCTCTTTTTTTTTACAAATTGCTATTATCGGGGCATTACATTGCAAAGTTTCTATGAGTTTGCTAGTTAAAGAATATTATATATTTTAATATTTTTTCATCTGAATATACCTGATCATTGGGCTGAAACACGCAGGGTGGTCAGCGCGCCGGATAGCCCATCACGTGGATCGATCGGACTATACCGTCCGACGGTGTTGGGAGCACTGGTCACGGGACGCCACCCAGACACGAAGGAACAGTTCTGTACGAACCAGGCATGCCACGAGTAGAAAGGATCGAATGATCGTGCGGCAGGCACTATAGAGCCCACAGCGACCCGATCCGCGATACTGGCACACTTAGCGACTCCTGTGTGCTCACACGAACTATATCTAGCCACTTGAAGCGAATCTGCGATCTCAGCGTCCCTTACGTGTACTGCCGTTAACACGGGAACATCGGCGGCTCCGGTTGCAGTGGTGCCGGGCCAGAGCAACGTGGAACGCCACAGATTGGCGATGTGTGCTGTATGGCGGTGAGTGCCTCTTCATTTTGGGGGCCGATGATCAGCGTGTCTGTGTGTGAAGAGCCCCTTGCACTACGCTACAATCCCAACCTCGTTATCGAGTGCCACACCAGCCCCACGGCAGGTATCATGGGCACGGGAGCCATAGCCGCTCTGGAAGTGGTAACTAGAACATTGACGGACCAGAGGTACGTGGATGAGGTTCGATGGCCCACGTGCTCCCGTTCGTTGCTGAGATTCCAGGTGCGCAATTCCATCAGAATAATGCCCGGCCGCACACGGCTCGGGTCGCGCAGGACTGCCTGAATCATGTCTAGACATTTCCATAGCCTGCTCTCTCCCCAGACTTGTCCCCTATCGAGCATGTGTGGGACCAGTTGACACGCCAGCTGCCTCGTTACCGTAATATTCAGGATTTGGAACATAACGTCCAACAGGTATGGACTCGTCTGCTGCAGGACAACACCAGACGTCTGTTCGACACTATGCCGGACCGTGTTGCTGTTTGTATTGCAACATGAGGCGGTACGAAACGCTATTAAGGGTGAACGGACTGTGCACCACAGCTCCCTCTATACGCGTTCTGCTGCGATGTTTTTCTGATCATGTAAATCATTCATCTGTATCCTTCAATCAATAAAATTTCAGGTCCATCCTATTCTTCCTTCTTGGAGCGCAACTTTCATTGTCCATGAGTGTAGAAAACCCAGACCACACGACCAACCCATAGGCTAATGGTAGCTTTCTGTGTGGCCGGATTGTCCATGAGTGTAAATAAATTCATACATCTGCTGAATCATCTCGGGTGTGACTACTTTGTACTACTCCTGAGGAAGGAAAATCATCATTCATCTAATGAAACAGTCTGATAAATCTTATTTGCTGTTTTCAAGCCGTTGTCAGAAATATATAGAATTGTCGATCTTTATACGATCACTACAGCTTTAACCTATTTTAGAGCAATCTGAGCAAACTTGTAGAATTAGGTAATAATAGTAGTTTTCAATTTTAAATTCTTCTTCAATTTTAATATATATAACTTCGTACTGCTGTTGCATCATCAAAATAAATTTTCAAACATTGAGTTTTCTTTCATATACCTAAGAAAATATGTTCAAAGAGAAAACTCTTGAAATCTCAGTAACTCTTGAAGTCTTTGCATCGCTTACCAAATAATAAAGTTTGTTGCTCTCATTGATTGCATCGAGTGTTCCATGTTGACTAGAGATGCATTCTATTGTCTGCAATGGAAGTGCAATCCCAACATTGGGAATGTTCCTATAGACGGGCTGTATAAGTATAAACTTGCCAATTACAGAGTCGTGGAGATATATATATATATATATGTATTATTTTATGCAAAGTATCCTTAATTTTTTTTAGCATGCTTCAGTACTTATGACATTTTTTTGCAATCTATTCAAATTTATGCTGCATTTACGCTAAATTTAGTAATAGAATTTGTTATTTTTTTAATTCTACTTTCGTCCAATGTTATTAGAAGAATTCTGTTGCTCGTATTCTCCTAATTTCTGCAATAATATTTTTCGGGTATTTTTTAGTCCATGTTAATACATTTATAATATAATTATTTGTATTATAATTTGACCCACTCCATACAGTTTATTAATTTAGTTAATCTCTTTTGTTTTAATTAGTATATTGCTTTTATTCTTATATTATCTTATAATAAACACATTTTGGTTCTATTATTCTAGTGCTGCCGTCTATTGTTATTCCTTCTTACTTTTATTATTTTCGATTTTAAATGGATAATTATATATTTGAGTTTAGTATTATGTATTGATGAATTATTGAAGCTCTTGTAAACTGTACTTTTCAGTACAGTCTTTATATTATTATATTATTTTATTATTACATATTTGGAATGGATTTTAAGTGAATCCAATTTTTACACTATTTGTATTATGTAATACTTAGTGTTTTATTTAATCAAGTTCAGAACTAATGTAAATATAACATTATGTTTTCCCTTATTTTGTAATTTCCTCTTTATTTTCATTAAGATAAGGTTTCACATGGACTTAGTTGTTTATACTTATATATCTATAAGCAATTATTTTATTTCTATTATTATATTCGCTATGTTATATTGTCATACTTATAAATTCACTTATACTATTATGAATTACACTAATACGATTTAGAGACGGGAAAATATATATATATACTTATTACTATATAATTTGATAAATATTGCCCCTTATTTTCGATTAATGTTGGGAATTGTCTAGACCGATATCAATATACCAACATTGTGCCATGAATAGTTTTGAATATAATAATTACCCTTCTAAAAATTATAATTTCAATAAATGTAAGAATAAAAATTGCAAAACCTGTTATCTGCTTCTAATACTTACATCACGAAACAAGATAGCCATCTTCCTCTCTGTAAAATTTTTAATTGCATCTACCGATTATCATGTAACATTTGCAATCTATCATATATAGGATAAACTAGTAATCCCATTCATCTACGTATGAATGTCCACAGAGACCATGTCAAAAAATATATCCTCAATAATAATTTTCTTCCTACTTCTAATAAAATAGAATATAAAACTTTGCTAAACACGGTTTTGAAAATATTACCATACATATTTTGGATATAAAAACAAATACAGCAGATAGGATTTTTTTAAACTTCTATATTAAATCATATTGTACTCATTCTCCATATGGATTAAATAAATTATATCTCAATGGTAATATTGTAAAAAATAATTTTGTAGATAATAAATATTCCATTTTTAATCACCTTTTTTTGAAACCCCATTTAAATAATAGTAAATCAGTCAAATTCAAAAGATTTAAATGTGGCAAAAGGAACTTCATACATCATGATTATAAAGCTGAGATAAAATGTTTACATAATCAATTTAATAATACTTATCAATGGAAATTAATAAAATCATGGGGTTTTGAGGTAAAGAAAAAACAGTTAAATAATGTTTATGTCATTTTCTTAAAATTGAATTTTACTAATGAACATTTTAATCATGTTTTCTATGATTTGCTCATTACAAGATCAAAGTATTTAAATTTAAAACTTAATCAATTTCATAATAATAATACACGTCAACTAATTCTTATTGTGTAATTTCTTTAAAGCATCCAATAATTCTATAAATTTTGGTCATCTATTTAACAAGTTCAAACATTTATTGCCTATTGGAGATTTAAGCGTTTCAAAGACTTTTAAATACAACAAGCCTATTGGTAGATCTATATGTAATTATAATGAAATTTCACAATCTCTCTCTATAGATCATGATTCTATGCCAATTGTAGATAATGAATGTATTTGTAAAGTAAACAGATATGCTAAATATCTAAATCCAAACTTAGGGCATATAGTTACAGGAGACTTGTGCGAGACAAGTGTCCGCCTGTCCGTCTGTCTGTCTGTCACGCTTTTTGGGGCACTTCCCAAATAGATAGAGACTTGCAATTTGGTACACGGCTCGGTCGTTCGATAAATCCCCTGGAAAAAGCGAATTTTTCGAAAATGTTTTCTAGAAGTGATGCTCCACACCCAAAACGTTCGAAAAGTGAGATGATAGGAAAGCATACGTTGCGATGAGATAGAGACTTCAAATTTGGTGTATGGGTAAATCGTTCGAAAGGAAGAAAGTATGCAATTTCAGATGTTCAATATTTGCTACTTTGCTGCCGAAAACCAAACTGCTCGATTTGCCGAATAATTGAGAAACTACTACTTTAAAATTTGATAGAGGCTTGAAATTTGGTATATGAGCTGATAATTTGAAGAAAACACATAAGGCGAATACGGATCTTCAAAAAAGTTCGTTTAGGGGGGTGCTTTAGAGATAAACGTTCAAAAGGTGAATTGTTAGAAAACCTTCTTCGAAATGAGATGGAGATTTTAAATTTGGTATACGGGTAAATAGTTTGGAAAGAAGAAAGTGTACAATTTAAGTTTTCCAATATTTTCTACATTAGGGGGTGTCGCACACAAAAATGCTCGATTTTCGGAATAAAAGAGAAACACACCATTCAAAACGTGATAGAAACTTCATATTTTGTATATGAATCGCTACTACCTATTAATACATTTTGCAACCGATTCTTTAGATATTCGGTGCATAAAATTGCCATCAATGTACGGTGTGGCTTTCGTAAAATGTTATCGTAAAGAAATCTCCAGAGTTTACATGATGGCTGTGTGTTTCTTTGACAAATTTACTGTCGTCAAAAAGATTTCAAGTATGTTAAGATCGATAAGTAAGAGATCTGATGTGGACAGCACATGACTTTCACTACAGACTGATATTCCTTTTCTCGTTATATCTTTAATAATTCATTATATTGCGTTTAATTGCGCAAAATGACACGCATAATTTTTTGAAATGATGCTCAATTTGCACTTTAATTTGATTTTCGTCTTCTAAACGTGTTTTTAAAGGCAGCGCAGAAAAAATCCGAAAAAACAAAAATGTATCGAGAATGGCTAGATTTTGAGTAATAGGGTGTTGTTCTTATACTTTTTATTGTCAAAAATTACGCATAAAACGAGCATTTAATTGGCATATTTGAGAATACGTATTCTGTAATTTTAGATTTTGACGATTTTGGTGGACATTTTCTCAATAAAAGCAGGCCCCTTTTTCCCTATTCATACGAAAATTTAATCTACACCAGGGTAACACGCAAGTGACTAAACTGCAAATTTTTAAAAAATTTGGTCAATTGTGTTTTATTTAGAGTGGTTGTATATGATTTTTGAGGGCCATTTCGCAAAAAAAGGCAGGTTCTTTTATACCGAAATGCACCAACATCTAATCAGAATCAGTACAACCCACGTGTAACTTACCGATAAAATTTTAGGAAATTTGGTTTATTAGTTTTTCAGTTAGAGTGGATACATACATTGCACACACACACACACACACACACACACATACACACACAAACGTCATGCTAAAAAACCTGCTGCAGCAGGTGCAATGTTTCTGTCGGCAATTTCCCCAACCGCTGACAGAATTTGATATTCACACGTTGTTCTTCAAACGCCATTTCTGGTTTCGACGAACTCGAACGACTACAGTTCACTGACTCGCAGTGTCTGTAAAAACCCTGCAGAACAGCAGACCTGCTTCTTCCTTTTCACATCTCGCGTCACATGTGAATCTACGTCACTGTAAAATAGTACCCCTCTCCTCCAATCAGCGTTGTAGATGTCAGCACAGTCTCCGAACTTTTTGATCCTACCTTTATATATATATATATATATATATATATATATATATATAATAAAAGTTTAAAAATCCAATCAAAGAACAGAGAATTTTCTACTCAAAAAACCCCAAAATTACAAAATGCCTTACAAATAAAAGTATCAAACAGAGAATCATCAATCAAGTGGAAAATATAAATTCAAACCTCTAGTCATCAAGCTGAAGACAAACAAAAAACATCAATGGAAAGGAATCGATAAAATAATATCAAATAAAATCCAAGCATGAAAGCTTTACACGTGGGCAAGCCCCAGGCATAATAATGAATTGTTCATTTCAATAAAACTATTTTTCAAATCCAAGTATTTCATAAAAATTAACACAAAATGCATGTTTCTGATATCAGTGATAGATTACATCTATAAACTTTGATAACCTGGACAACATGCATAAAGATTGAAAAATAATAGGAAACAAGAATACCTAAAAAAACACTGCATACGTCTGATCCGTTGAATAAAGAGGCCAATGTTGCCAATCTCAAAAAATAAAAAGTTGAGAACTACTGTTGCCAATCCTGAGAAATAAATAACAGTAATGCGAAAAGACGATAAAAGGTGATATTCAACAGTAAGAACTAAATACATGGTAATGCTTATTCAAGAAAAAGTGGATGTCAGGCTGAAATAAGATACTAAGAAGAGAACTTAAGTATAATCTACCATTCCAAACTTTTTAACTATACCATGTACTAAATAAGCTGGATATTTATATAATTTGCTAGTAATTCTCAGTTTCTTAATATGCATAGCATGAAATTTGTTATCAGATAATCTATAAATTCTAAAGAGCTGATTAGAAATATTTATACTTAATCAGCTCTTTACAATTTATAGATTATCTTATAAAAAGTATATCAAAAAGACAATTCGACAAGCTGTTGAATATTTTAAAAAGAACACTATAAGTAAACATTATAAATAAAACAGGTACTAAATGGGTATAAAATACCCCTTTTTCTCTGTTCCAAATATAAGTTAAGGAATAGAATAAGAATTACATGTGGTAAAGATGGGTGAAAAAAAAAATTGTTTTTGTAAATACACATATGGGTGAAAATATTTATTTTTAGAAATCATATATGTAATGCAGGTATTTAAGGTACTAATCCCCTTGTTCCCTGCATAAACGTACATGGTCTAAACACAAGAATAGTGTAAGATGAAAAGTTGCAAAACAGAAACATTATTTTGCACGTTTAGCTAGGCCTTTTCTGGCTCCCAAAAATAATTTGAAAATGAATAAATAGAAAAAAGTGAAAAGCATTTCCGAAAACATGTACGTTATCAAGGGCCATACATGTTTCGTTAATGCGGATTCTATGTTTCTGTGTGCATTACTGTAAATTGTATTACAGAAATAATGCACATGACCTAACGTAGAAGAAAATATATATTGGATCAGATATATAAGAAATCAAATATAATAATAAAAAAAATGAAATATACCAGCGTGTGGCTAAGTGTTTATAGGATAATACAATGTAATGAAAATGTATAAAAATATAATATAAATGTATTTACCCCTTGTGCTGCTTAACAGTGTAGATTACGTGATACTGACTAAGCATTTTAACTCAAAACAGGTTACAGTTAATTCTATATACTAAGATTCCAACTGTTGAAAGTGAAACATAGATATGCAAAATTATTTAAAATTGTTTGGGAATCATCAGTCAATATGTTGCTGTAATTGTAGCAAGGTGTTGAATTTAAAATTAAAATGTGTTTTAATAAATGAAAAAATAAGGTGTTTATATGAATTTAAAAAGATGTTCTTTGTAGCAATGGTGTACTTAACATTTTTACTCTTAATAACTGTTTATCAATAATATTTTTATATACTGACTTTGAAAGATTGGATGAATAATATTGAAGTTTATTTACTTTGAAGTTATAAATTTCTGTTTTGTCGAATATTTTAAATTTTAATGTGTCTGCATTCTGAATTTTTAAACTAATGTCTAGATAATTGATCCAGTTAGATGTATATACATTTTCAATAAGTTGTAGATTAGGTGGATAAAACTTAAAGTTTAATATATGTTTCATTAGTAATTCCAATAATAATTAGATCATCAATAAATCTGTACATGATATGACTGTTGTGGTAGCGGTTTCAGAACCAACTTGCATGTACCGATTCCGCTACACACAAGACCAGTGAACGTAATTTAGCAAAACAAAAGAAGTTGTAATTAGCATACTTAACTTCCACAAAACCACCAAAATTAACCCAAGGTTCGATTTTAAAGGAGTTTCCCAGTTTAGGAGAATTATATCCTAAATGATATACAGTGAGTAAGAACATGGAAAAATGCAAGGAAAACAGGCACATTTATCAATCAAATAATCCTTTTATTTTAATGATTTGCAAATTTATGAATATATATATATCTAATTATCATTCAAAATAATCAGAGCTTTCTTTATCATAACACACATTTAATTATTTATGCTCTGTTCAGAAATATTATCAATCTATTTCAATTTTTAATCAATATGCATTTTCTTAAATCATAAATTTAATCAAACATATATTTACTTTCAACTGAGTAAACCATATTAAATCAATTATTATCTTTCTATGCCTGTGGTGCAACGGAACTTCTGGTTCCGAAATGAAAAGAATTTACCTGTGTTCAGATTAATTTAACAAAGTGCAGAAAAGTTCCATACAGGAAAACACGGCCGGATGCCGAAAAATATACGTCCAAAAGTGGATAACTGGTCATCTCTCTTTAACATGGCTAGTTGCCAGACCATCCACGGCAAGAATTCATCTCAAGCGAATAGGAATCGAAAATCCGCTGGATAGATTTCCTGGAATAAAAAGAATAAATTTAGAACGTTTGTAAAGGAACGTCGAAAGTCTTCAAGGTTCTTCTTCAATCAGCTCCGGAAAAGTAGGGCGGTTTCATACGAAACAATTGCCCATTTCGGCCACCTTAGCCATTTTGGCCAAAACCCTTTGTCTTCTTCATTAAGACAAATTTCACGATGCGACCTTCCAGTCGAAAAACTCCAGCTCGAATCCCTCGGGTCTCTCGAGGCCCACAGAAAAAGTTCTCCTCGCGCCGCTTCCTGATTGGCAGGCAAGCGCGCCCCGGTAACAGCCGATCTCCTCCGAACATACGTCACACATCCCAGCGCAGACAGAAAACCTAGCCGAGCCAACGAATTCACGACGAAACTCAGATTTTAACGTAAAATCAATACAGACGAGGCTTACCGAAATACAGCACAGGCACGGAAGGAAGGAAAGTTGTTTTTCTCACAGAAAAACACGAAAAGGCTCATGGCGCAGAATTGCGACATGACAGCTCCCCCTCTCTGGGAGTCAAAAATTTTCCGAAAACAGTGAGGAAAATTTTTCTCTCACTCAAAAACACAAAAAATACAAAAATTTACAAAGAATTTTAGGAACCTGTAAGTGTAAAATAATTTAGAACAAAATTTTGGGCGAGAAAACGTGGGCCCCAACGTTTCTCAAGACAACGCCACTGCAGATCTGAATGACCGGCCAAGCCATTCATCAGCACAGGGAAAAACCAAAAGATAACCAAAAGGATGACAAAATGTCACCGCATCTTAAAGGAACCTTTACAAAAATTTGCACTTAAATACACTAAAAAACACTTAACTCAGAAAAAATTTGTCAAGGCACTTTGCCTGACAACAAAATGTCTCAATCATCAACATTGAGATCAACCAGATGAAGCGAAACTAAAACATGATATGATATGATTTTACAATACACACTTATACAATATAAACAATTCGAAAATTTCAAAATTTCACACAATTTGTCACTTTCAAAACACACAAGTGACACAAAACAGTTCACTAATTTTCATCAAAAGATTAAATATTTCGAAAATTAATTTTTAAATTACATTTGTCACATTCAAGGAATGAGATTCTTTACTCATTCAAAAATTTCTCACTTTTGAGAACAAGTCACTTTCAATATTTCAATTTTCAATTTCAACTTTTCATTTCAAAACTTTCATTTAAATTTTAAATTTTCACTTTAAATTACTTTCAAATTCAACACATTAACTTTAAATTACATTTACTTTCAATTTATCAACATTTCAACTTTTCATTCAACATTAACTTTAATTTAACTTATTTTTGACATTAAAACATTTCAGAATTTTCTTATTCTGACTCAACTTTCATTACTTTAAATTATTCATTTACATTTAAATCATTCCATTTATCTCAAAATTTCAATTTACTTCTCTTTCTTAAACTTTCTGAAATTATTTCAACAAGTGATCACTTCATGTGTCACAAAACAAAAATTTCAATCAAAACATTTGTCCGCTGAGAGAGAGAAGGAGAAAAATTCTCTTGAAATTCACGTCAGTTATGTAAAAGAGCAGGAACACATCCGAAGAGCAAACTCGACGGGGACTAACGAGTTGCCACAAAACAAAAGGGAGTGAAGAAAATACAAAAAAAAATACTCGCGTGCAGGATGCAGCGGCCGCAAAACAGGAAGCCAAGACACGCCTCAGAAGCATCGGAAGTCAAAAATTTTGGACAGCTTGCGCTGACCACATCATCGTCATCATCATCATCATCATCATCTTCTTCTTCATCATCATCATCCTCATCAAGCTTCACCAGTTTCCCACCTGGCCTCCACAACTTTCCTAGGTGGGCTCGGAACAAGTTGTCGTCAAGGACTCCAGTCCTGCAGCATACACCGGACAATTAATTTGCCCAGCTGCTTCTTCATCTGTAATCCGTGTAAAAATGTTCAATGTTTGCGCCCACCAGCCAGTCCTCCAGAAAAAAGGGTTGCAGCATTACAAAATGATAACTAACTGAAATTTGTGTAGATGTTTGAAAACTGCTGGTCAAAAAAAAAAAACAATGTGAAAAGGAATTTCAAGAAAACAAATTTCAACAACACATCAGCCAAAAATTTTCACCTCTCTCAGCAAAACAAAATTTCAAAAACATTTATCAAAAGAGATCATTTACTTTTGATCTTCAAAAAAATTTCATTAAATTTCAAAATTTCTCAAATTCAAAACTTTCAATTTTCAAATTCAAATCACTTAAATTACTTTAATTACTTTATATTTACTTTATATTAATTTCAATTTTATTTTAACAAAATCATTTATTTTTTTCAAAATTTCAAAAATTTCCTCCTTTTTCTTAGGGGAACAATCAAAAACCAACACCATTTCAATTATTTCATGAACTTAAACAAGTAATCAAAATTTTTTTCACAATCAAACACAACAAAATAATCCAAGTCAATCAAAACAGGACTCTCGAAAAATTTTAAAGTCCAAGGAGAGTCAATTAACAAAATTTACTTATTATTTAAATTACAATATAAACATTCATAAATTATGGTTCACAAAAATCAATTAAATTTTCTATTTACTTTTAACTTAAATGCAAGATTTCCATAAAATTTTTAAATTACAACAATTTTTTCATAAATTCTATTTTTAAAGACAATATTGAAATACAAAAATTTAAACAAGTATCAACTGTAATTTAATATAAGATTTTTCTGGCAAAAATAATTTCTGAAAAATTGTGAACTCAATCAAAATTTAATATTGTGAAAATCTTTGATAAGATCTAAGATTATAAGGTGTACGTGTGTTTCTATTTCTCATATAATTTTGATTTTGGTGTGGTGTATAACTATTTCTATAGTAGTTATTGTTGTAAATGATTCTTCCATTTCCTCTATTATCAAAGTTATTTGAATTTCTTCTCAATGTATAATGTTGATTTTTATTAGCATGAAAGTTTGATCTAGTATGAACAGCATTGTCATTCGCTTTCTCAGGCAAATTAAATCTTACTCTTTTCACAGTCTTTTTATTTTGAGATTTTTCTGCAGGTCTTGATAAACAAGATTTCAGTTTCACAGAGTCTTTCTCAGCGGTGATCACAGGAGTAAGTTTATTTGGCTTAGAGTTCAGTTTTTGCTTTTCAACAGATTGTTTTGAAAATTTTTGCAATTCCTCTCTTCTTGGAGGTAAAAGAGTCAGTCTGTTCACATGAACCAGTTGTTCACTTTTGGGATTCATCACATGTCTAATAAGAAAATTTACTGCAGATGTTTGTTTTATCACTTTAAAAGGACCTCTATTAAATGAACTCAGTTTTCTTGACTGTCCATGAGGCAAAAAGGGTGTGTATAAGTACACAAGGTCATTCACTTTAATGTTGGGTATCTTCGCTTTCTTATGTTGTTGTAAAATTTGTGAATTCTCAGCTTTTTCCAAGTTACTTTTTACTACATCATATGTTCTTTTAAGTCTAAATTGTAAATCTTCTCCATAATCATATATTGAGTCATAAGTTGGAGGTTTAAATCCAGCCATCAAAGTATTTGGAACAGTTAAATCTCTTCCATAGAGTAAATATGCAGGTGATTCACCCGTAGAAGCATGTATGGCATTTCTATGAGCTAATAAAGCAAAATGAATTAAATTATCCCAGTTACTTTTATCGTTATATGCAATATTTTTCAAGGATCTGACTAAAGTACCATTTAATCTTTCAACACAGCCATCTACTGAAGGCATATAGGCAGTAGTAGTATTCTTTATTATTCCCAATTTCTTATAAAAACATCTTGCTGTTTTAGAAACAAAATTCGTCCCTTGATCCGAGACAATGTATTTAGGTATGCCATGCTGAGCCATATAGTGCTCTAAACAATTTAAAATATCTTCAGTTTTAATTGAAGCTAAGGGATATGCTTCAGGCCATCGAGTAAAATAGTCTGTGATGACTAAGATGAATTTATTTCCAGATCTAGATATAGGCAATGGTCCAACACAGTCCATGGCGATTCGCTCAAATGGATATGTAGATTTTGAAAATTTTTGAATAGGTGTTTTATTATTTCTAAAACCACGATTTACCACACAAATTTCACATGAAGCAACATAATTTTTGGTCTGGGAATACATTCCTTGCCAAAAGTATTTTCTACTCACAGAAACTAAAGTTCTTCTAAATCCACAATGTGCGTAAGTAGGACAATCATGATGTAACCATAAAATTTCAGACACAAGTTCCTGCGGAACAGCAACTCTTTCTTGTTCTTGGTGTCTACGTTTAGGGTGTTTGTGTGTACACCATAATATATCATCTTTTCTAAAAAATACTAAAGTTTGTGGGTAAGGTTTTATGTTCTTATCTAAGAGATCTATAATTTTATTGCATCTAGGGTCAGATTTTTGAGCATTCTTAATTCTGATGAGTAATGTGGGACAAGTAAATGTCTGTTCCAATTGACCACTTTGTATGTTATTTTCATTTTGATTTTCACTTTCATTATTGTCAACAGCACAAATTTCATTTGTTTCACTTGTATTGGCTGAATTGAAATTGACTTCTAATTCTCTTCTATTACTACTATTATTATTGTTTACATTTGGAAAATTCTGATTTTCATTGTTTACATTCTGAAAATTCTGATTTGCATTGTTTACATTTTGACAATTTTGATTTACATTGTTATTTATCACTTTATATTGTGATACAAATCTTCTAGGAATATTCTCAATAGAATTTGTACATTCATCAACATTTCTTGAAAGGTAGTCTGCGACTAAATTTGCTTTCCCTGGCTTATGTACTATTTGGTAATCAAATTGTGATAGAGATGCAATCCATCTTGCTAATCGAGATGTAGGATCTTTTAATTTAAATATGAAAGATAAGGAAATCTGGTCACAAAAAATTGTGAAAGGTTTTCCAATTAAGTAATGTTTGTAATAGTTTGTAACCCATACAACGGCTAAAGCTTCTCTTTCAACAACACTATATTTGCATTCAGCTTCGTTCAATTTGCGGCTTGCATAAGATATTGGATGCAAGATTTTGTTTTCATCTTCTTGGGACAAGTAACAACCCAATGAGTGATTTGAAGCATCTGTGTGTAAAATAAATGGTTTTCTAAAATCTGGAAGAGTCAAAATTGGTTTAGATAAAAGTTTTCCCTTTAAAATTTCAAAAGCTTTTTGAGCTTCACCTGTCCAAATAAATTTCTTTTTACTTTCATTATTCTTGGTTTTCAGTATATCTGTTAGCGGAAGGGACAATTCCGCGTAGTCCTTTATAAATTTTCTATAGAATCCAGTGAGTCCAAGAAATTGTCTCACATTCTTAATTGATTTTGGAGCTTTAAATTTTTCTACAACTTCCAAGTTATGAGTATCAGGTTGTACTTTTCCATTGGATACTAAAAATCCAAGATACTTAATTGTTTTTCTGAAAAAATGACATTTTGATGGTTTCAACTTCAAACCATGTTTACTTAATCTTACAAAAATTTCTTCTAGTTTTTTCAAGTGTTCTTCAAATGTTCTTGATGCAACAATGATATCGTCTATGTAAATTCCAGATATGCCAGCCAGCACCAGAGACATCAATCTCTGAAAGGATGCGGGCGCATTCTTAAGACCAAATGGAGTTCTAGTCCATTCAAAGTGTCCGTCGGGAGTTGAAAATGAAGTCTTCTTGTAATCATCAGGATGTCAACACAATTGATAAAATCCACTGGTTAAATCAAGGGTCGAAAAATACAAGGCCCCTGATAAGTTATCAATAAGTTCCGAAATGTTTGGAATAGGAAAATTCTCAACAATTGTGATTTTGTTGAGCTTCCGGAAATCAGCTACCAAACGGTAACTTCCATCGGGTTTCTTAACAAATAAAACAGGAGTATTGTAAGGAGAAGTACTGGGTTGGATTATTTTGGCGTCCAACAACTCATTGACCTGACGCGAAAGTTCTTTCTGTAAATTATGTGGAATACGATATGGTTTCTGTCTAACAGGCAAGTTAGACTCCAAGTTAATTTCATGCAAAATTGTATCACATCCAGACAATTCTTTCATATTCTTAGCAAAAACATGTTTATATTTATTTAGTAATTTTAAAAGTAAAGTTTTCTGAGCATAATTCATATGGTTCAAGTCAAAATCTCCTCCCCATGCATCAAACGTATCATTATCTTCAATACAGTTCTCATTGTCAATTCTGTTATTTATATCAATGTCAGATTCATAGATGTTTTCAAAGGTTCCCAATTTCATACCTTTATTTATGTAAACACATTTCTCTGAAGGATTAGCAATTCGTGCGTACAAAAAGTCATTTTCAGGAATGTTGTGAATACTTCTTGCAATGAAAATTTTATTTGCAGAAAATTCTTTATTGTGAATGGGTTCAAGTAAAATTGTCGTGTTTTTTTCAAATTTATAATTTCTCTTCAATTTGACAAATGATTCTGTAAAAGGTTTCAAAACACATTTCTTAAAAGCTTTAGCAATGCCCAGGGTATTGCTTTTTTGTGAACTTCTTTCATCATGTCTATCACAACTTGTTTCAAAAATTTCATTATCACTGGTATTGTTTACTGTCGAGGATTTGTTTGTATGTACATAGTCATTCATCTGCATTTCATGTAAATCATTTTCACATTCATAATTTGATCTTTCATTCACATTTGCATCAAAATCTCTAAAGTCGACATCTCTAAATTCATTCTCATAATTGTTTTGTTCAAATAAATATCTATTATCACACTTATTTTCATATCCTCTAAAATTTCTCGAAAAATTTGTGTCTTTGGATCTGTAATCCACATCATTAGTAAAATTGTAATTTCTTCTATCAATTTTATGATTTACTGCATTACACTCAGATATTTCAGGTTGAACATCTTTGTGTCTAAAGGTAATGGTCACTTTATTTTCATTCAAAAAAGTACTTCCTAAAATCATGTTATATTCATTTGGAGTAGGTGTATTTAAAATGCAGCATTCAATTATAATGTTGTCCTTTCCAATGGTTAATGGAAAAGAAGCTTTCTCATCAACCCAGACATCTTGATCACCGATTCCTCTTAAAATAGTGGGTGTATGTTTTGTTTGCACTTTTCGAGGATCAATTTTCTGCAAAGCATCACTATAGATAATGTTTATAGAACTTCCAGTGTCAATTAAAGCATTTAATTTAACATTATCAACAAAAACTGATATGATTGGAAAATTTCTTTGACAAGGTGTTTCAATTTCAGTCATGAAACTTAACTCAGAATTTGATCTATTAAAATTTGGAGATTGAAATTTTTGTGTACTGAAATTCTGTCTTCTAAATTGTCTTCTATTACCAAATCTACTATTAAAATATCCGTTATTTCTTCTATATCCAAAATTATTGAAATTGTGAGATTTATAATTGTCAAAAGAATTTCTAAAATTTGAAAAATTTCTTCTTTGGAAATTTGGATTTCTATTGAAACTGTTACGAAAAGGTCTTCTAAATGTTTGTAAGTTCTTTCTTGGAAAATAATTTTGATATGGACTTTTAACATACCACTCTTCTTCCTGTGAGGCAACCGGAGTTCTTCTTTGACTGAAACGGTTTCTATTATCAGTTCTTTTGGATGGTGTAGAAGTTTTGAAGGATGTTGATGGTTTATGTTTCTTCTTTATTGGAATATCTTCCCAATCTTCTTCTTCTAATTGAGTTTCATTGTATCTGCTTGTAGAGGGCGTATCCGTGAATGATTCTTCAAAACTGGAATTGCTTTTTTCCAAGTCTTCTTTTATCTCGTTCAGTCTTTTCTTTCTTTTTTCAGAGTTCTCTTTGAATTTTCTTCTTAAATTGTCATATTCTTTCTTCTTTAAATTTAATTCCTTCTTCAGTTCTTCAATTTCTTGTTTGGGGTCATTTTCAGTTCTCACAGTATTTATGTCTTCTGTCATTTCTTCCAGCTCTTCATTTTGCACTTCTTCTTCCAGTATGGCAATGTCCTTAGCAGCTTCGAATGAAGTAGGATTTGCAGATAATACAGCTTTTCGGATTGAAATTTTCAACCCTTTTTTAAATGAATTCAGCAAAATTGCAGTTCTCAGGGAATCTTCGTTGTCAGACACAGCATCTTGTGGAAAAGCAATGTAGGATTCAGCTTCAATGCGGTTCGCAAAGTCACTAATATTTTCGTTCACTAGTTGTTTACAATTGACCAGAGCTGCGACGTTTTTGGCAATGTTCGATTTCCTTGTGAAATTTTCCTTGAGTGTGTTTACCAATTCAGTAAAATTCGTGCTTTGATTAAGTTTGGGGATTGATTTCACAAGTCTTTCAGCACGACCAGACAATTTTAATTTCAGAACGAAAATTTTATCACGATTTGACCAATCCGCGTGGTCAGCGACAAGCAGGAATTTCTCTAAAAATTCATTGAATGATTCGTTTGTGTTGCCAGCAAAGCCTGGAATGGATCCAAGAAATTGCGATCCGATTCCCACTTTCAGTTTATTACTGTCTCTGACAGCAGAGGCTGATCTGCCAGAATTTGGAGAAAGTCGTGGTGGAGACACCGAAGGCACACGGTTTGTCACATTTGGTTGTGCAGAGGAGTCTCTACTCCTACTTGCACGAGAATTCTTACTATTTCGAGGCATTTTTAATACAGTTTATAACACAAGCACAGTTTATCTCGAAGATAGTTTCACTTTCTTTCACTTATTTATGTGTAAGTAGAGCACAGAAAAAACACAATTCGTATGTTTCTTTTCAATTTTTGTTCATTAACCTGAATTTTAGACACCTTTATATGTGGATTATGCTTTTGCATCAGCACAACAGATAAGAAAAGTGTGTGTATGCAATTTTTATGCATTTACTTTTCAGTGTATGTGTTTTTGAAAATTTCAATTCACCTATATATATCATATAGAATTTTGTAAATACTTATGTGTGTCATATATGAATCAAGGAATGTATATATATGCAACAAATATTCAATACACATATAATACTCAGGTGCATATGGGCTTATGTGCTTTTTGCACTTTTATATTTACTTTATGACATTTAAACAACAATTTCCTGCCCATTTATAATTCAAATGATTTTGCACCAAAAAAGAATGTTGCACTTATTTTGACAAATCAAAACTGCAATACTTATGCACACAATCAAAACAAAAATTTTTCTTGCATTCCTTCATAAAAAATTAACATTTCTCACTGATACACTCTGGGAAGGGAACAGGCACCAATTTGTGTTAGCGGTTTCAGAACCAACTTGCATGTACCGATTCCGCTACACACAAGACCAGTGAACGTAATTTAGCAAAACAAAAGAAGTTGTAATTAGCATACTTAACTTCTACAAAACCACCAAAATTAACCCAAGGTTCGATTTTAAAGGAGTTTCCCGGTTTAGGAGAATTATATCCTAAATGATATACAGTGAGTAAGAACATGAAAAAATGCAAGGAAAACAGGCACATTTATCAATCAAATAATCCTTTTATTTTAATGATTTGCAAATTTATGAATATATATATATCTAATTATCATTCAAAATAATCAGAGCTTTCTTTATCATAACACACATTTAATTATTTATGCTCTGTTCAGAAATATTATCAATCTATTTCAATTTTTAATCAATATGCATTCTCTTACATCATAAATTTAATCAAACACATATTTACTTTCAACCGAGTAAACCATATTAAATCAATTATTATCTTTCTATGCCTGTGGTGCAACGGAACTTCTGGTTCCGAAATGAAAAGAATTTACCTGTGTTCAGATTAATTTAACAAAGTGCAGAAAAGTTCCATACAGGAAAACACGGCCGGATGCCGAAAAATATACGTCCAAAAGTGGATAACTGGTCATCTCTCTTTAACATGGCTAGTTGCCAGACCATCCACGGCAAGAATTCATCTCAAGCGAATAGGAATCGAAAATCCGCTGGATAGATTTCCTGGAATAAAAAGAATAAATTTAGAACGTTTGTAAAGGAACGTCGAAAGTCTTCCAGGTTCTTCTTCAATCAGCTCCGGAAAAGTAGGGCGGTTTCATACGAAACAATTGCCCATTTCGGCCACCTTAGCCATTTTGGCCAAAACCCTTTGTCTTCTTCATTAATGCAAATTTCACGATGGGACCTTCCAGTCGAAAAACTCCAGCTCGAATCCCTCGGATCTCTCGAGGCCCACAGAAAAAGTTCTCCTCGCGCCGCTTCCTGATTGGCAGGCAAGCGCGGCCCGGTAACAGCCGATCTCCTCCGAACATACGTCACACATCCCAGCGCAGACAGAAAACCTAGCCGAGCCAACGAATTCACGACGAAACTCAGATTTTAACGTAAAATCAATACAGACGAGGCTTACCGAAATACAGCACAGGCACGGAAGGAAAGAAAGTTGTTTTTCTCACAGAAAAACACGAAAAGGCTCATGGCGCAGAATTGCGACATGACACTGTTGAAAGGGTACTGAATTTCGTAAAAATTTAGATAAAGGTTGGCCAGTATTGTGGATGAGATTCCTCCTTATGGTATTCCCTTATTTAATTTGTATGTGCAATTTCCTTGAGATAGATACTGTTTGAACAGAATGAATTTTAATAATGTTTTGAATTTTGGAAAAGAAAGAGATGTCTTTTGATTGAGTAAAGGGTACTGAATTTCGTAAAAATTTAGATAAAGGTTGGCCAGTATTGTGGATGAGATTCCTCCTTATGGTATTCCCTTATTTAATTTGTATGTGCAATTTCCTTGAGATAGATACTGTTTGAACAGAATGAATTTTAATAATGTTTTGAATTTTGGAAAAGAAAGAGATGTCTTTTGATTGAGTAAATTGTTCATATAAATGTAATATATATATATATATATATATATATATATATATATATATATATATATATATATATATTAAAAAAATATCTGAAAAATGCCATACATAAAATACGTTATCATACCACTTAAAAATGTGTAAAATAACATTTTCTGCTCTTTGTATATGTAATATGGTTTTCATTCAAGAAATATAGATTTATTAACATTATGATGTAACATGGAATTAGATTGCGTGATGTTTTGCCTTATGAAGTAATGTTGTGTTCTCGATTTTACTTTTCACATACTCCTCAACATGAGTTTAAACTATTGATTATAGAACATGATGCTCAGCAAATACACATTTTAGCGTCTGGCAATATTGTAACAAGTTTGCAAGTGTCCGGTACCACTATGAAACACGGTGACAGTGGGATCGAAATCAAGCTACCTTGGAACATGAATACAATTAAGGCTTATTTTAAACCCATACAAGATAAAAGAGCAGAGAATAAAAAAATTGTAATTATTGAAGACAGATACAATAATACTACGAACTATCATTTTTTCCCTTTGATGACCAATTCAGTGGATCATTTACACTTCATGTGTAATATGAAGCAATATAGATTCCAGAAATGCACATCGCGGCGCTGCAAATTATGTCCAAATGGAAATAAAGTACAGATTAATGATGCAAAACCTGGATACAGAATATTTCGTAAGGTGTACCAATGCATATATAGTATTGCTTAACATGTAACATGAGTTTCATTGGACAAACCTGCAATCCTCTTAACATACGTATCAACTTACACCGTAGACAGGTCAAGCGCCTATGTTGTTGTTGTTGTTGAGACCCAAACAGTCCGACCTACCAGAAGGTGTAAGTTAACTGAAGCGCGTATGTGAAAATCCCTCAAGTATCAACAATTTCGAGTTTCAACATTTTTCAAAACATGATTTTGGAAATATTTGTTTATCCATTCTCGACATTGTTTCTGAAATAAACGAACGCTTATGGTGGGAAAACACACATATCAAGAAATTTGGCACGCTTTTCCCATTTGGATTGAATTCAATTAACTTTAATAACATACATAACTTGGAGTTCCGCACTAAGCTGAATAATGAACCACTTGGTAGTACTAATAATAGAAAAAATACAAGATGGGAAAAGAGGAAGGGGCAGTAAAAATAAAAATAACCATGCAGAAAGAAGTTATAAGAAAACTTTACTGATAATGAACACCTTCGTTGAAGAAATTAAGCAGTATAATCAGGTCAAAACGGCATGGATAAAAAATAGAATTTACGGTATCGAGAAAATTCATATCCAACGTCTATGGAGGAAATGGCACGATCGCCCTATAATCCCAAATCAAAACTGTTATATAGCATGTACCAACATTGCAGTATTTTATAATTTTCTAAAATTACTTGCAAAAAAATTGAACGTCGTATTAAACGAAGGCCCTATTGTATCAAATAAAAAGGAATTCATATGATTACTACTTTTTAAAATAAAAACTATAACGTTATACCTTTTAATGCTATTTTAAGACAGGGTGATGTATTACTACCCATACGCAATATTACCATTAAGATTGCTTACAGATATCTAAAGACCAACGGAAGAAAATATTTCAATTATAATGTAATGATATCGGCAGAAAATTAGACGATTACTCAGTCTTGAAGTGTAGCTGTGATAGGGAGATCAACACTAATAAAGATATTGACGCCACGCACGGACACGTTATAACTGGAAAATTGGAAATGATTGATAATAATGATGTCAAGCTACTGTTAAAACAAGGAACAAAATTCCGTAATCAAATGCATTACAGAAGTGCTTTTATTTTTGCTAAAGACGTGGATGATTTTATATACCTACAAAATGGCGGTGAAATACAGTTACCCCATTCAAACTTTCAACGAATGAAGAAACTAAGTAATAAAGGGATTCGAAATGCATCCAGATTCACATAACACATTTCCAGACAACAAAGTACAAGCAATGGAAACTTTGAAGGAAAATTTTGCAATACCTTACCTGGATAAAGTGCCATCGAATTATGTATTTGTCAGTAAAAATTACTACGTAGACACTTTACGCAAAAATTATGAAAATAAAAGTATGTATAAAGAAATCAATACCACCGAAAAAACTGTGGAAAACCGTATCAAGGCACTTTATAAAAGAATAAGACATTATTTAAAAAAAAGTAAAATTTCCCTATCTTGTACTAATTCCAAAAATGCACAAAAAATCGATCAAATTTAAACCTGTGACAGTCGGATGCGGATCTTACCTTACAGTGGCTAATACCAAGTTGCTTATTATTCTGACTCCCTTATTAAAGGAAATTAAAAAAGAAGGGACCTGCATGGTGTCAAATTCTTATGAATTAATTGACAAATTAAGTAGAATACAGGAGAAAATGTTTTTAGATGCTTCGATTTTAAAGAATTCTTTAATCACGTAAACTTAAATGATTTATTCGACATTGGATGATGGAACTTCATGAACATTACAATCTACACTCTACCATTTTAGTCAACAAATATAAAAAGCTGATAAATATTGTCTTATTTGAAAATATTCTGCGCAATGGAATGGGTTTTTATCGTCAAATACAAGGTATCCCCATGGGTGGGGGATGCTCCTCCATTCTTGCGGATATTTACTTGAACAAGTATGAACAAGGTACTTATTTGGTTATGATTTTGGTTATGATGAAGAATTTCATACTATGCATATTAATAAACTGAAAATTACTAACAAATTATATAAATATCCAGCTTATTTAGTACATAGTATAGTTAAAAAGTTTGGAATGGTAGATTATACTTAATTTCTCTCCTTAGTATCTTATTTCAGCCTGACATCCACTTTTTCTTGAATAAGCATTACAATGTATTTAGTTCTTACTGTTGAATATCACCTTTTACCGTCTTTTCGCATTACTGTTAATGAATTACAATTCTACAGCTTTGTTGACGATATGATAATTGGACAAACAGATCAACATGACCATATTGATTTTGGGTTCTACCCTAAATGCCTAGAACTTATAGAAACTCAATATACAAATAAAGGAACTGTTAATTTTCTGGATATCAGTATTTGATATAATGAAAATGACAAAATATGTTCTAAACTTTATGACAAACGGGACAACTTTGATTACGATATTAATTTTATAATAGACTGGAAATCCAATTTAAGTAGTGGTATATTCAGAAATGCAATAATTAATCATTTAAATCGATATAGACGTCTTCATACAGAAAAAGAAGAACTGCAACACTGTATTAATAAATTACTCCAAGAAGCAGCAAAATGCCATTATCCGCTTCGATTTCTAAGGCACTATGTACGCTTGGTCTATAAGAAGGAAAAAACGGTATTACATTATGATTGTATATCGGTGCAGTATCTTTACATGGCGTTTCTCGTGGTCTTCGAGCATTTTGCTGTAGGGTCAGATTTGGTTTATTTTCATATCTTGAGCCCTTTTGTGCCTCATGGTCTTTTTACTTCGGGATGTTTCATTGATTTCATCGGGCGGAGGGATGCTTCGGAGGGACAATGGTACCAGGAGTGTTTCCTGGGAATAAAAGAGATTTAACCGGGAACAGGGGTCACAATCCCTCCGGCCTTTTTACTGTCGTTCCTGTAAACACTCTCCCTTCTTTTACTCCCTTCCTTTTTGCCCCCCTCCCTTTTAAATCTGTTTTTGTATTTACTATTATATATATATATATATTAAACATATATTTTTCTTTCAAAATATTAAAATTAGTAAAACTAGTTTTAACAGTTCTAAAAGCTTTTCATCAGATTTTAGATATATTGTTGTTCTCTTTTAAATAATATCCTTAGATTTGTTACTTTCATTCGATGTTATATTTTATTTCTTGCCGTGTCACATATGACAGAGTGAAAAGTATCGGTTGGGATCCGGAACAAGTTTCTTCACAATTCATCACGGGTGTCAAAACAGGTTTTGTTTTTACAGGACAATGATTTTATAAAGCTGTTGTCGTTGACAGCTGTTAGGGAGAAACATGCGGTGATGAATATTTCCTTTGTACGAGTTTATGAACTATTTGCGTTTTTCAAGCGTGCTATTTGACAGCATTATGGATTGAATATCGCGTTTCGAATAAAATTTCGGGAAAATGAGTCTTGCAATAGTTTTACAATTTTTGAGTTATTAAATGTTATTGGTATGTGAATATGATTAATATTTGTAGAAAGTTATTTCAATGGGGAAAAAATGTAGTATAAATTTATGGACAATAGTGGTTTTTAAGGCGAATAGAAAAATGACTTTAAAAATACTTTAAATGACTTGTAAAGTTTTTATGTTTATTTTTACTGAATTAATGAAGAATCGCGAATATTTTATTTTTAAAATTTGAAAAATATACATTTAAATGTAAGTTACAGCATTTGTATATAATATATTATATGCATAATATGGTTTGAAGTGTAAATTAAGAATTATAATGTTTTTCATTTATGATCTTTACTATATACATAATATAATATACAAGTAAATTATTGTGACGGGGTCGAAAATTCTAATTCAAATTTTGGACGATAAAGCACTTTTTAAATATACTTGACTATGAATCGAACGTTTTTGGGGTAAGGTCTCTCTCTCTTTCTGTGTATATATATGTTAGTGTGTGTGTGTGGAAGCGATATTACACGAAAAAGTTGCCGTTTTGCAGAAAAGAATTGCTACAATTATTACAACAGTAAATATTGGGACTCTGTTAATTTTAAACGTAGTCAAATGTTTAAAAGGCTCCCAATTTTCGAATGAATTTTTGAAAAATATTAAACAGAATTAAAACTTTCCACAATAGTAAATTGTTTATAATTTCATATGCAATTTTTCATTGGAAAATATATTACACAAGTTTTGAGATATAAGTTTTATATCCATTTTGAACAAAAAGTCGTATCCGCACTTAATTTTTTCCACTCGCAAGAAGCCAATTGTATAATGCAATATGATAATACGTATATAAATACTTTGCTGCGTGCTGAAAATCCCTGCTCTCCGTATTTAAAGCATGAGATAACATCTAGCGGCACCAGATGGAGCCATCAGCAACGTTCATTACGCATTCCCATTCAGAGCACAAAACCGCAATTACTGGAAGTTCTTCAATAAATAATAATAATAATAACTACAAAACTGAATCAAATTTTAAAAACATTTCGCCGAGATGTAATCTCCCGTGTCCTAAATTACCTGTGCACCAATTATTATTTTTTTTTTTAATTTAGATTCACTGAAACACGTCTTAAAAATATGATCATCTGCTCCGTTTTGCAATCTAACTTTTGGAATTCTGTGTATAAACACAGGGGAAATCGCTTTATCTTTGTAATCAGTTTTAAGATTCTTTTATTTGTTACATGACTTTGGTTGATCTACATATACTTAAATAGTAATCTAATAATCCTCGTTGCCGCAATCTTCGGGATTTGGAACATAACGTCGAACAGGTGTGCACTCGTCTGCCACAGGACAACATCAGACGTCTGTTCGACACCATGCCGGACCGTGTTGCTGCTTGTATCGCATCACGAGGCGATGCGACGCGCTATTGGGGATGACCAGACTGTGTACCACAGCTTCCTCTGTACGCGTTCTGCTGCGCTGTTTTTAATATCATGTATATCAGTCATCTGTATCCTTCCTCCAATAAAATTTTAGGTCCATCCTATGCCTCCCTCTTTGTACACAACCTTCATTATCCGTGAGTGTATGATTATATTGATTAAAAATAATATTTCAAGAATGTAAAACTAGTCAATTTAACAAAATATATGTATATTTAAAAAACTGTGTAAGGGTTGTTTATAAGTTTTACTTTTTAATAATAAGCATACTCTTGAGTCTTTCCCGGTAAAAAATTAAATTTATTTTGTTTGTTATGGATGCTTTACTATATCTCTTCATATATTGTACATTAATTTATATGTATAAATTTATATGTATAGATAAATATATATGTATAATAAATATATATGTATAGATATATAATATATATATATATAATATATATATATATATATATATATATACACACATAACTTTACAACTAGGCCTGAGTCTGATACTGCTTACTATTTTTGAAAGACTACTTTTCACTTGTCCTGAGTCCTATACTGCTCACTATTTTTGAAAGACTTCACACACATTATTTTTCGCTCAAGTGTATACATTCCGGTGTCCAATCGCTTTGACGAAGAGATGTAAAATGATCTGTCGAATGTTCCCCTGCGAACATGTAGCCTTTCACGTGGTGGTTGTGCCTGTGAGTTAATATTTCTGTTTTTCTGTTTTTTTTGTATTTCTGGTTTATAATTCACTTGGTTTTTATATTTTGTCCTTCCAATAGCCAGTACACAGTTCCAATGGTGCCCATAGGTAAATACCATCTACATTGTCAGAAACTGGCTATTCTATCAGTTTTAATTCGAATTGTATGGCTGTCCTGACGAGAATGCAATTTCGAACTAACCGTCTTTTTGGGGTAGTTTCAGTTGATTGTTCTCCATGTCTTGATCTTCAATCATAAGCTATTTATTATTGCCTGATCTCAATTTTACCGTGTTTGCTTTTTTATTTTACATATATTTATATATATATACCTTTTTAATTATTATTTTTTATACACATCTTCCCCTCATCCCCTTTTTATTATAGTGATAAGTTACCTTCTATTTTTATCCTTAGTCTTGGTCCATAGTTACATATTTGTAACAGATATGCTAGAGATGGGTTTTTTTGTACTTACCGTAGTTTATGCATAGTTTTCGATTAAAAATTTCAATTTTTATTTATGGATATATATATATATATCCCTATAGTATTTTAACTTCTATCCTAATAATTTACAATTAAATGCAGGTAATAATGACTCTAATGTTGCAAACTTTTTAGATTTAGATTTAGATTTACAAAATTGCAATCTGGCTATAAACTTAAAGACAAGATTTTAAATTTAATAAAACAAAAATTCAACAATTTGACTCTTGTTTGTATATATCAGTTTTTTGAAATATTATAATAAACCATATTCTTAGAATCAATAAAATTTGTGAAGGAAATTATAAATTAGCACATTTTATGGAATTATTGAGTACAGCGACTAATAAAGCATATCCTCCCAAATTCGTTATTAAAATTATCAACTCAGTGTATCAACTTCCACTTGATAACATCCAAGACAACTTTCGCAATTATAGTGGCTAACAAGAAAAAAAGAAGAAGAAAAATATAATTATTTATTAATTATACAAATGAAAATAATAAAATGAAATATAAAATTAGAAAAATAGGAAAATAGGATACATTAATATTAATGTTTTGAATTTTATTTTCGCTAAAAAATTGTAACCTTAGCCAGTTTGAGACTACGATTTGAGCGCCCTAATAATTGCTGTATAGTGGCATTCTCATTTATCCATTTCTTCTATGAATCACTTGTTTAGTAAGAATTTTCATCTATGCTTCATGTTCATATTCTGTTTTACTGATATGAGTAATTGTCCTGTCTCCTGCTTTGACTCACTGGACGGGTCTGGGAGGATCCTGTGAAAGTTCGTTCTGCCTCCTAGGTTGTATTTCGTCATGTTCATTCGTCACCTCCGAAAGCAGAGGCCGGAGCACTAATTTTTGACGTCTTGGCTTGTAGGCCCACTGCGAGTAGGTCTTCCAGATCGCGATCGAAGCTTTTGCTATTTGTTTCCCTTTTAATTCTCTGTTCGATGTAAAGGAATCATAATTTATCAGTAAATCAAATAATATTCATGAAATTTGGAAGTATTTTCGATAATGTTCATTAAAATGGGTGATTTAAAATCTTAATATTGCTGTACATTTCCTTAAAATAAAATATTTATAATGACTCATTCACTGTAGGAGCAAAGATGAAAGGATTCCATTCAGTTAGTGTTTTAATAAAAGTTTGAAAAAGAACCCTGTATATTTATTGCTTAATCAGGCATTTTATTTGAATAATTCTTCAGTACATTCAGCTAAAGTATGCGTACTTACAGATAAAGTATGCAGAAACTAAAATGATTACTGAATACTATATCTTTAAATATCATAAGATAATCATTAAAAAGAAACTCAGAATTTAACTTTTAATATGCTTACGTGTTTATTTATTTTTATTTCATTTTATTTTATTCATTTTTTGTTGTTGTTATAAATTGTAAAATGATTTAGAATTAAGATAAAATACTAGTTGAATGTCATTCATTTCCCTATGCACTATAAATTGTAGAAGTTCAGGTTTTCTAATATAGCACATCTTATATTCCCTTTTTTACTACCAGACATTAACAAATTGTAAACAATTTTGCTTAATTATAGAGTTTGAAATACCTCAGGGGCTTTGAAAATTTAATAAAGCTGTATAATAAAACTTTTTGGTATTAATATTTCATTTACAATTCCATTGAAGTGAAAATGTAAGAAAGATTAAATTAGCTTTGTATTATTAAAATAACATTAACTATAATATAATGAAATATACAATGGTAACTTGAAATTGTAAGTTAGTTACTTTGCTTTTTTCCAAGTTATTTTAACAATTTTCAATAACATAATTAATAACTCGCTACATAAAAAATAAAATGTGCCCAACCTAAACACAAATGACTTCCTAACCTATTCTTCTAAAATTTCAGCATGCCATAACAAATAATAAAAAATATATGTGCAATATATTAAGATACTATATCTTTTATATGCAATTACTTACTTATCAAACAGTTAAAATATGTTATTTGATGTGTGAAATATTCCATTTTACATTATTTTACTTTCATAACTTTAGTGTAGCATTTTTATTTCTAAGATTTCTTACTATTGACAATATCTTAAAAAGAGAATGACATTTTTTTATCTATATAAATAAAATTGAAAATACATGTATCTGTCTGTGTGTTTATCTATCTCATCATCACGGTAGAACTGCTGCATCGAATTTCATGAACATTCTGTGGGTAGCTTTGAAATAGCCCTACTTAAAATTTAGTCCATGTTTCGAGTTTCTAGGACCAGGGATTGTCGAGATATGAATAAAAATCCCACAATTAAACCTTCCATAAAAATAGAATTATGCAGATGATATATTTTCCACAAATTTATTAAGAAAATTATATCATGATGCTTAGCAACGCAATTAAATCAAATGTGTTTATTAGGCAGACGATTATTAAATTTTTTAAGATTTAAATAATAAAGAAATCAATATAAAACAAAATTTTATAACCATTTTTATACAATTTTAGCGCTTTTATTTTAGTTTATATTGATCCAATTTCATATATATTTTATAATTTGTTTTCAAACGAGGATGTTTTATTCAGATCTGCTTGAAGATAATTTTGTATAGAAAACACAGAAAGGAGAATTAAATGAAATATTTTAATAGAATGTTTTGAGTAAGAATGTCATTTAGAATACTGCAGGAATTTGCACATATATTAAATCATGGGCAATGTCGGGTATATCTGCTATTAACAGTATACATAAAATTGTATGTTGTACATCTATCTGTCTGTTTATTATCTCAGCACGGTAGAGATCACCTATTTTCATTTCATTAGAATTATTATAAAATTTCAAAAATTGAGACTCTAAATATTAAAACTTCACATCAAATTCTGAATTTTAGGTTTCTTGTATTATATGGTCAGTATGAAGTACGGACATACTGCTAGTCTATTAAAAAATATCACACAACTAACAACATTATTAAAATAATTTTAAAATATTTACAGGAAACTGAATAATTTATGACAACATATTAAGTATACTAGGTAAATGAAATGAATCACACAAGCTAAACCTAATAAAAGATACATTTTAAACATTGAATGATTTTAAATACTTCACAATTACTTAACAAAGCTTAATTTTACAAATGTCTAGGCAGTTTTCTTAATTAATGTGACAACAATAAAATTTTAAAACAAACTAAGAAAACTCTAAAAGGTTTGTTGACGTTATAATTAGCAACAAAACAATTTAGAATCCATTTAGCGTTAATTGAATAGCAATAATTTGATTGCCATATATTTAAAATTCTATGTAATTTTAAATGACATGATAATAAGCAAAAAATGTTAAGCACTTACTTCTAAATAGCATTTTCAGTTTTTCACATTACGGTAATAAGTAATCCAATGTTATAAGGTATGTAGTCGAAGGTATGCTGGTCAAAATGTTTATAAAATCATGAACTAACATATAAGACATTCAAAAATACGATAAAAAGACCGTTATGCATCCACACGCGCGAGCCCACGTACTGCACTGCACATACGATACTTCTTTGTGTGGGCTACTCTACTAGGGGAGAACTTTCCAGAAAAGTTGAGACGGAGGAATTCGGATTCGAAGGTCAGAATTGGGCCTACCCCTCATACGTCACGAGGTACAGGGGGGGAAAGCAGTTCGGCCTTTTCTACCGGGGGTGACGGTTCATTCCGATGCTTCTAGATATTTTTCATACTGTTGAAGTTGATCTCATATACACGTGGTGAAAGAAGAAGGGTTCCTGCCTCATGGTAATACAAATTTTCCTAATGTTTCTTATCTTCAATTTTTCATCTTTTGGTGCCTATAGTCCGAGTTTGAGCATTTATAGTAATGTACTATTGCTCAATCTGAAACAAGCATTTGTTTTGGTTAATTAGAATTAAATACTCAGACCTGAAGATGAATTTAATTCCGATTAACCTTCGAATTCGGGCCAGTGCTGCTCTTTCCTATTATCGGCATTATGGCCCTGATTTTGATTCTATTGCGATGTTAATATTTCACGATTACTTGAATTAATTATTTTTATTATTACATTTTTCTAATATATATATATATATATATATATATATATATATATATATATATATATATATAATAGTTTGAAAATCCAATGATAGAATAGAGAGAGGTTGCAACTCAAAAATCCTAACTTCAAAAAATGCCTGCATAATAAAAAGAAGTATTAAATAAAGAATCATCAATCAAATGGAAAAAATGCAAATTGCTTGTCATCAAGCTATAGATAATCAACAAATACAATGGAATAGAATCGATAAATGAAAAACAATAAAAATCCAAGCATTAAAGCTATACGCGTGGATAAGCGCTAGACGTAAATAAATGAATTGTTTATTTTGAAAAACTCTTCATCAGGTCCAAGAATTTAATCAAAATGAACACAAAATGCACAAAATGTGTGTTTTTGATATTAGAGACAGATAATATCTATATACACAAATAACTTGGACAACACACATACAGATAGAAAAATAATAAAGAAACAAGAATACCCGGAAAGAAATATCTGCAAATATGCTAACCATTGGAGCCCGAAATGAAGAGACCAGTGTTGCCAATAGCAAAGTTTAAAAGTAAAGATCCACTGTTGCCAATCGTATGAAACAAATAATAGTAATGCGAAAAGGCAATAACAGATGGTATTTTACAGTAAGAGCTACAAAATAAAGGAGCGTATAATCGAAAAGAGTGAGGTTAATATTTAAGGGGATGTAAATACAATGTAATATTAAATCAGGAGAATGTTGATGTCTGGCCAATATAAGATACAAAAAGGAGAATTCATGAATATTTAGCTAATCCAAACTTTTTAACAATACCATTTACTAAATATGCTGGATATTTATATAATTTGCTGATAATTTTTAGATTATTTATATGCTTAGCATAAAAATTTTTATCTGATAATCTATAAATTCTTAAAAGTTGATTAAGGATAACATTTCTAAACATTTGAATCGAGTTGCAGGAATTAAATGGTAATATTTTATTAATGTTGAAATTATAATAGTCTTTTTTATCATATAAATTAGTAGCAATTACATGAGTAGGCTCGACTCAATAATTAGATTTAAATCCAAAAATTTAATATTATTACTAATAGTAGCTTCATTAGGAATTAGTTCCAAATTGTCTGGATAGAAATCTATATCTATGACAGAAAGAAAGGAAATATCGACTATCGAACAAAATCTTATATAGTCGGATATTTGACCGGACGTTATGTGTTTCAGCCATCCAGTAGCGTAAGATGCTTAATATTTACACACTTATAATACTGACCATAGGAAATTAGTAAAATTTTATACATTATTTCTTCCAGAGTGAGCAAAATGGAGGGGGAATTGAAATCTATCAGAACCCTCCCGAAACCCCCACCGGAGATATAAAAGTCTGAAACTCGACCACGGAGTAGGACCTTACTGGGTCGATATTTATTTGACACATCCATTTTTGACGCCAAGCACTATACATTGTTAAGAAAAATGAAACTTAATAAATGTTACAGCATAATTTTTAAGAGTGTTACTTTTGCTGTCTTTGGCAGGCTTAAATATTACTAGTTATAAATAAATCTGTAAATCTGTATGAAAAATCACGTGGTAGCAGTCTCATATTTGTGTCACAAATTGAGTCATCTATACTAACGTTTTCGTAAATATATTCATTCAAAATTTTTCAAATTCAAGTCTCATGTCATATTTGACTAATAGTTTAACTTTAATATAAGATGCTGAACGCTATCTCAATGGGATTATCCATTTATTTAAAAAACTGAGAATATCTTTTTCTCAGAACTGTTTATCAAAGATGAATATACCGAGCAATAAATATTCATACCAAGTCACTACTTCATTCGAGATAAACGAATTATGCCTAGCGGAAATTCGATTAAAAATATCAGTAAAAATAAATAAAACTTTCAAAAATAATTTATTATTTTTAGAAAAAATGATTTATCCATTCCAGGCTTAAAATTTTTCGAATAGAAATATTTAGAAATTTGTACTTTGCAGATGCGATTGCACTAGTCCTCTTAAAAAAAAAGTGAGATTTTGAAATTAAGTTTATCTTAGACATTTCACTATTAATGTGTAAGGAACCTTGCTGTTCCAACGGAAAATCGAACCACATATCTTCGTATAGGCCAGCCGATGTTCTCTTTTTGGGCAACTTAAGCGGAATTGCTAACTCTTATCGTCTATACAAATATATAAAAACTAAAATTTTGAATATTTACACAATTTTGCGCAATTGTACATACTTTGATAGATTATATTGGCCAAAAACTTTTGATTTTTTTTGCTCTGCTTGAAAATCTCTGGTTTAATTTTTCAATTTCTTTTACTTCATTATTTTTTTCTTCTGTATTTTTCTGTTTGTTTTCGGAACTTTTGTTATTTTCCGAAGAATTTGTGACAAAGTTTGTTCTTTCATCCTCCAAAACCAGTTTTTTCCTTCCTTTCATGTTCTACTTTTTATTCGTAATGATTTATAAACTATTAATTTTAACAACTGGTTTGAACAACTCATGTAACTTACGAAACCGATTAGTTGCTTTTTATAGTCTAGTGGAATATTTATTTTTGTCGTTTTATTCACTGAGCAAATGCTTTGAATCTTTTTGCTGAATGTTCACTTTTTCTTTGATATTTTACAATTCATCCATAGTATACTACTGCTCGACCCTTCTTCCATGGTTTTAGCGTCTTTTTTCTCCTCTGGTTGTTGGCATCTCCCTTTCCATGATTCAGCCGCATTTGCTATTCTAAAAGTAAATGCTGATCTTAATTTGATGACTGAATGTTGCGTTTCATGCTTGTCTTGGCAAAGAGGGTTGTTTTGTGTCTTTAAAACCGGTTGACAGTATTAATTTATGACACTACGTTTTATTAGCTTTATTGCAGTAGCAGTAGTTTCAGCCCTACGTAAATATAATTTTTATTTTCAAATTATCCTTTTATATGAAAAAGTTTTGTTGTGTTTTAGATCGTATTATTGTTTCTAGATAATTTTTCATTAAACGACAATAATATTTCTTTGATAAATATTAAAACTCTAATTTTTCTTTAAAGACGTATTTCTTTTGTTAACACTATCTATTTCAGAATTTTCAATTTAGGTTATCTTCCGTACTACAATATTCAAAACGCGACAAGTAATTCTCATCATAATGCTGTAGTACAATGATAGTGGAACTTAATCTAAGAAAAATGCAATATTTATGGGGTTCTGCAGGCACGATTTGTCGTTCCATTTCGAAATCAATATTTCCTAACTATAATTTCCAACAGGGAAAGATTTGCTCTTTAATTTTACACAAATGGGATAAAATTACCAAATTGTTATTTCAGCTACGTATTTTATTGTCTTTCAAAGCCTTCCATTAGAACGATGAATAATGCAATTTATTAGCTAATTCTGCGTCTTCCAGGGTCATTTTCACTTTTATTATAGAAAATAATACATGTGCCAGAAATATACTTAAAATACATGTAATATTTAAAATTTGAATTAATATTGGACGTATATGTCGCAAGTAAAATTATGTCTTGTAGATGCTCTTTAGCTGTTTTCAGTTAGAGGAATAATCAATGATTTTTGTATATGATTGTCTCATTTCAAATATCTAGCTGAAACACAGCAATATATAGGCGGATAGAGAAAAGTAGTATTTTCTTATTATCTGCTAGCCTCATTTTAGTCGTTTACCTAATTGCCTGATTTTTGTCTGCTGATTAAAAATTATACTTCGTACTCCATTTTCACTATTTATTCTATGTATATGAGATCTTGGTAAGAATTTACTTAACCAAATAACCGTTGAATAAACCACCTTTTAAAACAATGCTAGCAATTAAAATGGCAAATAATATCAATGCAAAGCCAAGTTTTGATAAATTTTGTGTTTCATATACAATTATAAGTTATGAGACAGATATAATTAAATTCTGAAAGAAGGAGACGGCCTCGGGGCTATGTTGAAAGAAGTGAATGGCCAAATGGTCCAATTGAAATAAATGGTCGTCAGGGGGTCAATTGAAATAAGTTGATGGTCAAATAATCCAGTTAATATAAGTGGTTGGCTAGCCATCCAATTGAAAAAAGTGGACGGTCAATTGGTCCAATTGAAGTAAGTAATCGGTCAGGGTGTCTAATTGAAATAACTACAGCCAGCGAGTCCAATTAAATAAGAGGACGGTCAAATGGTCCAACTGAAACAAGTTGTCAGCCAGGGAGTCCAACTGTAAAAAGTGGTCAATCAGGAAAGTAATTTAAATAAGTGGAGGTCATGGGATTCAACTGAAAGAATTGGATGATAGGGGGGGGGGGGCAATGGAAAAAAGTAGGTGGTCGGGGGATACAACTGAAAGAAGTTAGCGGTCAGGGGATGTAATTGGAACAATTAGATGGTCAAGACGTCTAACTGAAAGAAGTAGTGAGCAGGGATCCAATTGAAAGAAGTTGACGGTTAAGGAGTGCTCGGGTTAATAAGGGATTTTGAAAACGCATATATATTTTTTAATTAGCTTTCACTTTTTCTCAAACGCAAGTCTCTTTTCGAAAATTCAAATCTATTTGAAAATTTTCGTCCGTGATATTTTTCGTATAATGACAATATTCAAATCGCAAATATTTCAAGAAAAATTATGCTTAGCATAATGCCATGGCAAAGATAGCGAAAGTTAAACAGAATGCGAATGAAATATTTATGACGTGCCTCAGTCCCTGTTTGTTATTTCATTTCGAATTTCATATTTCCAGAGTTTTTATTTCGATGGATCAAAATATTTGCTTCATGATTTTACATAGATAAGATGACATTGCAAAAATTGGCATTTCTTCTATTTACATTTGTATATTACTCTGAAAAGAGCGATTAAAATAATGCAAAATATTTTTATTAGCATATATTCTATATGTTCTATATATTTCTTATTTTACTTTTCCCATATAAATAGTTTAATCTTAATGTATAGATAAAATAATGCTATGGGGTTGAAATCGTATTCACCCGTTTTGAACGTCACTGAAATTAAATCGAATTATTTAAGCTGATGTCTGAGAGGATTGGGAAACCAAATATCAAAGATATCAAGAAATTAGAACGTATAAACGTCAACAGTAAATCAAGCTGAAATATGGACCAGAAGAAACTTCCCCTACAGTAACAGTAAATCGAACATTGGATTATAACCAATAAATATATTACCAATAAGACTGATATATTACAATAAGACTGATATATTACCAATAAAACTGAAACGCAATCGCGCAGAAGACAGAATGATTAGAGCCGGACCCGGATCTGATGTGGGGGGGGGGGATCAACGCTTAATCATGGACCAGCCCCTGAACTGCGTCACTGATGGACGTGGCTACAACCAATGAGAACTACACGATTTCAAAAAAACAGGCTTCCCCGAAATTATGTTTAAAGGTTGTTGCTTAACTTAAAAACAGTCGATGTTTGTCAGATGATGCAAAAAGTTGGATATGAATAGATCAGGTAATGTTGAAGGTTCGAGATGAACAGACATATTATTTTGAAAGTTCGAGAAAATAGTCAAGTTTCTCATGAATAGTGGGACGATGTTAAAATGTTCGAATCGTATGACTTAAAGAACCAAGCCAGTGTCATGATGTAGTAATTATGACATTTCCACGCAAGTCCCATGTAGTTGGAGGTATATACGAACGTCTGTAACTCATCGGTCGAGATTTTAATATTTTTATTTTCGGCGAAACAAGGCCGATCCCCACTTTGGTCTCGGAACATTGGACTTTGATCTACTAATGCAACGAGTTTGGTCTCTGACTGGCAAAAGTTTGGGCTCACATTCAATAACCAATGCTAATATTTCCTTCAATTTTAAGTAAGTATCCTCACTGTAAATAATTGGTGGGATATGGCTTACACAACGCAGCGTACTCCGGTAAGCACTATATGAGGATTAATAACTTAATTTTCTTAATCACCACATATGGTGCTCGTTTGTAAATATTTTGTTAGGACATTTGATGTATATGACAAATTAAATTAATTATCCTACATAAAGTAACTTTTAGTAGAACATTTTGGTCCCTTTGACCAGTAGTTTGAAAGCATTACTTTAAGCATCATGCACGTGTATATGCAAATATATGAATATATTCCATCTCTCAATCGAACGAATAGAGATGTTTGAATGACGTTTGATATGCTTATTACAGACTGTTATTACCTACGCAACTCATGTAAGCGCTAATCTGAACGCTAATCTGGGGAACTCTAAATCAGGGTCCCACTGAAATGAAATTGCGGTTAATCCGGCATCCAATATGTCGGTATACTCGGTAGTCCGGCACGCCTTTCGAACTGCATTCGACTCCAGAGCCGTCGACAGGGAGAGGGAAAAAGATGCTTTGCATGGGAGCCCGGAGGGATTAAGGGTCCCGTGTCGCATAAAATTTTTATTAAAGAGGTCAATAATTTGCAAAATAGGGGATAGTATGGGGAACGCATTTGTTGCATAGGGGTCCTAAAATTCTGTAGACGGCACTGTATGAGTCCATTCGGCTGTTCAGGGGTACATCTACTGTAACAGACTAAGACTAAATGCTTATTTATGCAGATTTATATTTATTAAAGTTTACCTTGTAAAATTTGAATAAATTTAAATGTTTTTAACGTAATGTACAGTGTAATTCAGTCTGTGCAATGCTTTAGGTAGAAATATATCATTTAGTACCCATTATTTTGTTTTAAATTAATTTTTCTCATTTTTCTGATTCCAATAATTTGGCATATTTGTTAATCCGGCACCGCTGAAGTCCTGAACGTGCTGGATTGTGGGAAGTTTACTGTATATTTTATTTTATTTGTAACGTAGTATATCATGAAACTTTATTTGCAAATTTTATTTCCCCGGTTTTTCGTCTCCCCAAATTATCTTATCACCCTTCGCCACTGAGTATATAGGAGCCTGAAAATTTGAACTACGCTGTCATCCACGATTCACTATCAACAATCTCAATATGTAATTAAACTATAAACTTACTCGTATAGTGGATTTTTTGTAATATGCAATATCTATATGAAATTAAACTTCTACAGAGTAAGACATACCCTACCTTCACTTACCTCAGCGTTGTGTAACATAACTAACCCAAGTAAATTTTCCCTCCTGTGAGACACAGGATGGCCAGCCGTTGGAAGCTATAGGATAAAGATTGAGCACACACGAAACAAAGTGGATAATGTAACACTGTCATTTCTTTTAAATAAAGTTTTGTTTCGTAAATAATATGATCAATAATAAGACAATCAGACTTAAATGATTTCTCTCGTTCTTATACAATTACTTTTAGAGCATAGGCTTTAAATATCCTTTTCTCAATATCAACAAATAAGACAATTCAATTG
This sequence comes from Amaurobius ferox, assembly GCA_951213105.1. Lineage (NCBI taxonomy): Eukaryota > Metazoa > Arthropoda > Arachnida > Araneae > Amaurobiidae > Amaurobius > Amaurobius ferox. The sequence continues at coordinate 42,909,993 of OX578137.1, read as the reverse complement.
GCATAGATAATAAGCATTAGTATTTCCACAGTCGATTATAATACCTCCAAATTAATACATATAAACCTTAGATATGTTCATAAATTCAAATCTACAATTTCACACATTATTATGATAATATCCTCAATTTTAATTTAAATCAAATAATTCTAACTCTTTAGAGTGCTCGTTAAAGTTACTTTTACTTCACGATCATCTTGTTGGAATAGACGTAATTATTATATAACTAGACTTACAAGTATCCGCTATCAGCCAGAGTACTCATCATCACGCTGTTGTAAAATCTTTCATTCCATTCATCAATGAAACAGCATCGTGAGTGCGGGCTTTCGGAAAGAGCCTTTTAGGCTAAATGAACAGAACAGGGATTTTCCTCCAAGAAGAAATAGCCATTCCAGGACAGAAGGTGCGTCTCACCTATAAAATAGCTCAAAAGTAGCTAGAAGATATTATTGGATAATTCGATGAGGATAAAAAGAAATATCACATCTGGATGTTATTCACGTCTGTAGGATATACGTGAAATGGAAATACATAAAGGTTTTTTTGACTTTACGCCTAACCTTTTGTCTGTCCATTTTTGCGACAGAGCCACCAGCACTTCTTCTCCGCTCCAATAATTCGAGAAAAAGCCTCCACACCTACGGTTACAACCACTAATATCAGTCCAAGCGATCTAATCTGATTGGTCATCAAATATCCGCATAAATGACGTTTCGCTTCATCCACATTCGTACGTTAGAACCAGACAAGATCAGCGCCGAATAAACAAACCAAAATAAGATATCAAAGCGTTCGTCAAAACAGAACTTGAAAATCCCGTGTATCTCTACGGAAACAGGAAATTAATTGTAAAAATGGTTCGAGAACTGTTCTCTTTTAGCCGCGCTATGAAATGTCGATACGACAACGCTATGAAAGTGAATGGTATAAGAGTAGTTTTTATTAACACATATAATTTGAATGCATTCATCGGTGTCATTAAGTTGTTGCCAACTTGAAAAAGCTGTTTCCAACTTGTACAGTTGAACAGTATAATTTGATGCATCACATTTATTTAACTAGCTATATCTTTAACAAACACATTAGCGATTTATGTTCACCAATGTTCTTGTTAAGTCGCTATTCAATTTAAAGAAAGTGCGAATAGTAAACGTTTCTATTTTAAATGGAGAAATATAATTCTAATGATTTATTTAAAATTTTAGTAATTAGGTTTTTTAAACGTATTTTATATTGTTATAAATGTATCCTTTGGAATCGTAGGCGTGCACTCAGGATACGAGAATGAGTCAAAATTTCTGGATAACAAACACGTTTATCCACAAGCAACGCGTAAACAGGAACAATATACAGTAAAGCAAAACTTAAATGCTTTCCTAATTACCCAAAATAACTTATACTATTCTCAAAATATTGACAAAAGTATTTTCACAAAACAGCAGCTCCTATTCTCAAAATAATGACAAAAATCAAAGTTCAATGTAACTCGTATCTCATTAACTACTCTCCGACTAATAATGATTACTTTTATAGTCTCTCTATAAAAACTTCGGGAAATCTTTCACATCATGTTCAATAATCGCTATTTCTTATGCTTTTCGAAGATTCGAGAAGTCGCCAAATGTCGCCAAATTGGCGATAAATCTCTAAATATTGCTTGCATTCTTCGAAATTCTGCAAGTGGCAACCCTGGAATGACATCATGGGAAAGAATATCTGTACGGATGTTTTCTCCGTTTGGTCTTCGAAAGCGACGAAAGGAAATATTACACATACACAACAACAAGCATAAACTTAATGTACAGAAGTTTATATGCTATGTTTCCTAAATATACCCATTTATATAAATTATTGCACACATAAATGATAGAATTTGCATAAAATTTTCCTGAAAATATATAGCTTACTTAATTTTAATGTAAAATATTCACCACGAATAAACTATGCTAATTAAATAGAACATTTTTCATAAAACTTAAATCTATTTAATTAAATATAATTCCATACAGCTTACTAACAAGTTTTACATTTAATATGAATACGTATGTGTAGAAATCATTAACGCTCCACAATTAAGGTTTAATATTTAAAATGTAATTCTCTTAATCTCTCTCATTTTCCACTGCATTACAAATTTCAAAAAGCACAACCCATCCTCACTATCCTTGCAGATTAATGCTCATAAAGATAGTCGAAATAATAATAAAATATTTCCACCTTGTTATGAGCTAATTTGATTGGTGGCCTTGTTTTAATTTGCATTTAAAAAGTTTATGCTATTTAATTCCGACCACACTAAATGTTAATGCGATTTTAGTTGCGTTTTGGTATAATCATATGTAAAATTATTTATTTAAAGTGCAGTTGGATGCACTTACAATGACCTCGAATATAGCGAAATATCGGTTGCTGCAATTTTTTTTCGGTTACCTTTCATTTTCTGCATCAGAACCATATTAAACGGATTGGATATTTCCAATAATAAAATGCTTATACACTCATTGCCATAAAAATTTGTGCACCAAGAAAGAGTTGTCAGAATCGAGCGAAATTTTATATTCAGTGAGTGCATCGTTATATAAGTAAGTGATAGAAAATCAAAACAAAAGGGTACAAAAACTACAAATGAATGGAAATCCTAGTACCCTGTTGGGCCACCTCTAGCATGAATACACGATGCGATACGAGCGGGCATTGAGGCATATAGTTCCCGTATGGTGTCCTGCATCATCTCATTCCACAGTTGTTGTAAGCGCGCCTCTAGTTCGACCAAACTTGTAGGCTGTCCAACTTGCCGTCCTAAGTGAACCTAGTCATGATCGGTGACAAATCAGAGGATCGGTCAGGCTAGGGAAGGGTGGTAATGTGTCGGAGGCCTTCCTGTGACACCCTTGCTGTGTGTGGCCGAGCATTGTCTTGTTGAGCCCTGCCATGAGAGGCAACACATGTGGCTGAAGGATGTCACGAACTTAACGCTGGGCTGTCATGGCTCCGTGGATCAATATTAGAGGTGACCGGGTGTCGTATGAGATGACACAAAATACCATAACAGAAGCTGTGGGAGCGGTGTGCCGCTGTAAAGCAAAGGCAGGATTGAAGCGTTCACCACGGGGCCTCCACACACATACACAGTAGTCATCACTGCCCAAATTGAATCTCGTTTCATCGCTGAAGACGATCTGGTTCCATTCGGTTGCGGTCTAGTCCCGTCGAGCGCGACATGACTTCAAATGGAGGCGACGGTGGGTGGGTGTCATTGGCAGTACACGTAATCGGCGACGCGATACCAAATGTCCTTCAGCCAGGCGCCTCGCGATGCATTTGTAATGCAGTGGAAAAACACAAGGGCCCGTAGTGAAGGTGCTGCCTGTGTCCGGATGGCGGACAATGATTCAGTTTGCGCTGTGTGTGCGTGCATTATGCAATTTGTAATGCAGTGGAAAAACACGAGGGCCTGTAGTGAAGGTGCTGCCTGTGTCCGGATGGCGGACAATGATTCAGTTTGCGCTGTGTGTGCGTGTCGGGTGATATGACGGTCTTCTCGGCTATTGGTCGACCGAGGGCGTCCTGAGCCTGGCCGCCGTGTATGCGACCCCTCTCTCTCGTCCACTGGTCCCAACACCTCCTCACAGTCAAGTCAGAACGGCCTAGGTGGCGGGCTACTGACCGAGCTGGCCACCCGGCTTCCATCATCGCAATGATTCTTCCCCCTCTTGAACTCTGACAGCTGATCATATTGCATTCGATGGCAACGTAACGGCAGCCCTAATGAAAAAGCGTCCCTCTGTAACAGATTAAGTACAGACAAAAAGCCAGTGCGTACTTTTTTCTGTGCCAGGGAGAACGAAGCTCAACGTCCTCTGGTGGCATTACTCAATTCGCAATCACGCTGTATTTCTAATCATTTGCATATCTGCCTGACACGCATCTTCATGCCAAGTTTCGTTACGATCCTGCAATTATTTCTTGGTGCGGAAATTTTTATGGCAACGAGTGTATATAGGCTATTTGGGACTTTTTCCGGTGTGATAAAAACGATATGTATTCTATTTCTTTTTTGTACTTAAATAGGGGTCAGAAGCAATTAAATCCAGGTGGCCAATTGACTACAATATATTTTTTATACAACAGAAAGCGAATTCTGTGCATGTGTTATAAATTTGACGTTTGAAAAGAAAGTAAAAATTGTCCTCCTTTGAAAAGACTATATTTTAAGCTTTATTGCAGATTTTACCAACCAATAGGGGAGACCAGGACGGAATGAATAAAGGAATAGAACAGAGTAGAGGGTTTGTTTCTCACAAGAAACATGGAATCGTCTGGAATTCTCTAAAACTATTCATGCGCACACTGTAAGTCGTTCAAAGTGTTGATAGCTTCTCGTTGATAACGTTTTTGGAAAACGTAACAAAATCTTGTACGTTAATATAATAATTTGAAAATTTTAACCAAGGTATGTTATGTTTCGCATTTTATTTCTTAATTAACGGTTAATCCACTGAATACAGCCTATTTTTACGTACATTTTTACCGGACGCAATCGAGAAAGAATTGAGGCTCTGGTCATGTTACATTTTCTCAAACAATATGTTTGGGAGAACGGGTAACGCCCCATTCCGCCATAAGCACTATACAACAATGGAAACACTATGATCAACTGGCTGATCAATAGAAACATCAGCATATTGTGCTACTGATGTTCACATTAATTCCTCTTTCTCTCCTTTCTTACGATCCAGACTGTCCAATCTACCAGAAGATGTAAGATATTCGTGTGGAGCTTGTTCCTTGTTCTTAAACGAGAAATTACTGTGAAAATGTTACTAGAAAAATCCATAGAATGTTACTAGAAAATGATATGGTATACAAAAACATTGTCTTGTAACCTCTCATAATTTTTTACAGAGTAGTTTTCCGTTCTAGTTTTAATACGCCGTCCTTTTATCGAAACGTTTTTCTGGAATATATGTAAAGCGGATACTCAAAAGACTCCGATAGGGAATTGTATTTTATATAAAATTTAACATTTAAATATTTACTGTAGATAAAAACTTATTGAAATTTTTATTCTTTTTCAATTTCCATCTAATAATTATATATTTTAAAACGTATACGACCATATTACTATTAAAACAGGTCCGATCCATCTCTGTTAGATAGAGAAACTTATGGCAACATTTTGTGATCACTGAACCAAATTGCATGATTTCTGGACTCGCCTACGCGCATATTTTCTTACGCATCTGTCTTTTCATTGTAATTGTATGGAGGAATACATTCTAAGCGTACGTTTGCTTACAATTTTAAACTAAAAATGGTAATTTCCTGCTTTGTATATGGACGAAACTTTCTTTCGACCAAGACTGTTCGACCTACTCGAAAGTGCAAAGTATCTGTTTGGCCGACCGAAACAATGCCACCCAATTTAAACGGAAACTTAATGAGGACAAATTCCTCCGGGAACGAACCCTCTTTCCTCTGCCAACAACCTCTTGTAAGGACTTTCATACTCACATATTTAGCGTGCCCGCACTCCGTGTAAACACGGGACAGAGGTTGACGGTTGGTTAAGAATCGATAATTTTTGGTTCCTCTGATTTTTATTTACATTCTATCTATTCCATTTCTGAAATGTATTTTATCATCTTAATTTCTAATCAACCGACAAAATAAAAAAAATAATTTATGGAAACTACATACATTTCTCTCTAATTTCATAGGCTGTAAAAATGTTGGTCTATTTTCATAGATACAATTTTTGTAATGTCATTATGCATGTATGTATATTTAACTATTGTAAATTATGTATTTTAACTACTGTAAGTTATGTAATGTAAGTATGTATTTTATGTATACAATTGCAATGCAAGAATACAATTATAATGTGAGCATACAATTACGTATTTTAATTCTTCATTCTACCATTAACATGAATCTAATAACAAATAAATGAATTTTTTTTTGTTAAATATTTTAGTACTTTTAAAACTATAGGGTTTAAAAAAATTTACTTCTTTATAAAAATGGCATATTGACAAATTCTATTTTGAATACATGTATAAATTAGGAAAATACCCATAAAGACAGTTTAAAAGGCCGTATATATTAACAAAGGTTTCGTAAAGTAAACAATTTACAGCTGCTATTCTAAAAAGGAATTTACTAAAATGAAGAATGGCATGCATAATATATTACTTGAAAAAGCCCTCTTAGCTCAACATTTTCTTTCTCAAAGAAACTGTAATTGCTCGGTCAATATTTAACTACTGCTTTCTGGGGATAAAAATAGCACTTTCAATAGAAATTGAAGTTTTTCCTTAAAGCTGAGACTTTAGCGAATTATCAAAACTTTTTAAAATCTAAATTTTAAAATATCTCGTAAGTTGTCTTCATCCGATAAGAAAACTTTATATATCGGGAGTTTTATATCAGAAGAATATACCCAAAGAAATACATTTTAAGGTCTCGACATCTAAATGATCTGCATGATGTTACAAGGATTTATCAATAAATATACTGTATTTCGACTTAGGTTTTCAAATTATTTTCGAGATCTTTACTTGTTATTTGTTCTATATAAATAGCATAATGCATGAGAAAAATATTGCAAAATGTATAAGACAAATATTGCATAACGTATAAAAAAAATTGCGAGTTTTTGATCGATTTACGCATTTTGTGCATTCATGAACTTAAATTGAACGTTTATATCTGTCTGTATGTGTGCAGATGAGAATTCAGGACTAGGTCGACATAAGCCGAGACCTAGGACTTTGGAATAATGGAGCGCAGGGTATAAAATATAGTGAAATTACAAGGAAACAAGAGAATAATTGAGTTTGTAGTGGAAGTCATGTACAAAATCCACTTCTTCAAAATTCTTCAAAATGTTCACATTTGATTACTATGAAATAGAAAAAACATTAAGTTTGTAATGGAAGTCACAGACTGAATCCATCCGAGTTCTTCAAAATGTATACATTTGATTACGATGAACGTGAATAAAAATGCGTTTGTAGAGGATGACATGGAAGGAATTCATCAAGATTTTTCAACATGTACAAATTTGATTACGGTGAACGAGAAAAAATAAGTTTGTAGTGAAAGTCATAGACTGAATCCATCAAAGTTCTTCAAAATGTTTACATTTGATTACGATGAACGAGAATAAAATTGCATTTGTAGAGGATATCATGGACGGAATCCATCAAGGTTCTTCAAAATGTACAAATTTGATTACGATTAATGTCATAAGGTAAAATTGTCCTTATCAAAAATTACCAGTATAGGACTTACCTATGATGCCGCCACTAAGGGTGGAGCATGTAAGCTCCCGGTTCTCAAGCTCGGAATACGAACACACAAAACATAAAGAAATACACATGCTTAATTGCTCAATTTATTTTAATATTTTACTTAATAGATATCTATTGTATCTGGAGTAACTATGCTATAATTAAATCAATTATTAAAAGACACATAATACTGACAATATTACATTAATATATATATATATATTTACACACATAATAACTTTGACTTAAATTTCTTAAAAACAGTTTCCTTTAAACAATCGATAAAGAATAGTTCTTATAGTTCAATATTTACGAACTCGTTCATATGGTCTATTCATACGAACTGGTAGTCCATTATTTTAATAATCGTTAAAGGTGTGCCTTCCGTGCTAATAGTGACAATTGAAAGTTGGTTACCTTTTCTCTTTGTGTTACGTGCATATTCGTGCTATTTCAATGATGTAGGAAAACCGTTACATATCTAACTGCACTCGCCACCATTTTGTTGCTCACATTCTATAGACACTTTTCACAAACCCAAGAAACATGATGCTGACTCGTTCGAAAGTTTTAAGTCCACTGGAGTTTTTTTGAATACGGCATTGGGGCGCTTTTTCTTTCCCCCATTAATTCCCTACCACATCTACCATTCGCTGTTGCTGCAGACGGGGATGACCACTGTTTATATATGCATTTGTTGTGATTGGCTCCCTCTGCAGCATTTAGATAGTTCATTATTTAGGTTGGCATTTGTAATTGGGGTGGAAACATGTAATACAAATATTGTGTTACATGATATCCCCCCTTGCAGAGAGAAAACTTCAACACACGGTAAACATTGCACTGAATACATATGTGTACACATTGCGGCCACTGTGGAAATGTTGCTTTTATCCACTGCACATATATCTGTCACAGAAATGCAGATCACCGCATGTAAGACACTCTATATTGTAACATTGACATACATATATCGGTGCATTACAACCGACATGTCACTAAAATAAAGGAACTCACTGTTCGGAAGATACACCATCGTACTTGGTAACACATATACTGCTGCACATGAAGAAATTATTACTGTTCGGAAGGCACACTATATCGTACTTGGTAACACATATATTGATGTACATGAAGAAATTATCACTGTTCGGAAGGCACACTATATCGTCACATGGAATTATCATGAGCACGGAAGACACCTTATTGTCACATGTAATTATCATGAGCACGGAAGACACCTTATTGTCACATGGAATTATCATGAGCACGGAAGACACCTTATTGTCACATGGAATTATCATGAGCACGGAAGGCACCATATTGTCACATTGAATTATCATGAGCACGGAAGAATGAGTCACCATCCTGTGACTTAACTTTCAAAGTTCCGGTACTTCAATATTTATATGTTCATTATGTTGCTTAGTACAGTCTATTGTACACTTCAAATGAAGACTATATCATAATTGTTATTTGTATTTCTATTTATATACAAGTTCACAACATTACATTAAACTATACGCAATTCATTACCTTGATTTCTCATTTTCACAGATGTAAATAATTTTTAGACAATTTTTTAGCTGTATATATTTCTTATTTGCTACAATAATTAACATGTTATATATTTTTGTGTGTATAAATCATGATTATTTAGAACCCCATATTTATATCATATTACATCGCGGCATTTAAAATATCAAATATATATACTCATTTCGCTACTTCAAAATACTGTGCATCTCACAATACGCACTTTAAATTTCCTCTTCGACTGCCCTTTCGTGTGTAACAACTGCGAGGGAGGAAGGGAGAAAAGAAAAAAAAATTCGCTTGACCCGTAGCTTTCCTCTGTTCCCCTCAACGCGTTTCTATGACAACTGCGAAATCTGTTGACCCCGACGGCGAGCCTTGAATGAGTGTCTTCATTGTATGCAGAGCGCAAACTTACGTAAAAGGGATTTTAACTGCCTTTTGCATGTATCGCTAAAGGTTTAAACGTTATCGTGCAACTTTGGCGGTATCCTCTTCTCAAGCGCGGGCTTTTGACTTTGTATGCTCTACATTGAAGTGAGAGGTTTTACGTGTATCCTTTTAAGGAATTTACTTACAGTTATATTTTATGTGTATCATATTATATATTTATTTTACATATGTTGTTATTAATTCTATTTAATTTAATATATATATATTTTTTTTTTATTATTATCTTATGACCTTAACACAGATCTGACTGTTGACTAATTTATCTTGATTTCATGTACTTTTAATTTATTGGATTTATTTATCCCTTGTTGCAACAACGCGTGATATATTATTTTATGTGTAGTATTATGAATATACCATGCTTTTGTTATGTTATTGATATAACTGACTTTATGTTCCCGTTTCAGTATAACTTTACATATTTATTTATTTAAATATAATTCTTTCATATTTAATTTTATCTGTTATTTCTTTTTATTTCCAGTGATGCTTAATTAATGCATTAATTTATTAATAATACTCAATCATTTATCATTTACATACAAATCCATGTCTTTTCCTAATGTATTTTATTTTTATATACCGGCCGGTATTTTTAACTAACTATAATTGCCTGCAATTATAATTTTAAATTTTGATACATTGATTGTATGCTTACCATAGAACTCTTTTTTGTATTATTCTCGTACTATGCAGGGGAGTTTTTCTCCTGATGTTTATTTTTTTTTAGCCTGGATATTTATTTTGAAGGTGACTAGCTTTCGCCGTACAATGGCCATATATGGAGCTGTTACGCTGACTGTGAAGGCTGGGACACTAATCTTATTTATTCAAGTTTTATTAATTCATTTATGTACTTAACTTTTATTATGTTTTCCAGATTGCGTGTTTTTGTAAAAGGTCTGTATACACTATTTATGCAATATATATCTATTAATTTACTAATTATTATTTACATCAGCTGTGAGTGTTTATTTTGACTTCACACTTTTATTTATTTATTTATTTATGATTTTGCTTTTATTCTGTCAGCTTTTTATAAACTATTAATTAATAATTTTATGATTTTGAATATCCTGTACTTGCATTTACCATGTTCCATGACTTTATTTTGAATTTTATTAATTATGTTATACTATTTTTTCAAGACCTGCACAAGAAAAGGAAACAGTGCATATACTTCATCAGCATGTTACCATTGGAAACAAAATTTGCCACTTCCTCGTTGACCTCTACAGCCATTCATCATCTGTTATCAATAAAGACACATGACCATCAAGATTCTTGAATTGCCAACTCCCTATTACGACACTCCTACCCTTAATTCATCAGTCACCGTACAAGTAATACAAATTGAAAGTAAGTGAAATTTATTTATTTCTCTCTCTCTCTTTCTTACAACACACCTTAGTTTATTTTATTTTAGAACATTGAGGGGTATTGTATGTATTATTTATCACTTCTACATATTTTTTCTGATATTTATTGCTCTATTCATAAGTTATGTATCCATACATAAATGTTTATTTATTACCTATATTTTTATTTTATCCTCATATTTACAAAATCCTCATATTTATTTTACAAAACTACCTTTATTTAATTATTCAATTTTTAAAATTATACATTTAATGCCTTCATTACCGTTACACTAATATAACATATTTTGCGTTTTCGCACATAAAATTTTCATATTACATTTTTATAATTATATATTATTTTGCTTTCGAATACTATTTTTTGCGTGTCCTCAGATTATAACGTCTAAGAGTCCCATCATTTGGCTTATTGGCGTTATATTCTTTGTTTACATGCGATTGACTTCTGTCAACAGTTCGCCGTGTTTGTTTACTTTGTAAATACTTTTTACGCGGCTCTGCTTTATATAATTTATTCGCGTGAACAACTATCCATTTTTTATTTGGATCGTACATAGGCGTGATAGCGTAATTATTGTTACGGATCACCTTTACGATGCGAAATGGTCCTTGAAATTTTTTTTGTAATGCTGTGGTGGGTCTCAAATTTTTCAAATATACAATTTGCCCTTTTACCAATTTTTTTTCTCTCACTCTTTTGAAAATTCTTTCTTGGCGACTTTGGGCTTGAATTTGTTTTCGTTTTGTATATCTATTAATTTTTTCCGCTAAAGTAAGTGCTTCACTGACGTCATTATCATATTCAGTTTGAGTTAAAATCGGACTGTCATCAGGGTCCGCTATTTCCAGATTATTTTCTCCGGGTAATTTCAAATCTCTGGTAAGAAACAAAATAGCGGGACTGTGGTCTATATTTGCGCTGGGTGTTGCATTATGAAATAATTTTACATATGGCAAGACTCTGTGCCAATTAAATGTTTGGTCAGCCATTGCTGCCAAAGAATTTTTTATTCCCAAGTGGCTTCTTTCTAAAATTGCATTTGAGCTGGGTTTGTAAATTGATGTATATTTCAGCTTTATACCATGTTGCTCTGCGAATTTTTTAAATTCCTCGCTTTTAAATTGCCTCGCGTTATCTAATAACACCCACATAGGAATGCCATTTTGTGAAATCCAATTCGTTAGGACCTGTAATACACTCGCAGTTGTAATATTTCTCACGGGTACTGCCTCCAGGAATCTCGAGTAATGGTCTATCATCGTTATGATGTACTCGTGCTGTCCGTTACTTCTCGGTAGCTTCCCTACAATGTCTAATGCCAACGTGTGATTTTGTTTACATGGACGTGGCACACGTTGTAATGCCATAGGTCTTATAGCCTTATTTTTGTAACATAAACATGCATCACATGATGCGCAAAAATTTTTTACATCACTGTATGCCCCCCTTTCCAGTAATATTTTCTATTCAGAATTTGATAGGTTTTTTCTACTCCAAAATGTGGTGTATGAGCTAACTCAATAACTGCAAATTTTAGACTGTGAGGTATTAGAATTCTGTCGTTTTGCATAGGATTTCTGATATATCTAGCAGTCTTTATCATAATTAATCCCGTATTTACATCTTTATAGTATTTATTTACATATTTTGGCTGCTTAGATTTTGCATTCAGTCCGTTAATAATTTTCTTTATCTCTCTATCTTTTGCTTGCTCTTCTAAAATTTTGGCTATTGTTATAGCGCTGTCATTAGCAATAATGTTATTTATTAATTTAGTCTTAGTTTGTTCAGAAAAAATTTGTCGCGACATAAAGTCACTGGGATTATCTTGTCCTTTAATGTATTTTATGTCAAAAGAATATTGTTGTAAATTTAATAACCATCTTGCGATTAAATCAGAATTTTGATTTTCTAAGTGTATGTAGTGCGTTAAAGCTTTAGAGTCGGTCAAAATCGTAAAGTGCGTACCATATAACAAATCTTTGAAATGTATTATAGCGTCGTGAATTGCTAGCAATTCTAGTTTCATGCTCGGATATTTCTTTTCACTGTCTGAAAGTTTCCTGCTATAATACTCGATAGGATGAAAATTTCCATTCACTGATTGAAGTAAAATTCCTGACGCGGCTACTTTTGAACAGTCCGTCGACAAAAAGAACGGCTTTGACATATCAGCTGCCCTGACTACCGGTTTCGATAAAATCGCGTTTTGCAATGTTACAAACGCTTCTTCGCATTTCTCCGTCCATATAAATTTCTTATCTTTCTTTGTTAACTCAATTAATGGATTGCATAGTTCAGAAAAATTTGGTATGATCTGCCTGAAGTAATTACATAAACCTAAAAATGATTTTACTTTTTTTACTGTCGTTGGCACAGGGAAATTCGTTATTTTTTGTACATTATCATCTGAAGGTGTTATGCCTTCCTTACTTATCTTAAATCCTAGAAATTTAATATTCTCTTTACACATTTGTAATTTTGAAGGGTCAATGGTTAAACCAAATTTACCTAATCTCGAAAATACCGTTTTTAATTTCTCCAACATTTTCTCGAATGAATTTGCGGCAATTACAATATCATCTAAATAAAATTCGATTTTCTGATCTTTTAAGTCTCCTAAGCATTTCATCATTAATAAAGAAAAATATGCTGATGAGTTTTTTGCCCCAAAAGGTAATATATTAGGTCTATATGAGCCATTATTTGTTATGATATTTAATCGGAAACTATCCTCCGGTTTGATTTTTATTTGAAAAAACGCGGATTTTAAGTCTATCACCGTGTACAATTTGTGGCCTGCGATGTTGTGCAGAATGTCGCTAATTTTACCAATATTTATGGGCAGTAATTCGGTAATCTGATTCAGCAATCTATAATCAACGGCTAAACGATACTTCTGTACTTTATCTGTATGACTATTATTAAAATTATTTTTTTTCTTAATTAGTAGGCATGGGAAGGCGTAGTTACTGGTAGACTTTTCAATTATTCCTGCTTCACACAACTGTTTTATTTCACTTTCGAGTACAGGTTTTAACATTTTTGGCAAGGGATAAGGTTTACACTGTATTGGGTACTGGTGAAGTAAATTAAATTCCGGTACTATTTCTTCTGTCATTCCCAGCGTTTTGTATGATTTCGAAAATACATCATAATTTTGCAACAGTAATTTTAGCAATATATGTTTTTCATTTTCTTGTAAGTGATCTAGTTTAAAATCTTGCGGTGTTAATTCCGCTTTTCGTAAAGCTGAAATGCCCATTTTTTGTGGGTTATTTAAACTCTCTATATTATTGACCTGTAAAATTTTATCCTCATTATATTTTTCTTCAAAAATTTCAAATTGCGGTGTTACAGTTCCGACAATCATATTTTTATTAAGTTGAATTTCTTCTTCTGTTTTGTTTGTTAAAAGAGTAGAAATAAATTTTCTATTATTTACATAATGTAAAGAATACTCAGCGTGTAAATCTTTTAACGAATTTGTAATATTTAACAATACCTCCTTATCCTCAAAATAGTTTTCATTTAATTTTAATTTTATTGATTTTGTTTCTTGAGGGAGTAATTTAATTTTATGCGCTAAGCTTGCATTTAAGCATTGAATATGTTCAACTCTTGTATAATTATTTTCTGGTTCCTGTGCTTTTTTCTGATTTTTGTCTTGAAATGGTATAGATATGGATTCTTTGACAAACTTTAATATTAATTTATTTGTGTCAATTATGGCATGATGATTTTTGAGAAAGTCAAATCCTAAAATTATTTCATAAGGTGTGTTGTTTAATTGTTTAGTTATAAAAAATGAATTTTTGCATCTTTTGTTTTCAATTTTAAAGCTGAAGCTTATGCATTTTGAGAATTGGATGTTTTCCTTGGTCATGGTTTGGATTTTTACTTGTCTAGATAAATAGTTTATTTTTATTTGATTTTTGATTTTTTGAAAAATTCTATCTGATAATAAACTGACACTTGCGCCACTATCTATGAGAGCCACTGTTTTTATGTTCTCTAAATTTACGTTGATCATTGGCAGTGCGTCACTCTGTCCATACGTTGAATTCAGTAAATGTTCATTTAAATTTTGTGCATCCTTATTAATTTTGCTTGCAATTATATGGGATCTCGAATCCTTATTTGATGCCTTATAACTTCCTATTTGTCTTTTATTTCGAGGTCCCTTTCTTAGTTTAAATATTCATTATTCTGATATTGCCTATGATTGCTTTCATAATGTGGTCCATTATTCTGATATGATCTTCTGTTATTACTTTGAAATTGTCTGTTGTTATTTCCTGCACGCCGCCGTATTCCCCGGTTATTTATGAAATTACCTCTTCGGAAATTTGATCTACTATAATGTGCATAATTATTTTGATTAGTGGGTCTTTGTTGATAAATGGGGGTTTCTTGAGTGCTGTTTTCATTTGTGAATGCCCTTTTTAAATTATTTTGTACTTTTTGAAGCGTAAAGCATTTTGACATCCAGTGATTGTTACGGCCACACGCTATACAGAATTTCTGTGGCGGCTTTTCTGCATTATTTTCAGTTTTTACATGATTTATTTCCACATTCTCACTTATTTTATTTTCTATTTCAATATTATTTACATAATCATTATCTTCCTCCAATGCGGATTCTATTACCTCAGCTATTTTCACTGCTTCGTCAAAGGTTTTCGGGTCATTTTTTTTTATTTCTGTTCTTAAATCTTCTCTGACTATCTGTAAAAATTTGGTCAGTTTAATTTTTTCTATAATTTTTTGTACATTTGCATCAATTGTTCCGTCTATCTCTAAAAATATTATCGCCTGGTTTTCGATTTCTTGTGCAAGCTCCTTAATTGTCATATTTGGTAAATGTTTCAGATTGTTAAAATTGTTGTGTTTTTGCACTAATGTTTGTTTCCTTTCAAATTTGTTTTTTAATAATTCCATGAATTTTTCATATGATTTTTCCTTTTGCAGAGCAATATTTTCTGCTAGAAATTGTTGTGCCTTTCCCCTTAATCTTGATTTGACAATTATAATTTTCTCTTGTTCGGACCATGATGTTAAATCCGCTATTTCCTTAAATTGTATGATAAAAAAATTGACATTATTTTCCTTTTGCCCATCAAATGATGGCAACATTTGCATAATTGGCAACGATGTATTTTGCTGCGTTTGATTTGTGGGCATTTGCACATGGACTGCGTTATTTGTTACAGCCGAATTATCTGTTATACTGCTATTTACATTTACCTCCTGCTGCATATTGTTAATCGGAGGATCTTGCCTCGCTCTTTTATTTGATTGCCTAGTTTTATTCGGCGCCATGATTTAATACACTGTACACTTCTGACTATATACTAAATAGCATTACTAATACACACATATATACACAATAATACAATACATATTTAAATTATCATTTTCATGCATTTTCCTATCATTATACTGAGTTACATCTCATTATTGAATTCTTTATTAAATTCATTATTAAATTCACTATTATATTCAAACTCATTATTAAACTTAATTTTGTCTTTTATTTATATTTTTACTTTCTCTTATTAACATTATAATTCTCTCCGAGCTTGACCACATACGGCACCAATTCGGGCGGCGACATCATGTCATAAGGTAAAATTGTCCTTATCAAAAATTACCAGTATAGGACTTACCTATGATGCCGCCACTAAGGGTGGAGCATGTAAGCTCCCGGTTCTCAAGCTCGGAATACGAACACACAAAACATAAAGAAATACACATGCTTAATTGCTCAATTTATTTTAATATTTTACTTAATAGATATCTATTGTATCTGGAGTAACTATGCTATAATTAAATCAATTATTAAAAGACACATAATACTGACAATATTACATTAATATATATATATATTTACACACATAATAACTTTGACTTAAATTTCTTAAAAACAGTTTCCTTTAAAAAATCGATAAAGAATAGTTCTTATAGTTCAATATTTACGAACTCGTTCATATGGTCTATTCATACGATCTGGTAGTCCATTATTTTAATAATCGTTAAAGGTGTGCCTTCCGTGCTAATAGTGACAATTGAAAGTTGGTTACCTTTTCTCTTTGTGTTACGTGCATATTCGTGCTATTTCAATGATGTAGGAAAACCGTTACATATCTAACTGCACTCGCCACCATTTTGTTGCTCACATTCTATAGACACTTTTCACAAACCCAAGAAACATGATGCTGACTCGTTCGAAAGTTTTAAGTCCACTGGAGTTTTTTTGAATACGGCATTGGGGCGCTTTTTCTTTCCCCCATTCATTCCCTACCACATCTACCATTCGCTGTTGCTGCAGACGGGGATGACCACTGTTTATATATGCATTTGTTGTGATTGGCTCCCTCTGCAGCATTTAGATAGTTCATTATTTAGGTTGGCATTTGTAATTGGGGTGGAAACATGTAATACAAATATTGTGTTACAATTAACAAGAAAAAATAAGTTTGTAGTGAAAGTCATAAACTGAATCCATCAAATTTCTTCAAAATGTATAAATTAAATTATGGTGAAAGAGAATACAATTGAGTTTGTAATGGATGTCATGGACGAGATCCAGTAGTGTTCTTCAAAATGTACAAATTTGATTACGATGAACGACAAAAAAATTTATTTTGTAATGGAAGTCGTAGACTGAATACATCAAAGTTCTTCAAAATGTATAAATTTGATTACGATGAACGAGATTAAAATTGAGTTTGGAGAGGATGTTATGGAGTGAATCCATCAAAATTCTTCAAAATGTACTAAGTTGATTATGATGAACGATGAGAGAATATGAAAGCAATAAATAAAATTGATGAAATGATAACTAAAAATCAAAATTAAATTAAATTTACAACTTTAAGTTTGAAATCGAATGATTCTAAACATAATTACTTTATATATTCTGGATAATGCAAAATAAAACATATTTCTAAGCTATAATATATTTTCTATAATATATTTTAGTAGCATCTCGAAAACATAACATGCATATGTTATGCATTCTTCTACTTGGCTCTTCCTGTGTTTCAAGTAAAAATTGTTTTGAAAGTAATCTTTTTCAATTTCAAATCGATTTTCAAAGAATGGAATTCAAGTTTATCCCTTTTGAGAGTTAAATAAAGAGTTTAAGTTGCACAATCCCTTTTCAGTTTTCGTAAAGAGGTCATTTGGAAAAAATCATGTAACTTACAAGTTTGACTGCGAGCTTAAGTTGAGAGGATTTTACTCTTACTGTAAAAGATTTCTAAGTATCTTAAAATAAATCTTTTACGTAAAATGTAAAAATGTATCAAGCATATGTGCACAATGGACGTGTGATAATGTGAACACAGGATTTATAATGAATTGATATTATGAACACAGGATTTTGGACTCATACAGTGTATACATGACATTTTTATTTTTTAAATTATATGCTAATGCAAAAGATCACGCAAAATATACAGCAAGAAAAATATTACTTTTGATCGTTTTAGCAATAACTTAAATACATTTAAATCCTGATATAACGTACTGATTTAAAACCTGTTTACTTTATATGAAAATACGTCAAACTTTGAGTGTTGCACTAATTTGAGTGTAGGAATTGCAGTTGATTTTTCCATGTTTAATGCTTTGAATGTCTTTTAATGTTACTTACATATGTTATGACAATAAATTGGTAGCTATATTGAAAATTTGTTATGACAAGAAATTGGTAGATATATTAAAAGTATGTTATGAAAACAAAATTATAATATATATACATATATATATATATATATATATATATATATATATATATATATATATATAGTAGCTTTATTGAAAGTGTGTTATGAAAAAAAAAAATATATATATATGTGTATATTTTTTTTACCTAAAGTAGATTCTTAATGAACACCATAAAATGGAATAAACTGGCGATTTTTGTCTGATTTTAGCATTAATGTTTATTTTAAATAACTAATATTTTCTGCTTCTTCGCTATGAAGATGAAAGGATTCTATTAACTCCCAATATGTAAAAATACAAAAGCAAATTTGGACTTATACGCAATACATTTCGTGTAGTGATGCATAACTTGTAACTAAAAATAATAGATTTATACTCCCCAATTACTCACAATGTCCTCTCTTCCTGTTCTACAAATCCTATTATGGATAATTGTGTTTGGATATAAATACCTTTGCTTTTAAATACTTAAACCCCTTCAAAATGAGGAAAAGTGCAATTTATTGGGAAATTTTATTTTTAACTCATGGTTCTCACTTAAAAGTACGTATCTTTGTTAGAAAGTACTGAATTGAGGTTGATTCCAGGTTTATATTTAAATATGTAAAAATGAATTTCTAGAAATAGTTTATGGAATGTTGACTTGTGACGAGTCCACTTTGACGATAAGAGCTTGCAATTTGGTTTCAGCTCAACAATAGGCGAGTACAAAGATCAGCGGCTCGATTTCCGGTTGGAGCAGCAAGACTCTTTATAATAGAGCCCGAACAAATCAACCCTGTAGGTTAGTTCAAAGATGTTGGAGGCCTGAGAGTGACTCTATTACGACTAGTTCGGATTCGGTGGACTCCACGATATGGAGCACCGATTTCAAATCGGGAGAATAACGATCACTCTGGAAACTAACCAGGAGGATAAAAATAGCACAAGAAGGCTAACCTGAGATAAAAATAGCAGGGGGGTGGTCAGTCAGATTGCCAGTTGTACGCCAATCTGACATTAGAAGGTGGAGAATTCAGAGTCCACTTAGACAATAAGCGCTTGCAATTCCATCCTAATGGCTCAACGGTAGAGCTTCGGTTGGCCAGTACGAAGATCCATGGTTTGATTGACAGCAAAAGTATTTACACTTGTTATCACTAAAATGAAGCGATACTGTAATCAGCAATTTTTAAATAAAGCAAATTTCTGTGTGTACTTTAAAATTTTATAATCAATTTCAAGCGTAGAAAGGTTTTGTATTTTGCAATTTCAATATCTACAACAGATATTTATATCTTTTAGACTACGCCAGACAGGCAGTTGAAAAACCTGATAAAACTAACTGCAATAAGTAATACCTGGACGTTCATCAAGCATAACCATACATTTAGTCTATATAAATAACTTTTTTATACTTTGCATATTATTTTATAAATTTCACAGTTAAATAAATTGATCGTACATTTTTAAAATTTCAAAAATGATTAAGCTAAATTTTGCTATATGAGTTCATTGTTCGAAATGACATACTCAAGCATTTTAATTGGTAATTAATATTCTCCGAATAGAATAATATGTCAATAAGTCAAATTCGCATACCGCTACTTTAGCGTGGCATTGGACTCTGTCCATCAGGGGCTATATGAATCTGCATAGACAACACTTTTTTATCTTCTGACGGAAACATCTACAAAAGTATGTTAGTACAAATCAAAGACTGGCGTTCTGTGGCATTAGTCTGTAACTGGACTTCTCAAATCTATCGTTCAGTATAGAATCAATTCAGAATCAATATTTTGCTATTAAAAAGATTTGCGAATGAACGAGATTTACCACTGTCCCTCTCCTGTAATTGACTGTAGGGGTTTTTTGTGTAAGATTCACAGGTTGAGTGTGCGAGCGATATGGGACTCTCTCAGTGTTAATCGACTATATAAAAGTGTGTGTTACTGCGTTTTTCTCCAAACAATACATTTGGGGTGGGACAGCCCAGTGGTTAATGCGCAAGATTTAGACTCGGATAAAGTGAGTTCGATTCCCGACTCTGCCCAAACTGTCTTCGTGTTCACGCGGAGTACTAGCACGTTAAATAAGTTGGTCCATAACTCTTTCCGAGAGGTTAGTGGTATAGGAAGGACAGTACGATCCTTGTAGATGCCGCCCCCACTGGGTTCTGATCTAAACTGTGTGGCCCTCCCCGGCCGTCCGGACAGATGCCGACAACTTTCGGGTAGGTCGAACGATCTGGATCGAAGAAGAAGCAGCAGCAATACATTTGGACGCATTCACTCCCCAATCTGTCTAAATGTCAGAAATTGGCACCAGTTTGTCTGAGCCTTTGTGCGATTGGAACCTGGCTTATTGTTTGTCTGACATAATAATTTTAATTAGCACTGTAGGCTAAAATGTTCATTCTTCGTTTAGCAATATCTTCTAACAACGTTTATTATTCAAGTTTATTCTATTGAAAATGTTTGTTTGATATAGTATAGTTTGACTAAATTATTGTCTTTGAAAATCTTCAAAATATTATCGTTCTCTTGAAATCCTTACATTCGAAAGGGAATATATTTTATCAATATCAAAATAAAGACTTATCATATTACTTAATTCCCTTGACACCAGAGAAACTCGGATGCAATATGTAAATGTCTTCAATGCTAAAATAGATTATGGGTTCTAAGATATTTGTCATCTGCGTAGAAATTTACACCTTATTTTAATTAAAACGCTTCATTGCATACAGGGATTTGAAGATTTGAATTCAAAAGACTACTCGATAATTAATATGATTATTAAATCATATTGAATTATAGCGTAGCAGGTTAATCTTAATTTAATTTGACTAATTTAAGTTGCGTACATTAAAATCAATTTAGTAGAATAATTTCATCTGAGTGTAAATACGGTATCGTATCATGTGTAAGTCATCTACGTTTTATTCAGCATTTGATTTCTGTGTATCGTGTACTTTAAATAAGAAATTACACTGTGCTTGCAAAGTTAATGTATGTATTAGGAATATTATTATTATATAAGTGCATTAATAGTTATAAATAATATTATATCGTATGATTTCATGAATTTCTGATTCATAGACGTATTTTATTACTGTTTAAATACATGTTATCGAAAAGTTGCGCACGACAAATTATCTTATATGATAAAGGAAGGTCTCTCTCTCTCTCCTGTTTTTAATACGTCAGACGATCATTACTGAATTCTTTTTGGAAAACGCTATATTAACTCATCATCATGACCGATGTGTTGGTCTTTGTCTGTTTCAACTTATTTGATGGCATTTTAAACATATTTTCCAGAGTCATGAGAGCTGAAATTTGGTACACAGCTTAGTTTAATAGAGCATTTTAATCTACTAAAATTTTGCGGATCCTTGGAAAACGGAACCGCTAGTTTTTGCGAAATGATTAGGAAAATACGAATCACTCAGCATTTGGGTAGAAGCGATGCAGCAATTAGACGATGTTGCCAGGAATGGGTAGGGAATGGCAGATTTCAGCGGCAAGCGGGCAGCGGACGGCCTAGAGCGAAGACAGAACGGGATGACAGAGCGATTGTCAGAACAGCTGTGACATCAAGAGATTCGTCGTTATCAACCATCCAACGGGTGACAAACACGGAAGTGCCCACAATGACCATTAATAGAAGACTACGGGAGAAGAGTGAGTAGGCGGCGCCCATTACGCCGCCTACGACTGACTAGAATGCACCGTCAACAGCAATTGCAATGGTGCCAGGACCGATCAACGTTCGTATTGGGAAATTGTTTTCAGTGATGTGTCCCGTTTCGAACTGAGTCCCGACGACCAACGCAGACGTGTCTAGTGACAGCCCGGAGATCGTTAGGATCCTGACCTTACTGTCACTCTACACACGGTCCGACAACAGGGATTTATGGTCTGGTGTGTCATTTCGTTTAATAGCCGGACCCCTTTGATAGTCCTCCATGGTACCATCACAGCACAGCCGGTACCTTGCCAACATTCTACGACCCGTTGTATTGCCATTCCTTTCGCGACACCCCGAGCTAACTTTTCAGCAAGATAATGCCAGAATATACACGGCACGCCTCTCTGCTGTTTGGCTGCATGCTCACGACACACTTCGTTGGTCAGCCAGATCCCCAGATCTCTCGCCAATTGAGCATATTTGGGCTGAGATGGTGCGTCGCCTGCTACCACCCCAGAATGAAAACGAATTAACTCGTCAATTGGAGGCCATTTGGAACGACATCCCTCAGAACGCCATCCGGCATCTTTAAGCATCAATGCCACGTTCGGGTAACAGCTTGTATCAAGGCCAAAGGTAGACCAACATCATATTGACTTGCTCGCTTTGTGTAGATCTTTCAGAACAATAAATCCCCCAAATATTCTGAAATTCTAATCATTTACTTTTCTGTACATCCACATTACACGTACCAAATTTTGTCTCATTTGGATAATTCTTTCTTGGTGCGTCGATTTTTATGTCTTAAAATGTATATACACTCATTTCCAAAAGTTAAGCACTCAATGCAAATTTTCATTTTTCAAAAGCGTATTTGAATTTGAGTGGCTGAAAATCGCTGCAGATGTAGATGGCAGTATTCAAATATCGTATGTTACAGACATTCACGATTGACTGTCCGGATACATGCTAATCAGGCAGTTGTTAAAGACGCTAACATTCTGAAGGGTTTGAGGAATAAATAAAATAATTTAAATGTTGATACGAAGTGTTTATAACTTTTGTAGGAATATTTTTGATTATATTCGTGTTTCTACGGTTGAAAGAAGACAAATGACTGATAGTGAGCGCTGTCATGCTGTCGGACGCATTGAAGCAGGACAGTCAATCAAAGATGTCGCTATTTTCTTTGGTGTTGATCATTCAGTAATTTCTAGATTATGGAAACAATTCGAAACAAGTCAAACAGTTGTCCGAAGACCTGTGCCCGGTCGTCTAAGGGGTACCTTCCCCCTCTGATAATCGGTATATTGCTATAGTAGCCAAACGGAATAGACGATCAACCTCCACAGCTGTTACATCCATGGTTGCAGCGGCACTTGGTAAGACAATATCTGTCAGTACTGTGCGCCAAAGGCTCCACGTGGAGGGACTATACGCCTGAGTACCACGTTTTTGTGTTCCTCTAATCCACCAGCCAGAGGAGCAAGATTAAAGTGGTGTCGTCAACATGTCAATTAGACTGTCTCAGATTGCTGCAACGTCCTGTTCACGGACGAGTCCAAATTTGTCCTAGAATCAGATGATAAACATGTAAGAGTCTAGAGAGAACGAGGCACACGCAATCAGGCCAAGAGCATCATCGAACATCGCGCATTCAGAGGTGGCAGCGTCATGGTGTGGGCTGGAATTTCAATGGGATATCGTACAGAGCTGCACATCTTTAAAAGCGGTTCTGTGATGGATGCTTGGTATCGGTATGAAGTCCTAGATCCTATTGCGAGATTCTACGCTGCAGCAGTTGGTCCTGATCTCCTACTTATGGGCGATAATCCCATCCACATCGAGCTAACATTGTTGACGAATACCTGGAAAGTGAGGACATTTCTCGTATTGAGTAACCGGTGTGCTCCCCCGGCTTTAATCCCATTAAAAATCTTTAGGATGCCCTCGAACATGCTATGTCTGCACATTTACCTCCTCGAGCCAGTCTCCTAGAGTTGAAAACTGCCCTATTGGAGAAATGGCCATTGCTCGCATCTGCGATGGTTGATTGCCTCATTGAAAGCATGGAAAATCATTGCAAAGTTTGTGTGAAGGTCCGGGGTGGTCACATACTATATTAATGTAAGTTTTGCTTATTTTGTTTGCCTTTAAACATAATTTCGTTAATGATCCAAATGTAACGTCATCATATACCTTACGAAAAGTAAATATTTTTGTCATCTTTGTACATAATTCTTGTTTTCTTTAATGCATAAACACATTTGCTAACTTTATACAATTTTGAGTTAATCAAAGCTTTACATTTCCATTTTTGTTCATTTTACCGTCCGTGCTTAATTTTTTAGAAACCAATGTATATAGAGATAGATAGATAGATAGATAGAACAAGAGAGAGGGAAAGAAAGGCGAAAAATTTTAACAAGTGATAAAGTTAAACACTGCCAAATTGTGTACTAATTAATTAATATTTCTTAGGATTTGTCTCCATTGAAGCTGCTCATTGCGAGTTATATATAAATGATTTTACCCAGAAAAAAAAAAGAAGTTTTTATATTTACTTGTTTATCAATCGTACGACACGGCATTTTCTTAGAGTGCCTTTTTGTCTTTATCCAGCTCTGAATGGAACAGATGGAGTTTCTCGAAAACTCTTTACTAACGTAGTAATTGTTGAATTGTAAGCGGTTTCAGAACATTTTTATTTCTTATGAGACTCTTAATATTTAAAATAGTTGCCATATTGGCGACGTCCCGCTAAATTTATCGCCAAGTATTACAGGCGGAGAAATAGGTTATTCTTATAGTCTACTCTTGTTCTTTTCAAGATATTGAACAATCGATTAGTCGTCATTTCATTGATTTAGCATCGGTTTCATCAATTTGGCGAATTTTTATCAATTGGTTGACATTTTCGTCGATTTGTCAATATTTAAAAAGTCAGCAAGTTGGGAATATTCCGACAAATTCGTCACCAAAATTTTGCCAAACCTTGCGGACGGAAAAATAGCTTATTCTTATAATAGAATCTTATATTCTTTCCAAGATATTGAATTTTCGTGAATTAGGCGTCAATTCAATTCATTTAGTGTGATTTTTATCAATTTGGTAGTATTTTCGTTAATTTGATAGCACTTTAAAAAGTTGCAAAGTTGGCGACATTCCGCCAAATTCATCACCAAAATCTCATCAAGCGTTATAAACCGAGAAATAAATTATTCTTAAAGCAGATAAATGACTATTTGCGGTCAAATACAAAAGTACTACCCGAAGTATCGATTCTTATGAATGGAACGAGCTAAATTCACGAAAATGATGTCACCAAATTTATCGCATGATATTACATATGAAAAGGGAACGTATTTCACAACAGTTAATAATTTTATGATTTTTTGATAAATTTATTTTAAAAATGTGCAATATATCTCAAGAGCGGTTTATACTAGCGCTCCAAAGTTTATGTCAATCGTTTTCTAATGAAAAATTTCATAATAAATGACTATTTGCGTAACTTATTAAAGATTTTGATTTTTTGGTGATTTTTTCAAAATTTCACTGGTAAATTTAGGAAGGTTCTGAACAATCGATTGCGTTTAAAAACAATAGTCTTTCAATATTCGTGAATTTTAATTTTTGTACTACATTTCGTTCGAATCGCTCCATTCGTTCGGGAGATATCGTCTCCATAGTCTCACTAAAACATGCATACACACACCACCCAAAAACTTTATGTTAGTGTTTAGGGATGCTTAAAACGTGCTCTCCCGTCGAAAACTCGAATTCGAATTTTCGACCCCGTCACAATACTTCTTCTATGCATTATACTGTGTATATAAGGAAAGTAAAAAAACGAAATGGACACAATATAGAAAAACCACCAGCTAAGATTCTATTTGAGAGAACACATTAAGAAACAGAATGAACAGCCCAGCCAATCCGAAACATGTAACTAACGTACAAAATGGCAAATCGCCAAAGCAAAACAAAAATGGCCACATAACACCAAAAATTCACCAGAAGAGTCCAAAATATTTTATTCCCAAGAGTCCAAAATATTTAAAAATGGACTAAATGGAACAAATATAAAGGAAAAGGAAAGAATTACTACAAAAATGGACATGTCATGACTTGTTCAGTACTCATATGTCGGTCCATATTGCACTTATATAATTTATAGTGCCGATTAGGTTTTGTCAAAAATCAACTGAACCATGTATAGGTACAACCCTGAAAGTTATTTACATAAAATTTTCCGTAAACTGGACTTGTATTCCATTGCCAATGGCATTTTAAGAACAAAAATATCTACCAACGTAGATGAAAAATAGATAAATAGAATCCTAATACACTTTATCAATTCTTAATGAAAGAAAAAACATTCGATTAGAATTTTAAGGAAATGAGAATTCCCTTTCCTTTTACTGCAACTTTTATTCTGTTCCGAATAAATATTTCCATTTTATTAACATGCTATTATGTGGGTTTTACTTAATTAAAATTTTGTTTGCCAATATAAATAAATATTTTGGTTTTTTATAGAAAAGAAACAAAATCCAATGCTTTGAGAATTGTGATTTTTTAATTAACTAATATATCTAGTCATCTAGTCAGGTTTGTTGTTCCTTTTTGAATAGATTTTTGATTCAAGTAAATTAAACGCTTATGTTCACTTAGAATGCTATTAAAATGATTGTTTCTTACTTTAAATATTATTTTTTTTAATATTAAATATAACAGCGTTTGAATTGAAGATAACTGCTTCCAAAAATCGTTTATCGCTTAGTATGTACTGATCAGCAAGGAATAGCCGATACCTGGAATAGCAGCGAGGAAATTTACTATGTGTCACAATTTTGCATACCTCTATGAGAGGCCGACAAATTCAGTCCAGATATCTACAGTTAACTTCCGTTAATCTGCCATCCAATAGGTCGGAAACGCGAAAGTCTGACATGCTTCACGAACAGCATTCGGGTCCTTTCGACTGAACTCGGAAAGGCTCGAGAGTTTAAATATTTTAATTAAAAACATTGATAATCAGCAAGTAAATATTGAAAAAAACAAGGTTCATTTAGATGGACGGTATCTCATACAGGAGGGTCAGTGCAGATTGATCGCAAATGCAAACCTGTCACAGGGGCTATGTCAATTGAAAATGCAAACAATTTAATTATGATATGAACTGACCAGAAATTGAATATAAGATCGTTCAAGGGTAGCTAAGGCACTTGAAGATTCGGCATAGATATAGAAACAGGAAATCAATACAAAGAAATATTTAAATCTATTGTTAATGCGCATAACTAAACTGCTTGTCAGATGTATACCGCAGATAAAACCGGTCTTCTGCGGCGTTATCGACTAGACACGACTTTAATAAGAGGTGATGAAAAGTGTGCTAAAGTACTTAAAATGAAAAAGATATATTTATTATTTATATTTTGTTTTAAATTAATTTTTCCCATTTTTCAAACTATTTCAGTTTGACATCAATAATCCGATAAATTTGGTAATCCAGAATCCTGTTTCTCCAGTCCCGTAAGTGCGGGGTTATTACAGTAAATTTACTGCAGCTGGATTCAAGTTTCTTCAGAATTTAGCTTAGTAGTAATGTCCAGAATGCACTTTATTGCAAGTAATAACTTATTTTTGTATCATTTAACTAGGGAGCTCTGCCCCTGCTCGCTATTATTCGCCAACCCCCGTAACTCATTTCGCGAGTCGGGACACATTGCCTCCTACTCGCTGCTCTCGCATAGCTCTCTTCGTGAGTTATTTCAAGCCAAACTGAAGTTTAAATCGGTAAACAGTTTATTTCATCGTATTATCCTATTATTTCTCCAAATTTCATATTTCTGTATGCTATAGATTTTGCGGTACGAGACGGGGAAAATCGGTGAACATGCAAATACGAAAGAACATTTTTCTTTTCGGAAGCGCATAAAAAAGAAAATATATCGTAATCTACATCAAAGGTAAAATAAGAAAGATCAATAATGCATAAAGCATTGATTATGAAACACTTTTCAACTGAAAACCAAAATACGATACATTCAGCGATGATACTTTTTTAATTATACCAGAACTACGATAATTATAACGATTAATAACATCGAAAAAATGAGCGTCATTCAAATAATATCATCGAAATATAAATCGTTTAGTTCTCTATATAAAAGCAGTAAATATTTCATTCATATACTTTTATTCCAGACTCCAGAGTTAAATAATTTTGTTTATATTTGTTCGGGCGAAATTTTAGAATACAGATCCGCCCCTGTAAATCCTGCCCCCCCCCTCCCCTACAAACATTTATCACAATCCCTCCTTATTCATATTTCATTTCCCCCTTTTTTTAATTCATGTATCCTCCCTCAAAAAAAGTTATTGCCCCCCCCCCCCCTAGTTGAGTGGTATCTGCCCTTTCCTATGGCAAGCCCTATACAGTATTAGACTAAATTTTAGACGCTGAGAAAAATCTTCTAGATCAGGGATCAACCTAGAACCTCCTAGACTGCGGTTAGTCAAGGAACCTATAAGGAACCTACACTCTGTCCCCTTAAAGATTTTTTATATCGTAAGAATATGCATTCAGCAATTTTGAAGGAATCAATAATCCGGTTATTCATATAAAAGCAAAAAAATTCGTGTTGAATAATCGCTGACGGAACACCGTCAATGCCTGCAGCATTTTGATTAGATTATTTCGATGCACACTATCAAATAGCGTGTGCTCACTGAAAGAGCTCGCAAAGCTTTTTGAAGGTCAACAAACGAGAGTCAGAGCGCCAACGGGCGCATTACGCCTGCGTAGCAGGCGGGTGAAAGAACTCGCGAAGTGAACTTCGAAGTTCGGCGCCAGAAGGAGATAGAACTCCATAGTTTCATGAAAAATTTATATCATCATAAAGAATTCAGTGCTAAAGAATGCTATATTACAAAAAATCCTCCAAAAATTCTTGTATCTGCAATAGGGCGATTCCCTTTTATAGAACCTCATACTGGCACATTCAGTGACTATAAACTTTATAAAGTAAAAAATAATTGCCAAATAATTACTTTTCATAAGACTTTACAAAATAAACGTTGATTATAGTAAAGATATTTTTCTCTTAAAATATAAAATAAATATTGATAAATATAGTTGTAGAGCAGGGTTGCACAGACGTGTTAAGACCAAAGGGCATATAGATCCACTGTGACTTATGGGAGAGCTGCCAAAAAAAATTGAAAGTTATCTAACATATATTGTTTATTTTATTTATACCTACTTTTATTTATACCACTATTATAATGGTTACAAAAAATCTGATGTGGGCAACACATGACTTTCCTTATATAATGTAATGAATTTACTACTTTTACAGTAAAAAAATACGTTTTCTTATAGTAGATACTAATATTCTTTCCAAGATATTGAATTTTCGACAATTAGTCGTCATTTTCATTGATTTAGCGTCATTTTTATCCATTTGGCGAGATTTTAGTTACTTTGGCAACATTTCAAAAAGTCGCCAAGTTGGCGACATTCTGCCAAATTCGTCGCCAAAATCTCGCCAAGCGTTATGCACTAAGAAATAAGTTATTCTTACAGCAGATAAATGACTATTGGCGTTCAAACACAGAAGTATTACTCAAAGTATATTTTTTCATGAATGGAACGAGCTAGATCCACGAAAATGATGTCACCCAATTCATCGCAAGGTATTACATATGAAAAGTGAACATGTTTCTCAATAGGAAATATTTTCATTTTATATGACTTTTTGATAATTTTTTTGAAAAATGTGCAGTATCTCGAGAACGGTTCATGTTAACGTTCCAAAATTTATGTCAATCGTTTTCTAATAAAAAATTACATAAGAAATGTCTATTTGGTTAACTTTATTAGTGGTTTTGATTTTTTGACGATTTTTTCAAAATTTCATTCGAAAATTTAGTGGGGTTCTGTACATTCGATTGCATATAAAAACAATAGGCTTCCAATGTTTACGGATTGTGATTTTTGTACCAAATTTGGTTCGAATCGGTCCATTCTTTCGTCAGTTATCGTCTCCACAGACTCACTGACACACACACACACACACAGAGACATAACTTCAAAAATGTTTGATTCGTAATCAGGGATGCTTGAAACGTGCTCTCCCGTCGAAAACTCGAATTCGAATTTTCGACCCTGTCACAATACTTTCCTTATACATTATATATATAAGGAAAGTAAAAAGATAATAAAAAGTAAGTGGATATAATTTGATGCGTGACAGTGTATTGATTTGACAAATGTTTTGATATTTGGTTCGAGTTTTGAAGTAGCCAACGTCTAAGTTGTTTCTGAATTTTCATCAGTCGTTCCAATTTTTCGATTTGTTAATATTCATGACTGAAAAAGTTTGTTCACAAATATATGTTGAAACAAAGAGGCTTGCGCCTTTTAATGCATTATCTAGCAACGATTAATAATTGATTTTATCGACACAACTATAGAAGTTTAATAAATTGCCTTCATTAAATTTATTTCGCAGATTCTCATCGTTTTGCATGTCTATAAGTTCAAGCGGTTCTGATTCGGGTGCATTTTTGGGTGCATTTTTAGACAAAATGACAAAAAGGTTGCTAAATAAATCTAGCAACAGTTTTTACTTTCTAAAAATCAGAAAATCGATCCTTGAAGGCTGATATTAAGTTATCAATATTTTCAGCATATACAGTTTTGAAGTTGACATTGAACTTTTCAGAAACTTTCTTGTACTAATTAGGAAAATGGACGTAATTCTATGACTTCAGTTGGGTTTGAAATAGATTTAACTCGCACTGAAAGGACAAAATGTGGCCGTAAAGTTGAATAAACAATTGATATTTTCCTTGAAGTCGAGTATTTAACGTATCTTGAAATCATAACATTCATGACATGTTCAAATCCAAGTTTCTTAGAGCACAAGCTCTCCTGGTAGATCATACAGTGGAATTGTATCAACTCATCGTTGTGCCGTCCCAAATGCTGTTTTAATAATGTTACCAATCCAGATTTAGCTGCTATCATGTAAGGAGCTCCGTTAGACATATCATCTACTTATACATGGTGAGGCGAGTCACCAGCAAATCAACGGAGGGCTGCGGTCTGTACATCCATGTTGTAGAGTATTATAATTAATTTTAGCTAAACATTCGGAATTGTGTTACACTCGATTGTATTGTCAGCTAGAGTTGACAACTTCAGAAATTATTTTACACCGTGTTCCAAATCGTATTATGTCCGTTTCTTGCGACCTGCAACTTTATACTGCCTTAACTCAATCTGCTTGAAATGGGAATTTGGCTGCATGGTATGGCTGACTTCATCGGACACCACAAAACTTTTCAAAATTACGGTGTAGAGGAACTTATATACTGTTATTGCATTTATTAGCTATTACGTGGTGAAAATCGCTTAAAATCATGAAACGGATCTATGAATGCTCTCATTTTAAATGGGACCACTGTTTTTAGCCTCGTTTTATTGGTGAGTTCTATGACTATAATATGTATGATTTAACTTAATCCAATCAATTACTTAATGACGTTACAGTTTTATAATTTTTGCTTTCTACTTTATCGTATATTCTCCGATCAGAGATTTCATTTTAAAAATTTGGCCTGCGATTGCCAATTGTAGCTCAAAATTATACTGTATAAAATGAAAAATTACTAATCTATATTTTATATGTCATTCCAAGACATTTATTTTGTTACAAGACTTCTATTTAAAAAGTAATCGTCTTTTACAGTAAAGATATTTACCTCTTCCATCAAAATCTGACACAAAATGTACCACCGGACGCCATGTTACATTAAAATCTTTTAATATATGAACTATATTACTTAGTGGATTATATCAATATTTCCAATTATCAAGACGGATTTGCGCGAAATGTAAGTTAATTTGGTGTTGATTTGGTGTAATTTACTGTTGTTTCATACGTTGTCATCCAGAAATACTCCACATGTTAATGCACAATTCAATGTTAAAAACATTATACAGTGAATTCTGCAAATCATTATTTTGCTGCGAAAGAAGTAAAATCGCTGCTTTTTGTGGGGAAAATAATGTGCTGTCCACGTCAGACTTTATTATAGGATTTCTTAATAAGCATGTGGAATATTGCATTACGATTTGCTTTATAATAGAATGCGGTTTTCTGAAATATATTTGAAAAGAAAGCGCATTTACCTTACACGCAGCAAGAGAAAATTTCACTAAGCCTCAATTTGAAGTTGATGCTCCGGTGAATTTAGCAAACTACTTTGGTGTATTTATTGAAGTATGACATTCAAATGCAAATTATTGTGCTCAATAAACGCGAAACTACATTTGGCGTTTGGGATTAAGGATCTCGATGTTATTATTCGATAACTGAAAATAAATCTTTTCAAGATCTCAATTTAACCAGATTTTGTAACATTTAATTTGTTTCATAAGAATACGAAATTAGTTTTCCTTTTTCCTTTCTAAACGAAGCGAGATTGGAAATAAATAAATTGATAAAATATTTGAATGAGGAGTATTTTATTCGCAAAAAAGAAAAAATGAAACTTTTGTTTTGCTCAAATGCATCGAACAATGGATTACAATCCGCGTATTACGAACAGACGGCAAAACACACAGTTTTGAAATTTTACATATAAACGAATAGAACAAGACGAGTTTAGAATTTTGTTGAAGTCTTAATTGATTAAATATAATTTAATAAAATTTAGCGTTGTTAAGATTTTAAATAAGATTTTAAGGGTAAAGATTTTATTGGTTGAGCCGATTTCTAACTTCTCTGTGATTGGTTACTGGTAAAAACGTCACAAAGATAGTCGACGAAAATTATATTCCTTATTATTACTTTCCTTATATACATAATGTATAAGGAAAGTATTGTGACGGGGTCGAAAATTCGAATTCGAGTTTTCGACGGGAGAGCACGTTTCAAGCATCCCTGATCACGAATCAAACATTTTTGAAGTGATGTCTGTGTGTGTGTGTGTGTGTGTGTGTGTGTGTGTGTGTGTGTGTGTGTGTGTGTGTGTGTGTGTGTGTGTGAAAGTATGTGTGTATGTGTGTGTGTGTGTCAGTGAGCCTGTGGAGACGATAACTGACGAACGAATAGACCGATTCGAACCAAATTTGGTACAAAATCACAATCCGTAAACACTGGAAGCCTATTGTTTTTATACGCAATCGAATGTTCAGAACACCCCTAAATTTTCGAATGAAATTTTGAAAAAATCGTCAAAAATTTAAAACCACTAATAAAGTTACGCAAATAGACATTTCTTATGTAATTTTTCATTAGAAAACGATTGACATAAATTTTAGAACGCTAACGTGAACCGTTCTCGAGATATTGTACATTTTTTAAAAAAATTATCAAAAAGCATATAAAATAATAAGAAAAATATTTCCTATTGAGAAACATGTTTACTTTTCATATGTAATACCATGCGATAAATTGAGTGTAATCCTTCTCGTGGATCTAGCTCGTTCCATTCTTGAAAAAAGATACTTTGAATAATACTTTTGTATTTGAACGCCAATAGTCATTTATCTGCTTTAAGAAAAACTTATTTCTTAGTGCATAACGCTTGGCGAGATTTTGGCGACGAATTTGGCGGAATGTCGCCAACTTGGCGACTTTTTTTAAATGTTGCCAAATTAACGAAAATATCGCCGAATGGATAAAAATGACGCTAAATCAATGAAAATGACGACTAATTGTCGAAAATTCAATATCTTGGAAAGAATATTAGTATCTACTACAAGAAAATCCTATTTTATACTGTAAAAGTAGTAAATTCATTACATTATATAAGGAAAGTCATGTGTTGCCCACATCAGATTTTTTAAGTTTATAAACAGAGAGTTTCACAATTGTGATTGCCATTAATAAAATGCAGTTAACAATTTATGCCTATTTATTGATTTTTATAAACAATTAAGCAAAGCTATTATGAAATCTCATTTTCCACGATCACATTTGTCAGAAATTTTAGCATACTGTCTATTTATTCGATAAGCATTTAAATTGTTTACATTTGAACCCGCGTGTAATGTACAGTCAGTAAAGTCTCGAACTAAATAATTACCCTTTTATTAATGCAGCTAAAATTCGGTTCCTCTCATTGTTATTGCATTATCATGAAATACAATCAAAGAAAAACAATCTTATTGCATAAATCTAAAAAAAAGGTAAACATGAAAAAACAATTATGAAAAATATTTTTAATGTGTGCATTCTCCTTTTCAATCCCTTATTTAGGCCTTTCTTGAATCCGTGAAAGTTACAGATTAAGCTTGTACGGAATTGTAAAAGACTGCCATATGTACCACTTGAGTACACCACAATATCAGGTTACAACCAGCATAGGTCATCAAGAAAACGTTTATTTTACTATGGGAGCTGACAAATTCGCACTTTTCTTGACCAATTACCTATTTGTGGTGGTACATAATAAATGTTATATAATAAAAAGTTAAAAAAAAGAAATATTAGAATTTAAGTTCATATTTATTTACTTTCACTATCATTAACAAAATCGTCTTAATTTTCATTCTTTTAGC
The DNA here is from genome assembly GCA_951213105.1 of Amaurobius ferox. Classification (NCBI taxonomy): domain Eukaryota; kingdom Metazoa; phylum Arthropoda; class Arachnida; order Araneae; family Amaurobiidae; genus Amaurobius; species Amaurobius ferox. The sequence goes on along the minus strand of OX578137.1, from coordinate 42,875,334 downwards.
AAACAATGATGCTTCCGCAAATATTTTAAACGCAAATGGCTTTTTCTTTTTAAACATTGTAATTATCGGACCATAAAAAGAATAACAAAACTTTATTGTTGTTGTCATATGATTTAAACTTTCAAAGAAAAAACAATCACATGATGTTTACTTGGTAAAAAATTTATTTGCTTAAAATTATTTTTAATTTGAACGCTGTGTTAAATATGAATAATATATTGAAACGTACTCTGAGCATCAGTTATGATGGAAATTGGATTCAAGAAATTACTTATATAACAGAAATTGCTCTTTAGTGTTTTGAAAAATAAAAGAAAAAATGAATTTCGAACTAAATATGTATCTGTAATAAAACTCAGTACGGTACAGGGCTCATACCAGTTACACTGTGAGAATCTAATATAATAAAAGAAAAAATATTTCCTTATTCGTTTAAATGTATAATCAAGTACAACTATTTGCCACGCACACGCACTGACAATCACTTCTCCCCCATAGCAACGCCTAGCAAACTGGAAAAAGAACAACATAAAAAAATTCGTGAAGTTTTATACTTTTGGTTAATAATTAACTGGAGGTTGATAATTAACTGTTCATAATTAACGTACTTAGGGGGGCTCAGGGGAGTGCCAAAGCACCCCTCAAGAATTGTTAATTTAATTAGAAGTCATTCCTTATGGAACATTTTAATACCATTGCAAGTGATTGGGGTTTGAACACAATTTCGGCAAAATCAATAAATCTTCGCAATGTTAAAATAAATAGTATTATTACAAAATATCTGGTATCGCGCAATACGAGAGAAAAATAAATACGAAGCATTTTAAAGTTACATCATTCAGCCACAATTTGGGCTTTCTTGCACTTTTATATTAATAGAAACAATTTAAACTTTCCTAACTGGAAAACATAGACGCATTATTGCATTTGGTATGTATATGAATGTCTAATTTATCAGTTTGGCTGATAAATTAGTTCTGTATCCAGGAGCGCAGAATGTTATCAAAGGGGAGGGGGGATTTAACAGATGACGCTCACTAATTTTTAAAAAGTGATGCATACTAAATTTTAAAAGTACTATTCACGCTTAATTTTAAAATATGATGCTCATACCATCTATTCACGCTTACTTTGTAATAATACATATAATCACCCAAAAAGTGCTCGATAACTCAGTCGGTATGGTTTATTACACGTCTTAATTTCCATAAATATCATGTAACTTTAAAAAGTCTCAAATTTTAATTAGCTTTTGTTTTTCTTTTAATTTACTGAATTGTTTTATTTTTATTTTTTAACCATTTGTTTTACTGTCAATTTTTTAAGCAATTTAGAAATCAAATCCTTATAACGTTTCCATAATTATTTTCAAAATCTGCAGATAAAATGTAGAAGTGTACCAGTTTGCCAGCCTTGTCTGTCTTTTCTATCCTGTAGAAAGTTCGTTTTCTCCAAGATTAAAAAAATAAATCAGTTGATACCCTTACACTTTTGCTGATGAAGATTTAATCCACAGCAAAGTTTTAGTCGCAGTTTTAGCAAAGAACCGTAGTTTTAGCAAGTGGCTTATGATTTGTGATTGTTCATAAAATATTGTCCCAGAAAATACCAACCTTCTAACACAAGAAAATTAGGCAAATGCTGGAACCCTGCGATTTTGAATGTGCCCATTTTTTGAACACAACCAATATTTCGGATAACTTTTGAAATAGTTGTTTTTCCTTGTGTAATAAAACTTTTATTTCTAAGAAAGACGTTATGAGTCTCTATATACGCAAAAATATTAAACAAGTACAATTATGAAGGAGTTTCGAATATTTTGGGTACTCAAACGATAAGAGTAGTAATCTATCGTAGGATTGTATAGATCCCCAATCCTCCTTTTATTCGGAAAAAATGAAGAAACACACAAATAGGGGGATAAAATAGAATTTTTGAAAAGAAAAATAAAGAAAACCAGTGAAAATTTAAATGACAGTTACAATCAATTGAATACAATTAATTCATTAACTATATTGTTAACTATGCAACCAGCTTACAATTTATTTAACTATTAAAACAAAAACAATCTTATGTACAAAGTATGAGTACTAAAAAGTTCCGTGAAATAGGTGGGGAGGGTTATAAGCAGATTTCTTATAGCAAGTCTTCAAATTTCCAGAGGGGCATTTTAGTTAGGGAATATTTTAGGAGTTATACGATAATGTTTTTGTGATAGAAAACTCTGCACAATGCCCAAGATATGCAATATTTCTCTTTCTATGACAAAGAGAATCTACATCTGTATCTGTACTCCGTGGAGCACCAAGGATTCCGTGGAAGCATAGAAAACTTAAGGACACTTTCATAAATATTAGTCCACTATTCCAAATGTACATATGGGTCCTACCTAAAGCACACATATTAAAAGTGGCAGAGGCTCTTTGATCAAATTATTTCTAAAACAGTGCTCCGCGGGACAAAACGTGTGGAAAAGGGGTGGGACAGTCCAGTGGTTAAAGCAAGGATGTTGCACTCGGACGACCCGAGTGTCCAAAGTTCCAGCCGCTGCCCAAACTGTATCCGTGTTTACGCGAAAGACGGACGCATTAAACATGTGGGAGGTGGGACCGTATGTCCTTCAGGTAGGTTGGTGGTAGAATAAGAAAGGTAATGTCCTTGTCAATGTTACCCCCACTGAGAATTATTTTCACCAGGTTTTATTTGTCGAAACGTCAATATTTAGGAACAGTTTCAAAAACATGGTTTTGGTGTAAATAGCATCTATGATTAGTATATCTCTAGCTGAAATCTGAGTGTTACGAAAAATGTAAAATTTTGGGCGCAAAGAGAAACACTAAAAGGTTTATACCAAATAGATGGAGTAGGTACAGAATGCTTTGCGGACTAGAAACAATTTAAAAATTCGATTTTTTCTATCTGTGTAGAAAAAACTTTAAAAAACAGCGTGTATACATGTTTACCATGCATAGCACTCTTGTTTAAAGATTTAGGATTATCTCAGTGTGCAGTTAAATGTTGCAAATTGTGCAAGTATCAATTTTCTAACCTGCAAATACTAAAGACGTAACCTAACGTGAAGATATAAATGATCGATTTGTTTCTAAGAAAAATAGTTCGCAGGAGGTGCAATAGATGGAGCGGTCTATAGATAAGTTTGGGGAATGACTGCGCCATCTATTGCTCATCCCAAGAACTATATTTCTTCGTAACTAAACAATCATTTACGTCTTTTTCGAGTAGGAGAAGTTTTAGTATTTTAGTTGCAAATAAAAAATATCATGTTTCAACACACATTAGGTTCAGATTGTATGTCAGATTCAACATTCTCAATTTTATTTGCGAATGCACAGTTCTATGTGGTTAAAAAACTAAAGTTTCTACGTATAACAGCTCGTGTTTTATTCAGTCGTCAAAAATTATTGCTATCATTTATAATCCACCCAGTTATTATATATCTGAAAAAGTCTTTAGTTCCGTTCACCATATTCATAATGGTTTAGATCATAAAATGCACGTCAGCACGCAGGGAATGATTAGGCAAATTATTTTCACCAGGTTTTATTTGTCGAAACGGCAATGTTTAGAAACAGTTTTAGTATTGTTTCAGATTGGTTTGATCAATTTCAATGACTGAACAAATGAAAAAATTATATTTTTTCTTTGTCTAAAATGATCCCTATATTTTAATTCTCATATTCTATATAGTTTAATTTCCCTTATATTTTTACCTCCTCCTCGTTTCCTAATCAACCAAAAACGTCCATGTTATTTTTCCTGTATTTAGATTTAGATACTTCTGAAAGTATTTTCAAATGTCTGTTTATTACTTTTCTAACTAAGAAATAAAACGAAAATTTGTTATTTTACTTCTTCTCAAATTAAAAATGTGATAATTTTCTCTCAGTCTCGATGTGTCCGATTTTTTGATACCCCGCTCGAATATCGTTATTTTTTAAATCTTCCCAACCCATTTTATTACTCATACTCGTTCTCTTTTTGTAATTAACCTGAAATTTCAGCGATATTTTTCCCGTTTGGGGGTTAGAGTTTGGGTTTGTCGCCAAATAAATTTTCCAATTTTTTTCCTCCATTGTTGTACAAAATGAAGAAAATCACACTATCTCTTTCTAATCTTTCTCCGCTGTTTTTCTCCAGTGACTGTAACATAGAGAAAAACAATATTTTTTTCCTAAGTATCGATGTCGGATTTTTTGATTCCCCACTCGATTCGATAATTTTAGTTATTTCTTTAATTTTAAAACCTCATATTCTCTCACTACCTACATTTTTTAATCAACTTCTTTCTTAAATCGACTAAAAGCGTACTTGTTATTTTTTTTTTTATATTTAGATTAGGATTACTAAAAGCTGTTTCACAATTTTTCATTTATTACTTCTTCAAAAGCTAAGAAAAAAACGAAAATTTTATTTTTTTTTTTCAGTTCCCCCTCCCCCTCCCCCTCCCTAGTGCAATCAAAAAAGAAAAATTTAGCATTTTTTACCATGTTTTCATATACTTTTTTCTTTAATATCCTACTATAACCTAAAACTTCATATTCTCTCACTACCTACGATTTTTAATCGACTTAAAGCGTACCTGTTATTTTTTTTATATATTTAGATTAGGATTACTAAAAGCTGTTTCACAATTTTTCATTTATTACTTCTTCAAAAGCTAAGAAAAAACGAAAATTTAATTTTTTTTCAGCTCCCCCTCCCCCTCCCCAGTGCAATCAAAAAAAAAAAATTTAGCATTTTTTACCATGTTTTCATATACTTTTTTCTTTAATATCCTACTATATTATATTTGTTTATACATATTTTATTTTTGGCCGAAACCTCTCTAAATCTACATTTACATACACATTTTGTTACGTGAACAAACTAGAGGGGGATTACAGACTAATACAGGCATCTGTAAATAGGATACCAGTTTTTTTAAATTTCGAAACTCTTAATATAAAAAGTTGATAGTTATCTCCAAATTTTGAATGCAATCGATTTTAGCATCTACCTGAAAAAATTCTTCATACGCCCATGTGACAGAGCCAGTCAGGTTTTCTTAAACACAAAAACATATATTTTTTAGAAATTTATTAAAATATGTGTATTTATAAAAGTTGTTTGATATATAATTTTTTTATCTTTGCAATGCTGTCTGTATCGAAACTATATCGTACTAATAAAGCATCGAAATTAATATTTTCGATCTCTATCGGTTCGAATGAAAAAGTGAACAATTTTATCTCCAATTGCACTTATCGTTCGAACGTAAAGTGAACAATCCTAATTAATGAAATCTCTAACCTAACGAACATTTTTTTTTAAATCTTTTTTAAATTTTTTTAAATTTTTTTTAGATTAAGAGCCAATGTTCCTATATCTGAATTTTACAATGAATATAAGCTCACGTTTAAAAACTCCTGCTACGCCATAGTTTCACTTTTAGGAACTTGAAAATAGGTGGCAGCACCAACAACCGTGCAAAAGGCGGTGAATCGTGACTGAAAAGTTTTAGCCTTCCAATAACTCAAAAACCAGGCCCGGCTCTAGGTATTTTGCCGCCCCAAGCAGAAAGCAATTTGGCCGCCCCCTCCCTGAAATTCAATTTTGTATTAACCTTTATAAATGCAATAGAATAGAGAAACACTGCTATATCGCCAGTTTTTAGTCAATTTTGTTCCAAATGTTTTTCAAGTGAATGGATCTTTCGTAGGATTAAATCTTTTGATTTTTTCCGTTTTAAATAAAAACAAAATGTGCAATATCTCAACGAAATATATTAGCATCATATAAATGATGCTATTCAATTTTAGATTTAAAAAAATCTGTTTTCTGATGCATGTCTTTCCATATATATTAATACATTTTATTATTAAACATATTTTATTATTTAATCATGAATGATGTGTGTGTGTCTGTCTGTTCCAACTTCTTTGATGGCATTTCAACATACTTTTCTATGTTCTAGAGAGCTGACATTTGATATCTCTAGGACATACTATAAATAATACAACAGCGTAGTCTAGTAGAGCATTTTAATCTATTAAAGTTTGTCACATCCTCAAAATATAGAACCAGTATTTTTTTTTTCTATGAAATGGCCATTAATATAAAATAGTGAAAAAAAGACTTGAGGGGTTGTACCGAAGTTACGTCCGCAACGTAGAATACGTCTTATCACATGGCTGTTTGTAAATAAAGCAACTGCTTACATAAACATTTCATTTATTTCTACAAACTGCCAACTGTGGTCTAATAAGTTATAAAGTTATTTATTACGAAATGTTAATTAAGTACCAGAATAAAAGAAATAAAATTTAGCAATTTGATTATCGCTTGATCATTTTTATCTCATTTCGCAATCGATCGCATTCATCTCTTGAGCGTGTCACCCCTCACAACACGCGTACATCCTCGGCCTAACACTTGGTACCACTGCCGTCCCCCTCCGACTATTACACGCCAAGCTACAATCCTTCAGAATCTCACTCTTTTTCGTCACACCCGATTTGCTGACATAGTCCCCATGCCAGGCGCCGACAAAGACGTTATCATACATCAAAAGTATCCAATATTCAACACATATATATATATATATATATATATATATATATATATATATATATATATATATATATATATATATATATATATATATATATATATATATATATATATACAATAAAAATAATTTGAAAATCCAATGAAAGAATAGAAAGAAAATGAAATATATATATATATATATAACACTGCCAAGTTTAACTGTATAAATTGAGTTCCATGTTTTTTGTACTTTGCAGTAGAATTAAATGATTTTTTTTTTTAATTTAGAGTTCCCATTTATCAAAGATTTCTTATGATTTGCCTCCATTGAAGCTGTTATGAATAAAATCATTTAGCCGAAAATCAAAGTTTCTATATTTATTCGTTTTTAGAAAACAATTACAAAAATTAAAGCTTCTCTCATAACTAGATATGGCTGAAAATCAATAGGATTTTATTGATACCGATTTGGTATGCTTCTATTATGTAACTCGCTTCATTATTTCGAGATATGTATCTCTACCTGTAGGAAAGTAAAATTTTCTAATATCTCTAGAACGACTAATGATAACTACTAAACAATGTTGTCCATTTCTTTCCAGTTAGAAGTACCTACAAATCATTTATTCCTTTAACAATAGTGAGTAGTATATATAATGCAAAAACAAAGTCTATTTTAAATCAAAAATTTGCAATACCTCAAAACACACATTTTATTGTGCTGTAAATGGTAATTTAAAAAATGAAATATTACATATAAAATTAATAATTTTGTAACAAATTATAATAGAATCATTTAAAAAAATATTTTTTTTTAATTATCGAAATAAGAGAATTTGAAGATTCTAGCCTTCAAGAAAAATAAGAAGCTGTCAGTTATTGATTGTATACCAAATATATTTTAATTTGCTTAATTTGTTCGATAAAGTAAAATTTTTAATGAGAACTTCTAACCAATGGTATTCATTTACTCCCTGTTAAAAGTAATTGCAAAATTTGTAATAACTTAATAATACTGATTGTATTTAATTTTTTTATTTTTCCTGTTTCAAGTAAAAAATGCAAAATATCTCGAAAACGGTGCGTATTAGCGTCCTATATAAATGATAATATTCGCTTTTCAGTGAAAATTGAATTAAATATTTATTTTTGTAACATTTTTAAACATTATACTTTTCATGCTCATCTTATTTTTTATTTTAAGTTCGAAAAATTGATGGCTTTCTTCTGTCCCATTCACCCAAAAATTAATGAATCTCTGATATTTATTGATTGAAAAAGTATTACTGAATTGTATTCTATTTTATTGATTTGTTATAGAGATATCATTGCCAAAGACTTGGTGTTTCATTCAGAAATACATTTGGGAGAGCGAACCCCCTTCCCGAAACATCCTCCACCCCACCCCCCGTCGCCCGATACATTTTATGTTACCGGACCAAATGCTAATAAATTCAGAAACTCACAAAATACTTTTTGTGCATTTAACCTAGTTTCTACTTCTTATGTGGCAGCATTTGAATTATTTTTACAATTTTATTTCATGATTGACTATTTTCAGAATGAAATTTTGTAATTATAATTCAATTTACATTATTTTAAATTTTTTCTTCTTGTTTAGCCGGAGCAAGTTTTTCTCGCAATGTTTAAATACGTATTTGCTATACATATTCATTACTTCCATATATATATATATATATATATATATAATAATTACTTCTATATAGTAGCTAAAATTATATTAGATAATTTGCCCCCTTTGAGATTTCATTTTCTCTCTTCCCCTCAGACAAAATGTCCTGAAAGAAAAACTGCACAGATGCAGATATCATTTAAAATATGGTTAATTAGTATTCAAGGATGCTTAACACTGATAAATTTATCAAAATCCGAGAGTCCGATGTTTGATCCCCATCACAATACTTTTCCTTTTCTATGTATTGCAGGAAAATAAATTAGATATAAAAAGGATATTTTTGTAACTCTTGTGATATTTATTATACTTCCCTCGCTAAATAGAAGTAAGTATTTGCACATATCATTTTTAAAGATCTATGCGCTTTTGAAGGGACTAATTACAAAACACAAAATAAATATTCTTTAGTTTTTTGTTGTCGATCGGTCTGTCGGTCAGTCTATTGCTAAATCGAGGTACCCTGCTGTTCTTCGAAACTACTGAACCAAATGAAGTCAAATTTTGAACATAATCAAGCTGCTGTTACTCGATACAGTGAATAACGTCACGATTTATTATTTTTTTAATTTTTCACTACTCATTCGCAATTTGAGCAAATGTCGTTTTCGTAACATTACAATACTACTACTCAATCGACTGAAATAAAATTTTCTGAAAGAATATGGCTTGTTATATGCTTGAAAAAATATTCTAAGAGGACATTTCTATGCGCCACACTGCAAGTATAATATAAAAAATATAAGAAAAGTACATGCTTAAAATGCAAAAATTAAAACTTCCAATTAAATAGTAACATAATTGAAGTAATTTAGAAATTTAAGAAATTTACAGTATTTTTCTTTTACTTCTTATTTACCAGAAAGAACGAAAATTCTTTGAGGTTCATCATCTTTTTCTGATGACTTAAAATAAAAAATTAGAAAAATTAGAGTTCTACATGTGAGACAGTTGGCTTAGAAAATAAATTTTGATTGATTTCCAATTAATTTTAAAAACTAAATTCCTCCCTATTAACTTTCGTTGTAAATACTCCAATGCTAAAGAATGTTATATTCCATTGAATTTTTACTCCATAACTTAAACTCAGAATATAATATATGTAAATTACATTTTTATGATCCGATATATTTCGTTTAAAGAATTTAAGTTTATAAAATACAGAGGTTTTAAAGCACCGACATGTGAATATGTTGAATATTGTCTTTGTTTTAAAAATTACCCCATTCAAATTATAGTAGTTATTATTCAAATTATAGTAGTTATTATTCAAATTAAACAAAGCTTTAGCTGAAATCCTGATAACCAAAAATTTGAATTATTAAAAAAAAAAATAGAAATTGCCCGTAAATAGCGTAAGTAATATTGATATATACTTTCAATTTAAGTATATTACCAAAAGTATTTTCCTTAATTAATTGCTTAATAAATAGATCTAAATGACATAAATTAAAAAGGCCTTAAGCCAATTAATAAGTAAACTTCTAGTATAATATTCAGAATTGTTTCAAGTGATGTTCTCTTAATAGATAGTCTTATCGCTTAAAGGTGATGTGAGATTATATTTACCACCAAGCAATTAAATGTCACCGTATATTTAATAACCTGTACCTCATAGACGTTTCTAATGGCTGGGTTTTCCAATCAATTACATTATCATTGTACTCTATCATTATCGGAATAGAGCTTCACAGTTTCACTAAATGACTTGTCCGCTGTTGATCACGTGCTCTGGTATTTGTATGGCAAATATATAAATATGATTAAGCATAATAATCGCGTTTCTCTATGTCTTATCCCATTGGTATATACAAGTAAGTTAATAGATGTAGTGTACAGTAAGCAGTGTTGTGTCGGAACGGACCTGAAAGGAACGTGTTCCCGAGGGCGAATTCGGTTTCTTTCGAAACGTGACATTTTTTTGGATTTTGACATAACGATCACGTTCTTTTTAACGTTCCTTTTGAAATATTTTCGTAATACAAGTACAGAGGAAATTAACTACCATGGAATTTGCTCAAGAATGAATTCTACAGTTTAACAAATATTAATAATACTATACATTCTCCCAAATTGTCTTACGCTCTGAGAAAACCTGTTTGAAATAGGCTCAAAAGTAGTCATAAGGATATTTGAGTCTAATAGAAACTTCTGAAAACAAACATTATTCAATGCTTAATTATTTTACTCTAAATTAGAAAATCCGTATAGGTCGTAAAAGAAATAAATCTTTTACGGCAAAATGAGGAAATCTGTCGGAGACGAGAACTTCATTGTAGTTTAGTAATGTTTCGTTTTGGATTGTATATTTTGGACACATGTTAGGTTAATCCGTTCCACCCATTATTCTGTTGTAGTTTCCCATTATTCATGCTTTCTATTTTATTCAATTCAAGAGGTCCGAGTTCTATCCCTAGTTTCAGTCGAATTGGTTTTTGAAGGAAATATATGTATAATAATGTACAACTTGCAAAGTGATAACGACTGGTGTGGGGTACATTCCATTTGGCTTTCTTTTACAGGAGCAGAATGTAAGGTAATTTGGGGGGGATTTCTTACATGGTCGGAAGGGCGAGCTGATAGCATTTCGGGTCACAATCTAGGAAGACTGGAGTGGGACAGCCCAGAGGTTAGTGCGCGGGGATTACACTCGAACGATCCGAGTTCGATTCCTCTGCCCAAGTTATCTCCGTATTCAAGCCAAGTACGGGCACGTTAAATATGTGAATCCATAAGTCATTCCGATAAGTTGGTGGAAGGGGGAGGAGGGTACGGTTCCCGTAGATGCTGTCCCCACTGGGTTCCGATCTAAATTGGGTGACACTTTCCAGCCGTCCAAACAGATATCGTACACTTTTGGGTAGATCGGGCGGTCTGGGTCAAAGAAGAGGAATCTAGCAAGACTGGGTTCAATCCCCGATTCCCACTCCATAAGGTTTTGGAGAAGAAAATAAATTTAAAACTCTAGAATTGGCGTCCGAGTTAATATGTAGTGTGATATTAAACGGGTGGTGTTGGTGGACGAGTTTTGACTCCTCCCGATCTTTTTCATAGAAGCAGAATGTAAGGTATTTCGAGTGAATTTCTTGCATGGGCTTAGTGGAGAAGTTGGTAGTATTTTAAGTCACAGTCCAGAAAGCACGGGTATGAACCCTAGTTTTTTCCGTATGTGTTTCTGGAAATAAAAATAAGCGTAAAACTTTATGACTGGCGCCCGAGATAACATATAATAGTGCGATATTTAACAAATGAGATTGGAGGGTAGACATCCCCCGATCGCGTTTCCTGGAAGCAGGATAAGAAACAATTTAAGACTATTCCTTACAACACCAGAGTGGTGTGGTAAGTAGCGTTTGAGGTCACAGTTTCAGAGACCAGGGTTCTAACGCCGGCTTCCGTGGCACTTGTTTCTAAAAATAAAAATAAGAGTAAAACCCTTCAATTGGCGATTGATATAAAATATATGCGATATATTGCACAATCCAGGCTATACTTCTCACCCTTTGGAAAAGGATAATGTTATGCCTGCCTTCGGACAATTTCATGTGTCAGGATGGTACATTTCCATAATTCCTTATTATGACAAAACTCTGATACTTTGCATATCCATCTTTATATAGAAAAAAGAGATTTAAAAGTCAGGATTTACCGTCAAAATACAAAACTATTACATAAAGTATTTTTTCTCGTGAATGGAACGAACGAGAATGATTTTAACAAATGTATTGCATGATATTACATATGATAAGTGAATGACATATGAAATGACATAGGACATGACATATGAATACATATGAAAAGTATTACATATTTCACAATATCTAATATTTTTTTAATTTTATGCGATATTTTATGAAATTTACTTGATAAAACTGCAATGTTTCAAGAACGACTCGTGCTAGCGCACTAAAATTTATGTCAATCATTTTCTAATAAAAAATTACATAGCAAATTTATATTCACGTAACATTATTGAAGGTTATGTTTTTTCATGTTTTTTTTTTCAAAGTTTCATTCGAAAATTTAGAGGTGTTCTAAACATGGATTACATTTAAAATCAATAGGCCTCCAGCATTCACTGATTGTAATTTTTGTACCAAATTCAATTCGAAATGTTCCGTTCGTTTTTGAGATATCATCTCCACAGGCTCACGGACACACACATACATACTTACACGCACACACACACATACATACTTGCACGCACACACACACTTTTGCAAGCACACACACTTTTACAGACACACACGCACACACTTTTACACACACACACACACACACACACACACACACTTTTACACACACACACCCAGCCGGACGTCCATTTTGCTACTCATGTCTTCGGACGAGTCGGTCGTTCTGGGCTTTCGACACACACACCCAGCCACACGTTTGATTGCCGTAAGGCCTAGGGTTGGCTGTGTGGCCTGGGCCTTCAACACACACACACACATATAATTACTTCCCGGCCGTCCAAACAGTTACCTTACACCTTTCTGGTAGGTCGGACGGTCTGGGTCTCAACAACAACTTCATAATTGCACCCACACAAACTTACACCCACACACGTACTTACACACACACAAACTTATACCCACACACATACACAAGAATACACATACTTACACACACACACACACATATACCCACACACATACACAAAAACACACATACTTACACAAAAACACACATACTTACATACACACACATACTGACATCACCTTAAAAGCGATCGATTCGAGTTCATGCGTGTCTGAAACGGGCTCTATCGTCGAAAACTCGAAGTCAAGTTTTCTATCTCATCACAGTACTTTCCCTATACATTCTACTATGTATATAGGAAAAGTAAAAGGACTAGAAACACTGATATAAATGATATCTAACCCCGTAGCCCCTATCCCATTGTTGATCCTCTTTCCGGGATACTATCTAAACCTATTCAGTTGCTCAATGGATAAAACGTTAACTGGGGAAATCTTCAGATATTGTCAAGTGTATGATTAGAATATATGTGTTTGCTACTGTAGAAAATTTCTTTTATAATATTTTTTATCTCGAAAATCTTTGTATTTCTTATATTTCCAACCAGAAAACAATTGACATTTTCTAGTTTCTTCTTTCTAGGAAAGAAATCTCAAACAATCTGTTTACATTGTATAGATTGATATAATTTCTATCCCACACCTCGAAGAAAATATTAAAAATCAAACTCACCCCTCCTCGTGTTTTTATTTATAGAATCCCCCCCTCCTCAAGTATCATCTTTCACATTTCTTACCTCGTATCCCGAAGTTTTCAGAACACGTTTCTAAATATCCTGCTTTATCTCGAACACATTGCGTGCCCAGAAATCTGAAGCTTGCAACTGAAAGTTAATCTTCAAATTTCGAAAACGTAAAGTGATTCGGGGTTTTATACCTTACGTGTCAACAAAGTTTTCAAATTTTCTCCCCTCTATGTTTCGAATTTTGTGCGATATGCGCCATCAATCCTTTTAACGTTTAAAAGTTTTAATAACAGTTTTAATAAACTCTGAAGAATAAATTCATCATATCGGAGACGTTGAAACATGATTGCTTGCTTGACTTATTATTCAAATCGCTTTACTTTCCCTACAACTTTTAGTATATGTAAAGGGAAATTATTGGGATAGCATTAAAGGTACACCTCGAATTTTGTACGAATTTTGCACGAATTTTTACTAAACACGAATCAACCATGTTTTCAATGCAGTGTGTGTATGTATGTCTGTCCATTTGCATGTGTGCCCGTATGACAATTTGTTGGCGGAATATCGCTGAAACAAATCGAGCAAATTGGTTGAAATTTGTCTGCTACTATTTCATATACGATCTAAGACTATATAAACGTCAGACGCTAATTGATTTTTGTTGAGCTTAGAATATAGAAAGGTCTCAGATTTTTAAACACTTATTTTTCGAAAATAAAAAAAAATTACATAAACATAAATATTTTAAAACATTTTTTTGTATAGGCTTTATTACTTTGCTTATATACATAATGTATAAGGAAAGTATTGTGACGGGATCGAAAATTCGAATTCGAGATTTCGACGGGAGAGCACGTTTCAAGCATCCCTGATCACGAATCAAACATTTTTGAAGTGATGTCTGTGTGTGTGTATGTGTCAGTGAGTCTGTGGAGACGATAACTGACGAACGAATGGACCGATTCGAACGAAATTAGGTACAAAAATCACAATCTATAAACACTGGAAGTCTATTGTTTTTAAACGTAATCGAATGTTCAGAACCCCCGTAAATTTTCCAGTGAAATTTTGAAAAAATCGTCAAAAAATCAAAACCGCAGATAAAGTTACGCAAATAGACATTTCTTATGTAATTTTTCATTAGAAAACGATTAACATAAATTTTAGAACTCTAACATGAACCGTTCTTGAGATATTGCACATTTTTCAAAAAAATTATCATAAAGTCATATAAAATAAAAAAATATATTTCCTATTGAAAAACATGTTCACTTTTCATATGTAATACCATGCGATAAATTGGGTGACATCATTTTCGTGGATCCAGCTCGTTCCATTCATGAAAAAATATACTTTGAGTAATACTTTTGTGTTTGAACGCCAATAGTCATTTATCTGCTGTAAGAATAACTTATTTCTTAGTGCATAACGCTTGGCGAGATTTTGGCGGCGAATTTGGCAGAATGTCGCCAACTTGGCGACTGTTTGAAACGTTGTCAAATTAACGAAAATCTCGCCAAATGGATTAAAATGACGCTAAATCAATGAAAATGACGACTAATTGTCGAAAATTCAATATCTTGGAAAGAATATAAATATCTAATATAAGAAAAACCTATTACTTTCCTTATATACATAATGTATAAGGAAAGTATTGTGACGGGGTCGAAAATTCGAATTCGAGTTTTCGACGGGAGAGCACGTTTCAAGCATCCCTGATCACGAATTAAACATTTTTGCAGTGATGTCTGTGTGTGTGTGTATGTGTGTGTGTGTGTGTGTGTGTGAAAGTATGTGTGTGTGTGTGTCAGTGAGTCTGTGGAGACGATAACTAACGAGCGAATAGACCGATTCAAACGAAATTTGGTACAAAAATCACAATTTGTAAACACTGGAAGTCTATTGTTTTTATACGCAATCGAATGTTCAAAATCCCCCTAAATTTTCGAATGAAATTTTGAAAAAATCGTCAAAAAATCAAAACCGCTAATAAATTTACGCAAATAGACATTTCTTATGTAATTTTTCATTAGAAAACGTTTGGCATAAATTTCAGAACGCTAACATGAACCGTTCTCGAGATATTGTACATTTTTAAAAAAAAATTATCGAAAAGTTATATAAAATACAAAATAAAAATATTTCCTATTGAGAAACATGTTCACTTTTCATATGTAATACCATGCGATAAATTTGTTGACATCATTCTCGTGGATCTAGCTCGTTCCATTCATGAAAAAATATACTTTGAGTAATACTTTTGTATTTGAACGCCAATAGTCATTTATCTGCTGTAAGAATAACTTATTTCTCCGTCCATAACGCTGGGCGAGATTTTGGCGACGAATTTGCAGAATGTCGCCAACTTGGCGACACATTTAATTGTTGCCAAATTAACAAAAATCTCGCCAAATTGATAAAAATGACGCTAAATCAATGAAAATGACGACAAATTGAAGAAAATTCAATATCATGGAAAGAATATAAGTATCTACTATAAGAATAACGTTTTTTTAGCTGTAAAAGTAGTAAATTCATTAGATTATATAAGGAAAGTCATGTGTTGCCTACATCAGATTTTTTTTTACTGTAAAAGTAGTAACTTCATCGCATTATATAAGGAAAGTCATGTGCTGCCCACATGATTTTTTTTAATATAGGAACGACAGCATTTACAGAACGTTAAAATGCACTGTTCTTGAGTTATTACATGATTTTGATCTTAAATGTAGAGAATCATAAAAAAATGATTACAGGTATGCTCAATTATATCAAATGAGTGTCAACTTTTAACCAGAGATAATTATACACATCTTTAAGAGTTATTATTAGAACATGAGCTTGAATGTCTAACATGTCGAAGTGTCAAATATTATTATTTTCCACAGCGAGTGCAATAACTCTAGAAAAAATCAAGTGATTGCCTTGAAATTTTAATCTAAAATAATAAAAATACTAATAAGATTCTAACTTAAAATATTATTTAACTGCACTATTTCTTCTTTTATATCTGCAGAAAAAACTGCATGTTAGGTACATCAAATTTTTCATTATTTATTTGTTTCATCATTCTAATGTTTTGGGTAAGAGGTTTCAGAAATGTTTTGGGTAGAAATCTTCTCTTCCAATCTCCATATTTACAAAATGTTCAAATAATTTTGCCTCGATTTCAAGATCGTGATATAAATAATCATGCATCATCATCATGACACGATTTCAAAATGTTTTAGTAATTTTGCCTCGATTTCAAAAAATTTTGCATCGATTGCAAAAAGGTCAAATAATTTTACCTCGATTGTACACTTGTCAAGGGATTTTACCATGAACACTAAATGTTCAAGTAATTTAGCCACAATAGTTCTAGTAATTTGGACACGATGGCAAAATGTTCAAATAATTTAGACACGATTAAAAATAGTCAAGTAATTTTGACAAGATTGCAAAATTGTGTAATTAGAGGCTAAAAATCACCACGACTAGGGATTGTTTCGCTGTTCAAGTAATTAATTTCTAAAGTGTGCTATTATGTATATGTATAACACTAGTACTCAGTTTTATTCATGGAGGTCAACTTAATTGAGAATGAAATAAGTTAAAGAGATGACATTTTGTTGAAGATCGATTGTTAGCTATAGTTAATAATATATTCTAAATTCCAGTTCCATGTTAAATGCAGCTATGTAAAATGCAGTTCTTAAAGAGTTCAAGTGGCATTTTACTTCAAAATTGCGAAGGATATACAGATAATTTAAAATGCTTAATAAATTTGAGCTGTAGCTTGCTTGTGAGCCATAAATGTTAATTGCAATTCGTAATTATGGCAGACTGCTCATTTAGAATGTATCTTTATAACACAATTTGGCTTTATTAAATTTCAATTTATGAAATGGGGATGAAAAATCTAAACCATATATTTACTTTCCTTATATACATAATGTATAAGGAAAGTATTGTGACGGGGTCGAAAATTCGAATTCGAGTTTTCAACGGGAGAGCACGTTTCAAGCATCCCTGATCACGAATCAAACATTTTTAAAGTGATGTCTATGTGTGTGTGTGTGTGTGTGTGTGTGTGTGTGTGTGTGTGAGTCTGTGGAGACGATAACTGACGAACGAATGGACCGATTCGAACGAAATTTGGAGCAAAAATCACAATCCGTAAACACTGGAAGCCTATTGTTTTTATACGCAATCGAATGGCCAACCCCCCCCCCTAAATTTTCGAGTAAAATTTTGAAAAAATCGTCAAAAAATCAAAACCGCTAATAAAGTTACGCAAATAGACATTTCTTATGTAATTTTTCATTCGAAAACGATTGGTATAAATTTTAGAACGCTAACATAAACCGTTCTCGAAATATTGCACATTTTTCAAAAAAATTATCAAAAAATCATATAAAATAAAAGAAAAAATTTCCTATTGAGAAATTTGTTCACTTTTCATATGTAATACCATGCGATAAATTTGGTGATATCATTCTCATAGATCTAGCTCGTGCCATTCATGAGAAAAAATACTTTGAGTACTACTTTTGTATTTGAACACCAATAGTCATTTATCTGCTGTAAGAATAACTTATTTCTCCTTCCATAACACTTGGCGAGATTTTGGCGACGAATTTGGCGGAATGTCGCCAATTTGACGACTTTTTAAAATGTTGCCAAATTAACGAAAATCTCGCCAAATGGATGAAATTGGCGCAAAATCAATGAAAATTACGACTCATTGACGAAAATTCAATATCTTAGAAAGAATATTAGTATCTACTATAAGAAAAACCTATTTTTTTACTGTAAAAGTAGTAAATTCACTGCATTATATAAGGAAAGTCATGTGTTGCCCACATCAGATTTTTTTATTTCCCTTTTCGTTCACCAACGGAACTCGATTAATAGCTAGCTAATTGAAAAGACAGTTTAGCTTAAAATCAAAAATCTTATTCAATACTCTGTCAGGTCCCCCATAAACCATCACAATTTAAGTGAAATCATAAAATATAATCGCTGAAACTGCTAAATTAAATAAAATGAAAATTTGAAAACTTATTTCAAGCAGCAAACAGTTGATATAAACCGATTTCGGAAGCAAACATGGTATTTATCTTCAGGACAAAAAAGCCACCTTAGTCAATGCAATAGAAATTTCACCAGAAACGTCAGATATTTTTAGGGAAAGAAAACTTCATCATTGCTTTCAATTCTAATCTTTAACATATTTTTTTTTCAAAAAAAAAAAAAATTCTGAATAATATATTTTGTGCACTCCAGCCTCAAGAAGCATAATTCGATTTTTTAACTAGAACCTCTCTGTATAATTTCATAAAGTCCGAATTGCTATGAAATCATCTCATTTTAGTTTTAAAAGCGTAGCATTTATGTATTCTAAAAGATATTCATTATATATTTATTCATAGATATTCATTATATATTTATACATAGATACTCATTATATATTTATTCATAGATATTCATTATATATGTATTCATAGATATTCATTATATATGTATTCATAGATATTCATTATATATGTATTCATAGATATTCATTATATATGTATTCATAGATATTCATTATATATGTATTCATAGATATTCATAATATATTTATTCATAGATATTCATTATATATTTATTTATAGATATTCATTATATATTTATTCATAGATATTCATTATATATTTATTCACAGATATTCATTATATATTCATTCATAGATATTAATAATATATTCATTCATAGATATTAATAATATATTCATTCATAGATATTAATAATATATTCATTCATATATATTAATTATATATTAATAGAAGATGTTGTTGCTTTTTAACACTATTATTTGATTCATGTTGCTGATACGTGTTTTTGTCATTTTACGTACGTGTGTTAATATCTTATTTTTCTGCTCTTTGATGGGAAACATCTTAGGGTACAGTGAAAGAGTTAATCCTGAAAGAAATGTGACAGGGAACAAACGGCATTATGCAACGGAAATGACACCATATTGTTACGTATACTTAACATAAAACCATTGCAATAATGTAAAGTTCTAGGTTACTTGACCTTGTCGTCAAATCCGCTGTTCTCGTTAAAGAATTTGGCAAAATATTCCCAACTTGGGGGCTTTTGGCGAGTTCTGGGAACTTTTTGAATATTGTACTTTGACTAAGAACTTCACGAGTTACGTGTTTTTTCCAGAACTTTTTACAGAGATATAAGCTCGCCATCGTTCATTTGCGTTGTTGACGTTATGCGAGTAAAAACATCTGCCGAAGCCACTGCAGAAGACAATGTATAATTTCTCTTTTGATTATATATACCCGTTAAGCTGTATTATAAAAAATACTGGTAAAAAAGAGTAAAAATTTTATTCTTTATCTATGTGACCTCTGTGCATCAATATCTGCGTTATACGTCAGTATGCAATTATAGCTTGCACTGACTGCACAGTCGCGTGAATGCAAATATTAAATCCAAACGATTCATTATCGATAACTTTGTGGTCTGATTGGGTCGAAATAAACTGCATTCTGTTAGCCTATCCAAACTGTATAATTTGAAACAAATCAGAAATTTTTTAAAACCAAAAAATAACGAAATCTTTCCTAGGTACCTTGTGGAACCTGCACAAGCAACTCATATCAAACTCTTCCCACTCGAAATATGCGAAAGAAGAGATCTTTAACATAAATCAATAACGAGTAACAGCGTTACTCACTATTTTATTTTTCTATAAGGTATGTAATTTAAATATGTGTTTTGTTTTCAACACTTTACACACACTGCTTAAATACAACAAAGTTGAAAAGTGTTTATGACTTTGTTCATTCTGTCTGTCTAACTACCTGCCTGTCTGTCTGTCTGTTAGCACGATAACTGCTGTAAAAATGACTTAATCAAAATGAAATTTTAGTATGTTGTTCAGACGGTCTATAGGACCTATGGGAATATAAATGAATAATATCATCCAATTAGTTTTGGATTGAACCCGGGTTTAAAAAATGAAATACATTGAACCCTATGGAATCTAATTTTTCAATCATTTTTTAAGCGGATTCAAAATTCTCAAATTGCTTCGAAAATTTTAGGTAATATTTAAATTGTTCCATAAAATATATAAAAAAAATTCAGCGAAATATATTCAGTAGTTTTTTAAATAAAAATTAAAATAATAATTACACCTCTTATATGAAACGATCACGTGACCATGATATGAAAAGATCACATGACCCACTTCAAAATGATATATGGCATCCATCTTGTTTCAAAATCGTGATTTTTTAAGTCCTTTTTAATTCATATTGAGTGTTGTATCCGTCTTAGAACTACTTTATTTTTGCTTAAATTCTGTGCATCTACATACTGAAACAAATACAATACAATATATTTAAATACAATATATTTAAGTTTAATAAATACAATATAATACGCAAATACAATATATTTAAATTTAAATGATTATCCAAATTTGATTATTTCTACAACGAAGCCTATTTTTCACTTATGAAAAATGTAAACAGCAAAATATGTAGAATGAGTTATATTAGAATTGCTGTATTTCTTTAGCACAAAATAATTTAGCCCATGGAGTCTGCATGGCTGATATGAATGGAATATTAATTGATTTTATAAAGAGAAGGACGATTTTTTTCGATGAAGTTTTAAGCATAAAGTTTAATTACTTGTAGCTCCATGGTCTTAATTTTTAAATAAAATAAATTATTATAGTATTGTGATGAATGAAATGAATGGGAGAAAGTTATGAATGAAATGCTGTTTTTATAGAGAGATCCAGGCGTGTTATTTTTTCTATGACGTCATTTGAATTAATTTCAGTTGTTTTCGATGAAGTTTTCAAATATAATAAATTATCGTAGTATTATGATAGTTTTAAAAATATTGCCGCGTAATGTATCGTATTTTAGAGATATTTAAACCTGGAAATTTATATTTCAATGCCGTCATTTGAATGAAGTTCATTTTTTTGAATGAATGTTTAAGTTTTCAAATATAATAAATTAATGTAGTATTGTGATAAGTTTCAAAATATTACCGAGGAATGTATTGCATTTTAGACTTTTTTAAATAAAATTGCATTGAAGTTGGAAAGTGTTTCATAATCAATGCTTTAAGCATGATTGATCTTTCTTGTTGTATAAATAAGTGTGTTATTAAATGAGAGGCTTACCGCACGTAAGGCTCTTTATATAACCTTTTTCTCTGATCCCTTGCCCAATAGTAAAATTTGTTACTCATATGTATAACTATGAACGTGGCAATACATTATGTTGCTTTGCTCGGCATACTTAAATGTAATCAAATTTGATCTAATTTACACCACAGCTTCTATGAAAAATGCATTAATATTTTACCTAATGAACCGAAGCTTGTAAAGTAACCTAACAGTTATCAATATAAACTGAAAGTTTTTATTTAACACTTTCTAACACAGTTGAAAAGTGTTTATGATTCTGTTCTTTCTGTCTGTCTGTTTGTCCGTTCGCACGATAACTGCCGTAAAAATGACTTTATCAAAATGAAATTTTAGTATGTTGTTGAGACGGTCTATGGAATATACGGGAATGTAAATGAATATTATCACCCAATTAGTTTTGGATTGAACCCAGGGTGAAAAAGTGAAATACATTGAACCCTATGGGACTTAATTTTTCAAACATTTTTTAAACAAATTTAAAATTCACAAATTGTTTCAAAAAATTTTAAAAATATTCAAATTATCCCATAAAATATATAAAAAAATTTTCAGCAAAATATGTTCGGTAATTTTTAAATAGAAATTAAAATAATAATTACATTTATATTACATGAAGAGATCACGTGACCCACTTCAAAATAAAATATGCCATCCATATTTTTTCTCAGTGTAAAAATCATGATTTTTAAAGTTCCTTTATACTTATATTTAGTGTTGCATCCATTCTAAAACCGCTTTATTTTTGCATATTTTCTGTGCATCTATATTCTGTGCCAACACAATTACAATATTTTTTAGTTTA
Organism: Amaurobius ferox; assembly: GCA_951213105.1. Classification (NCBI taxonomy): domain Eukaryota; kingdom Metazoa; phylum Arthropoda; class Arachnida; order Araneae; family Amaurobiidae; genus Amaurobius; species Amaurobius ferox. The sequence continues at coordinate 42,852,845 of OX578137.1, read as the reverse complement.
AATGATCATCAAACTTAAATTATTTTTACAACGAAGACTAATTTTAATAGATGCAGGATGTGAACAGGTGATAGTAAGATGTGTTGTATAAGAACTGCTGATAATATTTAACGCAAATTTATTTAGTTCTGCAGTCTGGAATAAAAGTGATATGAATAAAATACTTATTACTTTTACCTAGAGAGTCAGACGATTTATATCTAGATAATGTCATTTGGATAAAATTCATTTTTTTCGATGAAGTTTTAAGTTTTCAAATATAATAAATAATTGTAGTATTGTGATAATTAAAAAAATATTAGCGCTGAATGTATCGCATTTTAGAAATGTTTAAATAAATTTGCATTTCAGTTGGAGAGTGTTTCATAATCAATGTTTTATGCATAATTGAGAATTCTTGTTGTATATCCAATACAGAAGTACTTTTTCATTACTCAAAGTAATTGTTTGAAGTATAGATTCTATTAATTATTGTATTGCTCCTATTGCTAATCTCTCCATAGTATAATTTATTTTAGAGAACTAAATGGACTTACTAGTTTCTAGGTCACATTGTAACAACATTATGTGCTCTGCGTTTATGTTGTGCTTTTCTGTTTATCGTCGTGCTCGCCTGTATTATTTTGACGTTACAGTAAAATTATAGTATCATTTTGATATGTAGTAAAATTTAAATTTAACATATTTGCTATTTCAAAGATGTTCATTGATGTTATACTTCACTTTTAAAGAGCATTTCAATATGCAGTTTTCAAATAATTCTTATTTTCGATCATTAATCCAGTTAAATCTAAACAAATTCCATAAGTTACTTAAAGCACTTCATTTATTTAGAATCCAATTAATCTTAGAACTTTTCTCAAAAATCTTTAAACTTTCTTACCAAGCAAGAATTCTATCCAATATTCTTTTCAAGACAGTATTAATAATAAAATGAGCTCATTAATTACATCATACATCATTAGTCATGTAAATTATTTCCTTTATTATTATCTATTTTATAAAGACGAGGAAATTACGGAACCATTTCGATCATTAGGAGAAGAAGTAATCCTCTAAAAAATTTCGCCTGGAATTGGATAATTTATATATCGCCATACTGCGAAAGATGACACTAGTTTGCGATATTAAAAACTTAGTTCTGTTACTTTCACTTTGAATATCGATCTTGGATATTTTTAGCGCACTGCATTTTTAGCCATTTTAATACGTTCCCTGCAATGCACGGTAATGCATAGGGAAAGTATTAGAATCATGTCGAAAATATCAACTCTATTTTCGTCAGATCTACACGTGTTAGGATCTCTACAACACAAAAATAATATTTTTAGCGTGGCGTCTGTGAGTTTGTATGTGTGTGTGTGTGTGGCTATGTGTCTCTAAGTGTGTGTGTGTGGCTGTGTGTCTCTCTCAGTGTGTGTGTGTGTTCAATGTATGTATCCATTCTAACTCAAAAACTAATGGACCAAATTTCATTACATTTTATAGGTGGATAACCCTGATATTGATAAGATTTTAGTACTATTCGGGACAAAGAAGCCCCCTCTTTTGGAGAAATCGCCCTCAAAAATTGAATGTAGGGTATTTTGGATATTATTTGCAAATTTTATCAAAATTAAATTTTCTATTTTAGCTTTATGATCAATCAGAAAAAATTGTACTTTATCTTCCAGACTTAAATTTTGTACCTTCATATTTTTTAATGTACAGTACCCAATTGATAGCGAAGTATTATACTCCATAATCAATGTTTTATTAAACAGAGGCGTCCTATAAAACTCGCTCTTATTTTCTGCTTTTTAACAGAGGAATGCATTTAATTTCGTCCTCTGGTACACATATATACTTTATTAAATTTATTCTTGCGAATGAGTTACAAAACTTGTTCCATAAAACATCACAAAATAACTCATAAATAAATATTTTTCAAAACAGCAGACACGATATAGATGAACTGTATGAAATGTTCTTCAATTTAATTCTTTTTAAATCATTTCAGACAACTTACTTTACAAGAAAGTTTCTGGATATTCCCATATACCGGTAAGACTTTCTGATTCAAAAGTACTTCAAATTTCAAAGTATCACTGAAGTTTTCAAGATATCAAGCACATAAAATTTCTAAAGAAATAGTTTTTCCTCGAATTTTGGATTTCTATTTACGGTGTCCATTCAACTCATATTTTCCTAAACATCTTCAAAGAATAAATGATGCACATTCATTTATTCGCAGCTAACTCATTTAAGAAAGCTTCGAATGTCGGAATTTGTTAAAATATTTTCTTTTAAACGAAAAATAAAAATATTATGAAAGAAATAATTTTGCAGTTATGAAATGCTCCCGCATTTTTTCCTAAATGAAACATTACTGGGTACATTACTAAATTACTTTCAATTACTCGATTACTTTCAATTTTTATTTAAGGTTTCAAAGAACAGGAGGACTTAGATGTATCCAACAAACAGTATAAATAAACAGTCTTGTAGGATAAAGAAATCTAGTTGCTGAAACGGACGAAGTAATTTTCGTGAAACAAAGAATTCTTCATGATTTGGTCGGTGACATGTAACTCTTGGATGAGCTGAATTGGAATAATTTGACATTGCATATATGTCAAAATATGCCAATTCAGATCATCCGAGTATATGTAAGAATATGTTAAAATAATTTGTTAAAAAATAGAAGATAAAAATATTATGAAAGAAATAATTTTGCAGGTGCGAAATGCACCCGCATTCTTTCCTCCGTGAAACATTGCTGGATACATTACTGCATTACTTTCAATTACTCAATTACTTTCAATTTTTATTTTTAAATGAAATTTTATTTAAACATCTCTAAAATGTGATATATTCAGCGTTGATATTTTTTTTAATTATCACAGTACTACAGTAATTTATTATACTTGAAAACTTCAGCCTTCATCGAAAAAAACAATTCTAGTTACACAAAATAAACTTTATTCAAATAACGTCATTGAAATATCGTTTACCTCTCAATGCAAAATCAATATATATTTCATTCATATCACCTATATTCCAGACTCCAGAGCTAAATAGTTTCGCGTGAAAAAATATTCAGCAATTCTTATACACCTCACCTTACATTTGCTTGATTTGTTTACATTTTGCATGCGTTAAAATCAGTCTTCGCTTAAGAAATAATCGTTATGAGAAATGTTAATTTATAACTGTATAGTATAGCACTAACTTTAAAAACTGATGAAATAACGCTGCAGTACTATAGAAATATTTTTATTGGAAAAATATTTTTAATAAGTCACCAGAAATATTTGGTTTCTTTAAATGCATTTATTTTTATTATGGTAAAATGTACAGTAAGTGAAATTTACAGTAAGCTCAGCGTGATATTGTCATTTAAATAGATGCAATATTTAGAGACAAATAAATCAAAATGTAAAAGTATAAAATTTAGCTTCATAGTATAACACTAATTTTAAAAACTGATGAAATAACGCTGCAGTGCTATAGAAATATTTTTATTGGAAAAATATTTTTAATAAGTCACAAGAAATATTTGGTTTCTTTAAATGCATTTATTTTTATTATGGTAAAATGTACAGTAAGTGAAATTTACAATAAACTCAGCGTTATATTGTCGTTTAAATAGATGCATTATTTAGAAACAAATAAATCAAATTGTAAAAGTATAAAATTTAGCTTCCTTTAAGTTACGTAAAAACGGAATTGCTTAATCCTCGAAATCCCAAGATGGAAAAAATTTCTAAACATTGGTATTGCAAAAAATGCCTGGGATTACAATCATCTACCGTAGAATTCCGTGGATCCACCCCCTAAAATGCGACAGTAAATCGTGTAAAATGTAAGGGATGGGGCGGGGGGTTGCTTACTGCGAATTTTCTGCTAAAAGAAACAAGTATAATTTCGTCAATCGACCTTCTCAAATGATACCAAGAATCGCGGAGTATGTAGTGAGGACACGAGTTACTAATAATTTTCATCTAAAATAAACAAAGTATATTTTCATCGATAAATTTATTTTATTCCACAACGATTTTTTTTATCTCAATTTCTTTTTGTGTTTAATGAGGAAAAAGGGTGATATTTTACGGAATTTTTCAGAATTCCGAATTGAGATAAAAAAAGGGGGGGGGGAGCTTTCCCAGGCAGGGCAAATTCACGGAATTGCCAATGTCTTTTCATTTTAGAACTAACTCTCGGAAATTTAATTCATTAAATATTTAATTCTAGTCGTGCCGACCGAGGACGCCAAAACATTATTTCGCAGGCAGCAAGTTGGACAAGTCAAAATGAGATTAAAGGAACTGAAAAGAAAACAATGCACCCAGACGCATTTCTTATTTTTCTACAAATTTAAGTAGGCAAGGGCATTTATTCTGTTGAATTTACGTTCTTTGAGGTTAGCTTCCTTCTTTGTATTCCGAGGTAAGAAATAATCCTTTTATTCCAAAAAGGGAAAAAAAATGTCGGTATGTTATATGCCGATATAGCTTCACTGTTTAAGAATAAAATCAGTTTTGTGAATGCAAAAGTGATAAGAAATTTATTCCGGTATAACGCCCAATATCTTCAATCGAAAAAAAACTTTTTGTCTTCTGAAAGCATATTTCTTGAAGAAGTAATCCTTGGAGCCTTAAAATCGCTCTTTAATTTAGTTCGGTCACAATGCATTCATTCACTTGTAAAAACCCATCAAAAGATTACCGATGACGGGTATGGTAATGTAAACTCATAAGTAAATGTACAAAATATTCTAAAAATGTATCTATATATGAAAAAATAAATTCCCAGAGTTTTAAAAATGATAAATATTAAATAATTTGCTTTAACTGTTACAAAAACCACTCTAAATACAATATTTCGTTAGTCAAACAGCATAGAACAAACATGTAATGGCAACAAACGGCTTGGTAGTCAAACCAGAGCCTCAGTCGAAAAATGAAATAGCAGTCACGCCAGCAAAAGCAAATAATTATTCTTCTTCTGTAGAGAAACTGTCATTCTTTTAGGATAGAGCAAAGTTACTTTGAAAATGTATACAGTAAACTGTCGTTATTGAAACCATGAAGGAATTAAAGGTCACAGTTACAAATTCCCGTTACATTCTCTAATAAATTACAGTCCGTTAGTGCTATTTGCTATTTTTATCACACTGCACTAAATGAACTTTTTTATATTTTTCAAATGCAATACAATTAGAAGACTTCATCAAATTTTCAAAATAAAATTTTCAAAATAAAATTTTCAAATTTAACACCAGAAATTATAGTGAATGAGTTATGAATGTTTAAATGACATTTTAACGTAATCCGCAATTCAAGGGAGTTTCCTACTCAGAACAAGAAATTCAACAGAATGGCAAAATAAAATTATGTATTTACTTATATATGCAAAATTCAGTAAAAAAAATATTTGTATTTAATTAATATCAAGTAAAATAAGTTAAATTTAGTGAATATTTCGTGTTGAAATAAAAAACTAGAGTATGTTCTCTCATTTTGACATCAAAAATCTGTCAAAAATCTTAGAATTCGTCAGTCGTTTGATCCGTCAAACATCGTAACTCGAGTTTTCGATGGATCCACACGTTTTGAGACCTCTAGAACACGAAAAAACTGTTTTAGTGTGACGTCTATGTGTGTGTGTGTGTTATTTATGTATCCACTCAACTAATCGACCAAATTTCATAACATTTTGTAGGTATGCCACTTGAGGGTAACCCTGGTGCTGATAATATTTTGATACATGTCGAAATAAGTCGGCGTGGTGGCCGAACGTTCAAGGCGAGCGTTTCCAGCGATCGATCGGCCGCCGCGTTGTGGGATCGAGTCCCACGTAAGACATGGATGTTGTGTGATGTGGGTGCAATGTGTTCCTCCTCCCTCTGGTGCGCCTGGGGCAACGTCCTAGGAAGGCGAAATGGTTCACGATTACGGACGAATACAGGGCGAATGACGGAGAGTTTAGTGCCTGGCCATTGGAAAAAAAAAATTCGAAATAAAAGACCTTCCCTTTTTGTACGAAATGGCCCGCAAAACTTGTATGTATCTACTCTAGCTAAAAAACTAATTGATAAAGATTCATAAAATATGGTAGATAAGTCACTTATAGGTTACCCTCGTACTGGTTAGATTTTGATACGATTGGGGGGAAAAACTGCCTTTCTTACAAAATGGCCCGTAAAAATCCTTAAAATCTAAAATAAAAGACTACGTATGCTCCAATGTATAAATTAAATCCCTGTTTTATACGCAATTTTTGAAGATGAACAATTTTTTTTTTTTTTTTTTTCTACGCCATGGCGGGAAAAAACCCCGAAAATAATATTTTTCGATACCAACTACTATTTTTACTTTGCTTATATACATAATGTATAAGGAAAGTATTGTGACGGGGTCGAAAATTCGAATTCGAGTTTTCGACGGGAGAGCACGTTTCAAGCATCCCTGATCACGAATCAAACATTTTTGAAGTGATGTCTGTGTGTGTGTATGTGTGTGTGTGTGTGTGTGTGTGTGTGTGTGTGTGTGTGTGTGTGAAAGTATGTGTGTGTGTGTGTGTGTGTCAGTGAGTCTGTGGAGACGATAACTGACGAACGAATGGACCGATTCGAACCAAATTTGGTACAAAAATCACAATCCATAAACACTGGAAGCCTATTGTTTTTATACGTAATCGAATGTTCAGAACCCCCCTAAATTTTCGAATAAAATTTTGAAAAAATCGTCAAAAAATCAAAACCGCTAATAAAGTTACGCAAATAGACATTTCTTATGTAATTTTTCATTAGAAAACGATTGGCATAAATTTTAGAACGCTAACATGAACCGTTCTCGAGATATTGTACATTTTTCAAAAAAATTATGAAAAAGTCACATAAAAAAAAATTCCTATTGAGAAACATGTTCACTTTTCATATGTAATACCATGCGATAAATTGAGTGACATCATTCTCGTGGATCTAACTTGTTCCATTCATGAAAAAATATACTTTGGATAATACTTTTGTATTTAAACGCCAATAGTCATTTATCTGCTGTAAGAATAACTTTTTTCTTAGTGCATAACGCTTGGCGAGATTTTGGCGACGAATTTGGCGGAATGTCGCCAACTTGGCGACTTTTTTGAAATGTTGCCAAATTAATGAAAATCTCGCCAAATGGATAAAAATGATGCTAAATCAATGAAAATGACGACTAATTGTCGAAAATTCAATGTCTTGGAAAGAATATTAGTATCTACTATAAGAAAAACCTATTTTTTTACTGTAAAAGTAGTAAATTCATTACATTATATAAGGAAAGTCATGTGTTGCCCACATCAGATTTTTTGATAGGCAATGAACCGAAGTATCTTTCCATGTAAATAAATGTATTTTATTCAGTATAACTAGAAGGAAAAACTGATCTTAAACAAGACTTCCACATTCTAATTGAAATCTTGATTTTTCTAACTAAAATGTCAATATTTTTTCCAAAATTTTTTTGGATATTTATAATTATATGTCTCACGTATTTTCAATATATGTAACCTCAGCTTATTTCTGACATGAATACATTTCGTAAAAACATAGCCAAAATCATACTAAAAAGCGTAAAATATAGATATATAAATTTTTTTGTTTTCCTTCATTTCTTTAAGCCTATAAAAAAAGCTACACGTTCCTACACGCTCTGAATGAGTTATTTCGAAAGCAGATACTATTATGCAACTGTTCTGTGAAAATCAGCTGCAACTTTTTGCAACCTTCGCTGTTTCGGCATGGATATAAAATCTTACTTTTAACTTATCTACATGCGCAAAAAGTATGCAAAACTATTAAGAAATGCATAAGTTGTGAGGTTTTTTCCACAAATTCCTCATTTGGCACCACTGTGCGCCGGCTTTGAAAAAGATACGTTCAGTTACCAAATGAAAACGAAAATTGAATTAAAAGTGCAAATTCAATTCAATTTCAAATAATTATGCGTGTCATTTTGTGCAAATAAATTCAAATTAGTGAATTATTAAAAAAATAAAAAGAAAATGAATTTGACTCTGAAGGGAAAGACAAGTCATGTGCTGCCCATTCATATTTTTTTCACATTTAAACCAAAGTTTAGCCAACAATAGTGTAATATTTAAGTCACTTACACGCTAAGCATGAAATATATCGACAAGGTAGATTTTAAGCTAATTTACATTTTATACCTAAGTTATATTAGGAGAGATAGATAACTGCTTTATCACACACACATCCAAATACAAACTAACACTTACATACACATACACTGAAAATGCAAAATGCCCTCAGACCTGCATAATACAATCACTTTACCTTCTTAACAGCAAAAGTAGCATGTAAGTAGATGCGAAGTAAACAAAAATTGATCTAAATGCGAAGTAAACAAAAATTGATTATATGGATTACATACGTAAATTAAAATTTGAGAATTTTCAACAGAATGGATGACAAATATAACATTGAAATAACTTGTAAATAATTCTAGGGGTGAATTGCATATGAGATTAGAAGAAAACAAAACAACGCTTGCAGACACGCATTCTTCTTTTCCATCCAATTTGAAAGCCAGGAGCTTTTATTCTATTGAATTATATGTAAAGAAGAATTATATGTTCTTTGCGGTTAGCAGTTTGTTTTGTTTCTTGTATTCCGGGGTAAGAAATAAGCCTTTTATTCCAGAAAGTAGAAAGACGTAGAACAGCTGCGTAGGCTATTACTCGCCTGACGCAACTTTACAATTTAGGAATAAAAACAGATTTGTGGATACGAAGGAGATAAGAAATTTATTCCACTATGAAGCAGAGAATATTTTAACCAAAAACTTTCGCCTTTAGAAAATATATTTTACACAAGTACCCCTCTAGCATGAAAATGACTTTGAGTTGGTACTCAGACATCCTTCATGAGAATAAGAATAAAAATTTGATGTGTGGAATTCTAACAAATTCCCCGGGGCAAATATATATCCTCTCCGATAATCAATAGGCTTCTGACATTTATTGATTGGAAAAACCATACCAAATAGTATTCAATTTGCTCGATTTCATAAAAGACATAGTGCTAGTAATTGCTAATAAGGAATATTGCAAGTAAGGAATATATAGGGCTAATATATTGTGCTAATAGCAGTGGCGCACCCACGGGGGGGGCCGAGGGGGCCCTGGCCCCCCCCTTGGGCTGACAAAGCAAAACGCGAAGAGTGCTGTCAGCACAAGGGAGAACTAGGTCTGCCTTCGAGAAAGTATAAAAAAAAAACATTTACAACCATTATTGTAATAAATAATTTTAATCATTGTGAAGAAAACAATTCCAGCATATCCCAACACTTACACTGAATGTAATTATACATATAAAGCTCTTTATCGTACTGTACAAATTATAAATTAATTCGCACTAAAGGCGCCAATTCTGGAAACCCGTTCTTCTTAAGACGTTTCTACCTGTGATTGAATTTAACTAATGGACTCGTCCAAAATCACGTGACCCAAATGCCTTCTCGCTGGAGTCGTACTAAACCAGTGCTGTGTAGAGTGACGTCACAGGCGCCTCCGTGGCCCTATATAAAGAGTGAACGGCGGGGAAGCGGCTGTTCGCTCGAAAACTCGAGGATTTCGTTTACCCAGTGAGAAAATTGTGGAAGTGAATAAATAGATCGTGCCAACGCTTCGCGAATTAAGTGTTGCTGTGAGTTGAAATAAAGTGCGACGTTACGACACAAGGTGATAACAGTGAATTGGTAGTTTCGGAACGAGGGCCTGCGTGGTGAATAGCTGAATTTAATAATGGTCCTGAACTTTCAACTGATCTTACAGTGAAATGCATCTTTAACGATCAGTGTGTGTGTTTATGTGCGTATTTCGGCTATATAGCAAATTTTGTTCTTGAATAACTGAGGAGCAAGGTAAAAAAAAAATACAATGAGTGAAAAACGAAAAGGGCTAGGCCAACAGACACTGGGAAATTATTTAAAAAAAAAAAAGTAAGATTGAAAATAGTGACGTTCCCAACGACGTTTCCCTGAGCTCTTGTTACATTGATGAGGCTGCAGTCGAAGCAAGCAACAGCCGTGACCCCGGGCTGTCTTCAAACTCTTGTGAGGAGGTAAAGGTAGGACAAAACACAATACCAAACACAGTTGAAATAGAAATTCTGGCTGCAGATATTTCTAATTATGTCAAGAAATCTAACCTCACAGATGAAGATAGGATAACAGCGCTAAAAAATCTTTGGGAACCATATGCAAATTACAGTTTTCCTGCTACTGTCACTAGTGCTGTATCAAGTCAAGGAAAACCTCACCACACTCGGAAGTTCTGCTCATCTTGGCTGAGTAAGCATAACTGGCTAGCTTACTCAAAGGCAGAGGACAGTGCCTATTGCAAATTTTGTGTTCTCTTTGCACCCCATGAAGTCGGTTTAAGATCCACACAAGCTACAGGTCAACTTGTTTCAAAAGGATTTAATAATTGGAAGAAGGCCTTGGAGAAGTTCAGTCAACATGAAAATTTTTTCTATCATAAGGATTCAGTTCTCAAAGCCGATGAGTTCTTAAGGGTCACGGAAGGAAAAACGGTTCCTGTGGATCAAGTAATGGACAGAGGAAAGCAAAAACAAGTTTTGCAGAATAGGGCTATTCTTAAACCTATTATCAAAACAGTGATTTTTTGTGGAAGGCAAGGGCTGGCCATGAGAGGGCATAGAGACTGTGGGGATTTGGACGTATTGTCAGAACCATGCCAAGGCGAAGGAAATTTTAGAGCCCTTTTGCGACTCCGAGTTGATGCAGGAGAAGAAATACTGAAAACTCATCTACAAGGTTGTGCAAAAAATGCAACTTACATAAGTTGGAATATACAAAATGAGATTATTTCAGCATGCAATGATTCCATTGTGAAGCACATAGCAACTGAGGTGAATGAGGCCAAATGTTTTGCGGTTTTATGTGACGAAACCACAGATATTGCAACGGTAGAGCAAATGACACTTTGCGTTCGTTACTTGAAACGGTTTGAAACAAATGATAAGTATAAAATTGAATTTAAGATAGTGGAGAACTTCCTTAAGTTTGTGCCCCTGACTGAAACTACAGGTCGAGCAATTGCAGATGCTATTCTTAAAGGCCTTGCAGACTGCAACATTGATACGTCTTTCCTCCGTGGACAAGGGTTCGATGGAGCTTCTGCAATGAGTGGAGAGTACAATGGCGCCCAAGCAATTATATATGAGCAACACCCCAAAGCCCCCTACGTTCATTGTGCATCACACTGTTTGAACTTAGCCATAACTTATTCATCTAGAGTTCCGGATATCCGAAACAGCCTTGGAATAATAGGGAAAATCTCTAGTTTTTTCAACACACCAAAACGAAACCTTGTTCTCACCAGCAAAATTAATGCAGCTAATCAGGGAGAGACAGAAATCAGTGCCAAAAAACTGAAGAAATTATGCCCTACTCGTTGGGTGGAGAGACATGATGCCGTCACAGTTATGGTTTCATTGTTTGATCAAGTAATCGAGGCTCTGGAGGAGATTACTACCTGGAATGACAAGGAGACATCAACAGAGGCTCATACCTTGTTATGTTCAATGTTAACATCACAGTTTGTCATAGCACTTGTTTCAGCTGACAGATTACTCAGCTACAGTGTTCGTCTGAGTGAAAAGCTGCAGGAAGTTAACCTTGATCTGGCAACTGCTGTGAGTGACGTAGAAGACGTTTTGAAAGCTATATCTATAATTCGAGAGAACGCAGAGAACGAGTTTCACCATCTGTTTGAATAAGCTGTTAAGAAGCTGGAACAGCATGGAGAAAACATTACTCTACCACGCCGTGCCACCAGACAAATTTATAGATCAAATTTCAACGTACAGACTCCTGAAGAATACTACAGACTTTCTATTTTCATTCCATGGATTGATAATTTCATCACTCACCTCCATGAAAAATTTCTCAAACATAAGGAATTTCTACAAAGTTTTGCATCTGTCATTCCGAATGGAAGGCAGCCGACACTGGAAGAAAACGAGAGATTTGTTGCCTTATCAAGGAAATTTGCAGATGATTTAGGACCCAGATCAGATAATACTCTAAAAGCTGAACTACATCTGTGGTACATGAAGGTCTTTGCATTGAACAAGAAAACTAAAAGCCCAATCGAACTGCTTAACTTTTGTGACCAAAGGACTTTTCCAACTGTGTTTGAACTTTTAAAAGTGTATGCCACCCTCCCAGTATCAACAAGCAGTGCTGAGAGGTCATTCTCCACAATGAAGAGGTTGAAAACTTACTTGAGAAACAGTATGAGTGAAACCAGACTGAATGGACTGGCGTCAATGAACATTCACCGTGAAGTGGAAATTGATCCAGACCAGATAATTAATGCTCTGGCTACAAAGAAAAACAGGAGGCTGGACTTCGTTTTATGAATATGTATAGATCATAATTGAATAATATAACAATATGTAATCATGAGAGAGTGGTTGAAAACAAGTATACAGTATAAGCAGACCAGAACAAATAATTTTATCTTCATCTATTTCTTAATTTGTGTTGTTTTGTATAAATATCTACCACTACTTCTTCTAATCATTCAATTCTCTTGCACTGCACTAAAGAATTGTTAGTAATTTGATAAAAATAAATGTACAAAAAAAGACAACCGCCTTGTTAATTGATATGGCCTCTGATCATTTTTTCTCGGAAAATTTATCGAGGAGTCATCCTCCTTCATAAAAATTTTGTGCACCAATGGCCCCCCCCTTAGGAATATTCTGGGTGCGCCACTGGCTAATAGTGCTAGTAAATGCTAATAAAGAATAGTTCAAATAAAGAATATATAGTGCTAATATATTGTGCTAATACTGCTAGCAAATGCTAATGAAGCATGGTGCAAATAAAGGACACATAGTGCTGATATATTGTACTAATAGGGCTAACAAATAATAAAATTTTCAATAACTCGAGAACTGCTCTTAATAACTTATAAACAATGATGTCCATTCATTTTGAATTAAAGGTATTTACAAAGCATCCACTCATTTTATTGAGTTTTATTTTTGAAGTCTTTTTTTTTCCTTTTAGATCAAAAACATGGAATTTGGCATGTTATGGCTTGTTAAAAATGGTTGCATTCGCTAATAGAACATCATTTATTGATTAGCTATTTTTGTAACGTATTTGTATGTAATTATGTTACTACTAATGGCTACACGTGAAAATTAATGGAAAAACTTTTATGTGTTGTATCCCAAGAAGCTTCAATATCTTGAAGAGTGTAAGTGAATATTTACTACGCAAATTAATATATAATGATTGAAAATTAATATTATATTGAAGGAAAATTTTGAAGAGTGCAAATGAATATTTACTAAAATTGTGTGGAAGCCATTGAAACAACCTCAGAAAATATTAGTTTCTCCCATGGAGAGGGAATTATAATCTAATCCACCACCTCCTAGAGTCCCTAACCCTGTTCAAGTTTCGGAGGTTCTCGTGACGTCACAGAAAGCAGAAAAAAAAATAATTTTCGTACTAGTCCTAATTCATACGGTGCAACGTGGTAAGAGTGAACAACGTGCGAGATATCTGTATTTTCTTCTTTTAATAAACATACATATTATACAGATGATAATACTAAATAACTGTGTAATGACAGTGTACACTTGCTGTGCACCACTCTGAAAAGAGTGGTACACAGCAAGTATTTGCCGGTATTGCAGGTATTTTCCCTGAAATGTCGAATGTACAGATATTTTTATTTCCTAAAGATTCTGTATTTCATCAAAAATGAATGGTCCTATTCAGATAGGATTTCACTTTTACAAAATACTCCTAGGAAAGTACTATCTTACTTTATTTCTGTTTTACTTCATTTTTCAACTAATTTATATAGCTAGCAAATCAAAAGCATAAGTTTATTCCTAAAATACGACTTAATATGAAATTAGTTTATGAAAATATTTTGGAAGTGAAATTCTTGGGAAATAAATAACATTACAAAAGCTGGTTAGGTTAATTTAAAAATATAATATGTAATTATTATGAAATATAAGTATCTATAAATAGCTACATTAATTATTAATTTAAAAATCAAAAATATAATTATTAGTTAACTTTTTATTGAATCCAAGCGCATTGATTATTTACTTAGAAGTAGAATTTTTTTAGAAGAATCTAATTTTTACTTAAGTAATAAGTATTAGACTTGAAGTTATTTAACAAACTGTTTTTACAATATTCACGGGAACGTTGTCCTAGTATAAGAGAGATTCTTGAGGTATGTCTAAAATCGCGTCAGTAGTGCAGCAGCACGATCCCTTAAAGCAGGTTCATGAAGTTGTGTAAAAAGTGAAAGATGAAAACTCCGTAGTCGCGATCTACATATAACAAGAAAAATCAATCACGCATAAAGCATTGATTATGAAACACTTTCCAGCTAAAATGCAATTTTATTTAAACATCTCTAAAATGCGATACATTCAGCTGTGATATTTTTTAAATTATCACAGTACTACAATAACTTATTTTATTTAAAAATTTAAAACCAAGGAGGTAAAAGTACTTTTAATGCCATACTTGAAACTTTAGCGAAAAAGGCAGTGCTTTAAAATCATCTGCTGCTCTATGTAAAATCGATGAATATTTCATTCATATCACCTATATTCCAGGCTCCAGAGCTAAATAATTTTTCGTTAAAAAATTTAGCAATTCTTATACAACGCATCTTATAATCACTTGTTTACATTCGCATCCATTAAAATTAAACTTCGTTGTAGTTTGATGATCATTTAAATTAAAAAATATTGTAATTGCTTTGACGCAGAATATAGATGCGAAAAAATAAAGAAGTTTTAAGATGGATATAACACTAAATATAAATTTAAAAAAACCTTTAAAATCTCGATTTTTACACTGGTAATAAAAGATGGATGCCATATTTTATTTTGAAGTGGGCCACGTGATATCTCCATATAAGATGGGTGTAAATATCATTTTACTTTTTATTTAAAAAACTACGAAACATTTTGCTGAAATTTTTTATATACTATTTTATGGAATAATTTGAATTTTTCCTAAAATTTTTGTAGCAATTTGTAAATTTTAACTTTGCTTAAAAAATGTTTAAAAAATTAGGTTCTATAGGGTGCAGATGTATTTCACTTTTTCAACCCAGGTACAATCAAAAACTAATTCTGTTATATTATTCATTTACATTCCCATAGGTCCCACAGACCGTCTAATCAACATACTAAAATTTTATTTTGAAAAACTCATTTTTACGGCAGTTGTGCGAACGGACAGACAGAATGACCAAATTCATAAAGACTTTTCAACTATGTTGGAAAGTGTTAAAAAAGGTCTTAAACATGAACCGAATGCAATCAGTGCCACGCAAATTTGTAGGTTGCAACTGAAAAATTCAAACTCGAGCTATTTAGGGTCACAACTCTAAACTACAACTTATTCAAGTGCTATGATTCAAATACCAAAACTTTAGGGCATTATTTTGTACTGAATTACAATAATTCCTTATGTCAATCTGTTCGATAAAATTCAGGCCAAATAAGTAATAAAATACAGTATAGTAATAATGCACATTGTCAAATTAAATTATTATCACCAATTTAGAAAATTGCTTAGAATTCAAAATAATCATAGCTTAAAATTCAGAATAATAAAAAAAAGTTATCTTGTGAAGTCCTTTTTACAGTTAATCTTCATTTTGAATGTAGGAAATTTACTTTCTTGGTTCAATAATTACATAAAGAAAAGGAATTTTATTTATTTTTCTCCTTGGATGTTTAACATCACCATGGTAACTTCATATTAATTCAAGCTAAAACTACTACCCTTTTTCGGCGCGTTTACATGTTGTTAAGAAAAGAAAATAAATAGTTTCTGTTTTAAACATTTAAATAAAAATTCAATAATTTATAAACAATAATCACCAATCATAATAATAAAATATTTCTATATATTTCGAGCACTATCTTAATTATGGAAAACATTGCAAGAATTTGCTTATAGTTGTTATGTAAATTTAACGTTTTAGTTTAGGTTTATGGTTATTAGGTAATTTAAAAGTTAATTTAAAGTCAGTTAATTAAAACATCATAAGAAATAAAAATTATATATTCATTAGACACTAATATCGAAAAACTTAACGTACGCAAAAGTTATGGTTTTATAATTAAATTGCTTTAAAGTCGCATTTATATATATTAAAACATAAAATTTAAATAGAATAATTGGTATAATGTATTTTATATACAGAAAGAGAAAATTTGAGTGCATATTGAGTGCGTTTGTTTTTATGCAATAACTTTTTACTGTACAAATTTAAGAATTTGCTTAAAATACTCTGTTTCTGTTTTTATTCTCCTTCACTAATATAAGTTTACATAACAGCCATTTCTAATAGAAAACTGAAAAACGCATATGGGTCATTTCGTCTAAACCGGCTTCTTCATCTTTCTACAAGATATTTATTTCTATCTTTCAATCTCTTTCTGCATTATATTTTAACATGGGTAATTTAAACTTAAAAAAACGGTAGCAGCGATCATTTTGGGGAAATTAAATAGAAAATGCACCTTTTTATTTTCAAGACAAGTAAATGACAGGGGAATGACATTTAATATAGGCAAATGCTTAGTTAGTATGCATATATATATATGGTGTCCCAAAAGCATTGACCTCGGCTTTTATTCCTTAAATATTGGTCTTAGACATATATAATAAATTACAAAGTTGCGTAAAAAAAGATACTGAATTAATCGAATAAAATTTTCAAGGGAATTAAATTTTAAGAAATACAAAATTTAAATTTTTATACGGCCCCAATAAATGTTCCAATGGGTAAAATGTGCCCCATACCCTAATAAGGGGATGCACAAAATTTCAGGACATTATCATAAAAAGTCCCAGAGATATGAAAAGACAAAAATGCTGGTTTAAACCACTTTTCGATGCATCAACATGGGTTCTCAGAGAGGAAAAATCATCTCGGCAGATCGCGTTTCAGAGGTCATACACAAATTACGAAAGAAAACATTGATTACATAAATAAATAACAATTTTGCTATTTATTGGTACATAAGTATCTACACTGTATAGAAATAATAACTTTACACAAAGGTTACAAAGCTTGTTTAAAATGTTTTCCATTCATGCCAAAGATCCATTAAAGATAAGAGGCAGATATCATTTGCCTATGATGCGTTTCTGTGTTGCGTCATTTGAACTTTTGCTGTAAACATTTACAATTTAATTTGTGATTAATCCCTCACAAATTTTGTTTAAACATATCTCTGGGACTTTTTATGATAAAATGCTGGAATTTTGTACATCACCTTATTAGTATATGAGGCACATTTTACTCACTGGAAATGTTTTTGTACGGGAGCCGTATAAAAATTTAAATTCTGTATTTCTTTAAATTTAACCCCTTGAAAATTTTTATCGATTTTATAAAATTATGTACCGTTTTTCACGCAACTTTGTAATTTATTATATATGTCTAAGATCGATATTTAAGAAAAAAGCCGAGGTCAATGTCTTTGGGACACTCTGTGTGTATATATATATATATATATATATATATATATATCATTAGAAAAATAAAAAATGAACTAAATTCTTATTTGTTTTATCTTCTAAAAAGAAAATCTAGATTAAATGTAATTCACCTGTTCTAATATCATTTCCTTGTCTACCAAGAAGACAGGTAAATGACGACAGGGGAATGGCAAATCATGTGATTTTACTTTCGGAGTACATGAGTTTTATTTGCATTTAAGCCTAACTTGGTATTCCGTTTCCTACACTAACTAGACACACATATATGTTAAAAAAACTATATACTTTTTTATTCTGAGAATAATTAAAAATAGGTTAGTGACAAGGAATGAAAATACTTACCCAAAATTGTTCAGTTTTATAATATTTCCCAGCACAGAATGATAGCTAGAACATAGCCCAACTCTTGAAATGGTGAATGTGAACTTTAGTAAGAAAGAATAATACTATATATTTTGCTGTCATCTATGTACAGAAAGAGGTGTTAAAATTTAAAGACAGGTGAATGACAAAAAGCTAGGGGACAGTTGTAAAATTTAATTTAAAATTATGCTCTAATGCGTAGTGGATATTTTATTACTGGTTGTATTTTAAATTGTCTAATTTAATATAAAACATCAAATTCGAAGAAAACTGGAAAATGAAGGCTTGTAAATGAAGTTGTGATTTTAATATGTAGATCTTGGAACATACAGGGGAATGACATTTAATAAAAAAAAACTAAATTGTTAAATATTAAAAATATAAATTGGTTTTTTAGCTAATGGGTGACAAATATGAAGTACAATATAGTAAAACTGATCAGTGTCCGAAATCAGTCCCAAGTTATGCAAAATTTTATTAAAACACCTGAGACATGTAAAAGTTCCGTTTACAGAAAATGACCCATATAATTAAAAGTCGATTAATGAGGCATTTTCTTTCACATTAAAATTTTAGGAAGCATTAAGATATTGAAAAAATACTGAAGCCATATTTATGCTTTTACAAATACGTTATATGCACTTTGCAAATATGAAGTATTGCTGACATTTTTGACAAGATTCTGAAAAGTTTATTTGAATGACAGGGCCAAAAAGATCAAATTCTAACATAAATACATATATCAAGACACCCTAGATACGTTTTAATCCCTGCTGAATTATGATAATATGTGTTTATAAGCAATGTGCTTAAATTAAAACTAACTAGACACACATATATGTTAAAAAACGTTAGTAGCTTATTTAACGTTACTTAATATTTTTATTAATGTTATGTACTTTTTGATAAGTTTATTAATTAAAACGTAAAATATATCAAACTGAGTCCATTCCAACGTTCTATAAATAAGTATTGTATTTTCAAATAATATTTTACGCTGGTTTGATTGCTGGACCTGCTCTATGACAACATTCACTATGTAAATCTGAAGTTGCACTTGCTAGTTATCTAATTACTGCTAACGTTATCTAGTTAGTGTAACGTTATAAACGCATATTTGTAAAGTGCATATAACGTATTTGTAAAAGTATAAATATGGTTTCAGTATTTTTTCAATATCTTAATGCTTCCTAAAATTTTAATGTGAAAGAAAATGCCTTATATTATATGGGCCTTTAATTATATGGGTCATTTTCTGCTGTTGAGACCCAGACCGTCCGACCTACCAGAAAGGTGTAAGGTAACTGTTTGGACGGCCGGGGGTCATTTTCTGTAAACGGAACTTTTACATGTCCCAGGTGTTTTAATTTAAGCAAGTGCAACTTCAGATTTACATAGTGAATGTTGTCATAGAGCAGGTCCAGCAATCAAACCAGCGTAAAATATTATTTGAAAATACAATACTTATTTATAGAACGTTGGAATGGACTCAGTTTAATATATTTTACGTTTTAATTAATAAATTTATCAAAAAGTACATAAAAGTAATAAAAATGTTAAGTAACGTTAAATAAGCTGGTTTCCGTGTGCAGTACTACTAATATAATTCTCATGGATTTAGTTTGCATTTTTCATTCAAAGGAAATAAAACATTCGGTTTTTCATTTTGGAGCCTGGAAATTCGATAATATAGATTTCAACCATTAATGGCAATCTAGTTTAATTATGGCATGTAAGTAAAAATTAGGCATTTTGCTTTGGCTAATTAGATTGTTAAAAGTGCCTAATTTCAATGCAGGTGATCCTAAATCAATGCAAATAACGTTGTATGGATTTATCTCTTTACACACGCATTTGTGACATTGAATACAATATTTAGATGATTACCATCGCAAAAGATTTGTCTCCAGATATAAATTTAAGAACTTGATGAGACTCCGTGTTTTTGTAGTCTACGTCTCAACGACATTACCATGGTTTGTCATATTCTGCTTCACAGAGCAGCTAACAACAGCGACACCATCAACACTGTAGAGGAACACCGAACTGTAGATATCATTTTTTTAATTTCCTGTATATAAAACATATTTAAGTAATCGAAATGGGCTAGAAAATAGGAAATAGTTCAATAGATTTAGACGTTTAGAGCACTATAGAATTCTTCCACTTAATATTATCTATCCCAAAAACCGTAACATAATTTATTTCTATATTTCAGAAGTTCTCGTAATAAAAATCAGCAGAAAATAATAACCTCTTCGCTGAGTTCCATTCAGCAAAGAGAATAATCCAATTCCTTAAACAGTCAGCATAATAAATGTCAGAGGGGCAAAAAATGTTTCAGTGAGTGATATTTGACGTTTATTTAATCCAAAATCGAAATTTTAAAGTAGACTTCAGTTGTACATATTACAGAAGAACCTTCATAGTTCAGGAATTGTGACATCCCCATTCCTTTCCGCTCCGGGTCACGATTAGGATTTCAACGCATTTCTTGATAGAACACAGACTGGGAGACTGCAGTTTATATTTTTACTCTCTCTCTCTCACAAATTTCGAATTCAAGATTTTGACGTATAGGCCAATTTGTGTGCCTCCTAGGCCCATTTGTTGGGAAATAATTTTACTTAAGCTAACTGAAAATTAAGCTTAAAGTAAAACTGTAACTATGAACAGTAACGGCGAGTGTTAAGTATAAAAGAGGATGAGATGAATGGTTAAGTTACGAGAGAGGCAGTGGCAAAATAGCAGTATGTAAGTGTATGAAGGATATGAATTTTTCTTTATTATGTAACCTAAGATTATTTTAATTTGTTAATAAATATATATATTGTTAAAGATGTCTCTTCATATCTGAATAAGCCCCACTCAAAAACGCTACACCATTTCGGTTACTTTAAAAAAAAAAGTCCGTCTGTGTGTACACTATCTGGTCAAAAGTTCGGCGTTGGTCCGATTCTATGGAGCCGAAATGGATTTACGTGAATACCATATTTCTTTATGTGTGGTTTATCTTCTTTAGACATATTCAAAATAGTTCAGAATATTAAAATATTGAAATTAGAACCCCCTCTTGAATATAGTTCAAAATACAAAAATTTCGAAATAATAACCACGATATTTCGAAAAATAAGAACCGGATCCAAAAACCAATTATATATCTTTGTAGGGATTTTTGAAGGGCTACAAATTACTCGCAATCGGTTGATAGCTGACACTTTTAGTTTTCATTCCGATTTCAGCCGAGTACCCCGACCTAAATACTGGAATTTCATGCTTACGATAATTCTCTTCAAACCTCATCAATCATTAAATATATTTAGAATTCCCGAGTCCAGTTCACCTCCCAATTTCTTTAACACAAAACAAAATATCTCGTGCTTGTTCACCAATTTTTCACCAAGGGGGAAACATATTGAACTGACCTTTTAAATGTTAAAGTTTTCCAATGGGAGGGAAAGCTGTAACAGTTCAAAATATTAAAATATCGAAATTATAACAACTATAGTTCTCAAAACCTAATAACTGTATCCAAAATCCAATTAAATATCCTTGTGGGGTCTTCAATGGGCTACAAATTACTTCTTATATAGTTAGGTAGAATATGGCTAGTATTTTCAGTCTTTGAGATATACGCATTACAAACTTGGAAAACGAAAAACTTTCAGTATTTTTCGATTTGGCAAGATAATTCCTCAAAACATGTAAGGGCTTTATAAAAATAAATTATATATCTAGAAACTGGATTTCCTTCTGAATAGTTTATCTCTTACCATTTATATATATCTTTCATAGTTCTGAAGATATTTCGAATGAAATATGCAGAATGAAACAAAAACTAGCTTGGACAGAAACTTAGTTTTGTGTTTTAAAAGTTTAAAATATTAAAATATTGAAATGATTTTTATATATTCATATTCTTTACCGTATTTTCTACACAAGTAAAATTATTTCTATTAGATACGCAGATATGAATATCGAAAGTGTTCCCATTTCTTGTAACGCTCCGATTTCACCCAGAAATACCTCAAGCATAGTTATTCACAATCAAAAGTCGTTATTAAGTTGTAATATTCAAACACTTAAAATACATTGATTGACAAAGTGTTGCAGATATTTGTATGTTTTTGCAAGTAATACATCTGTTGACTTTATCTAATGCAATGCGCAGCATTCTTTCTTTATAAGCCAAACCATTCGACCTACCCAATGTGTAAGGTTTGTTTGTTGGACAGATGGTAAAGTGCCTCATAATATACGCCGAAACCAGGTAGGGGGGTGACATTCACAGTGGCAATATTCACAGAGTCAGTATTTTCAGTATTGGAACTAAACATCTGTGTAACCACAACGAACCCACTTGTTAGTGACACTAATATAAAAAATGGCCTTTGCTAGGAACAACAAATATTGGACTTTGCTTAACTAAAAGATTGGATTGTAGAGTAATAGAGAAAGAAGGTCATGTGGTCTGATGTGCTCAGATGTATTAAGAATCGCACGATGCAATGGACCCGTCGCCCAGCCCATAATATAAGCCTCTGGAGGCAGTGGTATGATCTAGGGTCAGAGGCGGATTTAAGTGAAATTGCGCAGTAGGCAAGAATCTTAGTGGCACTTAATACAGTGGCGTAGGCAGGGGGCACCGGCGGACCTGCTGCCCCCGGTTTGCTTTTGTTTTTTAAGTAGATTTTTTAAATGCTCCCACCCCTGAAAAAAATCTTGCCTACGCCACTGTCTAATACCAGGATCAAGCGGTCAGGATAAGGAGCCCCTGTTCTGGGCGGAGCCTCGATAAAATTTTGAAAAATAGAGTTCAGAAGATGTGTTCTGGAGTGTTCTAGAATTGAAATGAGATACTTGGAACTATACTCCAAATAAACATAGTATATGTTGTTTACCTTGCATTTATCTCCATCTACGTGGTTCTACTAGTAACCTAGAATAACGTAGATGGAGATAAATGCAAGAAATTACTACGCATGCTTATTAAATATGCTTACAGCTTGTATGCAGGCATTAACATGACAAAAACAAACACAATTCAAACTGAACACATAACATATTTTTATTTAATCAGCAGTAGGGACTGGTGAGTCACCAGTCCTTATCAATCCAGCTGGTCACCAGTGGTGACCAGCAGAAAAATCTTAACAAAATGAATAAGATATAAAACGGTAAAATATGTAAGTAATAATCACTCATGTTTTAAGCTAAGTCCAAACTTAGCACCTCTATGAACTTTAGAGTCAGCGAAAATGGCGATCATGTCACTGACATTCAAAGACGCTACGATTTCACGTTCAACAACCAGCATAGACAAATCGTTTAGGCGGTATTCCGTTATATTCGAGCGGACATAACTCTTAATTCGCTTGAGGACACTCATAACATGTTAGCAGCTGGCATTGCTCACGGGAAGGGTCAGAAATATGAGAAGAACCATTGCCAGTTGTGGATAGATATCCAGGATTCGATTTGACACAAGAAAAGTCAGGGGCCAACGGCCGTAGCGAACACCGGTTCTCGTTAGATCACCGAAGTCACGCAGCATCGGGCGCGGTTAGTACTTCGGTGGGTGACCACCTGGGAACACCGTGTGCTGTTGGCAAGTTTCGGGCGCGGTAGTCCGGTGGTTTTGCGCGCTGGATTTGCACGCTGCCACAACTGCCGCCGTGTTCATGCGGAGTACGATCACGTTAAACATGTGGGTCCGTAAGTCCTTCCGAGAGGTTGGTGGTAGGGGAAGGAGGGTACGCTCCCTGTGGATGCCTCCCCCACTGGGTTCCTGTCTAAATTGAGTGGCACTTCCCGGCCGTCCAAACGGTTACCTTACACCTTTCTGGTAGGTCGGTCGGTCTGGGTCTCAACAACAACAAGAACAAGAAAAGTCAGGTACATCTTATACTCTGAACCGTCAGTTCGTCGATTGTAATCTTTTCGAGATTAAAAGAACAACGACTGGAACCCAGTCAGTTCCGAGAAAAGAAAAGCGTCATCTAGCCACTCAGGATACTTCTCTTTGAGATGTTCGGCATGTCCTTACAGCTTGTCTTTGGATTTGGTGCGAAAGGAGTTAACTTGTAAGAACCCCAAGCACTCCAACACTTGTTCCAGTCCATGTGTTCTCTCACCGCCGATGCTCCACATCAGAACTTTAAAGCTCATCTTCCGTTTTTTCGTCAGCAAACCGTGTTTTCCTTCGAATACGACTCTGGCGACAGCCAACACCTTCGTAGTCTGGCTCCCATAAGGAATTCGCTTCACCAACGAAACTGGCATGAGTAGTGTCACACCGAATTCACCAGTTCCTCAAGAAGAGCTTTGAATGCCTCCACAACGATTCCAAGGTCTACATTGACCTTTTGTACGATCTTGGAAGCTTTGTGCACCATTCCAAGAACTTCGTGCCACCACAAAATATTCATATAAAACTCCCAATTCAAAGCCTTAAGAAGAGCAGAACATTTGAACATGTCATCGCTCAACATGATTTCACTGTCCATGAATTCCTCCAGTCAGGTGCTAACTGTGACAAAGTTCGCCTTCAGTGCGTGAGTAGCCAAATACCGGTACGCCCAATGGGCCAGACAAAGTGATTTTAGCGTCTTTCTTCCACTGTTGATGCTGAGTCATTTCCGTTGGTCTCCAGATTGCTCATCGCTGTCGTCTTGATCGATAGCGATTTCGGCCTCTAAACGAGAACAATCAGGGACAATCGTCCTAAACTTTCCCCAGCGAGCCGGTGAAGAAACAAAATATACATAAGTCGCTTGAACAGTTCGGAAAAAAATCTTGATTTTGGCAGAAACGCGATCCTCAGCGGCATGCGAAACAACAAGATTAAGCTGATGCGCCGGACAATGCACATACGGAACCATGTGCTCGACACCAGTCTGCTCTTCGAGCTTGTGTTATAATCCACCAAGCTTTCCACACATGTTACTGGCACCATCGTGGCATTGACCGACGACGTAAGTCAAGTCAAGTTGAAAGCGATCAAAAAAGTGCAGACGACTTTCTGAAATATATGCTCATCCTTCGCGCTCTGAATAACATCGAACAAGAGAAATTAATCTTTGGCTGCCATAACACGAGAATCTTCGTCAATTAGTTATTAACATAACGAATCAAAAACGTCATTTGATCCTTACGACTGATATCAATTGCAGTATCCATCATCACTGTGAAGAATTTCACTTGCTTCACATCCTTAACGATTCGCTTTGCTGCATGTTGTCTCAGCGTGGCAATGATTTCATCTAATGTCATTCTTGAGAGATATTTGATTCGATTTGGTAATTCAATGTACTGCTTCAGCGTGTTATTATGGCATGCGATGAGTTTCAGGATGTTCATTTAAGGTCCACCTGAACCTGGTTCTGTGTAATTAACCGATGATTCCAGGTAGCCTCGAAAAGGAAGTCAAAGTGCATCTATTGTTCGTACCGTGTCTAACAGGATCATCTTCACTTCTGACCAATTGCGCATTTCACTGTTCAATTGTTTGTCGATTTCATATTTGATCGAGTATCCTGAAGAAAACGTGGTCGCTGTTTGTACAGAAGTAGAGTGAACGGCACTCTTCGAATGCTTTTCCACCAAGTTACTCAAGTGCTTCCAATCTTTGTAACCCTTGACCCAGATGGTCTGTTTCGTTTCATGATCACCGACAATCCAGCAGAATAAGCAGTAAGCGTAGTCCTTAGACACGAAATAACACAGCCATTCACGTTTTTGCATATCATCCAATGAATTCCTTGCGACATATGCGTCAGGGGAGAAGCAATGTTTTTTTTGTCACTGGAAATTTTTCATGTGGCATGTCTTCCTTCAGTGGCTGCAATGGACCAGCCCGAAGTAAGTGGGAAATTTCATCGTATTTTAAAGGACGAGTTGGGTCATATATGCCCTTATCAGTATAAACAATGGGCGCGGTCACGACTAATGCAGACTGCACATCTTCGATCGTTTCTCTCACGATATTTGAATTATTAGTACTCCCTGTAGGAGTAGGGCCAGTAGTAGCAGTATTCATTTCTTCATTGTCCAGGTCGGCCAAATCCACAGTATCTTGACTGGAGAAGTTTTCAAGCATTCTTCTATATTCGTGGCATGCTATTCATTTCCTTGGGCATGCGATTCCTTTCCTTAACAAGAGGATATGTCTTGTTTGCTGACTGCTGCGGATGTTCCCAGATATCCTGCTGCTGCTGCATTTTTTGAGGACTCTGAAGTTGCAAGCCCAAAACAAATTTTTTCTGGTGCGGCTCAAGATCTTTTTCTAGCTTTGCCTTACTGTTTTCAGTACCTCTCTCTCCTTTTTCATATTTCAATGCTACCTGTATTACAACAACTCTCTAGGCTGGTGCCACTTTCCGAGAACAACTGCCTATAATGAAATATAAAAACACTCTATGATTTTAAAACTTGTATATTTATTGCATATTATGCATACCAGATATAAATGTAAACATAATTCATTAACTAATGAGCCGTAATGAGGGATTAAAATGATAAATTAATTAAAATAATAAAAATAATTTATTTATTAGCTAATATTTATTAAAATGATACATTATTTAATTATCTTCTTAACGAACTAAAAGTTTCAGACATTACTTACCTGAAATACTTCGTCAACTACTGCAACAAAATGAAGATATCACGTGACACTGACACATGCTGATAATGCCATCTACCTTCCAAAATACGCATCTGTTAGTAAGGAGACCTCCGTGATCCTTTATTCTAGAACATGTATTTCGAGGCTAAAAATTGAAGGAGAGCTGTATATAGGATTGAGGATTCGTTTTTTCGAGAGAACTCACTATAGTTAATATAACTTTCAATTTTATATACAGTAGCTCCTTCGGTTTTCTGACTATAACTCTTGCCAAAAAAAAATCAGAAGTGGGACACGGTACCGTCGTGACGTTTTGGAGATTTCACAGTGATTAAAAATATTAAAGTAAATTACTTGCCTCAGTTTAAACATATATTTCGATAGAATACTTTCCATATTATATAAAACCTTTTTTTTTTTAAATTATATGTGAAAATTATCATTTATGGGACGAGGACACGAATGTTTCACGTTTGAGATTTTGACCTTATAAATGCTTCCAAACGACATAGACTTCGATTATTACGAAGTCTATTTAAAATATATTTTAATTTCGAAAATGATCTTTAGTAAAACACCTGAGTGAGAGTGGACGACATAGTTTAGACGAATCCATGAACAATTCGATTCTATCATTCGACATCATACATGTTCGTTCGAAAATTATCGCAAACGTTCCTGGTCCGTTTGTTTTCTGAAAACTAAAAAATCGTCGGCTAGGCCCGTGCTGCGTCTCTTCTTGACGCAGTAGGCAAATGTCCGTGTGCCGCATGTTAAATCCGCCAGTTCCTGGGGATACTTCATTTGGTATAGTCTGAGCCCATCAATGCCATGCAGCAATGATGAAGTCAGCAGAAGACCTGAATGCACGGAATGACCGCAGGTTATCTCATCAATAAATTTTTCTTTCCTCAAGACACGATCATACTCCAGGACTGCAATGCCAAAATTGATTACGCAAAAATAGGGAAATAATGGAACTAGGATTATTTTCAAGAATGAATTGTCCACCACAGCGAATTTTAACCCTATCATATATGTATACGGTGGTTATAGGGTTAAAGTCCTATAACCACAGTGGACTTTAACCCTATAACCACAGTAGACTTTAACCCTATAACCTCCTTCTTATCTGAGATTTAACCCTATTAAAAATCTGTGGGATGTAATAAAAAAAAAATTCACGGAGTGGTTTATGTCTGCCATCTTGAATACAAGATTTCAGCGAAAAATAATGAATATCTGAACAAATGTAAATGTTATTACCAACCGCCTAATGTGTATGCATTACAATTACGGTCCAAAGCTAAAGGTGACGCAACAAAATATTAAAGAGACGATTTTCTTTCAGGAGGGCAGGCAGTGTGAATTAAGGTGTTCCAAAAATAAAAATGTTAATTAAAGTACCAAGGTAACCTCAATATTTTACACTTAACTATAATATTACTATGGCAAAATTTCAGCTTCCTGCTAACAATTGAAAATTTTCGATATACTTCTATATTACAAAACATTATTTTTATACAATATCAACACCATATAATGCATAATACCATATGTCATAATACCATATTGTGTATATAGGTGTTAGAAAACATTCCACTAATATTCCAAATCTTCAAGCTCTCTGGAGATTTAATTATTTAACAGTTTTAAAGTCATTTGAGGGGGGGTGGTCATGTGAGGACTTTAGGTGAATTCAAAGGGCGACTAATATTAAATCTATCAAAATATTTTCAAATTTGTCATTGACAAATTGTAATATTATTGGTTGCAAATTGGAAAAACCTGATGTGGGCAGCACATGACTTTCTTTATATAATGCAATAAATTTACTACTTTTACAGTAAAAAAATAGGTTATTCTTACATTAGATACTTGTATTCTTTCCAAGATATTGAATTTTCGTCAATGAGTCGTAATTTTCATTGATTTAGAATCATTTTTATCCATTTGACGAGCTTTTCGTTAATTTGGTAACATTTCAAAAAGTCGCCAAGATGGCGATATTCCGCCAAATTCGTCGCCAAAATCTCGCCAAACGTGATGGAAGAAGAAATAAGTTATTCTTATAGCAGGAAAATGACTACTGGTGTTCAAATACAAAAGTATTAAACAAAGTATCTTTTCTCATGAATGGAACGAGCTAGATCCACGAAAATGATGTCACCAAATTTATCGGATGGTATTACATATGAAAAGTGAACATGTTTCTCAACAGTTTATATTTTATTTTAATTTATGGGATTTTTTGATAAGTTTATTTGAAAAATGTGCAATATCTCGAGAACGGTTCTTGCTAGCGTTCTAAAGTTTAAGCCAATCATTTTCTAAGGGAAAATTGCATAAGAAATGTCTATTTTCGTGACTTTATTAAAAGGTTTTAACTTTCTGGTGATTTTTTCAAATTTCACTCGAAAATTTTTGGGTATTCTGAACATTCGATTGCGTTTAAAAACAACAGGCTTCCTGTATTTACAGATTGTAATTTTGTACCAAATTTCATTCGAATCGCTCCATTCGTTCGTGAGATATTGTCTCCAAAAACTCATTGACACACACTCACACACACACACACACACACACAAATAGACATCATCTCAAAAGTGATCGATTCGTGATCAGGGATGCTTGAAACATGCTCTCCCGTCGAAACCTCGAATTCGAAATTTCGACCCCGTCACAATACTTTCCTTATACACTATACTATGTACATAAGGAAAGTAAAAAGAGATAGGTGTAAAGAAAATCAAAATAATAATGATGGTTTTAGCAAGTTTATCAGTAAAAATCTCTCATAGAACTTTAGACCATGTTATCATGCATGGTGGTTGGCAAAGCCTTCTTGCACAATCATATTAAAATAGCTACAAGACATTTTCTAACTCACAGAATAATATGAAACACAATTTGAGAAATGTATCTAATTCACTAAAGCACTGCAAACTTCAATTTCCCTTTTACCTGAAGCCTAAGCAATCTTAAATTATGACTTTCACGAATTTTATGAATACTTGGCTATTATAAGAGTAATAAATGGATTTTTAAAAATATTTCTTATTTTTATCAATAACTTTTTTAGACATGCGTGCCCAAAAATTAGTAAAAGGTTAAATATAGTTAAGAAAATCATGGTCGTTGAGCATAGTTTTCCAGTTTGACGCTCCAGTACTATCATTAAATATAAAAAATTGAACAGGTGCCTTGTTTGTAACGAGCATTTCAAATTTTAACATATGTTTTTGGAATACCCTAGCATATATGTACGTATGGAATGGGTACTACTTATGTGTGTACAAAAATGGGTACAACTTATTTGTAGTTAGATTTTGTAAAAGACTAGAACCAGCAATAATGCTCTGTAGTTCACATAATTAGAGCATTGTTCCATATTTAAGACATTCATAAGCATTATTTTGAATGGAGAACATAGATAATTTGCTAAACAATGGTAGTAGTACTTGTATTTAAGCCTGTTAAAAACAGAGAAATTGATACTCTTAAAAAAGTAAGTTGCAACTTTGTTTTTATAACTTTTATTATATTTAAAAATGTATAATATTTAACGTTGAAAATGTTGTTGTTGTTTCTAATCCCCGTGGTAAAGGAAAACCTTACACCACGTCCAATAGACCCCTGGTCCCATGGCGAAGGGTAATATGCAGCTTCACTTTATTGAGGCTCCTCAAGGGCAGAAGACTGACTAAACCTCGACATCACAACATCCATGCCCGCTGGCGGGATTCGAACCCACAACCCGGCAATCGAGCGATCAGACGGAAACGCATGTCCCTGACCGCTCGACCACTGCATCGGCAACGTCGAAAATGGTCGTCTCAATCAAAAATAGGAGGTTATAAAGTTCTGTCTCCTGGTTGAGTTTCAGTCGTCTATCTCCAGGTGAGGAGGGTCGGAAATTCTCCATTTTGTCCACGACGGAGAAGAAATCGAAAATCCGGCTCCGTTAAATTCTGTCCTATGACTGATACTATAAATGTGCACAGATTCAGGTTTCTAGGTTACCAGAAGATATGCTTGGAAAGACACATTAGACAATTATTTTACAGACAGGAATCTTCTAGTGCAATGACCACGCTTTTTATAGCTCTTCAGCGTGGAATAAATGATAACTGCACTAGCATATACAAAACTTACCTGGTGCGTCAAATAATCAATAGAACTTAGGTACTATACCAAAAATCGCAGTTTGTTATGTATATGCTTTCTTTAATATTTTGAACGATAAAGAGGGAGTCCACGACCATAAACGCCCCAAACTTTTCAATAATTTCCTACAAATTCTCCATTTTGATATAAAGAAGACCTAACAAAATACCAATATAAAATGTTCCTTTACAATAGACTTAAAATTTATTCAATGTACTATAAAAACATATTTTCAAGCGCGCATTGTAAGAAAAAAATACGGATTCTTATTCTACATTTTTCTAAGTTCAGAGCAGCAACCTACGTCTTCATCTGCAGTTTAAAAAAGAACGAAACAGTAAGGGAGAAAACAGAAAAAAGGATTCTTAGAAATCCTGCTTTCTCAATAAAATTGGGAAAAGGATGTCTGGGAAAACGGGAAAAGTTGCATTTGGTGCCGTTTTGATAACTGAAAACTTCGGGGATATGCAATAGGAGGAATGGGAATTCGAAAGGCTTTGTCAAAAACTATTCTTTATTTTTCATGATTTTTTAGTTTTATTGGAATGTACTACATGTTTACAGATTCTTATTTATTACACAGAGTACGGGAACGTTAATTATGTGGGTCTGTAAGTCCTTTCGAGAGGTTGGTGTAGGAGAAGGAGGATACGGTCCCTGTGGATGCCTGGAAGCCGACCCCACTGGATTTCAGTCTATATTGGGTGGTACTGTCCCGGTCGTCCAAACAGATACCTTACAACTTCAGGTAGTTCGAACAGTCTAGGTTGAAGATGAAAATTATTATTTATTGCTACATATATGAATTTTAAGTGAGAAAGTTTCTTACAGTGCAAATGGCGTAAAAATACTGTTAATTTGCCTGAGAGCTTTCGTGCATAAAACGCTCTTTATCAGAGGCATATATGCCATGGTACAAGTACATTAGAGGCATATATGCCATGGTACGAGTACATTAGAGGCATATATGCCATGGTACGAGTACATTAGAGGCATATATGCCATGGTACAAGTACATTAGAATTTTATACACAGCCAGGTCATGAACTAAATTTGCATGTTACGAAAAATATATTCATTACAAAGAGAATAACCATCAATAAATTAACAAATTACAGGAATATCAAATATCATTATACAAAGTAACATAAAATACAGAAAAAGCAGAACTTAAAATGTTTAGATAGGCAGACAGTGGTTTTACTTCTATGGAATTCAGAATAAACAGCCAAGGGAAAACTCAGTTTTTGAACAGGGCCTGAATTATAGAATCACGATAGAGATAAATAACCAATACAAAATGTTCATGAAGTTATATCAACGGGTTAAAAGAAAAGTCATGTCAAATAGAGGAAGGGGGAATTATCGTTGAAAACAGTTTTGGATAAAGCAGTGGGAAATTTTTCGCTTTCAAGCGTCAGTTTTTCACTTTTAAAATTTTTTTAACAGAGGATGCTATTATGATTGTTATTGAGTAAAATAAAGAAAATAAATCTTGCATTGGTGAAAAAATGCGATTTTTTTTGTTCTTAAAACATACAGTTTTAAATATTATGTCACCTAAAGCCTTGCCTCGTGATTTTCAGGAATCCCTGAGCACAGATCCCTTATATATAACTCATTTCACAGTAGGAAGGAAAGAATTTCTCTCTCTCAAAAACCCCTTTTATATTTAGATGTTCCCGTGCAACTGATAATTTCTAGGTTCAGCATTAGCAGTGCAATTAACCAACACCTCAACAAAGCATACAAGCAGACAAATAGATACGCAAAAGCAAATCTTCTTCAGTGCAAAAATAAAAAGCTTGGTCGCTTAGCTCCCTCGCTTTAATACATGTTAAATATCTATTTCTATGTTAAAAATATTGCAAGAATATGCATAAAACAGTAAACCAAAAACTTTTTAAACAATTTCTTAAATACCAGGAGTGCCGACACGTCACAATTTCAAAACAGTAATTATTAACAAATGACAAATCTCAAACAGATCCAAAAATCATTTTATTATAAAATCATCCTACAGACGTAAATACAGTCAAAGCACTTTCGAACATCTTCCATGTTCATCCTCAGTGGCAATACCTGGTATTGCCACTGAGGATGAACATGGAAGATGTTCGAAAGCGCTTTGCCTGTATTTACGTCTGTAGGATGATCTTATAATAAAATGACTTTTGCATCTGTTTGAGATTTGTCATTTGTTAATAATTATAATTTTCTTAAAGATTGTATGCTTTATTCTACAGTAATGACATAAAATAATATATTTTACTTAAATACTTAATAAATACCTTTTATAATTGGCTAAATTTTTATTCCATGTTGAAGAGACACGTGTATTACGTGAATTCTAAAACATATGTTCAACACAAAATGAAAATGGATACTCATTCAGAGTTTCTAGAACTTCAGGAAAGCAACCTAGGTCCTCGTTTCCGAACAAAAATTCGAAAGATAAAAACAAGGGGAAACTCCAAAGCAATTCATTTTCCAATAAGATCGTGTGGAAAAGACAGTCTCAGAAAACAGGAAAGTTTTATTTGGTGCAGTTTCGTTAACTCGAAACTTCAAGGATTTGCTATGGGCAGAATTGGAATTTCACATGGCTTTGACAAAAGCTTTACTTGCTATTTCAATGGTTCTCTCTCTTTATGAAAGAAAATATGTAGAACATTTTCAGACATTTATTGTCTTTGCATATGTTTAAAGAATATGGCTGTTTTAAACAAAAACGCCATTACATTAGCAGGATTTTAAAGTAAATTCAATCACAAGCAACTGCAACAATATAAAGAGTTTATAAAACTTGCATTTCTGACTTAAGAAATCAATACAAATTAATTCCTTACAGGCTAGAGTGATGAAGTAAGTAGCACGCCTGGGTGCAATTCAGGGAATCAAAATAGATGTTGGGCTCAGGTTGATTGTTTGATTGTTTTTAGCACATCTAAAATTAGATCGAACATAAATTCAGTGAGATATCGGTCAAAGATAATAGACTTAACCCCAAGGCCTTATTTGGGAGGCATGTACGTTAATTTCTTACAAGGCAACAATATTAAAAGAAACAGCATATTTAGATATAAGACCTGAGTTTAATCCACGCTTCTGGCGGATTGTTCTGATTTTCAGTAGCTAAAATTGCCTTAAATAATCTATAACGAATCCCGACTTAAAAAATTCGGAAACCACCAGTAATATTTTACGGTTAATACATAGGTATGCATGGTGCAATTAAAACCTTAATTTATATGTCATGCACTAAAGTTTCATGTATGAACACAAGCAGTCTATGTCTGAAATGAAAGAAAGCGGTGAAAAAAGGCAAAAGGTTTTAAAGTAAAACAAGTTTCCCAATAAAAGGATGAAAAAAAAATGTCTGAGGAAACGGAGTTGGGAAAACGGAAAAGTTGTAGTTCATGCAGTTTTATCTACTTGAAATTTCGTGGATTACCTATAAACAGAATTGGAATTTTGAAAGGCTTAAACAAAACTTACTATTTTGGTGGTTATCTGGCTTTATAAAGAAAACATACAGAGTGTTCAGCTTTTTATTGCCTTCGCATATGTTTGGACAAATATGTTTTCTTAATCATAGAAGTTATAACATAAGTAGAAAATTGAAGATTGCAATATTTACAACTGTAACAATCGAAAAAAATGTAAAAGTGTATATTTTGTGTGTTGAATTTGTAATAATGTCTCTGTTCTGTTTTGTATAGTAGATAGAACGCCTGCATTTATTGCAGAAGGTCCAACAGCGATACTAGGTTTGGAATAACTCTGTATTTAACTGTAAAACTTGGGTAGAACACTCAACAATGATGTTCGCCGATCCGATGATCGAGCGGTCAGGGGCATGCGTTTCCGTCTGATCGCTGGATTGCCGAGTTGCGGGTTCGAATCCCGCCAGCGAGCATGGATGTTGTCATGTCGAAGCCAAGTCAAACTTCTTTCCTTTAGGGGGCTTCTATAAAAGTGAAACTGTAAATCTCCTCGCCTTCGCCATGGGACACCCTGGGGGGTATCGTGGACGTGGTGCATAGGCGCCCCTTCACCACGGGGGAATTAGTACACACACACAATGATGTTCAAACACAAATATAGTGTGATATTGTCCGACGATGGTTGGCCCTCTCTCTTATTTCTGAAGAGGAGGGATATGTAAGGTAAGATGTTCAATGTGCAAGAGATCCAGGTTTGATCCCTTGTTCTAATCGCAGATTTGTTTCTAAAGACTAAAATTAGATAAAATACAATATAACAAAATTCTGAAATCAGTAGCAAAATGTCATCAATAATTTGTAAATATAAATTGTGAAAAAAAGTAAAAGATGTATTTCCTCTTCTATTGGTTCTAGAACGTTTATTATAATTTGCGTCCCGTAGGCCAAATATGAACTAAATCTTTTACGATTGAATGTTGAATGAAAATATTTTATTACAAGTTTTTTACTAACCAATTTACACAAAATGTCTTTACATCACATTGTAGTAAACGTCAAAGAACTCAATATCTACTTCTAAGAAATCTGAGAAACCATCAATAAAGGTATTTAGATGATATAAAAGAATACGAGAACATAAATAAACACTCCAACTTTTAAACAACTTCCCAGACTGACCCTACTTCCATTTTGCAAAGCGAACAAAGAGCTGGCAAAATACCAATACATTCCTTTACAATTGACAGAAGCTGTATTCCATGTTCCAAGGAAATAGGTGCTCTAAATAGCACTCGCAATGTATGAAAAAGCAAACAGAATCGCATTCCGAATTTCTATAAATTTAGAAAAACAGCCTACGCCTCCATTTCAGGATAGGAGAAAGCGTTGAAATAAATAAAAAAAAAACGTTTCGAAGCAATATAAGTTTCCCAATAAAACCGTGACGTAAAGGATATTTAAGGAAACGGAAAAGTTGCGTTTTGTGCAGTTTCGTTAACTTGAAACTTCAGAGATTTGCAATGAGTAAAATGGAAATTTCAAAAGGAAATACTTCGTCAAAAGTTTTTCCCTATTTTCGTAGGAGTTTGAAACATTACAAAAGATTGGCGGAGGAATGGTTCAGGTATTTATTTGTTCAGTGATTCCCGACCAGGACTCTGCGGAACACTAGGGTTCCGCGACGCCGTGGCAGGGGTTTCGCAGGAATTTGCAAAACCTTACAAAAACAGTACAATTTACAACCTTTCGTAATTAAGCTAATTTTTTTAATATTATGATTTAACGTAACAATTATATTAACAGAAAACTATTACAAAAAAATCTGATGTGGTCAGCGCATGATTTTCCTTATATAATGCAATAAAGTTACTTCTTTAAAGGTGAAAACGTGATGAAGAAATCTACGGCACAGTGTTTGTAACGTTAAATTGTACATTTAGGGCATTTCCGGATGGCAATATGTAAAACAATTTCGTACCCAATAAACATATATTTTACGTAACTCTAAATTAACAATTATCAATATTGATATCATCCTCAATAAGCAATATATTCCATATATATATAAGTATTTTAATAATAAATTCATCAATTAGGCATCATTTTCATTAACTTGGTATCATTTTTGCAATTTTGATGATATTTTCGTCAATATGAGGCTAAATATCGCCAAGTTGGCAATATTTAGAAGAATGTTTCTTACATAATAAAAGGTATACCCATCATATGACGGAATTAAGAATGTGCAAAACATTGCACCCCATTTGAAATCATTTTTATCAATTTAGCAACAGTTCCGTGAATTTGGCGACATTTTTATTAATTTCATAACATTATTAATTTGACAATTATTTCTCCAATTTGGAAACATTTTAAAAAGTCGCTAATTTCGCAATATGATGCCAAAATTCGTCGCCAGAATTCCGCCAAGTGTTACAGATGGACAAATTGGTTATTCTTATGTTCTTTACAAAATAATGAATTTTCATCAATTAATTTTCATTTTCATTGATTTAGCGCCATTCTTATCAATTTGGCGACATTTTTTTCAATTTGGCGACATTTAAAAAACTCTCCAAGTTGGCGGTTCGTCGCAAAATTTTGCCAAGCATTATGGTCAGAGAAATAGGTTATTCTTATAGCAGATAAATGACTATTGGCATCCAAATATGAAACTATGACCCAACGTAACTTCTCTTACAGAAGATTCTTATATTCTTTCCAAGAGGTTATATTTTCATCAGTCTTCATTTTCATTGATTTAGCGTCATTTTTATTAATTTCGTGACATTGTGAATGCACAAATAGGTTATTCTTATAGTAGATAAACGTCTAATGGCGTCAAATTAGAATGCTATTACCCAAAGTGTCTTCTCAGGTAAATGGAACGAGTTAGATCTACGAGAATGATAATAAATTGATCGCATAATATTACATATGAAAAGTGAACAGCTTTCACAATAGTTAATACTTTATATGAATTTTATGTGATTTTTTGTTACATTTTTTTAAATGTGCAATATCTCGGGAACAGTTCATGCTAGCGTTCTAAAGTTTATGTCAATCGTTTTATAATGAAAAATTACATAAAAAATGATTATTTACGTAACTTTATTGAATGTTTCTATTTTTTGATGATTTACTCAAAATTTCATATCAAAATTTAGGTACGTTCTGATGATTCGATTGCGTGTAAAAACAATAAGCTTCCAGTATTCACTAATTGTGATTTTTGTACCAAATTTTGTTCGAATCACTTCATTCATTCGTGAGATATCGTCTCCACAGACTCACTGACACACACAGACATCACCTCAAAATCGCCTGATTCGTGTTCAGGGATGCTTCGAAAACTTGAATTCGAACTTAAGATCCCGTCACAATACTTTCCTTATACATTATAAAGAAAGTAATATGTACACAATGTTTGTTTGTATCAGAAATCCAAATGTAGAATTAAAATGTTTTTTATTAACAAGAACAACAAATAAATAGAAATAGGTAATACATACGTTTGTAATATTTTATTTTCATGTATTACTTAATTATTATTTATTAACTCCACTGATATACATGTTTGTTTTGTAATTTATACTCTTGTTGAACCTAGTATATGTCAAATAGGTAGGGTTTCCCGAATTTTAACGGAAATTTTTAAGGGTTCCTCAAAACAAAAGGAATAGGGAATCGCATATTTAGTGACTAGTATCAAAGTCTGTTAAAGACAAGGACTCTAATGCTCTTAAAAAATTAAGTTGAAACAATTTTTAATAAGTTTAATCTTGTTTAACAATATATGGTACTGTGAGTCAAAAATACCTTCGGAAAAGTAGGAAAATTGATTTTGGAAGATCAGGAAAATCTTTTAATCGTTCTTTTGTCCTCATCCGGGGTACTATAAGTGTTCAAAAATTCAACCTTCTAAAACACCGGAGGCTTCTGAAGGATCTATGAAGTCTTCTAGAGCATTTCCATTTTCTGCACACCGGGGAAGAGAATAGAAAAATCTGACATTGCTGGATTCTCTCACGTGGATGATAGAAGTATGCTAAGATTCATCTTATTAAGTCACCAGGGGACCTTCTAAAAGGTCTGCATAGTCTTTGCACAAAACCCCCATTTTCTATGCCCCAGGGGGGGGTCGAAAATTTGGCTTCATTAGGTTTTATTCGGTAGTAAAAGTATGCAAAATTCAGCCTTGAGGACCACCGGAGGGCTTATGATGGTCAGAAAAGGCACAAACACATTAGTTAATTATTATATAGATTAAAAACACACATTTAATGTACATTATGTCGACAATTGCTTTTGTGTGGACCATTCTATCATTTATCATTTATGGAAACAATTCCAAGCAAGTGAGACAGTTATTCGGATACACGTTCGAGATCATCGACTGTCTTAAACATCCTCCGATGACTAGTGCATCACATTACAGGCCAAGCGCAATCGCCAAACAATCGCACCAACTCTCCGATCAATGGCTACCACAAAAATAAGAAAGTCTATATCCGCCGTACTGTGAGGCGAAGGCTATATGTCGAAGGACTATGTTCTGGTACCACGAGTTTCTGGTACCACGAGTTCTGGTACCAATTTAGCAGTAAAATAAGTGCTCCTGCTTTCAAAAACTTGTACCAATCAATCAAGAAAGTAATCTAGAATATTTTAATTTTTTTTCGAGATCCCGAGAATAGAAAAATAACTTTACCTTCTATTCGCCATGTACAGCCATCTTTAAACTTGGAGTTAAGATGGCCGTTGTTGCGCCAGACTATATATTTAAAAGCCTTAAAGAAAACAATTAAAGTGGTGTCGTCAGCGTGCGACTTGGACATAAGTGCAATAGTCCAATGTACTTTTCACGAATGAGTCACAATGTGCCCTAAATTCAGGCAATAAATGTCTACGGGTCTGGAGAGAACGAGAAACGCGCAACCAATGCAGTAACATCGATGAACACCACGCTTTTAGTCGTAGTAATGTGATAGTGTAGTCCGGATTTCATTTGGGATATAGCACAGCATACCTGCTTGTGTTCACAGGGGATACTGCAATGACGAAAAGGTATCGCTACCATGTCCTTTAATCCTTTGTGAGATTCTACGCTTTAGCAGTGAGTCTAGATTTTCTTTTGATTGACGATAACGCTCATCAGCACAGAAGAGGGCAAGTGGACGAGTACCTTAAGAGTATTGCTCCTATACAGTGGCCAGCGTATTCTTCGGATCTCAATCCCGTCAAAAAACTTTTAAATGCCCTTGGAAGAGTTAGCATTGCCCGTTTACTCTCCCCAACTACTCTTCAGAAAACTGTCCTTCTATAAGAATGGCAATTATTGTCCTTTATGCGCTGGATCACCTGACTAAAGATATGAGACGTCAATTCGAAACTCGTGTCAAAATTAGAGGAGGTTACATCCCATATTAAGGTTTATCTAAGTGCATAGCATACACAACTTTTTCCGAATGTAATAAGTGTAAAGTAAGTATTTAATAGGTAAAAAATGTACCTCAATAAATGTACCTTGATCTTTAATTTTGTTATTATACTCATGAATATATTATTCAATGGACTACAATCTTGTAAAGTTTAAAGTCAATCAGAGCAGAACTTTGAGTCATGTCGGATTTATTGCCTCGCGCTTGACGTTTGGAAGGCAGTGTATAACAAAACTGAAGTTTTCAGAACCATTTTATATATATAAATGTTTTTAAATACAGATAAAACTTAGCACTCACTATACAACAAAAAATATCAAACGCCTATTCGGCAACAGCCCCTGACATACCTCAAGCTACAGTCACCTTCTTTCGGTTGTTCAAGTGGATTTATAATTGGATAAAAATGTATCTACTTTATATCAGGGCTGTAAAATATCGCGATATAAGTCCCGCTGATACAAAATGTATCGAGTATCGACCATAGCATTTAAATATATCGAGGATTTTGTATGGATATACTTTTTTTTTTCAAATGTATATAGTACATTTTTCTGTCTCTTTTCCAATATTCGATACTTACCAACTCAAAATCTGAACTTGTTGTTAGAATTAAAAGAATAAAATTATTCTGTGTTTATTTATAAGGACCTTTCTGAAAAAAGCATTTTTTCTTTTTTCTTGAAGTGGTAATAAATTTCAGGATCAAAATTAATCGATTTATGTTGACAATAAATTTTATATGTCCAAAATAAGAAGCGCGATAGTAAAAATTATATAAGCCCAGGGGTGGTAAATGATTTAAAACGCATTTTTATCTTAAGGGAAATAAATACTTACTTAAAAGTCCATACTTTAACCAAATTTCTCGTATGTATCTTGGGTTCTTCTAACAGTATCTTGTATATTGCGTAGATACAGTTTCAAAAAGAATCTTGTATTGCCGATGCATTTGAAAAGTATCTTGTTTCTTTAGCCTCTATGTATCTTGGATACAATTTCAGAAAGTTTCTTGTATCGAATATCGTCGATACTTTAAAATGTATTTTCCCCCTAACTTTATATGAAACTTTATATTATTTGTACAACAAATTTACTACATTTCAGTTCTTACTGTACAAGTGCGGAACAAAATTCTCTTCCACATTAAATCCACTAAACAATAACATTATTCCTGTTATTAATTACAACATTCTTTGACATTGTTTTCTGGCGATTATCCAATAAGTTGAAAATACAAACAATTGACTAGAAAACAAATGCCCGACAACTCTTATTATCGAGTTCTGCTCTTACGAGATGTGAATATACACTCTCATCATTATATTAATGCATGGTGCTTAAAAATAACGGAAGTTTGGCTGTGGTTTCCAATGAAAAATGGATCAAATCCCTTTTATACGCAGCGGAGCATGTAAATTAAGTAGCGACCTGGATTTCCGGTGAACAAATCGGCCTATATAATTCCACAACACGTGTGATGATTCAACAAACTGGAATTAGTGGAACATTTTGAAGGCGAATATGTATTAAATAAATCTTAAGCGATCCAAATCATCATGAAGTCCAGGAGATGAAAAATAGTATTTTTCTAAATTAAAATACACTACCTGACTAAAATACACTACCCGACACAGAGAGCCAACGGCCCTACCGTGCGGAAAACACCGGTTCTCGTTAGATCACCGAAGTCAAGCAGCATCGGGCGCGGTTAGTACTTGGGTCGGTGACCACCTGGGAACACCGCGTGCTGTTGGCACATTTCGGGTGCGGCAGCTCAGTGGTTTGCGCGCTGGATTTGCACGCTGCCACAACTGCCGCCGATCAAGTTAAATATGTGGGTCCGTAAGTCCTTCCAAGAGGTTGGTGATAGGGGAAG
The DNA here is from genome assembly GCA_951213105.1 of Amaurobius ferox. Taxonomy (NCBI): domain Eukaryota; kingdom Metazoa; phylum Arthropoda; class Arachnida; order Araneae; family Amaurobiidae; genus Amaurobius; species Amaurobius ferox. The sequence continues at coordinate 42,811,338 of OX578137.1, read as the reverse complement.
GAGGATACGGTCCCTGTGTATGCCTCCCCCACTGGGTTCCGGTCTAAATTGGGTGGCACTTCCCGGCCGTCCAAACGGTTACCTTACACCTTTCTGGTAGGTCTGACGGTCTAGGTCTCAACAACAACATCTATTTGGATGATAAAGGTCACACAGACACAGAAGGGATACATAAATAAGTGATGTTCTTTCGAGAAGGATAATGCAATACAGTAATGGCATAGACAGGGTGATCTGTAGGCAGTAGGACCACCTCTTGCGGCGATACAAACAGCAGCCATTAGAGGAACAGATTCAATGAGCATGTGGATAGTTTTCTGAAGTATGGGTGACTATATGCCTTCAACTATCCTCCACGGGTCGTCCTCTGTTTGAGGCGGAGGCAGGGCAGTCAAATGACAGCCAATCACGTCCCATACATTATCGATGAGCGAAAGATCTGGGGACAGCGGAGGCAAAGGAAGCACCTAGATACCTTACAAGGCTTGTCTTCTGATGGTTACCGTGTGCGGTCACGCGTTATCTTGCTGGTAAACAGTATTTTGCAACCGCTGAAGCTATGGCAGTGCAACCAGCCGCAGCACCTCATCCACATATCGTCGTGTCGTTATTGTGCCTCTAATACGAACCAGATCTGACGGGCTATAGAAGCCGATGGCACCCCAAACCATGATGCCACGTTGAGCAGCGTGGCGTTCAATAATAGCAGCAGGATTGGATCTGTTTCCACGTCGCCTCCAGACTCTCAGACGGCAACTGTCATTCGACAAACAGAACCGAGACATGTCGCTGAACATTACCCTGCCCCATTCAGTCGTCCAAGAGGCTCGGGCCCAACACCATTGCAATCTCTCACGTCGGTATCTTGTCGTCAATGTCTTCGTAAAGGAAATTTTGGGTGAAAGCCATTTTCAGCCAGTCATCGAGCAACTGTTTTCGCTGATATTGGAACATCTAATGTAGCCTGCAAATTCTGCAAATTATTGACAGTCGTCGTTTGTGGGGCCGCCACAGAATGCCTTCAAATGCGTCAATTAACGCGTGCTGGCGTATGTCTGTATGAACCTGGACGTACTTTACTTTCCACAGTGGACTCATCTACGCGTTTTCAGCGGCGATGTGCCGGTACGACCACCTAGCCGTTCGTAGGCCTAAAACGAATCCCCTCGCACTACCGTCCAAATGCTGAAACGTACTTCGGCGTCGTCGGCATCTCTTCAGCAACACGTATCTTGTGAAATAAAAAGCAGCTAGGGAAACGAGTTTCCGTAGACGACAGACAATAACAACTGTTGGCTCATTTGCCTTTTCCATTCCTTTTATCCAGCGCTCTAATCACGCGACGTACTTGCATTTCAAATAATTTGCATACATCAACCAGCTGCGTTTGTCTCGCAATTTGCATGATTATACGGCCAAAGCTTCATGGTGTTGCATTTTCTATGTCGGCTAGTGTATATCTGCAGTATGAGTCTCTGTTTGACTATCTCATACAATCTGGTCAAGTGGTTTCTACAAATATAAACTAGTTGACTGGTCGACTTCTGTGGTTTCCGTGACACTTTTATGTGAGTTCAAAATTTAAATGAAAATTATTAGAATAATATTAAATTGATTACTCCATTTAAACTTTAACAATAAAACATTTATTAACAACAAAAGCACTTATTCATTACACAATTAATTATTAGTTTTGGCGGGGGAACATGTGAGACCACCTAAATTTCCTAATATATGTTTATACCTAGATATCTTTTTGAGGAACACATACCTTCAAGTCTGTCTTGGACTTTGTTAGCAGCACGTATTTGATGTCGTCTTTATTACTAGCATTAACTCGTAGTGTAATGCATCCACTCGTAACTTCGTCGATCATATTGTACTGCTGACTCCAACACTCGCACTTATTTCATTCTCTTAGTATATCAAGTAATCTCTAGTATCTGCACAAGTCATAATGTCGCCCGAGTATTAGCACAAGTCTACCAAGTCATAATGTAGAAGTTATTTGTATAAGTGTGCTCCTAGTGTCCTATGATCACAGGCTGTGGCTCCCTTTTTCCCTAGGGGGTATAACTCCCTCCTTTGCTTTCATTTGCAGCATTGAGAGTGACACAACAAGCAGCTTTACCATTGGTTAACCTTTTATCCAATGTCACTACTTACCATCCTCTTAAGGGCCCGCTCGACACCCTCTGTCTTGACGCTCCTAAATTTATGGTTTGCTGTAAACCTCGGCGCCATCCAGACTACAAGTATGGTTCGATGTTTCAGATCAATAAATAAATGGCATAAAACTGTCTCACCAAAACACATGTGAGATCTATTTCTGGTCTCACAAGTTAAAAGGCACAAGCCTCCTTTTTTCGAGGCCGACAAAAAGCGAGACTTCCCTTATCCACGACAAATCAGCAACTGAAGTGAAATGGCAGACGGGACTGAAAGGAAAAGGAAAGATGTTTTCGTTATCACGGGGGGAAATGATATAGGAAAGAAACAATGATGTAGGGAAATGACAGGCAGGATGCTAGGAATGGAAAATACCACGGAGGAACGAAAGCGGTAAGAGAACGGTTAGCAGAACGAAGAAACAATTGGCCTTGATGACATCTGGATTCGGGGCAGAATCTCATCTCGAACAGCATGCAGCATCACAGGGGTTACAAAATTACCGACTCTGCCGATGCGTTTACTAATTTTGTTTGAACAAAGTATTGTCTTGCATAAATGAAGCAGCTTTCTTTTCATTTTGTATGTGGACTCTTGCCTATATTGATTTCTAAATAACTTTCCTCAAGTTCCGTTTTAAGTAACTAGAAGCGTAATAAGCACATTTGTTCCACTGCTCATGGTCACTTTCCTGTATAAGTACACTTTACTGCCGTGGAGCTACGACAGAGAGTTTGAAAGGTATTTAGCGTATACGGATTTTCCCAAGAACCCTGTAAGATGCACACATCAATATGAAAGTCCATGTGAAGATAAATTACGCAAAAATATAGAATTAGATATGTTTCATGCAAATTGCACCATTTAACCATGGTTATTTAATATTTTCATAGCATTATTTGCTATAGGGAATAATGATCCCTAGAACAGTGATAGCAGAGTATTTAAAAGAGAATACTGATAATCTGAATGTCAAAAATAAAGTATAAAACAAGCATTTAATTGATATATTTAGGCATACTTCGTCTTTTGATTTAAATTTTGGGGATTTTTGTGAGCCATTTCGCAAAAAGACAGGTTCCTTCTTTCTGAATCGTACCAAAACCTAATCAGCACCAAGATAACCCACAAGTGACTTATCTACCAAATTTTGTGAAATTTGGTGAATTTATATTTCAGTTAAAGTGGATACAGACAATTTTTGCGGGCCATTTCTCAAAAGAAGGCAGATTATTTTATCCCGAATTGTACCAAAATATAATCTATAAAATTTTATGAAATTCAATCAATTAGTTTTTGAGTTAGAGTAGATACATATATTGCACTGACAGACACACACACACACACACAGATGTCACTATAATAATAGTTTTATAGTGTTCTAAAGGTCCTAGAACGTGTAAATCCGTCAAAACTCGGGTTGCGTTTTTTGGCATGATTCCAATACTTTCCCTATATATTACCACGTATTGCAAGGAAACAAAAAATCTGATGTGAGCAGCACATCCCTTTCCCTACAAATTCAAATTCTTATTGTTTATTTCATGATGCATTAAATTGAATTTAATTGCAGAAAATAACATAGATACTTTTCTGATATTATATTCAATTTGCAGTTTTATTTCGCGTTCGCTTCATTTGGAAACTTATAAAGTCTTCAGCTCCTCAAAGTAAAAAAAAACCTAACGTATCTCAAAAAGGTTCATCCTAGAGTATTGTGGATTAGCTGTGTTGTCAAAAATTGCATGAAGAAAAAAAACAAGTACTTAATTAATATATTTACTTAATAACTTCGAGGGGTCACTTGGATGTTATTTACAGATTTTACAAAAACTTTTGATTCGATTGATTACGGTATTTTGATTCAAAAATTGAAGAGTATTGGGTTTTATCCTAATTTGATTATACTATTAAAATCCTATTTAATTTCAAGGTTTTCATGTGTTAATTTTGGTTCTTGCTTGAGTAAGGGTTTTTCGACTACTTCTGGGGTTCCCTAAGACTCTCTTCTTGATCTCTTGTTGTTTAGTATGTTCATTAATGATCTTGCTGATAGTTTTAAAAATTGCCTATTTTATGCTGATGATTTGAAAATTTTCTGTCCAATTTTCGATGCTGGTTTTTGTATCAATGTTCAGTCTTATTTAATTGGCACCATTTCCTTTTTAATTGGTGTCACAGTATTCGTCTTCATCTCAATATTAGTAAATGTAGTGTTGCATCTTTTACGCGTTGATAAGTGCCTATTTTATTTCCTTATGGTGTTGACAACTCTGTTTTGGCTAGAAAGTTTTCTGTTACTGATCGTGGCGTTATTTGTATACCTGATTTCTCATTTTCTCCTGATAATTTTGATGTTATTTGTGTTAAATCCTATATAGGAAACTCGGTTACATTAAGCTAATTACTCAGGATTTTACCTATGAGGATATCGTCATTGTTCCCTTTAATGCCTTGGTCAGATCTGGGCTTGAGTGTGCATCTGTGGTGTGAAATCCTTTTTATGCTGTTCATGCAAACAAGATCGAAATTATTCAAAATAAATTCGTGAGATATCTTTATTATAAAGAAAACTGGTATTTTTGTTATACCTTATCTGCTACTTTTCTTCGTGATATGTTTAATGTTAAAAGCCTACAGAAAAAATGGAATTTCATTTTATTTCTATTCTTTAGGAAACTGTTCAATAACAGAATTGATTGTTCCCCTGTCTTGGGTGGGATCGGGTTTCATGTTCCCCAGTATTCTACTAGGAGCATGAGTTCATTTGCTGAAAGGAATGTTGGAACAAATATTGGCTGTTATTGTGCGATTAATAATTTCTGTAAGCTTTACAACAGCTTCCCCGATAATCTTTATGTTTTTTATTCATCAGAAATTGCTTTTAAAAATGATTTGTTGTAAATATTTTATATTTTAATGTAATTATTCATATGCAAGTGCCTTTTAAAACTCATTTGTTGTCAATAGTTTGCATTTTAATGTATCTTATTATATTTTAATCCGTATATTTTGTATTGTATGTTATCTTGCACGTTATTACTGGGACTTTATCTTGCAGTTTGCATCCTTTTAAATAAATAAAATAAAAAATGATAAAAATTATATTTCAGCAATTTTAGTCATTTATTTCACATTTTTACGATCTTTGAGGGACATTTTGCAAAGAAGTTCAGTTATATTTTTCCGAATCATATCAGTATCTAATTATTATCTATTAGATTCCTCAAGGGATGTAACTGCTAAATTTTAAGAAATGCCATTAAATAATTATTTCACTACCATAAAAACGTCTTCAGTTCGCCAATTTAAAGAAACTTAAATATCTGGAGAACGGTCGATCTTAAAGTAATGGGGTTGATCTTTTTCTTTTCTTCGTCAAAAATTAAGTACAAAACATGCATATAATTGATACATTTGTAGTGTTTTTCATTTAGATCTTGACAATTTGTGATAAAATTCGGTTTATAAGTTTTTGAGTTAGAGTGGATACATACATTGCACAGACACACACACCTGAAATGCATTTTCTCTTTATTTCTTTAATATTTCATTAGATTAAGTTTCTTGCACAAAATAACTCAATCATTGAGAAATACTGTCTAATGGCCCAGCGGCCAAGCGACCAGTATTTGCAAACATTTCACAAAACAGCACTTTTGAAATTAAACTAAATTTGCACGTTTAATTCAATTTTCGTTTGGTAACTGGACGTATTTTCAAAAGCGGCGTAGCAAAAATGCGAAAAAAATAAAATATCTTGAGAACGGATAGTCCTAGTGTGATAAGATTGGACTTATTCACCGTCAAACATTAGGTATCAAACAAGCATTTAACTGATATAGAGCATACGTAGTCTTTTATTTTAGATTTTGACAATTTTTGAGGGCCATCATAAAAAAAGCATGTTCGGATTTTTCGAATTATACCAAAATCTAATTAGCACCAGGGTCGTCCACAAGTGACTTACCCACCAAATTTTATGAAATTCAGTTAATTTTAGTTAGAGTGGATACATACATTGCACAGATAGACAGAAGCACACATACAGACGTCACGTTAAAAAAGGTTTTTTCGTGTTCTAGAGGTCCCAAAACGTGTAGATCCATCGAAAACTCGAGTTGCGATTTTCGACATGATTTCCATTCTTTGCCTATACATTACCATGTATTGCAGGGAAAGTAAAAAGTAAAGTGAGGATGGAATAGCGAGATACACTGAACACGAAATGCACTGATAATGCACAAGAAACAAATTCTAAGAAAATACGCTGAGAACAGGAAATTAATCACGAGAGAATGTCCTGATACTTAATATTTGTTAATGCTTATTTACTTAAACAAAATAAAAGTATTTAATTTTTTACTTCAGTTTTTAAAGCAAGAAATTAATCATTAGAAAGTACACCGAACACAATGCTCGCCATTTCAACAACACGAGCGAAATTTCGAAGAAGAAATATAACACGTGTGAAGAATTATCCGCAAAACGCTGAATGGAATTCACACCAAATTCATCTCAGAGAAAAAATGCAGTAAAACGTTATAAAATGTTAATCTGTAATGAAATTTATTAAAATATTTCATATAGTATCGCATTTTATGTCTTAAGAATCCTATGCGATCGCTTATTATCGTAAACCCACACGTGAGGCTTCGAGCCTTGCCAGGCCGGGTTCGTGCTTAAGTTTTCAAAAATTCGGGCCCACTATAGATATCTACACTCGGCACAAGGACAAAACAGTGTTCTTGTGTTGAGGAAATTACAGTTTCTAGAATGATTTTTGCAATTCAGAGATATATTTTGAAATGGACTCACCTTCTAACTGGTTACATTTGTCGAATCTGTAGCATTTCATCATTTCAAGTGGAGCAGAACTTAAATGATAGGTGAACAATTTCATGATTTCTTCATAGATTAGAAGGTTTCCTAGGTGTGGCAAGATTCTTCAGTATTTTACACGTAAGGGCTCTCCCATCGATCTTAGCAGCGCTGGCACTTTTAATTCTTAATTTCCTTTACCCGGAACGACGACTCCATTCTGTCTATGTACGAAGGAAACAGGTCTTTATCTGTAGCACATAATTTCCTTCAGGACTCTTAGCCCGGGGGGGGGGGGGGCGAATGAAATTTTAGAAGGCAAGTTTTCTATTTGCTCTATATAAATATATCTACATGCTGTGTCACATAAATAAACACTAGGTTAACATAAAATGTCTTCAGGGGGGACAGATTTTTACACTCGGAATTAAAAGTACCTGAAACATGGAAAATTGTAAGATTTGTTAGCTCCAAGAAAAATATTTAAATTGCGTGACTTTCTTATTACATATAAAGTAAAAACGAAAATTAATTCCACAAACAAATTGTAATTTAATTTGTCAATACAATGTTAACAAGAAAAACACTGCCGAATAATGAAATACTTATTACAACCTGATATATTCATTCGTATCCATTTAAAATTGAACGATTATAAGAAATCTATATTAGTCCCAATAAAATTTAATAATTTTAGGACTAATATAATTTGTGCATTTGCAAAGAACATTTTGTAATTTCAAATTTTTGAAAATGTTATTTCAATTGACTTTACCTTTAAACTAATACAGAGATTTGGTAAATTTCTCTAAATGGCGATCTAGATGTCGGATTGGCCAGAACATATGAGAAACGCATGTATTAGTTTCGTTGCATCCAAATTTCTAATACTTCCAAAATTCCTGGGCATTTTGTAACTCTACTTCAAGTGCAGCGTATTTATAGCTGCTTCAATTGTGAAGTTCAGTCCCGCATTATCGGCTGACTTCATTTCGGTGACATACTCTATTTGCATATGCCACAAAAACGTTAAAAAATTTCAATTCCAAATGCAAACACATTCAAATTTAAATGGTTAAATATAAGTTCTTTAGAAATTATTGTTTTAATTATACGGTTAAACTAAATTATTTTTCATTTAAACGTTTCAGAAAATGTTTAAAAAAATTTCGAAATATACATTATATGAATTTCAAATGTAAAATACCTGTATAATTTCCATAAAATGACTTTTATATTTTTTAACACAATTTAAAATTTCAAGATAAATTTCCGAACAGCAGGAAATCAATCGATTTACAATCAAATATCAATCGAGTTACACGGAGAAAATAAACCTAATGACCGAAACAAAGAATCATTAAAATTCTAATGATTCTTAGTTAGAACATTGAAGAAAAAAAAAAGAGATGGCATGCAATAACAAATGTTACATTAGGATTTGTGCAATTCATATGATTCTTGTCTGTCCAAGTTTAAAAAGCATGATTATCAATGATATAACCAGGCAGTTTTTTTTCTTCTTTTTGGCCCGGGGGGGGGGGTGAATGAAACAGCAGAAAATCAATCGAGTTATAATCAAATATCAATCGAGTTACACGGAGAAAATAAACCTAATGACCGAAACTAAGAATCATTAAAATTCTAAGCATATATTGATGAAAAAAAAAAGAGATGGCATGCAATAACAAATGTTACATTAGGATTTATGCAATTCATATGATTCTTGTCGGTCCAAGTTTAAAAAGCATGATTATCAATGATATAACCAGGCAGTTTTTTTTTTCTTCTTTTTGGCCCGGGGAAATCAATCAGAAAATCAATCGAGTTATAATCAAATATCAATCGAGTTACACGGAGAAAATAAACCTAATGACCGAAACTAAGAATAATTAAAATTCTAAGCATATATTGATGGAAAAAAAGAGATGGCATGCAATAACAAATGTTACATTAGGATTTGTGCAATTCATATGATTCTTGTCGGTCCAAGTTTAAAAAGCATGATTATCAATGATATAACCAGGCAGTTTTTCTTCTTCTTTTTGGCCCGGGGGGGGGGGGGGGACGAATGAAACAGCAGAAAATCAATCGAGTTATAATCAAATATCAATCGAGTTACACGGAGAAAATAAACCTAATGACCGAAACTAAGAATCATTAAAATTCTAAGCATATATTGATGAAAAAAAAAGAGATGGCACGCAATAACAAATGTTACATTAGGATTTGTGCAATTCATTTGATTCTTGTCGGTCCAAGTTTAAAAAGCATGATTATCAATGATATAACCAGGCAGTTCTTCTTCTTCTTTTTGGCCCGGGGGGGGGGCGAATGAAACAGCAGAAAATCAATCGAGTTATAATCAAATATCAATCGAGTTACACGGAGAAAATAAACCTAATGACCGAAACTAAGAATCATTAAAATTCTAAGCATATATTGATGAAAAAAAAAGAGATGGCATGCAATAACAAATGTTACATTAGGATTTGTGCAGTTCATATGATTCTTGTCGGTCCAAGTTTAAAAAGCATGATTATCAATGATACAACCAGGCAGTTTTTCTTTTTTTTGGCCTGTGGGGGGGGGGGGGGGCGAATGAAACACTTTGGAAAGAGGAAAGTTTTCTATTTTCCCTATATAAATATATCTAAATGCTGTCACATAAATAGAAACTAAGCAAATATAAAATGTCTTCGGGGGGGGGGGGGGGGCGAATAATCGCCCTATGTATTCCTGAAAGAAACACTGGAGGAGGATGACGAGAGAAGGAGGAGCTAAACGATTCGCATGGAACCAATCAGAAGTACCTTTTTCAACCCAGAACATAACTGCAGTAGGAAATAAAATAAAATCAAAATCCGAGAGTCATATTTTTTACCCTATACAATGCTTTTCATTAACATATACCACGCATTGTACGGATAAATAACTCCAACCCCAAGTTGTCAGCTTTCTAAATTTCCATTTTAAGAAGATGGCAGCTCTGTGCACGTTTCAAACCTGTTCAAAAGATAAGTACATGCAGAAAGAATATTCCGAATTCTTAAACTCCGGATCAAAAAGTTTAGAAAGTGCAAGGAAATCAGAAGATTTATGTCAAAGATTTTCTCTACTTCCTTTCTGCGGCATTTTGCGTTGTGGAGTTATGCTAAAATATATTCTCTGGCTTAAAAAGTTTTTCTTTTCTTTGGAATGAACCTGAAATACTTATCGGTACCTGCATCGAGACGATTTTAAATAAATAAGTATAAATTATTTGTATGAATGCAAGGAAAGGCAAAGTTTTGATGCGACAATTGGATTTACATAAAATGGTTACAGAAGAAATCTGTGGTGGCAGCACATGGCTTTCCTTAAAAACTCAAATTAATTTATTTTTATTTCTTTCATAATTCATTAAATTGAGTTTAATTGCACAAATAAGAACGGATAATTATTTGAAATTATATTGAATTTGAGATTTTAAATCCATTTTCGTTTAGATTTGGCGACTGGGCGTATTTTCAAAGGCGGGGTGGCAAAAATGCTGAAAAACTGGAATATCTCGCCCAACGGTTAATCCTATAGTTATAAGGTTGGTCTTATTCTTTTCGACGGCAAAAATTACGAATAAAGCAAACATGTAATTGATGCATTTGAACATACATCGTCTTTGATTTTAGATTTTTAAAAATTTTGTGAGCCATTTTGCAAAAAATAGCAGGTTCTTTTCCTTTTTCGAATCTTACCAAAATCTAATCAGCACCAGGGTAACCCACAAGTAACATATTATTTTGCGAAATTTGGTCAATTAATTTTTCAGCTAGAGTAGATATATACATGACACAAAAGGACACACACATACACACACACACAGTTATTACGTTAAAAATAGTTATCTCGGTCTAGAGTACCCAAAACGTGTAGAACGGTCAAAAATTCGAGTTCCTATTTTTGGCACGATCCCAATACTTTCCCTATACATAACCATGCGTTGTACGAAAAGTAATATACACACAAAGTTTGTTTCTAGCATGTAAACTAGACGCAAAGTGAAAATGTACGACATTTTTCTATCGGCAGTAATTAACGAATAGAAACAGGCAATAAATACTAATATTTTATTCAAACTATAAATACTTGTAATATTTTATTCAAAAGCATGAGTTAATTTTAAAGCTGATTAACTCTACCGTTTTATACGTCTATTTTGTAATTTACATGTGTCGATACTAACATATGTCAGCCAAGTAGACCTGAGAAGTGACCGCATCTAAGCTTTTCAAGAATTCCTCACAAAGAGCTAGCATCAATAGAGGGAGTCTCTCTTTTGTTTAGCCAAGCATGGCCAGCATCTCTCCTCTCACTTCTACAAATGACAGCCCGATTTGGGACGTTCGCGCTAGAACGGCGCATTGTAGTAATTCTAGAAAATTGCAAAAATGTGCCATCGTAGTAGTTTGTTAATTGTTATACACAATTTTATTTTTCAGAATATTAATCTACTTATTTATAAATCTCTAAAATATACAGCTTCAAAATGCGTAGATTAAGATTCTGCAACACTTATTTTGTTACCGCTGTTTTAACTTTCTTTTTCCAATTATCATTGCAGAAGATGATTTCAAATTATTTTTAATTAATATTTCAGTTTTTTTCTTATCATAAAAAAAATTATATCGATAGATAATATTTTATCAATATTGTTAACGAGATATAGTTAACAATAGAGCAAATCGCTATAGTAAACAGACTTCTATTAATTGCTAAACATTTTCTATTTCAAAAGCACAAAACTTCGTTTCCATATAGTTCTTTGCTTGTTCTTTTCTAAAATTCTAAATTGTAAATTCTCGCCTTGAATTATATATATACGAGGGTCACACTGCAATTTTTGAGACAGGGGCAGGCGATATGCGCTAGAAAAAAATAATTGGTCGGATATTTAAATGTGAACTCTTTTATGTCCGCAGATAAGTTGTGGCAACAATCACAATTTAGCTATCGTAAGAAAAATTTTGAAAGAAAAGAAAATGGAGTTGACGCGAGAGCATTATCGAGCTATGATTTTCTATGATTTTAAAGTGGGGCTAAAGAAGAATGTCTTCGACGTCTACAATTAGCATATGGAAATGATGCTGCATCTCGTGTCACTATATTCAGATGGTTTACAGAATTTAGAAGAGGTCGAAATTCTCTCCTGGATGAAAAGCACTGGGACTACAGCTGACAAGATCTTTATCAGCTGTAGTCCCAGAAAATATGTCAGCCATTCGAGAAATGTTAATCGATGATAATCGCTGTACCTACCAAATGATACAGAAGAAACTTTGCATTGAATCTGCAGCTATATATAAAATTATTCAAGAAGAACTGCATATGAAAAAATTAGTTTGTCGTTACGTCACCATAATTTATAGAACACCAAAAAGCGGAAAGTGTTAGAATCAGTTTAAAAACCCTAAAATTACTTAATGATGGTGGACGCAGCATTATTTATAAAATCGTAACTGGTGATGAAACGTACATATTTTCATTTCGAAGATGAGATTGATGAGGCTATAAAAGCATATTTTTCATCCATTCCAAAAAATGGATGGCTTGAAGCAATCTTTGAAAAATTCGCCTACAAAAGTGCATTGATGTTGGATGGGAGTACTTTGAACACTCCTATAGGAGTGTTCAAAGTAAGAGTTGGTAAGTTTAACTTGTACCAGTTTGCCGTATCTCAAAAGAGCTGAGAAAGTCATGATATTAGTTCAGCCTGTTACTACTTCCAATTAAAAATAAAAATACATCGAATTTTTGTATAAGTAATACAGGTACAAAATCCCTTGTTCCCTATATTAACATACATGGTGTAAGTGCAAGAATTGTTAAAGAGCTGAATACAGTGCAACTTGGATAAAACGAACGTCTCTAATTCGAAATCGTCGTTAATTCGAAGATTTCTCTTGGTCAATTGAACTTTGTATTAAATCAATGTTAAAAAATCGTGGATAATTCAAAGTTCAACTTCCTCAATTCGAAGTTTTTTATAAAAACTTTCGAACCATAACAACTTTTCGGTCTTTCGTCGTTAAGAAATCATCGCCGGAATACCCCCACCTGTTCGACACGTGACAGTTGAAATTCCCCTTCCCGCTACCTGTTCGACCAGTTCGAGCGTTCAACCTACAGACGGTGTTGGAAACAACAATAGCAAATTATTTTCGAAAGGCAGGATTTACCAATAAAACTGACCCAGCTGAGTTCATAGAAGAAAATGTCCCCCACCACCACCGGACGCATGGGGTAACAATATGGGCGTGACATTCGAAGAATACGTCAATTTGGACGAAAACGTGGAAGTTTGTGGAGAACTGTCAGATCAAGACATTTTATCAGAAGTGTTAAATAAGACGATGGCAGCGGAGTACGATATCGAGGAGGATATACAGGAGAAAGAGGAAGAGACGCCAGTCCCTACATCGTCGGAGGTGCTTTTCCATCTAGACGAATTTCGTCGGTACATTGAAGGACAAACAAACGTTAGTGAAGCTGTTTTCCGTTCACTAAACATGCTTGATGATTTAGCTAACCTTAAACGACTGAACAAAACAATCAGACATTGCACAATTTTTTCTAAAACTTTAATTTTCTGTTTTGAATGTAATACGTACATGTACGTAGCTTACGTAAATCTTATTTTGTTTACATACATATAGTGTTTAAGTACTTCATACCATGATATTTCTCAATAAATATTTACTTATTGACAGAATAACCTGTGGTGAGGTAAATTTTACACATAAATACACTAAATATTACTCACCAATAGTTTCACTCAGCTCAACTGCGTTTCGTATAGTGGGGTCCGATTGGACCTAAGTGCATTGCCTAAGTACATTGCACCTAAGTACATTGCATTCCCTAATTAAAGAAACACTTCTTTTGTGGCCACTTAACAATTTATTAAAAGAACACATGACATCTCAATGAACACTAATGACAAATGTACACAATGCAATTACTTCCCAATTACCTACGCTTGACCTCGGGGTGCACGGTTAATTTTATATTAATTTGTATGTTTTTTTTAAATTATCCAAAAATTGTATTTAATTACTTTTAAAGGAAAAACAAATTTCATTGGGCAAATATCCCATGAAGCTTAAAGTTACCGTTAAACACTGGAGATCACATCAAAACACTGTTACACATTACTTATACAACATTTGAAATCAAATATAATTCACCCTACCTTCATTACAGAAGAAATGGCACTCAAATTTGTGCTGGTAGCAATCCTTCTGGACATTGGAAATGGGTGGCAATATTATTTGAATGGCTAGTTCAGTGTTGGACGTTTCATAACTATCACTGTCAGTCTGAGCAGCTCGGTTGAGGTTAAGCAGGTGACGAAAGTTCAGACAAGGATTATTCCGGAGATGGGCACACTGTTCACTTCAATTTCATAACTATCACTGTCAGTCTGAGCAGCTCGGTTGAGGTTAAGCAGGTGACGAAAGTTCAGACAAGGATTATTCCGGAGATGGGCACACTGTTCACTTCAATTTCATAACTATCACTGTCAGTCTGAGCAGCTCGGTTGAGGTTAAGCAGGTGACGAAAGTTCAGACAAGGATTATTCCGGAGATGGGCACACTGTTCACTTCAATTTCATAACTATCACTGTCAGTCTGAGCAGCTCGGTTGAGGTTAAGCAGGTGACGAAAGTTCAGACAAGGATTATTCCGGAGATGGGCACACTGTTCACTTCAATTTCATAACTATCACTGTCAGTCTGAGCAGCTCGGTTGAGGTTAAGCAGGTGACGAAAGTTCAGACAAGGATTATTCCGGAGATGGGCACACTGTTCACTTCAATTTCATAACTATCACTGTCAGTCTGAGCAGCTCGGTTGAGGTTAAGCAGGTGACGAAAGTTCAGACAAGGATTATTCCGGAGATGGGCACACTGTTCACTTCAATTTCATAACTATCACTGTCAGTCTGAGCAGCTCGGTTGAGGTTAAGCAGGTGACGAAAGTTCAGACAAGGATTATTCCGGAGATGGGCACACTGTTCACTTCAATTTCATAACTATCACTGTCAGTCTGAGCAGCTCGGTTGAGGTTAAGCAGGTGACGAAAGTTCAGACAAGGATTATTCCGGAGATGGGCACACTGTTCACTTCAATTTCATAACTATCACTGTCAGTCTGAGCAGCTCGGTTGAGGTTAAGCAGGTGACGAAAGTTCAGACAAGGATTATTCCGGAGATGGGCACACTGTTCACTTCAATTTCATAACTATCACTGTCAGTCTGAGCAGCTCGGTTGAGGTTAAGCAGGTGACGAAAGTTCAGACAAGGATTATTCCGGAGATGGGCACACTGTTCACTTCAATTTCATAACTATCACTGTCAGTCTGAGCAGCTCGGTTGAGGTTAAGCAGGTGACGAAAGTTCAGACAAGGATTATTCCGGAGATGGGCACACTGTTCACTTCAATTTCATAACTATCACTGTCAGTCTGAGCAGCTCGGTTGAGGTTAAGCAGGTGACGAAAGTTCAGACAAGGATTATTCCGGAGATGGGCACACTGTTCACTTCAATTTCATAACTATCACTGTCAGTCTGAGCAGCTCGGTTGAGGTTAAGCAGGTGACGAAAGTTCAGACAAGGATTATTCCGGAGATGGGCACACTGTTCACTTCAATTTCATAACTATCACTGTCAGTCTGAGCAGCTCGGTTGAGGTTAAGCAGGTGACGAAAGTTCAGACAAGGATTATTCCGGAGATGGGCACACTGTTCACTTCAATTTCATAACTATCACTGTCAGTCTGAGCAGCTCGGTTGAGGTTAAGCAGGTGACGAAAGTTCAGACAAGGATTATTCCGGAGATGGGCACACTGTTCACTTCAATTTCATAACTATCACTGTCAGTCTGAGCAGCTCGGTTGAGGTTAAGCAGGTGACGAAAGTTCAGACAAGGATTATTCCGGAGATGGGCACACTGTTCACTTCAATTTCATAACTATCACTGTCAGTCTGAGCAGCTCGGTTGAGGTTAAGCAGGTGACGAAAGTTCAGACAAGGATTATTCCGGAGATGGGCACACTGTTCACTTCAATTTCATAACTATCACTGTCAGTCTGAGCAGCTCGGTTGAGGTTAAGCAGGTGACGAAAGTTCAGACAAGGATTATTCCGGAGATGGGCACACTGTTCACTTCAATTTCATAACTATCACTGTCAGTCTGAGCAGCTCGGTTGAGGTTAAGCAGGTGACGAAAGTTCAGACAAGGATTATTCCGGAGATGGGCACACTGTTCACTTCAATTTCATAACTATCACTGTCAGTCTGAGCAGCTCGGTTGAGGTTAAGCAGGTGACGAAAGTTCAGACAAGGATTATTCCGGAGATGGGCACACTGTTCACTTCAATTTCATAACTATCACTGTCAGTCTGAGCAGCTCGGTTGAGGTTAAGCAGGTGACGAAAGTTCAGACAAGGATTATTCCGGAGATGGGCACACTGTTCACTTCAATTTCATAACTATCACTGTCAGTCTGAGCAGCTCGGTTGAGGTTAAGCAGGTGACGAAAGTTCAGACAAGGATTATTCCGGAGATGGGCACACTGTTCACTTCAATTTCATAACTATCACTGTCAGTCTGAGCAGCTCGGTTGAGGTTAAGCAGGTGACGAAAGTTCAGACAAGGATTATTCCGGAGATGGGCACACTGTTCACTTCAATTTCATAACTATCACTGTCAGTCTGAGCAGCTCGGTTGAGGTTAAGCAGGTGACGAAAGTTCAGACAAGGATTATTCCGGAGATGGGCACACTGTTCACTTCAATTTCATAACTATCACTGTCAGTCTGAGCAGCTCGGTTGAGGTTAAGCAGGTGACGAAAGTTCAGACAAGGATTATTCCGGAGATGGGCACACTGTTCACTTCAATTTCATAACTATCACTGTCAGTCTGAGCAGCTCGGTTGAGGTTAAGCAGGTGACGAAAGTTCAGACAAGGATTATTCCGGAGATGGGCACACTGTTCACTTCAATTTCATAACTATCACTGTCAGTCTGAGCAGCTCGGTTGAGGTTAAGCAGGTGACGAAAGTTCAGACAAGGATTATTCCGGAGATGGGCACACTGTTCACTTCAATTTCATAACTATCACTGTCAGTCTGAGCAGCTCGGTTGAGGTTAAGCAGGTGACGAAAGTTCAGACAAGGATTATTCCGGAGATGGGCACACTGTTCACTTCAATTTCATAACTATCACTGTCAGTCTGAGCAGCTCGGTTGAGGTTAAGCAGGTGACGAAAGTTCAGACAAGGATTATTCCGGAGATGGGCACACTGTTCACTTCAATTTCATAACTATCACTGTCAGTCTGAGCAGCTCGGTTGAGGTTAAGCAGGTGACGAAAGTTCAGACAAGGATTATTCCGGAGATGGGCACACTGTTCACTTCAATTTCATAACTATCACTGTCAGTCTGAGCAGCTCGGTTGAGGTTAAGCAGGTGACGAAAGTTCAGACAAGGATTATTCCGGAGATGGGCACACTGTTCACTTCAATTTCATAACTATCACTGTCAGTCTGAGCAGCTCGGTTGAGGTTAAGCAGGTGACGAAAGTTCAGACAAGGATTATTCCGGAGATGGGCACACTGTTCACTTCAATTTCATAACTATCACTGTCAGTCTGAGCAGCTCGGTTGAGGTTAAGCAGGTGACGAAAGTTCAGACAAGGATTATTCCGGAGATGGGCACACTGTTCACTTCAATTTCATAACTATCACTGTCAGTCTGAGCAGCTCGG
This sequence comes from Amaurobius ferox, assembly GCA_951213105.1. NCBI lineage: Eukaryota > Metazoa > Arthropoda > Arachnida > Araneae > Amaurobiidae > Amaurobius > Amaurobius ferox. The sequence continues at coordinate 42,793,548 of OX578137.1, read as the reverse complement.
TTGAGGTTAAGCAGGTGACGAAAGTTCAGACAAGGATTATTCCGGAGATGGGCACACTGTTCACTTCAATTTCATAACTATCACTGTCAGTCTGAGCAGCTCGGTTGAGGTTAAGCAGGTGACGAAAGTTCAGACAAGGATTATTCCGGAGATGGGCACACTGTTCACTTCAATTTCATAACTATCACTGTCAGTCTGAGCAGCTCGGTTGAGGTTAAGCAGGTGACGAAAGTTCAGACAAGGATTATTCCGGAGATGGGCACACTGTTCACTTCAATTTCATAACTATCACTGTCAGTCTGAGCAGCTCGGTTGAGGTTAAGCAGGTGACGAAAGTTCAGACAAGGATTATTCCGGAGATGGGCACACTGTTCACTTCAATTTCATAACTATCACTGTCAGTCTGAGCAGCTCGGTTGAGGTTAAGCAGGTGACGAAAGTTCAGACAAGGATTATTCCGGAGATGGGCACACTGTTCACTTCAATTTCATAACTATCACTGTCAGTCTGAGCAGCTCGGTTGAGGTTAAGCAGGTGACGAAAGTTCAGACAAGGATTATTCCGGAGATGGGCACACTGTTCACTTCAATTTCATAACTATCACTGTCAGTCTGAGCAGCTCGGTTGAGGTTAAGCAGGTGACGAAAGTTCAGACAAGGATTATTCCGGAGATGGGCACACTGTTCACTTCAATTTCATAACTATCACTGTCAGTCTGAGCAGCTCGGTTGAGGTTAAGCAGGTGACGAAAGTTCAGACAAGGATTATTCCGGAGATGGGCACACTGTTCACTTCAATTTCATAACTATCACTGTCAGTCTGAGCAGCTCGGTTGAGGTTAAGCAGGTGACGAAAGTTCAGACAAGGATTATTCCGGAGATGGGCACACTGTTCACTTCAATTTCATAACTATCACTGTCAGTCTGAGCAGCTCGGTTGAGGTTAAGCAGGTGACGAAAGTTCAGACAAGGATTATTCCGGAGATGGGCACACTGTTCACTTCAATTTCATAACTATCACTGTCAGTCTGAGCAGCTCGGTTGAGGTTAAGCAGGTGACGAAAGTTCAGACAAGGATTATTCCGGAGATGGGCACACTGTTCACTTCAATTTCATAACTATCACTGTCAGTCTGAGCAGCTCGGTTGAGGTTAAGCAGGTGACGAAAGTTCAGACAAGGATTATTCCGGAGATGGGCACACTGTTCACTTCAATTTCATAACTATCACTGTCAGTCTGAGCAGCTCGGTTGAGGTTAAGCAGGTGACGAAAGTTCAGACAAGGATTATTCCGGAGATGGGCACACTGTTCACTTCAATTTCATAACTATCACTGTCAGTCTGAGCAGCTCGGTTGAGGTTAAGCAGGTGACGAAAGTTCAGACAAGGATTATTCCGGAGATGGGCACACTGTTCACTTCAATTTCATAACTATCACTGTCAGTCTGAGCAGCTCGGTTGAGGTTAAGCAGGTGACGAAAGTTCAGACAAGGATTATTCCGGAGATGGGCACACTGTTCACTTCAATTTCATAACTATCACTGTCAGTCTGAGCAGCTCGGTTGAGGTTAAGCAGGTGACGAAAGTTCAGACAAGGATTATTCCGGAGATGGGCACACTGTTCACTTCAATTTCATAACTATCACTGTCAGTCTGAGCAGCTCGGTTGAGGTTAAGCAGGTGACGAAAGTTCAGACAAGGATTATTCCGGAGATGGGCACACTGTTCACTTCAATTTCATAACTATCACTGTCAGTCTGAGCAGCTCGGTTGAGGTTAAGCAGGTGACGAAAGTTCAGACAAGGATTATTCCGGAGATGGGCACACTGTTCACTTCAATTTCATAACTATCACTGTCAGTCTGAGCAGCTCGGTTGAGGTTAAGCAGGTGACGAAAGTTCAGACAAGGATTATTCCGGAGATGGGCACACTGTTCACTTCAATTTCATAACTATCACTGTCAGTCTGAGCAGCTCGGTTGAGGTTAAGCAGGTGACGAAAGTTCAGACAAGGATTATTCCGGAGATGGGCACACTGTTCACTTCAATTTCATAACTATCACTGTCAGTCTGAGCAGCTCGGTTGAGGTTAAGCAGGTGACGAAAGTTCAGACAAGGATTATTCCGGAGATGGGCACACTGTTCACTTCAATTTCATAACTATCACTGTCAGTCTGAGCAGCTCGGTTGAGGTTAAGCAGGTGACGAAAGTTCAGACAAGGATTATTCCGGAGATGGGCACACTGTTCACTTCAATTTCATAACTATCACTGTCAGTCTGAGCAGCTCGGTTGAGGTTAAGCAGGTGACGAAAGTTCAGACAAGGATTATTCCGGAGATGGGCACACTGTTCACTTCAATTTCATAACTATCACTGTCAGTCTGAGCAGCTCGGTTGAGGTTAAGCAGGTGACGAAAGTTCAGACAAGGATTATTCCGGAGATGGGCACACTGTTCACTTCAATTTCATAACTATCACTGTCAGTCTGAGCAGCTCGGTTGAGGTTAAGCAGGTGACGAAAGTTCAGACAAGGATTATTCCGGAGATGGGCACACTGTTCACTTCAATTTCATAACTATCACTGTCAGTCTGAGCAGCTCGGTTGAGGTTAAGCAGGTGACGAAAGTTCAGACAAGGATTATTCCGGAGATGGGCACACTGTTCACTTCAATTTCATAACTATCACTGTCAGTCTGAGCAGCTCGGTTGAGGTTAAGCAGGTGACGAAAGTTCAGACAAGGATTATTCCGGAGATGGGCACACTGTTCACTTCAATTTCATAACTATCACTGTCAGTCTGAGCAGCTCGGTTGAGGTTAAGCAGGTGACGAAAGTTCAGACAAGGATTATTCCGGAGATGGGCACACTGTTCACTTCAATTTCATAACTATCACTGTCAGTCTGAGCAGCTCGGTTGAGGTTAAGCAGGTGACGAAAGTTCAGACAAGGATTATTCCGGAGATGGGCACACTGTTCACTTCAATTTCATAACTATCACTGTCAGTCTGAGCAGCTCGGTTGAGGTTAAGCAGGTGACGAAAGTTCAGACAAGGATTATTCCGGAGATGGGCACACTGTTCACTTCAATTTCATAACTATCACTGTCAGTCTGAGCAGCTCGGTTGAGGTTAAGCAGGTGACGAAAGTTCAGACAAGGATTATTCCGGAGATGGGCACACTGTTCACTTCAATTTCATAACTATCACTGTCAGTCTGAGCAGCTCGGTTGAGGTTAAGCAGGTGACGAAAGTTCAGACAAGGATTATTCCGGAGATGGGCACACTGTTCACTTCAATTTCATAACTATCACTGTCAGTCTGAGCAGCTCGGTTGAGGTTAAGCAGGTGACGAAAGTTCAGACAAGGATTATTCCGGAGATGGGCACACTGTTCACTTCAATTTCATAACTATCACTGTCAGTCTGAGCAGCTCGGTTGAGGTTAAGCAGGTGACGAAAGTTCAGACAAGGATTATTCCGGAGATGGGCACACTGTTCACTTCAATTTCATAACTATCACTGTCAGTCTGAGCAGCTCGGTTGAGGTTAAGCAGGTGACGAAAGTTCAGACAAGGATTATTCCGGAGATGGGCACACTGTTCACTTCAATTTCATAACTATCACTGTCAGTCTGAGCAGCTCGGTTGAGGTTAAGCAGGTGACGAAAGTTCAGACAAGGATTATTCCGGAGATGGGCACACTGTTCACTTCAATTTCATAACTATCACTGTCAGTCTGAGCAGCTCGGTTGAGGTTAAGCAGGTGACGAAAGTTCAGACAAGGATTATTCCGGAGATGGGCACACTGTTCACTTCAATTTCATAACTATCACTGTCAGTCTGAGCAGCTCGGTTGAGGTTAAGCAGGTGACGAAAGTTCAGACAAGGATTATTCCGGAGATGGGCACACTGTTCACTTCAATTTCATAACTATCACTGTCAGTCTGAGCAGCTCGGTTGAGGTTAAGCAGGTGACGAAAGTTCAGACAAGGATTATTCCGGAGATGGGCACACTGTTCACTTCAATTTCATAACTATCACTGTCAGTCTGAGCAGCTCGGTTGAGGTTAAGCAGGTGACGAAAGTTCAGACAAGGATTATTCCGGAGATGGGCACACTGTTCACTTCAATTTCATAACTATCACTGTCAGTCTGAGCAGCTCGGTTGAGGTTAAGCAGGTGACGAAAGTTCAGACAAGGATTATTCCGGAGATGGGCACACTGTTCACTTCAATTTCATAACTATCACTGTCAGTCTGAGCAGCTCGGTTGAGGTTAAGCAGGTGACGAAAGTTCAGACAAGGATTATTCCGGAGATGGGCACACTGTTCACTTCAATTTCATAACTATCACTGTCAGTCTGAGCAGCTCGGTTGAGGTTAAGCAGGTGACGAAAGTTCAGACAAGGATTATTCCGGAGATGGGCACACTGTTCACTTCAATTTCATAACTATCACTGTCAGTCTGAGCAGCTCGGTTGAGGTTAAGCAGGTGACGAAAGTTCAGACAAGGATTATTCCGGAGATGGGCACACTGTTCACTTCAATTTCATAACTATCACTGTCAGTCTGAGCAGCTCGGTTGAGGTTAAGCAGGTGACGAAAGTTCAGACAAGGATTATTCCGGAGATGGGCACACTGTTCACTTCAATTTCATAACTATCACTGTCAGTCTGAGCAGCTCGGTTGAGGTTAAGCAGGTGACGAAAGTTCAGACAAGGATTATTCCGGAGATGGGCACACTGTTCACTTCAATTTCATAACTATCACTGTCAGTCTGAGCAGCTCGGTTGAGGTTAAGCAGGTGACGAAAGTTCAGACAAGGATTATTCCGGAGATGGGCACACTGTTCACTTCAATTTCATAACTATCACTGTCAGTCTGAGCAGCTCGGTTGAGGTTAAGCAGGTGACGAAAGTTCAGACAAGGATTATTCCGGAGATGGGCACACTGTTCACTTCAATTTCATAACTATCACTGTCAGTCTGAGCAGCTCGGTTGAGGTTAAGCAGGTGACGAAAGTTCAGACAAGGATTATTCCGGAGATGGGCACACTGTTCACTTCAATTTCATAACTATCACTGTCAGTCTGAGCAGCTCGGTTGAGGTTAAGCAGGTGACGAAAGTTCAGACAAGGATTATTCCGGAGATGGGCACACTGTTCACTTCAATTTCATAACTATCACTGTCAGTCTGAGCAGCTCGGTTGAGGTTAAGCAGGTGACGAAAGTTCAGACAAGGATTATTCCGGAGATGGGCACACTGTTCACTTCAATTTCATAACTATCACTGTCAGTCTGAGCAGCTCGGTTGAGGTTAAGCAGGTGACGAAAGTTCAGACAAGGATTATTCCGGAGATGGGCACACTGTTCACTTCAATTTCATAACTATCACTGTCAGTCTGAGCAGCTCGGTTGAGGTTAAGCAGGTGACGAAAGTTCAGACAAGGATTATTCCGGAGATGGGCACACTGTTCACTTCAATTTCATAACTATCACTGTCAGTCTGAGCAGCTCGGTTGAGGTTAAGCAGGTGACGAAAGTTCAGACAAGGATTATTCCGGAGATGGGCACACTGTTCACTTCAATTTCATAACTATCACTGTCAGTCTGAGCAGCTCGGTTGAGGTTAAGCAGGTGACGAAAGTTCAGACAAGGATTATTCCGGAGATGGGCACACTGTTCACTTCAATTTCATAACTATCACTGTCAGTCTGAGCAGCTCGGTTGAGGTTAAGCAGGTGACGAAAGTTCAGACAAGGATTATTCCGGAGATGGGCACACTGTTCACTTCAATTTCATAACTATCACTGTCAGTCTGAGCAGCTCGGTTGAGGTTAAGCAGGTGACGAAAGTTCAGACAAGGATTATTCCGGAGATGGGCACACTGTTCACTTCAATTTCATAACTATCACTGTCAGTCTGAGCAGCTCGGTTGAGGTTAAGCAGGTGACGAAAGTTCAGACAAGGATTATTCCGGAGATGGGCACACTGTTCACTTCAATTTCATAACTATCACTGTCAGTCTGAGCAGCTCGGTTGAGGTTAAGCAGGTGACGAAAGTTCAGACAAGGATTATTCCGGAGATGGGCACACTGTTCACTTCAATTTCATAACTATCACTGTCAGTCTGAGCAGCTCGGTTGAGGTTAAGCAGGTGACGAAAGTTCAGACAAGGATTATTCCGGAGATGGGCACACTGTTCACTTCAATTTCATAACTATCACTGTCAGTCTGAGCAGCTCGGTTGAGGTTAAGCAGGTGACGAAAGTTCAGACAAGGATTATTCCGGAGATGGGCACACTGTTCACTTCAATTTCATAACTATCACTGTCAGTCTGAGCAGCTCGGTTGAGGTTAAGCAGGTGACGAAAGTTCAGACAAGGATTATTCCGGAGATGGGCACACTGTTCACTTCAATTTCATAACTATCACTGTCAGTCTGAGCAGCTCGGTTGAGGTTAAGCAGGTGACGAAAGTTCAGACAAGGATTATTCCGGAGATGGGCACACTGTTCACTTCAATTTCATAACTATCACTGTCAGTCTGAGCAGCTCGGTTGAGGTTAAGCAGGTGACGAAAGTTCAGACAAGGATTATTCCGGAGATGGGCACACTGTTCACTTCAATTTCATAACTATCACTGTCAGTCTGAGCAGCTCGGTTGAGGTTAAGCAGGTGACGAAAGTTCAGACAAGGATTATTCCGGAGATGGGCACACTGTTCACTTCAATTTCATAACTATCACTGTCAGTCTGAGCAGCTCGGTTGAGGTTAAGCAGGTGACGAAAGTTCAGACAAGGATTATTCCGGAGATGGGCACACTGTTCACTTCAATTTCATAACTATCACTGTCAGTCTGAGCAGCTCGGTTGAGGTTAAGCAGGTGACGAAAGTTCAGACAAGGATTATTCCGGAGATGGGCACACTGTTCACTTCAATTTCATAACTATCACTGTCAGTCTGAGCAGCTCGGTTGAGGTTAAGCAGGTGACGAAAGTTCAGACAAGGATTATTCCGGAGATGGGCACACTGTTCACTTCAATTTCATAACTATCACTGTCAGTCTGAGCAGCTCGGTTGAGGTTAAGCAGGTGACGAAAGTTCAGACAAGGATTATTCCGGAGATGGGCACACTGTTCACTTCAATTTCATAACTATCACTGTCAGTCTGAGCAGCTCGGTTGAGGTTAAGCAGGTGACGAAAGTTCAGACAAGGATTATTCCGGAGATGGGCACACTGTTCACTTCAATTTCATAACTATCACTGTCAGTCTGAGCAGCTCGGTTGAGGTTAAGCAGGTGACGAAAGTTCAGACAAGGATTATTCCGGAGATGGGCACACTGTTCACTTCAATTTCATAACTATCACTGTCAGTCTGAGCAGCTCGGTTGAGGTTAAGCAGGTGACGAAAGTTCAGACAAGGATTATTCCGGAGATGGGCACACTGTTCACTTCAATTTCATAACTATCACTGTCAGTCTGAGCAGCTCGGTTGAGGTTAAGCAGGTGACGAAAGTTCAGACAAGGATTATTCCGGAGATGGGCACACTGTTCACTTCAATTTCATAACTATCACTGTCAGTCTGAGCAGCTCGGTTGAGGTTAAGCAGGTGACGAAAGTTCAGACAAGGATTATTCCGGAGATGGGCACACTGTTCACTTCAATTTCATAACTATCACTGTCAGTCTGAGCAGCTCGGTTGAGGTTAAGCAGGTGACGAAAGTTCAGACAAGGATTATTCCGGAGATGGGCACACTGTTCACTTCAATTTCATAACTATCACTGTCAGTCTGAGCAGCTCGGTTGAGGTTAAGCAGGTGACGAAAGTTCAGACAAGGATTATTCCGGAGATGGGCACACTGTTCACTTCAATTTCATAACTATCACTGTCAGTCTGAGCAGCTCGGTTGAGGTTAAGCAGGTGACGAAAGTTCAGACAAGGATTATTCCGGAGATGGGCACACTGTTCACTTCAATTTCATAACTATCACTGTCAGTCTGAGCAGCTCGGTTGAGGTTAAGCAGGTGACGAAAGTTCAGACAAGGATTATTCCGGAGATGGGCACACTGTTCACTTCAATTTCATAACTATCACTGTCAGTCTGAGCAGCTCGGTTGAGGTTAAGCAGGTGACGAAAGTTCAGACAAGGATTATTCCGGAGATGGGCACACTGTTCACTTCAATTTCATAACTATCACTGTCAGTCTGAGCAGCTCGGTTGAGGTTAAGCAGGTGACGAAAGTTCAGACAAGGATTATTCCGGAGATGGGCACACTGTTCACTTCAATTTCATAACTATCACTGTCAGTCTGAGCAGCTCGGTTGAGGTTAAGCAGGTGACGAAAGTTCAGACAAGGATTATTCCGGAGATGGGCACACTGTTCACTTCAATTTCATAACTATCACTGTCAGTCTGAGCAGCTCGGTTGAGGTTAAGCAGGTGACGAAAGTTCAGACAAGGATTATTCCGGAGATGGGCACACTGTTCACTTCAATTTCATAACTATCACTGTCAGTCTGAGCAGCTCGGTTGAGGTTAAGCAGGTGACGAAAGTTCAGACAAGGATTATTCCGGAGATGGGCACACTGTTCACTTCAATTTCATAACTATCACTGTCAGTCTGAGCAGCTCGGTTGAGGTTAAGCAGGTGACGAAAGTTCAGACAAGGATTATTCCGGAGATGGGCACACTGTTCACTTCAATTTCATAACTATCACTGTCAGTCTGAGCAGCTCGGTTGAGGTTAAGCAGGTGACGAAAGTTCAGACAAGGATTATTCCGGAGATGGGCACACTGTTCACTTCAATTTCATAACTATCACTGTCAGTCTGAGCAGCTCGGTTGAGGTTAAGCAGGTGACGAAAGTTCAGACAAGGATTATTCCGGAGATGGGCACACTGTTCACTTCAATTTCATAACTATCACTGTCAGTCTGAGCAGCTCGGTTGAGGTTAAGCAGGTGACGAAAGTTCAGACAAGGATTATTCCGGAGATGGGCACACTGTTCACTTCAATTTCATAACTATCACTGTCAGTCTGAGCAGCTCGGTTGAGGTTAAGCAGGTGACGAAAGTTCAGACAAGGATTATTCCGGAGATGGGCACACTGTTCACTTCAATTTCATAACTATCACTGTCAGTCTGAGCAGCTCGGTTGAGGTTAAGCAGGTGACGAAAGTTCAGACAAGGATTATTCCGGAGATGGGCACACTGTTCACTTCAATTTCATAACTATCACTGTCAGTCTGAGCAGCTCGGTTGAGGTTAAGCAGGTGACGAAAGTTCAGACAAGGATTATTCCGGAGATGGGCACACTGTTCACTTCAATTTCATAACTATCACTGTCAGTCTGAGCAGCTCGGTTGAGGTTAAGCAGGTGACGAAAGTTCAGACAAGGATTATTCCGGAGATGGGCACACTGTTCACTTCAATTTCATAACTATCACTGTCAGTCTGAGCAGCTCGGTTGAGGTTAAGCAGGTGACGAAAGTTCAGACAAGGATTATTCCGGAGATGGGCACACTGTTCACTTCAATTTCATAACTATCACTGTCAGTCTGAGCAGCTCGGTTGAGGTTAAGCAGGTGACGAAAGTTCAGACAAGGATTATTCCGGAGATGGGCACACTGTTCACTTCAATTTCATAACTATCACTGTCAGTCTGAGCAGCTCGGTTGAGGTTAAGCAGGTGACGAAAGTTCAGACAAGGATTATTCCGGAGATGGGCACACTGTTCACTTCAATTTCATAACTATCACTGTCAGTCTGAGCAGCTCGGTTGAGGTTAAGCAGGTGACGAAAGTTCAGACAAGGATTATTCCGGAGATGGGCACACTGTTCACTTCAATTTCATAACTATCACTGTCAGTCTGAGCAGCTCGGTTGAGGTTAAGCAGGTGACGAAAGTTCAGACAAGGATTATTCCGGAGATGGGCACACTGTTCACTTCAATTTCATAACTATCACTGTCAGTCTGAGCAGCTCGGTTGAGGTTAAGCAGGTGACGAAAGTTCAGACAAGGATTATTCCGGAGATGGGCACACTGTTCACTTCAATTTCATAACTATCACTGTCAGTCTGAGCAGCTCGGTTGAGGTTAAGCAGGTGACGAAAGTTCAGACAAGGATTATTCCGGAGATGGGCACACTGTTCACTTCAATTTCATAACTATCACTGTCAGTCTGAGCAGCTCGGTTGAGGTTAAGCAGGTGACGAAAGTTCAGACAAGGATTATTCCGGAGATGGGCACACTGTTCACTTCAATTTCATAACTATCACTGTCAGTCTGAGCAGCTCGGTTGAGGTTAAGCAGGTGACGAAAGTTCAGACAAGGATTATTCCGGAGATGGGCACACTGTTCACTTCAATTCACCTCCTCTTAACGTTGGCATATTCCCAGAAGTTCCTCAGAACTTGCGTGCAGGCGTTACCGGACGGTCAAGAGCAATTACGTTTCAGTAGAAATTCTCTGCCACGGACCTCACTGAATCTATTCGATGACACCCAGTTGACTTTCGTCTGCTGCATAGGAGCCAGGGATTGATGCTCCGCGAACACTCTGTCCATGCAGTGCCACAGTTGCCACGGCTTAAATGTAGCTAAGGGAGCAAAGGTCCCACACCACGCCGCTTTAAGGCAGAGCTGTGTTGCACTGCAACCAAAAAAAATGACGACTTTCTTTATTTCGCCGGTCGCCACCACCCGAAGAATTGCACCCTCGCGCTGAATTAGGCTCTGGATCGTTTTGGCTACGAGTCGCCATACATCACCGGACACACGACGTCGGATCCTAGCAGAACGCATTGACCGCCCTAGATAGGGGCCACGGATACCGTGCCTTAAATGCATCAAAGTGCATGCCGGATTGGGCTTCACAAAAACACAAGTGCCACGCACTTGGAGTGCTATTCTCTCGAGATCAGAAAGGCATCTGAATTTTTACATTTTACTAAAAACTTCCAGAAATTTTAAGACGAAGGGAACGACAAAAAGAGGGAGGAAGTCCCCCAATTCCCATTCGCTGTTTCCCAAGGGCAGTAAAAAAGGCGGTCCAAATTTGCTTCACACCATTGGTTAGCGAAGAGACGGTCATTTTTTATGCACTCCACTGAAAATCAAGAACCAGAGGGCTTTCTACAAACCGGGTGGTCCAAGAACCGGACCCCGACACGAGCCACACCTGACAGGGTTATAAATTTTCAGAGATTTGTAGCTCAACTTTGACATTTTGCTGCAATTAATTCTCTGACTATTTACAATCCATGTCAAATGCGCATACAAACCAAAGGCGCCAAAAATCCCAATTTCGTCTGTGCAGAGGCATAGCTATATACATAATACAAACCATTATATACATTTCAAGTACATTGCAATTGCCCTTTTTATTTTTACCCCGCTGCTAAGTACAAACATGTGGAAATGCATCATAACATAACCTTTTCAAGCATTCTGTGGACCTGCACCTAAAGTTAAAAGATGTAACTTTTTTAAATCAAAACTTTGGATAATTCGATTTTTTTTAGTTGTCCCTTCAGCTTCGAATTATCCAAGTTGCACTGTATATTCAATAAGATAAACCAACAAAAGGTGCTAGGGTTTTATCGGCCAAGTAAATTTGGGAGAAATCACACTTAATATAAATACAATAATATGAAAAGTATTTCCGAAACCATGTACGTTTTCAAGCGTCATACTTGATTCGGAAATACTAAAAATCTACGTTTCTGTGTGTAAAACTATAATATTTATTACAGAAATTATGCTCATGGCCCGACGTAGAATAATAGAGATATTGTATCAAATGCAACAATAAACATGAAACAACTAAATACGTGTGCATGATCAATGCTATTGTATATTAATATAGTAAGATAACTCAGAAAATTTGAAAAGTATAAAATAAAACGTGTTACCATTGTCACATGAAGCAAGCAGAAATAACATTTTTTAGGAGTCTTGGAACTAACTAAAATTTGGTTACACTCAAAGTTATAGTCAAAGAATGCAACATGGAAAAAAAAATATGATAAATCATCTAAATGATTCATAAAATGAAAAAATGGTTTAATGTTGGATATGGTACTCCAAGAAGTTTAAGTACAATATTAAATTTGTGGATTCATTTTAATACGTAAATTTATTAATCCAAAATATACATATATATATATATATATATATATATATATATATATATATATACTCTATAACAAAAAAATCGACGCACCAAGAAGAGTTGCCCGATTGTAATGAAATTTCGTATGCAAAGACATTTTGAGCGAACATGCAAATGAATAAAATTTGGAGTCCAATGAATAAATAGTGGAAGCTCCAGCGCATCGGAACTGCTCATTCAGCAGGTGTATATAAGAAGCGATTCTGAATCTATGATCAAAATTTCTGTTGCATTTCGACTGCGAATATCTTACGTCTTTGGTAGTCATTTCTGGCACACTGACAGCACAGCGGTACGTAGAAAACATTCTACGACCGGTTGTGTTACCGTTTCTTTTGCGACACCCCGGACTTACTTTTCAACAAGATAATGCCCGGCCGCACACGGCACGTGTTGCTATGAATTGCCTTCAAGCTTGCCCAACACTTCCTTGGCCAGCTAGGTCTCCTCATCTCTCTCTCATAGAGCATATTTGGGGCGTTATGGGAAGGCGATTGCCACCACCCCGGAATGTTGACGATTTAGCCCGACAGTTGGAAACAATTTGGCAAGACATTCCGCAGGACACCTTCCGTGAACTTTATCAGTCTATGCCACGCCGGGTGACATCTTACATCCAAGCTAAAAGTGGACCAACGCCTTATTGACTTCCTCCCATTGTATACGGTCAAACTCAATCATTAAATTGTTCTGAAATCTTAATCGTTTCTTTTTCTATATATGTTCTTCACACCCACCAATTTTTATCATAATCGGACAACTCCTTCTTGGTGCGTCGATTTTTTTTTTTATAGAGTATATTATTCAAATTAAATCAATGCATAATACATACATAATACAACTAAATTCTCTTACCTTTTGGCCTTGACATTTTAAAGAAAAATTATATACCTAATTTATCTGTTTCTTACAGCATTTCAGTATATCACATATAGCAGTTCACTGCATGACAAATATGATCTGTGTGTGTTAGTAATAGATTGTTTCATCAGGCGAATTTGATTAAAAAGTAAAAAAATTGAATGAAATGAAACTTCAGAAAAACTTAGATTTTAATATTTTTAAAATGCAAGAAGATACAAATATTTTTATGACACTTTTGCAAAAATAAATAAAAATATTCTTTATATATAACTTAATTACATTTATTTACATTGAATTCATTTATATTAATTAATACACTTATACAAAAAGATGATTAGTAGAGTGCCTATTACAATTGGGATCATGAGGATAGAAAAATATTTTTTGCGTTCTTAAAAATATAGTGTCTTGATAACTCTGTACAAAATTTATACGCTGTGTGCTTATTTAAAAAGTTAAATTTAAAAAGTGTCTTCTTACGGGATTGCAAAAATTTATATCAAAATGAAATAAAAATAAATCGAATGTTTCAATGAAATAAAAACAAATTGAATTACCATGAATAAAACAAAAGCAATATTTTTATTAATGCTTCGACATTTGATTTATCCTTCTGGAGTTCTTTGTAAACCTTAGCAATGACATAAATGTATTTTAAAATATTCAAATAATATGGATATTATGAATAGAATTTTGTGATTTTCTACCTGATTTTTATATAAAATATGATGCTTGAAAATAGAAAAAAGAACTGAATTTGCTTGCATTGCGAATGTTCAAGCATTTGCATATAACTGTGCTGTTAAATAATTTTCACATAATTCTAAATTTTTTCTGCTATTTTGCCGTTCTTTTCAATATTTCAATACACACAAAATAATTTTTCAATATATTTTCCCTGGTATATCAATCCCCTCCCCCTACATGTCTTTTTATTAAATGCCGTTCAATATTTTACTTAATGCATTCACAAATGAAATTTCATAGTGGTAAATACATGGATTCTTAAATTATCTTATCCAAAGGTGAAGACATAAATACGTATGCATATACGCACACACACAGAGAAACATCTTGAATAAAATGTATAAATTGTATTCAGGAAATCTTGAAACATACTTTACTGACAAAATCTCGATTTTAAAAATTTTGGGAGAACCAATACTATTTGTATTCATGAGGTCTTAAAACATACTTATAACATTTCATATATTTTTTTACATAACATACTTTTTCTATCACTTACTTTTCTTTCTGTTTTCGATTCAGGCAAAATAAAACATATAAAAATCTGATGAGGGCAGCACATGACTTTCATTGCTGACTCATATTCACGTTCCCTTTATTTTTTCAATAATTCATTATATTGAGTTTAATTGCACAAAATAACGTCCATAATTATTTAAAACGACACTGAATTTGCACTTTTAATTCAATTTCCGTTCTCAGTTGATAACAGGACTTTTTTCAACTGTAGCATAGCGAAAATGCGAAAAAACTAAAATATCTCGAGAACGGCTAGTCCTAGTGTAATGAGGTTGGTCTTATTCTTTTCATCGTTAACATTTACGTATAAAACAAGCATTTAATTGATATATTTGAGCATACGTAGTTTTTTATTTTAGATCTTGAAGATGATTTTTGAGGGCCATTTCGCAAAAAAAGGCGGATTGTTTTATCCCAAATCATACCAAAACCTAATCATCACCAAGGTCACACACAAGTGACTTTCCTATCAAATTCTATGAAATTCGGTCCATTAGTTTTTGAGTTAGAATGGAATTCAAACATTGCACAGACAGACACACACACAACCGTCACGCTAAAAATAGTGTTTTAGAGGCCCCAAAACGTGCAGATCCGTCGAAAACTCGATTTTCGACATGATTTCTATACTTTCCCTATGCATTGCCATGTATTGCAGGGAAAGTAAAAATAACTTAGTCATAGAATAGTATGAACTATTTTATGACTTTGACGGCAATGCGATATGCCTTAACTAAGATTTGAAAAACTACAATATTTGTTCATGGAGGCATCAAAATGCCAGGGAAGCATATAGGTGCCGACTACGGGGGGGGGGGGGGCAGAGGGGCACGAGCCCCCACTGAACTTTTCCAGAGAGGGCTTTGACCCCTCTGCGAAATTTCAAGATTTTCGTCTAACTTAATATTTTACTAGATACCAAAAAATGAAATTTTTCCTATCAACGTAAATGTCATATTTCAATTCAGTCTTGTTCACATCTTCTTTACCATAGCTCTCTAAACTATCTCGCACACAAACCAAGCTCATCTTTACTCCCAGGAAACATGTTTACGCTAATGACAAAAACACCTGGTTACCAGAACTTTTGCGACTGAACACCTAATTCGAAGAGAAACAGAATATTTATACAGCCATGGGATTGACATTTCTAAAAAATAGCCATTTCCCTCCAGTAATAACTATAAATGATTACCACGAAGTAGAGATGACTTATTTTGTCTACCTAAAGAGATCTTATCTGTAATTACTCCTGGATTCTATATACCAGTGCTGTCTTTACAGGTGACATCCATTCCGTTTGAAGCTGCAAACCCCGCGGGGGGAATCTATTCCGTTTGAAGTTGCAAACCCCGCGGGTAGCTTTATTCCTGGTGAGCACCGGACGTTTGGTTCAACACCGTAGTCAAGCAAGGGCCAGAGGGAACTAATCTCTCCCCCCCCCCTCCCACTTGGTATACTCAGCCCATCCCCGATAAAAATATCAAAGTTTTAGTTGTGATAAGAAATGTCAACCAACATGTCATCCAAATTTTGCATAAAAATATTATTTGAGATTTTTTTTTTATAAATTGCTTTGTTTTAAAGATTTTTTAATTTAGCTAAATGTGTGGTTATAGTGATGATCAATTTATTTACATATTTAATTGAAAAATATTTAAATATAGACAATAGTATTTGGATACTTTTGTATTATTGCTAGTGCGGCAGCAAAGACATCTGATCAAAGATGTCACATGAGCCAGTAACCGAATTATAAGAACAGAGGAGGAGCTAGCTTTTGCTCAGTGATTATAATGTCGGTCTACGAAGCATCAGGTCCCTGGTTCGGGACCACGGCGACGCTCAATCGCCACAATGATGACTGGACGTTTGAAAAACGCAACCTTCCTTTGCAACGACTTCGCCTCTCAGCACGAGATGGCAGCACCACAAGGAGTCAGAAGCCTTGACACTCCCTTCCTGGTTGACCACAACTGTCCGTCACGCCGAGGCAACACGCCTCCCGGCCCTGACCATCACGCCGAGGCGACACGCCTCTCGGCAACTTCCTCATCAGCGAGGGGAGTGTGCGGCAGCAAAGACATCTGATCAAAGATGTCACATGAGCCAGTAACCGAATTATAAGAACAGAGGAGGAGCTAGCTTTTGCTCAGTGATTATAATGTCGGTCTACGAAGCATCAGGTCCCTGGTTCGGGACCACGGCGACGCCCAATCGCCACACTAGGTTCATTGTTTTAATTTATTGTGTCAAAATTAACTGATAGATAGTTAAGAGTTGATATTAAGCGTTAGCATGTATTAACTTTCAGATTTTTTTTTATTAATTAAGAGCTTTGGTACTAATTAATTCTTATATTAATATCCATTGTAATTATTATATATTATAATATTGATGCATAGTAACTATATGGATTTTCCTAATCAACTCTTAGCTTACAAATATAAATAGGCCTAAAGTGATTAAAAATATTTTTCGTACAATAAATAAAACTGCTAATATCTTTCTTTCGACTCAGCCCGTCGGACCTACCCGAAGGTGTAAGATATCTGTTTAGACCGCCGAGACAATGCCATCTAATTTAGACAGAAACCCAGTGGTGGACGACATCCACAGGGACCGACCCTCCTTCCTTTGCTACCAACCGCTCGGAAGGACTTTCAAACCCACAAATATAACGTGCTCGTACACGAGGACAGTTTAGGCAAAGCAGGAAATCGAACTCGGGTCTTCCGAGTACAATCCCCGTGACTTAACCACTCGGTTATCTCACTCCAAAACTGCTGCTTTTAAGATAATAACTTACAAAACCCTTGAGGAAAGCATATATATATATATATATGTGTGTGTGTGTGTGTGTCAGTTAGGTGACTACTGTTGCTTCGATGGAATTATAATCCCCCTTTTTCAGGCCAAAATGACAGTATGCGCTCTTAACAACCACTACTGCCGTTCTTTGGGCAGTTCGTTCTTGGCGCTTGTTAAGGACGCATACTGTTCTTTTGGCCTGAAGTAGGGACTTAAAATGACCTCGAACCAATTGTAGTCATCTAACTGACATATGCTTGCTTTCTTCAAGGCGGTCATGTAAGTTGTTATATATCTTTATCGACTTTGTGAATATTTTATACAACTTTATTGGATTGTGCCCCCCCCCCCCTCCCCCCTGAGATTTTGAAAACTCGGCGCCTATGCAAGGAAGTCATAAGAACAGAGACGTTCTACATACCAACTTCTTTTATAATAAAACTTATACATTATGCCAAATGAAATGCAGTTATTAACTTAGAATGCTTTTATTTATAAATTGTAAATTCAATTTATATCAGTCAATTACATTTTCCAGAACATATGTCAAAATACACAAGTAAATTTATTGTACTAGATTATTTTAACATATTGTATTTGCCTAATTTAAGGTGTATTATTTCAGACGATTAAATATTGTCTAATGTTCTTTATCAGTATATCTGTGTTTATTAATAATGCGAAAATGTACTAAAAGGGGTTTTTTGGGGGTTATTTATAAAAATATTCATTATATTCAAAATTCCTTTACACCAAAAGTTTATTATAAGAAAATCTCAACATACTATATTCGTTCCCATACATGTAAAATTTATAGGCAAATAAACCAGAACGTAAGATAATTAAAATATATCTCCTTTATCTCTAAAATGAAGTAAAATGATATTTTTAATCCCGCGGGATACCAAAATTGAAAAACTTTAATTTCTCATATACCGGGATGTAAAAAATGCCCGGTATTGCAGTCTCAAATTCATATCTTAGGAAGCACAAACTATTTCTTACGCACCTTCATAGCGCCGGGCTCGATCTCGTAATTTCGTTTTTCAGAAACCGACAAACATCGCCAAATCGGACAATCGTTAGGGTTGCCCAGACTTTCTCTTCCTAAATTACTTCTCGAAGATTCATTCCTCTTGACAAAATAGGTTGGGAATCACCGCCCTAGAGTTAAACTGAACAAAATAAAATAATAATGAAAATTAATAAAATGACCAATATTCCTGATAAAGCACTGTGTTTCTTTTATTTTTTTGTTCTTAAAAAAATATTTGAATTAATTGAAATTTATTTAAAACTGTTCAAGAAAATTTATCATTTGTCTCTATTATATCAACCTTCTTTTAATATCACGCTTACGCTTTTTAAAACCATAAATAAGTCGCCTCAACATCAGGTGTAAGTTTTAAAACTATTAACTTTGATCACGATTGCGAATATATTGATCACATTGACAACCTAGTAGCGCCATCTATGGACAGTAAAATTAACAACTACTAAGAATGATTTAGAATGAACTTCTAAGCATAATTTACTTTATATACAACTAGTTTTATGTAATATTTGTTCCATTTATAACGAAATAGTGCGTTATATTTACTTTTAAATAGTTTTTAAAATGAATCAATATTTCAAGCTATTATAAATCGCAATTGCATTCACATTATCGTTACCAACAGTTGTCTACAGGTACTAAGCTCTTCAGTACAAAATAGACTATACCTGTAATGGCAGCAACAGCAAAAAAACTTACAGTGTGCCACGTCGAAAATCTATAGAGATTGAGCAGTGTTATCCCCACTGAGTGATATATATATATATATATATATATATATATATATATATATATTTATCTTGAGCTGATTATTATTGCCTATTCTCATTTCTGCCGAGTTTTATTTTTATTTACTTTTATATACTTTTAATTGTGACTTTTGAATCCTAATATTCTTCTCATCCCCCTTTCCATTGTAGTGATATGTTACCTTCTATCTTTATCCTTAGTCTTGGCTTATAGTTACTCATTTGTAACAGATATGTTAGAGATGGGTTTTTTTGTACATACAGTAGTTTATGCATAATTTTCGATTAAAATCCTTCAATTTTTATATATATATATATATATATATATATATATATATATATATATATATATATATATATATATATATATATATATATATATATATATATATATATATATATATATATATTATATATATATTATATATATATATTATATATATATATATAATATATAATATATATATATATATATATATATATATATATATATATATATATATAATATATATATATATATATATATATATATATATATATATATATATATATATATATATATATATATAATATATACATATAAAAATAAGTATATCACGAACGGAACTCCTATTTAAGTAAAGGAGAAAACAGAAACCTTACAGAGGATGTGGCGCTTAGCAGCTCTGCATCCAGAGTGGCATATAAGGATATAAACAAGAAGAAAAAATAAGCGAGAACAGGAGTGACCATATGATTTGCATAGAATGGCAGGGGTGGATTGCGACACCCCTTTCCCGCTTAAAGCAGCTTTTACGACCCGGGCAACGCTCACGGCACCAATGTAACTCAATGGTCAATCTCCCACATGTGCAAAGACAGAAGCACCCGAACGGACACAAAAGCAAAGATGGAACCAAGCATGGAAGAGATACACCCTACAATCCAGCTTGAAAACACAACATTTTATAAGGGAAAGTCGCACATGCGCGATAAGACTTCATGATGATAGGATCGCAGATATGAAAATATATATGATTAAGAATACTCATTTAGAATCAAACAATGCACAATTTCTTTCTTTGAAAAAGGAATAGTAATAATGTTGTAAAAAATATCTAGGGTAATTTCTTTTTAATGCATCATTTATTATTTTATTACATTCATAAATGCAGTCTTTTTTAAAAGTACTGTAGTTTCTGTTTCTTCTGAAGTACCCGACAATAATATTTCTGAATATATTTTTAGTGAGGTTTGAATTCCAATCAATAATATTATTAATTATGATATTGTATGAATTTCTCTTGTCGTGTATGGTTGTATAAATTCCATACTGTTGGTGTTTTCTTATTGACAAGTCCAGGAAGTCTGTCGATCCATCCTCATTGATCGGGATTTCAATTAAGTCTAATTCCCTTGGGTAGAATGCAAAATCTATGTCAGGGGTGTTTGCATAACCCCCTAATATCACATCGTCAACATAACGGAAATAAGGTATTTCCGATAATATATGGGTTCCTCTTTCATATTTGGATAGATAAATATCCGCCAATATTGATGAGCATGCACCACCCATGGGTATGCCTTTGACCTGTTTGTAGTAATGCGTACCGTCATATAGTATGTTTTCATTCAATACTAACTCAATCAAATCCAAGTATCTTCTGAGAGTTATATATGGTTTTAAATTATATTCCTCATGTAATTCTTTCAAGATCATTTGTAGGTTTGTTAAATCGATGTTATTAAACAGATCCCGGAAATCGTAGCTTCTGAAGTTCAAATCTTTATGGCAAAATTTCAGTCGGTCTATCAATTCCTGTCCGTTTTTTAACATTATGGAGTTTTGCTTCTTAATATCAGTTATAACATATTGGAGTAATTTCAGAAGTTTTTTATTTGCTTGTTCCAGGTACGATCCGCATCCCACTGTTACAGTACGGAACTTGACTGGTTTTTTGTGTAACTTGGGAATAAGGATCAAGTATGGAAATTTTACTGATTTAATATCCATACCAATTCTTTTATACAGTGCTTTTATTCTGTTAGTGATGATTGATTCGTTGCCAGGAATTAAGGTATACATGGCACTATCCTTATAGCATTGTTGTATTTTTATCGCTTTTATTGAATCTGGTATTTTTCAATACCTAATTTAGAACGAATTCTATGAATGAATCAAAATAACTACAAAAAAAGTATAAAATAGTGCTTTAAGTATTTTTATCGCTTTTATTGAATCTGGTATTTTTCAATACCTATTTTAGAACGAATTCTATGAATGAATCAAAATAACTACAAAAAAAGTATAAAATAGTGCTTAAATTTGTCATACAGCATAAAATAGGCAAGAGTGAAGGTAGTATACCTGAATGTTCTATGAGGCTTTTACTGTATTTGAAAGTGCACATGAAAAAACATTTCGTTTGTTTTTACTTTAAAGTTCTTACTCCTCAACATGAGTTAAAAAACTGTTGATATATAATATGTATGAAGGCTATATATAGATTTAGCGACTGGCAAATTTATTCCATGTTGAATATATGCCCGGTGACACATTATCAGGGTATATGTGTTATCGAAATACAGTTACCCTAATCTTTATATTGAAGCAAGTGATGAGCAGTGTTTATAAGCCTTGTACAATTGTCCTTGATAATGCTGTGACAAACATAAAAAATGTAAATTCTTTCGTAATGAATGACACGATCTATAACCGATCATCTTTTTTTAACGACTTTTATCAACACTACCACCATATGAAGAACTTCAAATTCAAGAAATGCAATTCTAAGCGATGTAAGCTTTGTCCCGTAGCCAATCCACACCAAATTTCTACAAAAAAGGACAATTTAAAAATCTTTTGCAAGACTTTTAATGTGGTATATTGCATATCATGCCTTGCTTGTCAGGCGAAATATATAGGACAGACGCAGAATTCCCTGAATATCCGTATAAATTTGCACCGAAGTCAAGTGGGCAAAATCCAACAGCTATCCACCAATAATAACTTAGAAATACGGCATTTTCAAGTACACCCCTTCAGCAATATTATGGTAACTATTATTGATATAGTACCAGAACTTTCTGAACGCTTGTGGTGGGAAAACACACATATAAAGCAATATAATTCTGCATATCCATATGGTCTGAATACTTTATTATTCAAGGAAAATTGCAATAAAGAAAGATGCAGGAATAGTCAAACATACCCTCTCTTTGAAAATTCAATACCTAAGAAAACTTATAGACACCAAAGAGGAAATAAAAAGCAACAATTTAATTACATCAAAACAGAAGAAAAAATCTCAGACTTCATAAAAACAGAAATAACGGTGAAATTCGGATGGATCAAGAATATAGCCAACAGTATAAAGATCAAATACTTACAACGTATATGGAATTTTATTATAAATTTCAATTTAAGTGAAAATAACTGCAATACAGAAGATAAAAACACTAATATAGACATCATTCTGGATTTAATTAAACTCAGAGCCGCAAAATATAATGTAGCACTTGAACCAAAATATCAAATTAACAAATCAAAAGAATTTTTTATCACAACATTTAAGAATAAAATGTTCGAAAATATTCCATTCAACCATATATTACATAATATAGAAGAACGTCTTCCTTTGCCTAATCTAAATATTAAGATATCCTATCGCTTTGTAAGAACCAACGGAAGAAGATTATTCAACTACAATAAATTATGTAAAACTGTGTCTTCATTTAATATTGAATCCTGTCAATGTCATAAAAATATACATTGTGATCCCTACCACAAGCATATAATTACTGGAAACTTAGATTTTATAAAAGATAATAAACTCAAAAACTTATTACAACTTGGTACTAAGTACCGAATACAAGAATTTAATAATATTTATAATGAATTTAATTACGATCTGGAAACCTTCATATACAAGATGGCAGTCAAACACAGTATACCTGTACAAACTTTTAACGCATGGAAATATGCCTTTTACAGTGCTTTTTGCCAATTCTACCCGAGAAGAAACAAGGATTCAGGAGGTTCTCGATTTCCGTCTTCAATCAAACATTTTAATGAAGAATTCGTAATGACATACACCGACAAAATCGTATCGAATTTTGCATTCACGTGTAAAAAATTCTATGTCGATACTTTAACACAATGCTATAAGGATAGTGCCATGTATACCTTAATTCCTAGCAACGAATCAATCATCACTAACAGAATAAAAGCACTGTATAAAAGAATTGGTATGGATATTAAATCAGTAAAATTTCCATACTTGATCCTTATTCCCAAGTTACACAAAAAACCAGTCAAGTTCCGTACTGTAACAGTGGGATGCGGATCGTACCTGGAACAAGCAAATAAAAAACTTCTGAAATTACTCCAATATGTTATAACTGATATTAAGAAGCAAAACTCCATAATGTTAAAAAACGGACAGGAATTGATAGACCGACTGAAATTTTGCCATAAAGATTTGAACTTCAGAAGCTACGATTTCCGGGATCTGTTTAATAACATCGATTTAACAAACCTACAAATGATCTTGAAAGAATTACATGAGGAATATAATTTAAAACCATATATAACTCTCAGAAGATATTTGGATTTGATTGAGTTAGTATTGAATGAAAACATACTATATGACGGTACGCATTACTACAAACAGGTCAAAGGCATACCCATGGGTGGTGCATGCTCATCAATATTGGCGGATATTTATCTATCCAAATATGAAAGAGGAACCCATATATTATCGGAAATACCTTATTTCCGTTATGTTGACGATGTGATATTAGGGGGTTATGCAAACACCCCTGACATAGATTTTGCATTCTACCCAAGGGAATTAGACTTAATTGAAAACCCGATCAATGAGGATGGATCGACAGACTTCCTGGACTTGTCAATAAGAAAACACCAACAGTATGGAATTTATACAACCATACACGACAAGAGAAATTCATACAATATCATAATTAATAATATTATTGATTGGAATTCAAACCTCACTAAAAATATATTCAGAAATATTATTGTCGGGTACTTCAGAAGAAACAGAAACTACAGTACTTTTAAAAAAGACTGCATTTATGAATGTAATAAAATAATAAATGATGCATTAAAAAGAAATTACCCTAGATATTTTTTACAACATTATTACTATTCCTTTTTCAAAGAAAGAAATTGTGCATTGTTTGATTCTAAATGAGTATTCTTAATCATATATATTTTCATATCTGCGATCCTATCATCATGAAGTCTTATCGCGCATGTGCGACTTTCCCTTATAAAATGTTGTGTTTTCAAGCTGGATTGTAGGGTGTATCTCTTCCATGCTTGGTTCCATCTTTGCTTTTGTGTCCGTTCGGGTGCTTCTGTCTTTGCACATGTGGGAGATTGACCATTGAGTTACATTGGTGCCGTGAGCGTTGCCCGGGTCGTAAAAGCTGCTTTAAGCGGGAAAGGGGTGTATTCGTTATTTCGTAGAATACCTAGTTATTTAACTGATCAAGTCCGTTAAAGTGTAAAACTCACTTGAATTCTATGGTTTAACTAGTTATTTCATTGAATAACGATCTACACCCCGTTAAAGTGTAAAATAACCGAGTAAGTGAAGTTCCGAATTCAAAAGGCTGTAAAGAGAGAACCGCTGATCGTATCCCGCAATACCTGAAGTTGACAGAGGAAAGGGTGACGCCAGATCTATTTTGGCTATTATCATGAAAAAAACAGAAGGATTTTTTTTCAATTGGGAACAAGAAACGGCCGCATAAAACAGCTATATTCCAGATCCCAGTTCAGCGTCTGTGAACAAAAACTAATTACGATCGAAGAAGTGCCGGATATAGAGAAATCGCTCCGGTCGCTTGCTACAGCTTAAAGTTTAGGTACCGGTCAGGGATTTAAAAAATGTTCATGTAGAACACAGTGTGTCAACAAAAATTTTATTTATTTTAGAAATAATGCTCTATGCAATTCTAAATGCCATTTTAGAAATCCCTGTTGCAAAAAATGACTTTATTGTGTCTTCGCATAAATAACATTTTGTATGCTGTATAATTCAGTCAAATTGTTTATTTTACACTTTAACTGTCTATCATTAGTTAATTCATAGAATAACCAGTTAAAGTGTGGAATTATAAATTTATAACACACTTTAACTGACTTGATCGGTTATTTCATGAAATAACTAAGTATTCTATGAAATATCTGAATTATACACTTTAACGGTAACATATATATATATATATATATATATATATATATATATATATATATATATATATATATATATATATATATATATATTATATATATATATATATATATATATATTATATATATATATATATATATATATATTATATATATATATATATATATATATATTATATATATATATATATATATATATATTATATATATATATATATATATATATATATATATATATATATATATATATATATATATATATATATATATATATATATATATATTATATATATATATATATATATATATATTATATATATATATATATATATATATATATATATTATATATATATATATATATATATATATTATATATATATATATATATATATATATTATATATATATATATATATTATATATATATATATATATATATATATTATATATATAACAGATATGCTAGAGATGGGTTATTTTGTACATACAGTAGTTTATGCATTATTTTCGATTAAAATCCTTTAATTTTTATTTATATATATATATATATATATATATTATCCATCGATAACTCCTCTAAAACTTCACCAAATTTTCAATTTAATGTTTGGATATGCTGTGTAAATTAATGTTTAACAGACCGAGTTCTTTACTGAAGGTGATTGAATAAAAACTGTCCGTACACATTGTTAGACAATAACTCCTTTAAAATTTAACCAATTTTTTTTTAGTTGAACATATGGGGTATGTCAATGATTTACAGTCAGCTATTTGGTGAACGTGATCAGATTTGGATTTGTGTAAATGAATGTTTAATAAGCCAAGTTCTTTGCTGAACGTGGTAGGATAAATATTACTCTTTTATGCTCCCATGTCTGATATATATTACCCGACAATTACTTAAAATTGTATGAAATTTGCATATATGGTGTAAATCAATGTTTCATGGGCCAATTTTGTTGCTGAACATGGTTACACAAGAATTTTACCTGCTGCACTCCCTTTTATGATATTCAGTTTTCGTCAATTTTAACTTCTCTAAAACAATTTATTTATTTATTACTTTCCTTATATACACAGTGTATAAGGAAAGTATTGTGACGGGGTTGAAAATTCGAATTCGAGTTTTCGACGGGAGAACAAGTTTCAAGCATCCCTGATCACGAATCGAACACTTCTGAGATGATGCCTGTATGTGTGTGTGGAGGGGGGGGGGGTCAGAGAATCTGTGAAGACGATATCTCACGAACGAATGGAGCAATTCGAATGAAATTTGGTATAAAAGGCACAATCCGTGAATACTGGAAGCCTATTGCTTTAAAACACAATCGAATGTTCAGAACCCCCCTAAATTTTCGAGTGAAATTTTGAAAAAATCATAAAAAAAATCAAAACCTTTAATAGAGTTATGCAGATAGACATTTCTTATGCAATTTTTCCTTAGAAAACGATTGACATAAACTTTAGAACGCTAACATGAACCATTCTCGAGATATTGCACATTTTTCAAATAAATTTATCAAAAAATCCTATAAATTAAAAAAAAATATTGACTGTTGAGAAACATGCTCACTTTTCACTTGTAATATCATGCGATAAATTTGGTGGGATCATTGTCGTGGATCTAACTCGTTCCATTCATGAGAAAAGGTACTTTGAGTAATACTTTTGTATTTGAACACCAAGAGTCCTTTATCTGCTATAAGAATAGCTTACTTCTCCGTCCATAACGCTTGGCGAGATTTTGGCGACTTATTTGGTGGAATGTCGCCAACTTGGCGACATTTTAAAACGTTGCCAAATTAACGAAAATCTCGCCAAATGGATAAAAATCAATGAAAATGACGACTAATCGTTAAATCAATGAAAATGACGACTAATTGCCGAAAATTCAATATCTTGGAAAGAATATAAGCATCTACTATAAGAAAAACCTATTTTTTTTTTACTGTAAAAGTAGTAAATTCATTGCATCATGTGTTGCCACATCAGACTTTTTTAAAGTGGCGAGAATAAATGTTCCGCAAACCGAGTTTGTTGGTAGACGTGATCAAGGGAAAAGTGCGCACAATACCGAACATTAACCGACAATAAACTGATTTTAAAACTAATAGATTTTGACGAAATTTTCTAGTGATGTGTAGTTAAATGTTGTACAGATAGCGTTGATTTATGAAACTGGTGGTCGGATTTAAATTGTGCGAGATGTGCGGTATAAACAGTTGATCAAGCCCCAACTAATTTTTACTTTCCCTGAAATACATGGTAATGTACAGGAAAAGTATTGAAATCATGTCGAAACTCGTAACTCGAGTTTTCGACGGATCTACACGTTTTGGGACCTCTGAAACACGAAAAAACAGTTTTTAGCTTGACGTCTGTCTGTGTGTTTGTCTGTGCAATGCATATATTTTCTCTAACTAAAAATGTAATTGATCGAATTTCATAAAATTTGGTATGTAAGTCACTTGGGGGTGATCCTGGTGCTGAATAGATTTTAGTACGATTCGGAAAAGAGCAATCTACCTTCTTTTTTTACAAAATGGCTAAAGTCTAAAACAAAAAGACTACATATGCTCAAATGTATTAATCAAATGCTTGTTTTATACGTAATTTTTAACAAGGAAAAGAGTAAGATCAACTCCATTACTCTAGAACTAACCGTTTTTGAGATATTTGAGATTTTCGCATTTTTGTTACACCGCCTTAGGGAAAATGTCCAATTACCTAAAAACAACAATTGGAATAAACATGCAAATTCAGTGTTATTTTGTGCAATTAAACTCAATTTAATGAATTATTAAAGAAATAAAGTAAAAATGAATTTGAGTCTGCAGGGAAAGTCATGTACTGCCCACATCATATTTTTACTTTCCCTGCAATACATGGTAATGTATAGAGAAAGTATTGGAATCATGCTGAAAATCGCAACTCGAGTTTTCAACGGATCTACACGTTTTGGGACCTCTAGAATACGAAAAACTATTTTTAGCATGACATGTGTGTGTGTGTGTGTGTGTGTGTGTGTATCCACTTTAACTCAAAAACTAATGGACCAAATTTCATAAAATTCGGTAGGTAAGACACTGGTGTGCGATTCTGGTGCTCATTAGCTTTTGGTACGAAATAGCCCACTCGTAGCTTTTGGCAAAATAGCCCACAAAAATTTCCTGTATCCACTCTAGCTGAAACATTAATGTATCAAATTTTACAAAATTTCAAAGATAAGTCACTTGATACCCTGGTGCTGATTAGATTTGGGGTACGATTCAGAAAAAAATAACCTGCCTTTTTTTTTTAAATTGCCCGCAAAAATTGACAAAATATAAATTAAACAAGAAAGATCAATCATGCATAAGCATTGATTATGAAACACTTTCCAACTGAAATGTAATTTCATTTAAAAATTTCTAAAATGTGATTCATTCAGTGGTAATATCTTTTACATTATCACAGAACTACAGTAATTTATTATACTTAAATATTTAAAACTGTATCGAAATATAAATCATCTGATTCTTTATGCAAAATCAATGAATATTTCATTCATATAACTTGTATTCCAGACTCCAGAGCTAAATAATTTTGTGTGAAAAAAATTCAGCAATTCTTATGGAATTCATCTTACAATCGCTTGAGATATTTGCATTCTGCATATGTTAAAATTAGGCTTCCTTGAAGAAATAATAAAAGTTTAGGGATCATTTAAAATCACAACTATTGTAATTGCATAGGCACGGAATTTAGATACACAGATAATACACAGATAATATATATGTGTATGTGTATGTACTCAAAGTATTGGAATCGTGCCGAGGATCGGAACTC
Source organism: Amaurobius ferox (assembly GCA_951213105.1). Classification (NCBI taxonomy): domain Eukaryota; kingdom Metazoa; phylum Arthropoda; class Arachnida; order Araneae; family Amaurobiidae; genus Amaurobius; species Amaurobius ferox. The sequence goes on along the minus strand of OX578137.1, from coordinate 42,764,603 downwards.
GAATTTTCAAAGTATCTACACGTTTTGGGACTTCTAGAACACGAAAAAACTACTTTTAGGAAGACGTCTGTGTGTGTAAGGGTGTATCTGTGTATGTTTCTGTGTGTCTGTGTGGATATTACATCCACTCTAATTGAAAAACTAATGGACCGAATTTCATACAATTTGGTAGGTATGTTTTTTGTGGGAAATCCTGATGTTCATTAGATTATAGTACGATTCGTAATAAAAGAATCTGCCTTCTTTGCGAAATGGCCGCAGAAATTGCCTTTATCCACTCTAGCTAAAAACTAATGAACCAAATTTAACAAAATTTAGAGTATAATATTTCAATAACCTACAAGTGATTTATATACCAAATTTAACAAAATTTGGTATATAAATCATTTGTAGGTTATTCTACTACGATTCGGGAAAAAGGAACGGGCTATTTTTGCGAAATGGCCAGCAAAAATCGTTATATATAAAAATAAAAGACTACGTGTGCTCAATTATATCAATTAAATTCCTATTTTATATGTGATTTTTGACAACAAAAAGAATAAGACTAACCCCATTACTCTAGGACTAGCCGTTCTTGAGATATTCTAGTTTTTTCGCGTTTTCGCTACGCCACCTTTGACAATAAGTCCAGCTATCAAATGAGAACCAAATTTAAGTTTAACGTGTAAATTCAATGTCATTTAAAATACTTATGTTGTGCAGATAAACTCAAATTATCATTGAATAAATAAAGAGAACGAATATGAGTCTGCAGGGAAAGACATGTGCTGTCCACATCAGAATTTTTAACTATATTACACCAATGATTTATAGAAGTGAACGGGGATTATTTTCAGGCCATTTCGAAAAAAATGTATAATCTATATTTAAAGATCCATCAAATTTTTGTCGAATAAAATGTTCAACAAATTTAAGCTGTGTACCAAATTTTAACTCTCTAGGACGTAGGAAAGTGCATTTAAAATGCCATCAATTAAATTTATCATGAAGAGTTATATAAAATTTAAAAAAAATGAAAAATTGTTATCTACCAAATTTATCTTAAAATATGAAGCCACTCCCATATGCAAAACGTTTAAACAAATAGAGAGATATTTATTATATAATATCTCTCTCTTTTCTTTCTGGAAGATATCCCAAAGTCAGAATTTAATTGAATTTGTTTTTTTCCCTATATTAAATAATTTTTTTAATTAAAAAACTACTTAACATATTTTACTGAATTTTTTTTCATATATTCTATGGGATAATGTGAATATTTCCTAAAAATTTCGAAGCAATTCGTGAATTTTAAATTTACTTAAAAAATGTTTGAAAAATTAGGTCCCATAGGGTTCAATGTATTTCATTTTTTCAACCGGGGTTCAATCCAAAACTAATTGGGTGATATTATTCATTTATATTCCCATAGGTCCTACAGACCGTCTGAACAACATACTAAAATTTCATTTTGATAAACTCATTTTTACGGCAGTTATCGTGCTAACGGACAGACAGACAGACAGACAGACAGACAGACAGACAGACAGACAGACAGACAGACAGACAGAATGAATGAACAAAGTCATAAACACTTTTCAACTTTGTTGTAAAGTGTTAAAAACTACGTATGCTGAAATGTATCAATTGAATGCTTGTTTTATACGTAATTTTTGGCGATGAAAAGAATAAGACCAACCCGATTACATTAGAAATAGCCGTATTCGAGATATTTTAGTTTCTCTAATTTTCGCTACCCCACTTTGAAAATTAATCCAATTTCCAAATGAGGACGAAAATTGAATTGAAAATGCACATTCAATGTAATTTTAAATAATTATGGGTGGTTTTTTGTGCAATTAAGCTCAATGTAATGAATTATTGAAGAAATAAAGTGAATGTGAATATGAATCTGCAGAGAAAGTCATGGGCTGAACACATCACATTTTTTTTTAATTATTACCTGGAAAGAGATGCGGAATAAAAAATATGTAATCGGATTACGGGAATTCCAAAATAAAGGGTTCAGATTATAGAATCTACTACCTTATTGAATTTGTGATCTGAAAGTAAAAGAATTAGAGAAAATGTGAATCGCGAATCTGTGCTCCCTCTCTCCGTCACCAGGATATTTTAGTCACCGCCAAGGAATTTCTGTCGCCGCCCCTCTCCTTATCAAAACAAATGATTTAAACTGCTGAAATGTACGCAATGATTCCAGAAAATTTTGAACATATCAAGTTCCTGTAAATAGTTTTGTACGAATGATAACATTGAGCAGAAGATTTATAATCCACTATATTTTTTCCTGAGCAAAATTCTATTGTGTCCTTTTACTGTGATGATAATTCTTAGCTGAAGGCATTGCATTAATTAAATAACTATTAAATAGAAAAGTCAAAAAATCTTTTATAGCTGCGTATAGAGTTTCAAAGGCAATTTAGACAAATGACAAACTTATATAACCTGTATGGGCAGGAGATGAAATCCAATTGTAAGACAGACAGGGGAATAGAAGTGGGGGTCGTGGAGAAAAGAATACGAAATTATCTTATTTTTCCCTATACAGTGGGGATTAGTTCTTTTCCAAAGTTGGGATTTGAAAAGGCAGCAAGCCTCAAAGCGTAACATTTGTCCCTTACAGACAAGTAATCAGTTGTCATCCTCCTCATCAAGTTAGTGACAATTGACAAAGGTATACTATAATAAAATGCAGGTACCCATCTCACCAGTTTTGACTTATTTATCTGGACAGAGGTGCTTTTAAGCATGAAATAGTTCTTTCAGGGAAGGAGATTCTCCTATTTTTTATTTAGTTCAGCCACTCCCATGTCTGGTTGCTTTCACAGCTGCAACTAACGTGGAAATCTAGTTTGTTAATGACTTTTCTCAATAAAAATTTTCACATTGATGATTTTAAAAATAGCAAAATTAAAAATTTAAATTAATGATTTTTTCTTTTAAAGTTGGATATAATTAATCGTTTAAGACTAGGTGATTAATCAACGGTGCACTTATACCTATTAGTAAAATTCGCATAAATACTTAAGGCCTAATATTAATGATAAAGAGAAATAAATAATGGGTACAATAAAAGTAAGCAGTTAATGCCTTCGAGTCTACTATTTCGTGATTTCTAATCTTAAAATCACCAATGCCATAGCTATAATTAAAAAAAACTGATGTGGGCAACACATGACTTTCCTTATATAATGTAATGAATTTACTACTTTTACAGTAAAAAAATAGGTTTTCTTATAGTAGATACTCTAATATTCTTTCCAAAACATTGAATTTTCGACAATTAGTCGTCATTTTCATTGATTTAGCGTAATTTTTTTCCATTTGGCGAGATTTTCGTTAATTTGGCAACATTTCAAAAAGTCGCCAAGTTGGCGACATTCCGCCAAATTCTTCGCCAAAATCTCGCCAAGCGTTATGCACTAAGATATAAGTTATTCTTACAGCAGATAAATGACTATTGGCGTGCAAATACAAAAGTATTACTCAGAGTATCTTTTTTCATGAATGGAACGAGCTAGATCCGCGAGAATGATGTCACCCAGTTTATCGCATGGTATTACATATGAAAAGCGAACATGTTTATCAATAGGAAATATTTTTTTTTTATTTTATGTGACTTTTTGATATTTTTTTGAAAAATGTACAATATCTCGAGAACGGTTCGTGTTAGCGTTCTAAAATTTATGTCAATCGTTTTCTAATGAAAAATTACATAAGAAATGTCTATTTGCGTAACTTTATTAGTGGTTTTGATTTTTTGACAATTTTTTCAAAACTTCATTCGAAAATTTAAGGGGGTTCTGAACATTCGATTGCGTATAAAAGCAATAAGCTTCCAGTGTTTATGGATTGTGATTTTTGTACCAAATTTGGTTCAAATCGGTCCATTCGTTCGTCAGTTATCGTCTCCACAGACCCACTGACACACACACACACAGACATCACTTCAAAAATGTTTGATTCGTGATCAGGGATGTTTGAAACGTGCTCTCCCGTCGAAAACTCGAATTCGAATTTTCGACCCCGTCACAATACTTTCCTTATACATTATGTATATAAGGAAAGTAAAAATATTCGATATTTTTCTATTGTTACTTTCCCTAGAATATATGGTGATGTATAGGAAAAGTACTGGAATCATGCTGAAAATCACAAGTTTTCGACAGATCTACACGTTTTGAGACCTCTAAAATACGACAAAACTATTTTCAGTATGATGTCTATGTGTTTGTCTGTCTGTGTGTGCAATGTGTTGAAGACCCAGACCCCACGACCAACCCTAGGGTTAATGGTAGCAGATTGTGCGGCCGGGGGTATGTGCAATGTGTGTATCCACTCTATCTCAAAACTAATGGATCCAATTTCATAAGTCACTTGTGTGTGACCCTGGTGTTGATTAGTTTTTTTGTAATTGGTTCGGAATAAAATAATCTGCTTTACTTTGCAAAATGGCTCACAAAAATTGACTGCATCCACTCTAACTGAAAAACTACTGGACCAAATTTCACAGAATTTGGTGGATAAGTCAGTTGCAGGATAACCTGGTACTGATTAGAGTTTGATACGATTTTGAAAAGAATAGTCTGTCTTTCTTACTAAATGGCTCGCAAAAATATAAAACAAAAGACAACGTATACTTAACAGTATCAATTAAATTCTTGTTTTATACTTAAATTTTGACGAATAAGACCAACACCATTACTCTAGGGCTAGCTGTTTTCGAGATAGTTAAGTATTTTCTCAATTTTGCTACCTCGGTTTTCAAAATAAGTCCAGTTACCAAATGAACTGAAAACTGAATTAAAAGGGTAATTTCAATTAATTATGGTGGCTATTTATTGCAATTAAAAACTCAGTTTAATGAATTATTAATGAAATAAAGAGAAAATGAGTTTCAGTCTGCAGGAAAAGTGACGTGCTGCTCACATCAGATTTTTACTTCCCTGCAATACATGGTAATGTACAGGGAAAGTTTTGGAATCATATCGAAAATCGAAACTCGAGTTTTCGACGAATCTACACGTTTTGACACATCTAGGATACGAAAAACCTATTTTTAGCGCGACGTCTAGTTAGTTTTGACGTCTGTATGTGTGTGTCTATCTGTCTGTGTGAGAGAACGTGAATATGAGTCTGCAGGGAAAGTCATGTGCTGCCACATCAGATTTTTTTATGTAATTTCCAGATGCAATATATTTAGATGTTTATTGATACAAAGGGACTGAGATTTTAAACTTAGGGATAGCAACGATTCACTTTGGTCTGTTTATTTTCGACCATAACTCACCATAAACATTGCACTTTTTCTAGAATAATTTTAAGAATTGCATCGTATTGTATAGGAAAATATTGAATTGCACAATTATGATTTTCAATTCCAAGAAAAATACCTTTTTTTTTATTTTAAAAATGTGAAGCATCGCTCGCTTCATATTGAGTCTTACATAGTTTAAGATAATTTCCGGAGTCTGTAATGGAATTCGTTTTTATTCTGAATACTGAATATATAAATATGCAATGACATTCGTTCATTCTGTCCAACTGAACACGTTGTAAGTTATCAGAGGATATTTCAGAAAAATCTTATGTGACTTCTGTGAAAATTCTGATATGATCAGCACGTGACTTTAATTCTTTCATAGCCCAAATAATGGTGTTCAACATCCACAGCATAATGATTTTGACATTGAATTAACACCAAGTAAATTGAAATTTGGCGATTTTGGCAACATACAAATCCAACCAGAGTGATTTATTCATTCTTAGGCGCAAAATCTTCATTGAAATGCAATTAAGTGTTAATGAATATTCCATGAAATAATTAACTATTCGAGCCATTCTGAAATTAAGTGGAAATTTAACAACCAAAATTTCTTGAATTTTATGATTTTTGTTTTTGTGTTGCTGTTAAGTCAATGAAGTTATACAAACCTCTAACAGAGGCCATGATAGTATTTTATATCAACTTATATTTTAGATCAATAGTGTCACCTCCATGTCACAATATTGACATGGAGGTGACATATTTAAGGTTTAACTTAAACCTTAAATATGTCAAAAAAAATATAAACAATTCATAACCTATGAAAATTCATAACCTATGCACACATCATTGTCAGGCTGATTAGATAACAAAAAAATACACAATTCAGAACAATTTATAGTGATAATTATCTGTTATTTTGAAAACTGGCATAATTAATGAGGCCATGGAGGTGGCATTAGATAAAAATAATCTCCATTTTACAAGTACTTTGAATTAAAACTTAACGAAATGATAGCTTTCCCCTTAAAATAGATAGCTAGCCAACAAAATGGCTAACTGTAGCTTCAGCTCACTGCCTTCTAGGGTTCTTGACATTGCTGTCTTCTAGGGTATTTTTGTGGAATTCTAATAATTTTCCATGGAAGGGACTAAACTTTACAAGTCGACAAGAAAAAGGTTTTTATTTTTCTTTAACTCTTTAATCAAAAAATGAAGAAAATAATGCTTCTTAATTAACTTTGATTACTTTATTTAGTGTTTTTCTTATATTTCAGAATAAATAGCTACAATGTTATACAAAAACAATCGTGGAGATATATCATGAAGGTGACATCCAGTACGTTTTGAAAATTTTTTAAACATCAAAACTACATAATTATCCTAAAATTCAGTTAAAATAAAAAAAAATTTATGCGCTTTAATTATTTAAATAAATATTTGATTATTTATTTAGATAAAGTTTTGAAAAAATTTCCAGGGATACAAATTTCTACTTAATTTCAGAATGACACATTAATCAATTATTTAGCGTCAAAATACACAACTTGTACATCTTCTCTCGTGATTGGAATGAACTAGATGCACGAGAGTGGTGTTCACAAATGTGTTGCATAATATTGCATGGAAAGTGTATCTATTGGATGGTATCGTAAGATATCGTATCCACAGACTCACGGATACACAAACACATACATACGCACATGCACGCACATACCACACATACACACACAGACATTCCTTCAAAAACGTTCGATTCGAATTCAGGGGAGCTTGAAACGTGATTTTGTTTTTCCAGACCCTACAGAACTGCTCTTTTGACCAGAAGACCTATGCGGACTTCAAGTATTGACTACGGTACCGAACCTAACGGGACCGGATGTTCGATTTACTCCTCTCTACAGCCAGAGACATAGAAAATGAGTTTTTTTTTTTTCTAAAAAATATTTTCAGACCTTCCAGAAGCCTCCTGGTAACCTAGAAGGCTGGGTTTTTGCAAATTTATAGTATTGATCATCGAACAGAACCTAACATGGTAGGATTTTCGACCTCTCCCCCGAGGTCAAGTTCATGGGATATTTTAATGCCTTTTCCAGCCTCTCAATGACTTAGAGGGCTGAATCTATGCCTCACTTATAGAATCAACGACTGGAGATTTTCACTTTTTATCCCGCAGTGGACAAAAGGGATGGGGATAAAGTCTCTCGAAACCTTCCCCAAACCCCCACCGGACATTTAAAAGGACCACGGGGCAAAACCTAACTGGATTAATTTTTACTTTATCACACTATATAGTATAGACAAGGTATTGTTTTAATATTTTCGATTTCAAGATTTTGATGCCAATATATGTTTTAGGACCTCCTGATCACATTTTGACCATTTTTAGAGTGATGTCGGTCTATCTGTCAATTTAGTCGATTTCTTGTAAACAAATATTATTGGATTTTCACAAAACTTTTTATCCAGCTCTCTTAACGACAAATCTAGAATTATCAGATTTTTTTTTTTTAATTCGAGCGAATACTTTGAAATTTTATATTTTATTAACCTGGCAGCATATGACAAAATTTAACATAATTATGCATAAAAGGGAATTATTTATTACTCAATGATCCCAAAACTTAACAGTTTCAATCATTGTAATGACAAATAGCCATGATAAAATTTTTTGTGTTCATGACATTATTAGTTCCCTCGGGGAGGAGTAAAATATAAATATCTACTATAAGAAAAACCTTTTTTTTTTACTGTAAAAGTATTCATTGCATTATATAAGGAAAGTCATGTGTTGCCCACATCAGATTTTTTGTACTTGTGATACAAGCAGAACTAAATACTATGCAATGAGAAAATCGAGTGCAAACTCACACATCAGATCTTCTAGATTAGTGGTCTCCAAAATGGGGTACACTAGTCGATACGTGAGGGTACACCAAGAAAATTTAATATTTCCTTATTGTAATTTTTCCCCTGAAACAAGTTTTATATTAACAGAATAAATGAGAAAATTTAATTACAGAAATATATTAACTTGCATTTTTAAATTCCGCGATCATAAATTATGATTATATGAATACTATTACTTCACTAGAACGCCCGTTTAGAACAAAAGACATGTTTGGGCTAATATAATACGCAGCCTATGTTTTTAAACCAAAGCCCGTTCAGAACTAAGAAATCTGATGTGAGCAACACATGACTTTCCCAACAGACTCAAATTCATTTTCTCTTTATTTCTTTAATAATTCCTTAAATTGAGTTTAATTGCACAAAACAGCAGGCATGATTATTTGAAATTACACTGAATTTTCACTTTTAATTCAATTTTCACTTTCATTTGGTAACTAGAACAATTTTCAAAGGCGGCGAAAAAGATAAAATATCTCGAGAAATGTTAGTCCTAAAGTAATGGGATTGGTAATATTCTTTAAGTCTTAAAAAAAGTATATAAAACAAACATTTAATTGATACATTTGAGCATCTTAGTCTTTCATTTCAGATTTTGTCGATTTTTGAGTGTAATTTCGTAAAAAAATGTAGGGATTTTTCCTAATCGTACCCAAATCAAATCAGCATCAGGATAGATCACCCAAAGTGACTTATTTACCAATTTTGTGAAATTTGATCAATTAGTTTTTACTTTCCTTATACACATAATGTATAAGGAAAGTATTGTAACAGGGAAGAAAATTCGAATTCGAGTTTTCGACGGGAGAGCACGTTTCAAGAATTCCTGATCACGAATCAAACATTTTTGAAGTGATGTCTGTGTGTGTGTATGAAAGTATCTGTGTCAGTGAGCCTGTGGAGACAATAACTGACGAACGAATGGACCGATTCGAACAAAATTTGGTACAAAAATCACAATCCATAAACACTGGAAGCCTATTGTTTTTATACGCAATCGAATGTTCAGAACTCCCCTACATTTTCGAGTGAAATTTTGAAAAAATCGTCAAAAAATCAAAACCGATAATAAAGTTACTCAAATAGACATTTCTTATGTAATGTTTCATTAGAAAACGATTGACATAAATTTTAGAACGCTAACATGAACCGTTCTCGAGATATTGTACATTTTTCAAAAAAAAATCGAAAAATCATATAAAATAAGAAAAAATATTTCCTATTGAGAAACATGTTCACTTTTCATATGTAATACCATGCGATAAATTGGGTGAGATCATTCTCGCGGATCTAGCTCGTTCCATTCAAGAAAAAAGATACTTTGAGTAATACTTTTGTATTTGAACGCCAATAGTCATTTATCTGCTGTAAGAATAACTTATTTCTTCGTTCATAACGCTTGGCGAGATTTTGGCAACGAATTTGGTGGAATGTCGCCAACTTGGCGAATTTGTTAAATGTTCTAAATTAACGAAAAACTCGTTAAATGGATAAAAATGACGCTAAATCAATGACAACTCATTGATGATGATGACATGGAAAATGACGACTCATTGACGAAAATTCAATACCTTGGGAAGAATATAAATAACTACAATAAAAATAATCTATTTTTTTTTTACTGAAAAAGTAGTAAATTCATTGCATTATATAAGGAAAGTCATGTGCTGCCCACACCAGATTTTTTTACTGTAAAAGTAGTAAACTCATTGCATTATATAAGGAAAGTCATGTGTTGCCCACATCAGATTTTTACTTTCCTTATATACATAATGTATAAGGAAAGTATTGTGACGAGGTCGAAAATTCGAATTCGAGTTTTCGACGGGACAGCACGTTTCAAACATCCCTGATCACGAATCAAACATTTTTGAAGTGATGTCTGTGTGTGTGTGTGAATGTGGGTGTGTCAGTGAGTCTGTGGAGACGATAACTGACGAACAAATGGACCGATTCGAACGAAATTTGGTACAAAAATCACAATCCATAAACACTGGAAGCCTGTTGTTTTTAAACGTAATCGAATGTTCAGAACCCCCTAAATTTTCGAGTGAAATTTTGAAAAAATCGTCAAAAAATCAAAACCGCTAATAAAGTTACGCAAATAGACATTTTTTATGTAATTTTTCATTAGAAAACGATTAACATAAATTTTAGAAAGCTAACATGAAGCGTTCTCGAGATATTGCACATTTTTCAAAAAAATTATCAAAAAGTTATATAAAATAAAAAATATATATTTCCTATTGAGAAACATATTCACTTTTCATATGTAATACCATGCGATAAATTTGGCGACATCATTCTCGTGGATTTAGCTCGTTCCATTCATGAGAAAAGATACTTCGAGTAATATTTTTGTATTAGAACGCCAATAGTCATTTATCTGCTATAAGAATAACTTATTTCTCCGTTAGTAAAGCTTGGCGAGATTTTGGCAACGAATTTGGCGGAATGCCGCCAACTTGGCGACTTTTTGAAATGTTGTCAAATTAACGAAAATCCCGTCAAATGGATTAAAATGACGTTAAATCAATGAAAATGACAACTAATTGTCGAAAATTCAATATCTTGGAAAGAATATAAGTATCTACTACAAGAAAAACCTATTATTTTACTGTAAAAGTAGTAAATTCATTGCATTATATAAGGAAAGTCATGTGTTACCCACATCAGATTTTTTTATCTCAGAGTCGATACATATTTTTGCGGACCATTTCGCAAAAAGGCAAGTTCTTTTATCCCGAATTATGCCAACATCTTATCAGCACTAGGGAAACCAACAAGCGACTTATCTATTAAATTTTATGAAATTTAGTTAATCAGGTTTCGAATTAGAATGGATGCATACATTGGCCCAGATAGATACACACAGACATCAAGCTAAAAATAGATTTTTCGTGTTTTAGAATTTCCAAAACGTGTAAATCCGTTGAAAACTTGAGTTGTGATTTATGACACGATTCCAATACTTTCCCTATACATTACCATGTATTATAGAGATACTGAAAGAAAAAATAATCGCATATTACTTTCCTATGCATAATGTATAAGGAAAGTATCGTGACAGGGTCGAAAATTCGAATTCGAGTTTTTGACGGGAGAGCACGTTTCAAGCATCCCTGATCAGGAATCGAACATTTTTGAGGTGGTGTATGTGTGTGTGTGTGTGTGTGTGTGTGTGTCAGTGAGTCTGTGGAGACGATATCTCACGAACAAATGGTGCGATTCGAATGAAATTTGGTACAAAAATCACAATCCATGAATACTGGAAGCGTATAGTTTTAAAACACAATCGAATGTTTAGAACACCCCCCCCCCCTAAATGTTCAAGTAAAATTCTGAAAAAATCATCAAAAAATCAAAACCTTTATTAAAGTTCCGCAAATAGACATTTCTTTAGAAAACGTAATTTTTCCATAGAAAACGATTGACATAAACTTTAGAACGCTAGCATGAACCGTTGTCGAGATATTGCACATTTGTCAAATAAATTAATGAAAAAAAATCCCATACATTAAAAAAAATATTAACTGTTGAGAAACATGTTCACTTTTCATATGTAATATCATGCGATAAATTTGGTGACATCATTCCCGTGGATCTAGCTCATTCTATTCACGAGAAAATATATATTTTGAGTAATACTTTTGTGTTTGAACGGCAATCAGCTATAAGAATAAGTTATTTCTCCATCAATAACGCTTTGCGAGATTTTGGCGGCATGTCGCCAACATGGCGATTTTTTTAAATGTTGCCAAATTAATGAAAATCTCGCCAAATGGATAACAATGACACTAAATCAATGAAAATGACGACTCATTGAAGAAAATTCAATATCTTGGAAAGAATATAAGTATCTACTAAAAGAAAAATCTGATGTGGGCAACACATGACTTTCCTTATATAATGCAATGAATTTACTACTTTTGCAGTTTAAAAAATGTTAGTCTTATAGTTGATACTTATATTCTTTCCAAGATATTGAATTTTCTTCAATTAGTCGTCATTTTCATTGATTTAGCGTCATTTTTATCCACTTGGTGAGATTTTCGTTAATTTGGCAGCAATTAAAAATGTCGCCAAGTTGGCGATATTCCGCCAAATTCGTCGCCAAAATCTCGCCAAGCGTTATGGACGAAGAAATATGTTATTCTTACAGCAGAAACGACTATTGACGTTCAAATACAAAAGTATTACTCAAAGTATCTTTTTTCAGGAATGGAACGAGCTAGATCCACGAGAATGATGTCACCCAATTTATCGCATGGTATTACATATGAAAAGTGGACATGTTTCTCAATAGGAAATATTTTTTTTTTATTTTATATAACTTTTTGATAATTTTTTTGAAAAATGTGCAATATCTCGAGAATGGTTCATTTCAGCGTTCTAAAATTTATGTCAATCGTTTTCTAATGAAAAATTACATAAGAAATGTCTATTTACGTAACTTTATTAGCGGTTTTGATTTTTTGACGATATTTTCAAAATTTCACTCGAAAATTTAGGGGGGTTCCGAACATTCGATTGCGTATAAAAACAATAGGTTTCCAGTGTTTACGGATTGTGATTTTTGTACCAAATTTCGTTCGAATCGGTCCATTCGTTCGTCAGTTATCGTCTCCACATACTCACTGACACACACACACACACACATACTTTCACACACACGCGCACACACACACACACACACATACTTTCACACACACGCACGCACGCACGCACGCACGCACACACACACACACACACACACACACACACACACACACACACACACACACACACACACACACACACACACAGACATCACCTCAAAAATGTTTGATTCGTGATCAGGGATGCTTGAAACGTGCTCTCCCGTCGAAAACTCGAATTCGAATTTTTGACCCAGTCACAATACTTTCATTATACATTATGTATATAAGGAAAGTAATAACATTTTTTTAACTGTAAAAGTAGTAAATTCATTGCATTATATAAGGAAAGTCATGTGCTGCCCACATCAGATTTTTTGCATTTACCATAGGGGTGCCCATGTAGGCCTTAGGGTTAAAAGGGTCAAATACTATTTTGGAGACCAATGTTCTACAGCAGAGTACAGCAGGAATTACTTAACAGTTACGTCAAAATTTTAGAAAATAGAACATTAAATTTTTTTCCTTGGAACATCTGCTACCCCGTTCGTCCGCTCTAACCCCCGTTTACCATTCAACCACAGAACCTAAACATATTTATTTCCGGAATTGTCGTTTCATTTTCCCAGCACGACAAAAAAAACTCTTTTAAAATTTAAAAGCAACTTTTTCCAATATACAGAACATATTCTAACAGCAACACTGTAAAATGCTGTGGGGCAAAAGGGAATAAGGAATGTATTTTTTTTTTTTAGATAAAGAAAAAAAAAATCTTTAAATAGCATTCATTCTTGCTTGACAAGTATTTTCAAAACTATTTCATTTCGAATTCTGCGAAGATTTTTTTTTCTTCTTCTTCATCCTTCTGAATTCTCTCGTTGTGTTTTTCGAACTTTTGGGAAAAAACAGCGAATGATCTTCGTTTTCATTACTTTCCCCAAAATGCATGGTAATGTATAGGAAAAGTATTAGAATCGTGCCGAAAATTGCAACTCGAGTTTCCAACGGATCTAGACGTTTTGGGACCTCTAGAACACGAAAAAAGTATTTTTAGAGTATCGTATGTATGTGTGTGTGTGTGTGTCTGTCTCTGCAATGTATGCTTCCACTCTAACTCAAAAACTACAGGACCAAATTTCATAAAATTTTATAAGCAAGTCACTTGGCGGTGACTCTGGTGCTGATTAGATTTTGGTACGATTCGGGATAAAAAGAACTTGCTTTTCTGCTAAATTGCCAACAAAAATCGCTTGCATCCACACTATCTAAAACACTAATTGACCAAATTTCACAAAGTTTGGTAGATAAGTCACTTGTGGGATACCCTGGTGCTGATTCTAATTTGGTACAATTCGGGAAAAACCTGCATTTTGTACAAAATAGCAAGCAAAAATGATCGAAATCTAAAATATAATACTACGTATGTTCAAATGTATCAATTGAATGCTTGTTTTATGCGTAATTTTTGACGATGCAAAGGATAAATCCAAACCCATTACTCTAAGACTAGCCATTCTTGAGATGTTTTAGTTTTTTCACATTTTCGCCGCTCTACCTTTGAAAAATATCTGATGTGGGCAGCACATGACTTTCTCTGCAGACTCATATTCACGTTCTCTTTATTTTTTCAACAATTCATTATATTGAGTTTAATTGCACAATATAATACCCATATACAGGGTGCCTCAAAAACATTGACCTCGGTTTTTATTCCTTAAATATATTGATCTTAGACATATAAAATAAATTACAAAGTTGAGAGATAAACGGTACATAATTTTATGAAATCGATAAAAATTTTCAAGGGATTAAATTTGAAGAAATACAGAATTTAAATTTTTATACGGCTCCCGTACAAAAAAATTTCCAATGAGCAAAATATGCCTCATACACTAATAAGGTGATGTACAAAATTTCAGCATTTTATCATAAGAAGTCCCAAAGAAAAGACAAAAATTCTGACTTAAACCAATTTTCCATGCATCGACGTGGGTTCTCAGAGGGAGAGGCGTCCATGGACGCCAATGCCAGCAAAGGGGGATCCAACTGTTTAGAATAGGGTATGTCAAATATCTGTATTTTTGAGAAATTCTTCGTTTGGGACTGACGCTGTCCCATCCATAAGCAAAAGGTTAATCATGCAAATTACTAAACATTCTGTCTAGTTCTAGTTTCACACATACTATATTCACACATAAAATTTCACAGCAATACGTACATTCCGTCATAAAATCATGTCACGCGTTCCATTATTTAGAGATTTACACGTTTTAAATATCCCAGAATACAAATCAAGTCAGCAATGTCTGCGTTTTTAGAGCATAACTTTCAAACTGAACCTTTCGTACAATTACACTTTAACCGGTAATCGTAAGAGAGCTACTGATTTTCAAGGAGATAGAACCAGAGGTCAGACCAAAAGTTTGTTAAATTCGAAAATATAATAAAAGTCGTAAAAAGAAATTCGGTTAAAAATAATAAATAGCAATTTTTATGTTTTTTTTGTTTTGTAAGCGAAGGACATCCTTAAAGGGCTCTAAAATACGCCGTTCATAAGATAGCACATATTTTTTTTTAATCTAAAACTAAGAACAAAATCGGATGGGGGGCAGCACATGACTTTCCCTGCAGACTCAAACTAATTTTCTTATTTTTGATTTCGTGATAGAATTAATTGAGTTTAATTGCAGAAAATAACATGAATAATTTTCTGATAAAATACCCAATTTGCATTTTTAATGCATCTTCGCTTCATTTTGCAATTTAGTGCATTTTAAAACGTTCAAACTCCTCAAAATTTCAAAAAATTAAAATATCTCATGAACAGTTCATCCAAGAGTCATGGAATCAGTGTTATTCTCCTTGATGACAAAATTGCATGAAGAGTAAGTATATAATTAATATATTTCAGAAATTTTAAACTTTTATTTTAGATTTACACGATCTTTTCAGATTTACACGATCTTTTCAGATTTACACGATCTTTGCTCCGGCGGCTCAAACAACTGCTCATGCCCTTGGGTGAGTGGACCAATCTGGGTATTTCACGACCTATACAGGTCATTTAGCAAGAAAAGGGTCAGTTATAAGTTTTCGAATCATGCCAAAATATAATCAACATCAGGATAACCCCCAAAGGAGTTAACTACTACATATTAAGAAATTTCCATAGTTTTTTACTACAGTAAATATGCGCCTTTAGGTCCTCAAAATTAATATAATAATTAATATATATATATATATATATATATATATATATATATATATAATAATAATAATAATAATAGTTTGAAAGTCCAATGAAAGAAAAGTGAGGAACTGCAACTCGAAAAACCTAACTTTCTAAAACACCCACAAAACAAAAGTATAAAACGTTAAATCTTCAAACAAATGGAAAGAAATGCAAATTAGTTATCCAAGTAGAAATAGTTTATAGATATAATCTATATATATAAGTAGTGTATGGGTATGACTCTGGGACAAAATGACTATGTCATTTTGCACCCAGAGTCATACCCATACACTACTCTTTCCCCCTCTTTTTGAAAATCAGGACAACCTCTTAAGACTAAAAAATGTATAAAATCATACAAAAATGTATAAAATCTTACAAATATGCGTATTTTTTAAAAAAATCAAAAATCAAGAGAATTTTAAGACTCTAAAATTTCATATATTTTAACTTAAAAAATGAGTTATATGAACATTATAGAGACCAAATCTATCAAAAATTGACACTTTCCTCCATTTTTTTAAAACCAGGACAACCTCTTAAGACTAAAAATGTATAAAATCATACAAAAATACGTATTTTTTAAAAAATCAAGATAAGACATATTTTAACTTAAAAAATGAGAGAGACCAAATCTATCAAAAATTGGATATTTTTAAAGGATCCTGGACAACCTCTTAAGACTAAAAAATGAAAAAATCAAGATAAGACACATTTTAACTTAAAAAATGACCAAATCTATCAAAAATTGGATATTTTTTTCAAAATACCCTGTTTTTAAAGGGTGAGATCCCCCCCCCCCCCCCCATTTATTTAATAGATAAAACTCAAAATTTTTAACTAAACATTTTTATAAAATTAAAAAGATAACAAAATGAGGATATATTAAATTTTATAATAAATTTTCAGGTGGGAAAATGTTTCCCCACTTGAAAGAAAGATCTTAAGAAAATACTTCAAAAATGATTAAGCTTTCTCTAATGCATATACGTCATCACACTTAAATATATATTTTTCCTTATTGATTTTATTTATTGATTCATCAGAAAGTTTTCCATGCTCATCTAACTTTACGATTACTGAATCTTCATATTTAGTATTAATTTTTCATATTCCCTAGATAATTTAAACGTTTTGGGATAACCTCTCAGTTTATTGAACACATTTTTATACCCTGCTAATCATAATAGAATAAGTTCTTTGAAATAACATATAAAACTCCTAATCCATTCAATTTAATATCTTCATTTTCTTCCTTTTCAATTAATTCAGTCATCCTTTGAAAACTTTCTGATAATAGTTTTTTAGCATGATCATATTTATCATACAATTCTTTACAAAGATAAGTCAAATAGTAAATTTCTTCAGAATTTGTAAAATTTAAAGCTCGAATATCACCTAAACACTCATCCATTTATTAGTAAACATTTTCATAAATATTAATAACCATATGGTACAGTATCAAAATTATCTAAAATTCTTCTTTTATCATATCCAAACATGTATCTTTTATTCGTTTTATTCACTTTAATATTTCTATCTTTTTGTATTTGAAACTGATTTATTTCTACATCTGTATGTTCAGTTTCACCTGTTATTGTTTTCCTTCTTTCATCGAAACTGAGCTTAGTTTCACTCTCATAACTCATCTTAAATCCTTTTACTTTTCCTTTTACAGATCCATCATTAAGAATATAACCATAATCTTTATCTCCAGATATCCATGATGTCATATATTTATCTTTTCCTAATTCATCTGTCCATTCTCCCAACATACAACCTGTTTTTACTTTATTAGTATCATCATCTATATAAACGATACTATCTGTATCATAATACATTACTTTATCTCCTAGTTTATCAAGCATTTTATATAATCTTATTTTAGCGGAACAAGTTGTAAAAGCTGCTATATAAATATTCGCATTAAAGTTATTCTTGGTATATGTATCTTTCATCTTATAATCCATTTGTACACAATCATCATTTAAAAATATCATATTCAAATCTTTAATTTTATCATTCAATATAATACTATAAAAATCTTCCAGCTCTATTACCAGCTCAGTTTGTTTCATATTGTTTCTCTGTCCAAACTTACCCCATAATGAATTTTAACATATTTTGGCTATAAATCTCATTCCTGGATTTTCTTTTATTTCACCTAAATCAATATCTAATTTATCTTTGACAATCTTTTTATAATTATTAATGTATGTTTCATAATCTTTTTTATTTTTGAAATCTTTTTTTAATTTATCATCCGTTTCTAATTTAATTTTTAAAAACATTTTGACATACTCTTTGAATAGTTTATCTGTTTTCTTTTCAAAATGCCAAACTTCATATATATTTAAAATTTTATATCCTTTTTCTATAGCTAAATTGACTTCATCCGTAGTCCAAGCACCTATAAAGCTTTTTTCATCATCTGTATGATTACATAATTTATTTCTTATTTCATAACACTTTTTACATTTTTTCTTTTCAGTATCTGTTTTATAATGGTAGCATTTAAATGTTTTTGAACATGATTTACACAAACTAAATATCAATTTTTCTTCTTTATAAGGCAATACAGGATGATATAATTTTCTAGGAGGAAGTACTTTACACTGTATCATCCCAAACCAATTCTCATCATATTTTTCAGGATTATAGATCTTTTTAGGATGCCCAATTGGATAATAATCAAAATAATTTACAGTCGGATAGAGTGAACATACATCAATATATCGACCTTTCTCTTTATTTTTCATTTCATATTTTAATTTAGTTGGTTCACATCTACCCCCGTAGAAGGCATCTCTAGGATTAAAAGGTGCTATAAAATCTCTTTTCCATTCTTTTTTCATATATTTTTTAATTTCTTTATCATTATCAAAATCACATTTCCATATCTCAATTAACTCATATCCTGTATCTTTTATCTTATTATTTATCTTTTTTGTTTTTTTATATAAATCTGTCATACATATTTGATTTTGTTTATTTAAAGTAGATTTTCTGTAACAACAATATAACATCCATGCCAATAACAACCCTGAAATTGATATACAGTATTATTGTAAAAACCATCTACTTTATAAGTTTTATTGTCTAATTTTATTTTTTTCTCTCCATTTAAAGCATGCTGTATATTTATTTTATGTTTTTGAGATAAATAATCTAACCAAGCAATTGATTTTTTACTGTATTGATCTTGTTTGATGATCTCTTCATCTATAGCTATTGTACCCTCAGGTACGAATTTATCTCTATATATAGCCATACAAACACGTGCTAAAGTGATATATTTAAAAGGATCTATATTAGCTATTTCTAAAAATAATCTTCTCAATTCTAAACATCCTTTTCTAAAAATATCTACATCAGACCTACAGTATTTTATAATTTCTTTTTGAAAATCAAAGATTTCATTTTTTACAGATTTGTACCATTTATTAAACAATTCTCTATCTTCTAAAGTCATAGTATCATATCCATAATAGTATTTTTCAGGATATTTTCCTATATAAGTTTGATTTTTAATGGTGTTAAACAAATGAGGAAAATATCCTTTTGCTAATTCTGTTAATCCAAACGTTTTAGGAAATTTTCTTAACGGAATCAATGTAAAATTAATAGAATCTATAAACCTTATATTATATTTGATTGCATTCATATAAATGAGTTTATTTCCTTGATAGATTGTAAAAACTTTAATTTTATTTTTAAAAGAGTATTTAGATATAAATTGAAAGTCAAAACCTTTCCCACACATAATGAGCTAATACGATATAACCTGCATGTTTCTTATCAAATAGCCACTTACAATAGTCGTTTTCATTCTTAAATATGTTTTCTTCTCCATAAAATTCTTGATTTATAATTAAATTGACTTCATGATTTCCAGTCTCTTGATTCGTTTCAACGTCAAAAAACATATATTTTTGTGTAAATCCTGAATATTTACATGCATCACACCAACTATATCTGTCATTACTTTTGTAATTACATTTGTTTTCACACATACTACCATACATATAATTTTCAGGAAATCTATGTTTTTGACATATATTACACCATTCTTGAGTAGAACAAATATTTTTACAGGTTCTACCCTTAACTTTTTTTGTTTTCATATAACACCTATGATCTTTTGAGACCCATTGTCTACAATTTTTACATTCTCTCTCTCCACATTTATGATCTTCAGGTTTTCTTTTATCCCTGTTGATATTTCTCTTACATTTTAAACATTTCCATAGTCTTTCACAAACAGACAATTTATTTAATTTATTTTTATGATTTTCAAAACAGTTTTCACCTTTAAAACTTCGAAAACATTCATTACACTGGATATCATCACCTTCACAATTACTTTCTTTTATAAAACATCTATCACATTTTAATAAACATTTATGCTGATCGCTTCTTTTATAACTCACCTTACAGTAATCACAGTAATTGTTTTTTCCTAAAAATCCTGTAACAGATGTAATAGTATCAAAATGATTTCTATTTTTTAAAATGTAAATACAAGTACCACTGTATATTCTTTCATTAAAATTTTCTCTACAAAATATAGTAAATTGTATATTTAAGAATTCTTCAAATTTTTTAACATGCTCTAAATTACAAATATCTAAAGGAATTTCACAAATTTCATGTAATTTTTCAGCTAACGTTTTTTGTAATATTCTTCCTTTTTTAATATATAGAATGTCATTTTTAGTTAGTTTTTTATAGTTTAATTTTTCACATAAAAGTTCAGAATTTTGAATAGATAGAGCAACTACAATAGATCTAGATAAACATATATTATCGTTATTTTTAATTTGACAAATACTCTTTTTGTTTACAATATCATCATCTTTGAGAACTTTTAGATGTTTTCCTCCGTGTGGTAATTCTATGACATGAAAATCGAATGTACATTCTTTAATATCTAATTCTTTGTATTCAATTTTATGTGTTAAAACATCTAAATAGGTATCATAAGCCTCTCTAGTTGACATCATTTTAGGATGAAAAGGTTGACTTAATGCAGGATTGTGTACTATAATATCTACTTTTCCTTCTACTTTTCCAATAGCTTTTCTAAATAAATCCTTTAAAATATTATGATATTGTACAGGTCTAAGTTCATTGATTTCTACAATTTTATAAATATACCTATATGTGTTATATTTTTTAATATATTTTTGACTAATTTGAACAATTTCATAATCAGGTTTAAATAAATCTTCATGATTAACTTTTATATCTACTTTCTTTTCTTTCTTTTTTACCACACAATTCTCCATCTTTATATTTCAAATCAAAATAATCAAATATATTCTTAAGTTTACGCCTATTTTTAGGTTCATTAATAAATTGTTTCAATTGTTCTGTAAGATCAGGAGTAAATATTTTTTTAAGATTCACTACTGTTTTAAACTTTTTTTCTTCTTTTGGTTTAAATTCCTTATTATCAAATTTCAAATTAAAAGAATCAAAAACTTTTTTAATTTTATTACGTTTTTTAGGTTTTCTAATAAATGTTTTCTTCTTTTTTTCCAAGTATTTTGATATATCTAAATTTAATAAATCTACTAAAACATATTTATATTCTCCAGTTTCTTTTATATATTTAATTAATAATCTAATTATATCATCCTTCTTACAACCTTTAGATTGTTTAATATTCAATTGTTTTACTACTTTTCTAAGCTCACCAATAGTCTTTGACTTTAAGGTGAGCTCCATTTATTAGGAAACATTTTTTGAAATACTTTTTCCTGGAAGATGCTTACTGTGATAAATACTTTTTAAATGTCTCTTTTTGTGTGTATAGGTATATTGCATACCACATTCACATTTAATTTTTTTATATTTGATTATGGAATCACAACATTTACAATGACTTTGGAAATAAATTTTTCCATTTCTATGATATATATAAAACTCATTTACTGATTTCATAGTCAAACAGTGTATACACTTTTTGTTAGCTCCATTTATTAGGAAACATTTTTTGAAATTCATTCCAGATTTTTTCATATTTCTTTTAGACTTTATAACAAAGTCTTTGAACCTTTATATTATTTTCAATTTTAAAAATATCACAAATCTTTTTCATAAAATAATAATAATTAACTGATTTCTCATAATACATAAAATCTAAAAATGTTAAAAACATATCCGCAACTTCTTGAGAAATATTATATCTCCTTTTTAATCGATTAAAATAACTAATTCTACTTTTATTTCTTTGTTTTAAACTCTCATAATCTATAATATAAAAATTTTCATCATCTGAATACATTAATTTCATCTTTAAATTATGTGCTACTTCATTATCTGAAACTTCATTATCTGAAATATCAATCGATTCAACCATTTCAACACCATCAAAAAAGTTAACATTCATTTATATACAAGTAAGGGATGAAATGTATAATAAAATAATTTCTGGTATATAAGAAAAATAACTCATTAAGGATT
This sequence comes from Amaurobius ferox, assembly GCA_951213105.1. Classification (NCBI taxonomy): domain Eukaryota; kingdom Metazoa; phylum Arthropoda; class Arachnida; order Araneae; family Amaurobiidae; genus Amaurobius; species Amaurobius ferox. The sequence goes on along the minus strand of OX578137.1, from coordinate 42,742,087 downwards.
TCTAATGAGGATAAAGTTATAACACATGAAATACTATTTTAATCTTTTTTAATAGAATTAAAGAAAATATCGGGGGGTGATACATCACCCCCCGTAAAAATCATTAAACTACATCACATATATCAGATGTCCAACTATTAAATTCATCAGGATATCCTAACCATTTTACAAAATATTTATTTCCTTTCTTTTTTATGATTTTTTCAATTTTATATACATCATCTTTTTCATTATATTTTACCATTTCATTTTCATAAAAAGTTCCTTCAATTTCTTTATTGTTTAAATCTTTTAAACGATAAGTAATTGGATCTGTTTTAATTACTTCAGATACTATATAAAAATCTCTTCAGTAAATGTAGAATCATCTACTTTCCTGAATGTTTTTTTAATTGTTGATATTCTAACTCTATCCCCTATCTTAAATTTAGGTTTTTATTTATCTTTTTCGTATATAAATTTTTATAAACTTGAGATTCATTTTCGTCTCGACTAGCCTCAATGGGTGTCATTTTAATAGATCTACGATATGAATTGTTATAATTTTTAAGTAATTTGGGTAATACATTAATATATCTTTTAGTATTGTTAGCATGCATATATTTTATAATTTTTTCTCTTATACTTCTATTAAATCTCTCAGCTATTGCAGATTTTATTTCTTTATTATAAGTCGTAAACCAATGTATATTATTATCTTTGAATAATTTTTGTGTAACTTTTCCTGTAAATTCAGTACCTTCATCCGTTAATATAAATTTTGGTATTCTTTCTTTAAAAACTTGTTTGAAACCTTGTACGACTTCTTCAGATGTTTTTCTTTTTATAGGGAAAGCGCAAGCATATTTATTAAAAGCATCTATAACTGTTAACAAATAATTAGTTCCATCATTATATTTGCTATAATTTTTTATAAATAACAAATCAGCGTCAAATTGATTATTACTGTTTGGAACATAAACTCTCCTTTTTTAAATTTACGAATGACAGGTTTATATCTAGTATATACATCTTGTTCATGTAAAAATTCTTCAACATTAGATAACCCTGTTTTTCTTTTCAATTCCTGAATACCACAATAACCTGTTTCTGGATTATAATATGTCTCTTTTAAATTCCTAAAAAAAGTATTCTTTTTACTTCCACAAATTGTACAAATACCTTTACCAACTGATTTATTATTTTTAGAAGTAGTTTCATAATAATTTTTAGTTTCGGTTTTCTTTTTACACTTGACACAATATATAGAAGGAGAAATTCCTAATCCAAAAGTTTTTTGAGCTTTAATAATAGGTTTAATAATTGCTCTATCTAATCTTTCTCGAAATGTTGGATCTTGTATAGCATTTAAATCATATATTAATTCTTGATCAACAACATGTCTCTGTTTTGTATCTTTTGTTTTACTATAAGAAATATCATGTTTTTTACATGCTTTATCAACTTTATTTATTCCAGGATCACCTCTTTTTAATCTTTTTTCTAATTTTGTAAATGGACCACAGTATTGATATCCGGGTAAATGCATTTCTGGAGGATTTATTTTATCTTGTAACCATCCAACAATATCACCACCTTTCATTTATTTAGGATGAATAAATTTATATCCATTCAATTGCATTTGTTTTACATATTTTTCAACTGGATTAAATTTTAAACTTTTTATGAAATCCTTTTCTCGCATATAAATTTCTTCTTCTGTCATATCCTTAGCTTTAAACGAGTTAATGAGTTCTTTATAAAAATTATAACAATGTCTATATTCTTCTTTCCTTTCTGCTATTTTTAATGAAAGATCAATGGCTTCTACAACTCCTGCAGATAAACTTAAACAAGCAAGTGGAATAAAAGCAATAGCTAATAAACCCGTTCCACTTAGGATGACTTTGCTTATCGATAATGAAATACATATCTTTTGATACAAATTTCTACTTTTTCTGTAAACATACAATCTTTTTTCTAAATATTCTTCCATTTCATTTATATAGGATCAAATTTTTTTCTGTATCTCATTTTTGGATTCACTAAATCTAACATTAAAAAATCGTATTGTTTTTTAACACTTTTATTATATATTTGTTTGAATTCTTCAGTACTTAATTTACCATCTATCTCTCTTATAATCTGTTGCATTTCTTTTGGTTGCAGATTGAAAAATATAAAGTAATTACAGTTCCTTCTTATATTGATAGGTGTTGAATAATATGACTGTGATAAATAAATAATAGATGCGTTTTTCTTTCTACCTCTGATAAATAATTCCTGAATGGTTTTTTGATCTTTCTCAATCACACAATCATCGAAAATAACTAAATTCTTTAATGAAGGATTTAAATCATCTACAGTAATAAAATCATCTGAAGAAAAGAATACTTCCTTTTTGTATTTATCATATAATTCTAATAATGTTTTCTTATTCTTTTTACATTTCAAAATATCTGCTCTTTCTATATCTTCAAACAATGTATATGTTTCTAGTAATTTAGAATATTTAGGTTCGTATAAATCTTTTGCACATATATATAGTGCATCAAAATTTAAAAAATCATAAATCATATTTAACAGTAAATTTGTTTTACCTGAACCTGAAGGCCCTGTTATAAGCAATCTAAATGGATGTTTAGTTAACAAAGGATGTTGATTAGGATCAGGTAACTCATCTGGTTCCGTGTAATCTTTAATTTTTATCATTTATATAACAGTAAAATTTACTGCAGTAAAAAATTAATATTATATAAATGAACGAATTAGAAAAAGAACGAAAACACAAGTTTATAAAGCAAATAAAATATTCAATTAAATTAATAAAATTAGAAAATGAAATAAGAAAGAATAGTGAAGATCAACTAAAAGAAAAATTAGGTATTCAAAAAACATTAGAGGAATTTCATAAACCAGTCCCTCAAAAAATTGAAAAATATGAAAAATCAAATAGAGGTTGTAAAAAGTATTCAAAATGTTGTAGAAAATATTTCATTTCCATCTATAGAAGAGCCTATTGAAGCTGTGAAAAAATTAGTATCTTATAATATCGATAAAAATTTAAATTTAAAATATTTAAAAGAGGGGAAATTATACAAACATTCAGTATTTTTAAACGATCAAGAAAAATTAGAGGAGATGTACGCAAGAGCTAAAAATCTAAAAATAGGATTATCGAGGAAAAGGGGCAACTTAAGTAGTTCAATTACTAGGGCTAAAAATATTTCAGAGGAGGTATTAAATCAGAAAAAGAACGAAACAGAAGAAATTGAAAATAAAGAAAATATGTTGGAAAATGATATGTATAGATTAAATCGGATTTGTGAAGATATGAAGGTGGGTAAAGGATTGGATGTATTATCAAATTTAACAGAAAAAATACGTAATGGAAGTAAATCAAAGAAATTGTATAACCAAGTAGTTTTATTGTTAGATATGTTATTAAAAAATGGAGAAATGACTTATAAGGATGTACAACGATATCATAAACAATTTCTCTGTTAATAAATGATAAAAAATAAAGTTTATTTGAGTGAAGGTCAGAAAAATAAACTCAAATCAACTTTTAGAAATAAAGAAGAACTAACATTACAAATAGATAAATCTGAAACTCCTAATCATGAGATGTATTTAACTAAAACTCAAATTAATCATATTAATGATGGAAAAAGAATTACTATCAGTAAAACGCAATTAGATAAAAATGGAGGATTTTTACCATTTCTAGCAGCACTTATACCCTCTTTAATAACCGCTGCTAAATTTGCAGTTTCAGCATTAGCAACAGGTGCTTTATCTGGATTAGCTAGCTCAGCTGTACAAAAAAAAAAGGATCTGGGGAAAAAAAAAACGTGGAAAGGGAATATATCAACCTTGGGAATTAGTAACAAAATGATTGAAGAAAATATGAAAAATAAAAAAGGATTTAGAGGTGTATTTACCTCCGATTTATTACCTAAAACAATAGGAAAATTTGAAAATGGAATCATTAATTTAGATGTATCAACAGGTCCCGGAACTCATTGGGTTTGTTATTATAATGATCCTAAATATAAATATGTGGAATATTTTGATTTTGGTGAATATAACGATATACCTAAAAATATTAAATCATTTCTTGTTACATCTAATAAAAAACAAAAATAGGTCATAATGATAGTTTTTTACAAAAATCTACATCTGTGAAATGTGGTTTATTTTGTATGAAATATATAAGAGAAAGGAATAAAGGTAAATCACCTAAAAATGTTCTCAAATCATTTCCTACACAAAAACCCAGTGACTATAATGAAAATTATGTTCTGTATAAATGATAATATTAAAATCTGAAGGTCGTGAGAAATCAAAGGAATTTACTGTAAATTTTATTACACCTCTTAAATTAAAAAAATTAGCTTTACAGTCGTTTTCTATAGAAGTTTCGTGGTTTAATATAAGTGAGAATTATAGAAATAACATATTTAGAATATATACATTAGGCACAGATAGAACAATTACTATCTCAAATGGTAATTATACAATAAAAGGTTTAAATGAGTATATGATGAAAATATTCGGTGAGGATCCGCCTGTGAAATTTGGTATTATTGAAGCAAAACAAAGAATATCTATTAAACTGAAAAAAGATTGGGTAATTGATTTTACAAAAAGTAACTTTCATAAAATTATAGGCTTTTTAAAACCGACATATGGAAGTTATGATGAAGAAACAAAGGTAGAAGGTGAACATATAGCTAATATATCCAATGGAAATGATAATATATATATTCACTGTGATGTTATAAAGGGGTCTTTAATAAATCAATATAATTCAGAAGTCATTTATTCTTTCACTAATAAAAATCCTCCAGGTAGTATAATTTCAAAAGAATTTAATAATTGGATATTTTTTTCCTGTTAAAACGGATCCTGTTGAAAGAATAAAAATGAGGATTACTAATCAAAAAGGTGAATTAATTGATTTAAATAAAGGAGCTGTAGAATTTAATTTTATTCCTATTTTTTCTTCTTAAATAAATGAATAAACATAGATTATATAGTAAAAGTAAAAAAATACAAGGATTTTTAAAGGTTTTATTGAAAACTGAACCTATTATTAAAGCACAGAATAAATTAAATGAAATATTTTCAATGAAGAAAGGAGGTGGTTTAAAAATTCTTCCTAAATAAATGATTTATAATTTGAGTGATACTCATTATTATTATAATGATCAAATTAAAAGTTATGAATTAAGAGAAATTCACCCAAAAGAACATAGTTCAGATGAGAATGCCACCTATGTTTTTCATATTAATGATACTAAAGAAAAAATTTTATATTCTAGAGGATATCTTGAACAAAAATGAAAAATTACAAAAAATGATAAATCATCCATTGGAAACGAAAATGTGAGTCTGGTAAATGGAGGAGGTTTTATCAAAACTTTAAAAGTACATATAGGAGATACCGAAATTGAATCAAATACACAGTCAAATTTTTCAATCATGAATCATGCTTTAAGATTAACTCATTATACTTTGAAAAAAATTCATTAATATTGAAGAATGATAAATTTGATGTAAAAAATAAAATAATTACGAATGTTTCAGAACCTGAAAATGATAAAGATGCTGTCAATAAAATATATTTAGACAATAGAGATATCTGGGTTACCATAGAAGATGATTTTCTTATTTTTACAGATGGAAAATTTACAAAAGTAAATTTCAACATGATGAGTTCTAAATTACTGGATCAAGAGATGCGATTAACTACAGATATGTATATGAAAATTTCCATATATTTAGTTATATATGTAGAAAGTAAATATATATATGATAAAAGTCAAGATCTACATATATCACTAGAAATCAATGGTAAGGAAATTTTAGAAGCTCATACAGATACAGTAACCTGTTTTGCTTATGGAAAACGTGATGCTATCATCACATTATGGATAAAAACCCATGGTAAATCAAGCACTTTAAAACCTTATATGCATATTGAAAAAATCCCTTTCTAAAATACGTTCACCATTAAATGGATTGGAATGCATTTTCCAGAAATAATTTATCTGAAGATGTAATTAGAAATCTTAAAGATCATGTGAATTGGGATTTAATTTTTCAATATTCATCACTGTCTGATTCTTTTATTGAAGAATCTGCTCAACCTGATGATTGGCCTAAAATTTCTAGATATCAAAAATTATCAGAAGATTTTATAGAAAAATGTAAAGATAAAGTAGATTGGGAAAACATTTCTCATTATCAAACTTTAAGTAACGAATTTATCACAAAATTTTCTGATCATTTAGATTTATACAAAGTATCAATGTTTCAAAATCTTTCAGAAGATACCATGAGTATTAAATAATGATTTAAATTGGTTGTATATAACTAGATATGAAACATTTAGTGAAAATTTTATAAAAGAATTTATGCATAAATTAGATTTTTGTTATTTGATTAAATACAAATTTGATCTATTACCTGATCACTTTTTTAATGTTTATTGGAAAAAAATACAAGCTATACAGATGAGTGAATTAAATAAAAAGTTTGGTCATCATGAAATAGAACCTTACAGAGAGAAAATTATTGAAGAGATTTGTGAAGTTAAAAAGTCTTGAGAGAATGTGTTTATTTTTTGAGACAATTAACTAACAAAGATGAAAAATAAATATTTTATAAATATGTTTTTAAATAAATGAATGTTATATATAATAATGGTATAAATAAAACATCTTTCTTAAATATAGAGAATGCTACTGAAGTGATATCTATTTTTTTATTAAATTATCTTGATGGTATAGAATATTTAATGAGTACGTCACTTGAAGGTACAGATAATTTAACTAATTTAAAAGAATTATCTTGTGGAGGAAATAAATTAACGTCACTTGAAGGAATAAAAATTTAATAAATTTAGAAATATTAGATTGTGGAAAAAATAAATAAAAGTCACTTGAAGGAATGAAAAATTTAACGAATTTAAAAGAATTATATTGTGGAAAAAATAAATTAATGTCCCTTGAAGGAATAAAAAATTTAACGAATTTAAAAGTATTATATATTGTGGAGAAAATAAATTAACTTTCCTTGAAGGCATAGAAAATTTAACTAATTTAGAAGTATTAAATTGTGATGTAAATAAATTAATGTCACTTGAAGGAATAGAAAATTTAACTAATTCAGAAAAATTATATTGTGGAGTTAATAAATTAACATCACTTGAAGGAATAGTAAATTTAACTAATTTAGAAATATTATATTGTAGAGAAAATGATATTACATCCTTAAATGAATTAATATTTTTGCCTAGAATAAATGAAGTATGGTATGATGAAGATAAAATAAATTTACCCCCAATTTTAAGAAGACGTCATAATAGTGTATATAGTGACTCTCAAAATGTACATAATACATATATTCAAAAATCTTTGAGAGAGACTATCACAAAATTTTTAAATACAGAAATTAAATATGATTTAGATGAATGCATTAAAGAATTAGGTATAGACTAGCCGCATACCCGTTGAAAATCAACGGCCCCACATTAAGCAACCCCTGAATAATGTAAATTTTTTAATAATTCGCGTTTCTTATTTATTCGACAAATCGAACATTTAGTTTTGAGGCACCCCCAAAAGTTCAAAATATCGGAAAACTGAAATTGCACATGTTCTTCCTTTCGAACTATCTACCTGTACACCAAATTTGAAGCCTGTATCTTATTTCGAAGCATGTTTTTTTTATCAATTCACATTTCGAACGTTTTCCTCTGGAAAACCCCCTTAAACGAACATTTTTGAAAAATTATATTCGTTTTGGGTGTTTTCATCAAATGATTAGTCTATATTTAAAATTTTGAGCCTCTATCAAATTTTAAAGGGGCCGTTTCTCATTTATTCGGAAAATCAAACATTTTTGTGTGCGACATCCCCTTAAGTAGGAAATATTGGAAATCTGAAATTACACACTTTCTTCCTTTCTAACGGCTTACCTATATACCAAATTTGAAGTCCCTATCTTATCGCAAAGCAGGCTTTCCTATCATTTCACTTTTCGAACGTTTTGGTGTGCGGCACCCCCTTGAGTAGAAAATATTGGAAATCTGAAAATGCACACTTTCTGCCTTTCGAACGATTTACCCATACACCAAATTTGAAGTCTCTACCTCATCGTAAAGCATGCTCTCCTATCATTTCAATTTACGAACGTTTTGGTGTGCTGCACCCCCCCTTAAGTAGAAAATATTGGAAATCTGAAATTGCACACTTTCTTCCTTTCGAACGATTTACCCATACACCAAATTTGAAGTCTCTATCTCATCGCAAAGCCTACCTGTACACCAAATTTGAAGTCTGTATCTTATTTCGAAGCATGTTTTTTTTTATCAATTCACATTTCGAACGTTTTCCTCTGGAAAACCTCCTTAAACGAACATTTTTGAAAAATTATATTCGTTTTGGGTGTTTTCATCAAATGATTAGTCTATATATAAAATTTTGAGCCTCTATCAAATTTTAAAGGGGCCGTTTCTCATTTATTCGGAAAATCGAACATTTTTGTGTGCGGCACCCCCTTAAGTAGGAAATATTGGAAATCTGAAATTACACACTTTCTTCCTTTCGAACGGTTTACCTATATACCAAATTTGAAGTCCCTATCTTATCGCAAAGCAGGCTTTCCTATCATTTCACTTTTCGAACGTTTTGGTGTGCGGCACCCCCTTGAGTAGAAAATATTGGAAATCTGAAAATGCACACTTTCTGCCTTTCGAACGATTTACCCATACACCAAATCTAAAGTCACTATCTCATCGCAAAGCATGCTTTCCTATCATTTCACTTTTCGAACGTTTTGGTGTGGGGCACCTCCCCCTTAAGCAGAAAATATTGGAAATCTGAAATTGCACACTTTCTTCCTTTCGAGTGATTTACCCATATACCAAATTTGAAGTCTCTATCTCATCGCAAAGCATGCTTTCCCGTCATTTCACTTATCGAACGCTTTGGTGTGGGGCACCCCCTCTATAGAACGTTTTCGAAAAATTCGATTTTTCCAGGTGGTTTTATCGAACGACCGAGCCGTGTACCAAATTGCAAGTCTCTATCTATTCGGGAAGTGCCTAAAAAAGGCGTGACAGACAGACGGACACTTGGCAATTAGTATATACTAACCGAATACCCGTTGAAAATCAACGGTCTCGCAATAAGAAACCCCTGAATAATATAAATTTTATAATAATTCGCGTTTCATATTTATTCGCCAGATGGAATATTTTGGTGTGCAGAACCCCCTAAAGAAGAAAATATTGGGAAACTAAATTTGCGGATTTCTTCCTCTGTTTGTCTTGTGTTTTTTTATCAGATTATTGGTCCATATACCAAAAATCAAGCCTCTATCACATTTAAAAGGAAGAGCACCAAATTTGAAGTCTCTATCTCATAGCGAAGCATGCTTTTCTAGCATTTCACCTTTCGAAAATTTTAGTGCGGAGTGTCTACCCCCTTAAATACACATTTTTGAAAAACTTTATTCTTTTTGTGATTTCTATCAAATGATTCGCCCATATACCAAATATCAAGCCTCTATCACGTTTTAAAAGGAGCATTTCTCATTTATTCGGAAAATCGAACATATTAGTGTGCGCACCCCTGAAAGTAACAAATATTGGAAATCTGAAATTTCACGCTTTCTTCCTTTCAAACTATCTACCCTTACACCAAATATATCCAATATACCAAATACACCAAATATATAATTGATATATCTGTCTCATTTCGAAACATGGTTTTTTAGCAATTCACTTTTCGACTCTTTAGCACCCCCTTAAGCACCCCCCGTTTCACTCTTTAGCACCCCCTTAAACGAATATTGTTGAAGAACTATATTCGTCTTGCGTGTTTCCGTCAAATGATTAGCCCATATACCAAATTCCAAGCCTCGATCAAATTTTAAAGGAGCGTTTTCTCATTTTTTCTGTAAATTGAACATTTTGGTATGCGGCACCCCCTTAAGTAGAAAATATTGGAAATCTGAAATTGCACGCTTTCTTCCTTTCGAACGATTTACCCATATACCAAATTTGAAGTCTCTAACCTCATCGCAAAGCATTCTTTCCTATCATTTCACTTTTCGAACGTTTTAGTGTGTGGCACCCCCTAAAGTAGAAAATATTGGTAAACTGAAATTGTACACTTTCGTCCTTCCAAACTATCTATCCTTACACCAAATTTGATATCTCTATCTCATTCCAAACATGGTTTATTTATCAATTGACTTTTCGAACGTTTTACTCTGGAGCACCCCCTTAAACGAACATTTTTGAAAAACTGTATTCGTCTTGAGTGTTTTTGTCAAATTATTAGCCCATATACCAAATTTTAAGCCTCTATCAAATTTTAAAGGCGTCTTTTCTCATTTATTCGGTAAATCGAACGTTTTGGTGTGCGACACCCCCTTAAGTAGAAAATATTGGAAATCTGAAATTGCACACTTTCTTCCTTTCGAACGATTTATCCATACACCGAATTTGAAGTCTCTATCTCATCGCAAAGCATGCTTTTCTATCATTTCACTTTTCGAACGTTTTGGTGTGCGGCACCCCCTTAAGTAGAAAATATCGGAAATCTGAAATTGCACATTTTCTTCCTTTTGAACGGTTTACCCATACACCGAATTTGAAGTCTCTATCTCATCGCAAATCATGCTTTCCTATCATTTCACTTTTCGAACGTTTTGGTGTACGGCACCCCCCCTTAAGTAGAAAATATTGGAAATCTGAAATTGCACACTTTCTTCCTTTCGAATGATTCACCTATACACCAAATTTGAAGTCTCTATCTCATCGCAAAGTATGCTTTCCCATCTTTTCACTTTTCGAACGTTTTGGTGTGGGGCACCCCCTCTATAGAACGTTTTCGGAAAATTCGATTTTTCCAGGGGTTTTTATCGAACGACCAATCCGTGTACCAAATTGCAACTCTTTATCTATTCAGGAAGTGCCTGAAAAAAGCGTGACAGACAGACAGACAGACGGACACTTGACAATTAGTATATACTAGCCGAATACCCGTTGAAAATCAACGGTCTCGCAATAAGCAACCCCTGAATAATGTAAATTTTTTAATAATTCGCGTTTCACATTTATTCGACAAATCGAATATTTTGGTGTGCAGAACCCCCTAAAGAAGAAAATATTGAGAAACTAAATTTCCGCATTTCTTCCTTTCGAATTATTTACCCGTACACCACATTAAAGTCTATCTCATCCCGAGGCACCCCTATATTAGTTTTTCTCCTTTGGAACTTTTTTCTGTGAAGCACACCTATAAATGGACATTTTTGAAAAACTCTCTTTGTCTTGGGTTTTTTATCCGATGATTGGCTCATATACCGAATATCAAGCCTCTATCACATTTAAAAAGAAGCTTGTCTCATTTATTCGAAAAATCGAATATATTAGTGTGCGGCACCCCTTAATGTAGCAAATATTGGAAATCTGAAATTTCACGCTTTCTTCCTTTAAAACTATCTACCGGTACACCAAATTTGAAGTCTCTATCTTATCGAGAAGCATGTGTTTTCTATCACTTCACCTTTCGAACGTTTTTCTGTGTAGCACCCCTTTAATGAACATTTTTGTCAAAATGTATTCATGTTTGGTTTTTTTGTCAAATGGTTAGCCCATATACTAAATTTCAAGCTTCTATTACATTGTAAAGAAGACGTTTTTCATTTGTTCAGCAAATCGAACATTTTAGTGAGCGCACCCCCTACAATAGCAAATGTTGGAAGACTGAAATTACACACTTTCTTCCTTTTTAACTTTTTACCCGTACACCAAAATTTTAAGTCTCTATCGCATCGTGAAGCATGCTTTTCTAGCATTTCATCTTTCGAATGCTTTTGTGTGGAGTACCCACTCCCTTAACTATACATTTTTGAAAAATTCTATTCTTTTTGTGATTTCTATGAGATGATTCGCCCATATACCAAATATAAAGCCTCTATCACGTTTTAAAAGGAGCGTTTCTCCGTTATTCCGAAAATCGAACATTTTGGTGTGCGGCACCCCCTAAAGTAGAAAATATTGGTAAACTGAAATTGTTCACTTTCTTCCTTTCAAACTATCTACCCTTACACCAAATTTGATATATCTATCTCATTCCAATGCATGGTTTTTTCATCAATTAACTTTTCGAACGTTTTACTCTGGAGCACCCCCCTTAAACGAACATTTTTGAAAAACCGTATTCGTCTTGGGCGTTTTCGTCAAATTATTAGCCCATATACCAAATTTTAAGCCTCTATCAAATTCTAAAGGCGCCTTTTCTCATTTATTCGTTAAATCGAACGTTTTGGTGTGCGACACCCCCTTAAGTAGAAAATATGGGAAATCTGAAATTGCAAATTTTCTTCTTTTCGAACGATTTACACATACACCGAATTTGAAGTCTCTATCTCATCGCAAAGCATGCTTTCCTATCATTTCACTTTTCGAACGTTTTGGTGTGCGCCGCCCCCTTAAGTAGAAAATATTGGAAATCTGAAATTGCTCACTTTCTTCCTTTCGAATGATTTACCTATACACCAAATTTGAAGTCTCTATCTCATCGCAAAGTATGCTTTCCCATCTTTTCACTTTTCGAACGTTTTGGTGTGGGGCACCCCCTCTATAGAACGTTTTCGGAAATTCGATTTTTCCAGGGGGTTTTATCGAACTACCAAGCCGTGTACTAAATTGCAAGTCTCTATCTATTCGGGAAGTGCCTGAAAAAAGCGTGACAGACAGACAGACAGACAGACGGACAGACACAGACGGACAGACGGACACTTGGCAATTAGTATATATAGATAGATAGATATCGGAAATCTGAAATTTCACACTTTCTTCCTTCCAAACTAAAATACCAAAACCTTAACAACACCAAATTTAATATCTCTATCTTATTCCGAAGCATAGTTTTTATCAATTCACTTTTCGAACGTTTTACTCTAGAACACCCCCTTAAATGAACATTTTTGAAAAACTATATTCGTCTAGGGAGTTTTCGTCAAATTATTAGCCCATATACCAAATTTTAAGCCTCTATCAAATTTTAAAGGTGCCTTTTCTCATTTATTCAGTAAATAGAACATTTTGGTGTGCGGCACTCCCTTAAGTACAAAATATTGGAAATCTGAAATTGCACACTTTCTTCCTTTCGAACAGTTTACCCATACACCGAATTTAAAGTCTCTATCCTATCGCGAAACATGTTTTTCTATCACTTCACCTTTCGAACGTTTTTCTGTGTAGCACCCCCTTTAGTAGCACCCCATTTTTGAGAAACCGTAATAATCTTAGGTTTTTTATCAAATAATTACCCCATATACTAAATTTCAGACTCATCACATTGTAAAGCAGGCGTTTTTCATTTGTTCGTCAAATCGAATATTTTAGTGTGCGACACCCCCTATAATAACAAATCTTGGAAAACTGAAATTGCATACTTTCTTCCTTTCCAACCATTTACCCATATACCAAATTTGAAATCGCCATCTCATCGCGAAACATGCTTTTTTACTATTTCACATTTCGAATGTTTTTATGTGGAGTACCCACCCCTTTAAGTGTATATTATGGAAAACACCATTCTTATTGTATTTTCTATCAAATGATTCACCCATATACCAAATATCAAGCCTCTATCACGTTTTAAAAAGGACGTTTCTCCTTTTTTCCGAAAATCGAACATTTTGGCATGCGGCACCCCCTAAAGTAAAAATATTGGTAAACTGAAATTGTACACTTTCTTCCTTCCAAGCTATCTACCTTTGCACCAAATTTGATATCTCTATCTCATTCCGAAGCATGGTACTTTATCAACTCAGTTTTCGAACGTTTTACTCTGGAGCACCCCCTGAAAGGAACATTTTTGGAAAACTATTTTCTTCTTGGGTGTTTTCGTCAAGTGATTAGCCCATATAACATGTTTCAAGCCGCTATCAAATTTTAAAGTAGCCTTTTCTCATTTATTCTGTAAATCGAACATTTTGGAGTGCGGCACCCCCTTAAGTAGGAAATATTGGAAATCTGAAATTGTACACTTTCTTCTTTTCGAACGGTTTATCAATACACCAAATTTGAAGTCTCTATCTCATCGCAAAGCATGCTTTCCTATCATTTCACTTTTCGAAAGTTTTGGTGTGCGGTACCCCCTTAAGTATTAAATATTGGAAATCTGAAATTGTACATTTTCTTCTTTTCGAACGATTTACCCATACACCGAATTTGAAGTTTCTATCTCTTCGCAAAGCATGCTTTCCTATCATTTCACTTTTCGAACGTTTTGGTGTGCGACACCCCCCTTAAGTAGAAAATATTGGAATTCTGAAATTGCACACTTTCTTCCTTTCGAATGATTTACCTATACACCAAATTTGAAGTCTCTATCTCATCGCAAAGTATGCTTTCTCATCTTTTCACTGTTCGAACGTTTTGGTGTGGGGCACCCCCTCTATAGAACGTTTTCGGAAAATTCGATTTTTCCAGGGGGTTTCATCGAACGACCGAGCCGTGTACCAAATTGCAAGTCTCTATCTATTCGGGAAGTGCCTGAAAAAAGCGTGACAGACAGAAGGACACTTGGCAATTAGTATATACTAGCCGCATACCCGTTGAAAATCAACGGCCCCACATTAAGCAACCCCTGAATAATGTAAATTTTTTAATAATTCGCGTTTCTTATTTATTCGACAAATCGAACATTTAGTTTTGAGGCACCCCCAAAAGTTCAAAATATCGGAAAACTGAAATTGCACATGTTCTTCCTTTCGAACTATCTACCTGTACACCAAATTTGAAGTCTGTATCTTATTTCGAAGCATGCTTTTTTTTATCAATTCACATTTCGAACGTTTTCCTCTGGAAAACCCCCTTAAACGAACATTTTTGAAAAATTATATTCGTTTTGGGTGTTTTCATCAAATAATTAGTCTATATTTAAAATTTTGAGCCTCTATCAAATTTTAAAGGGGCCGTTTCTCATTTATTCGGAAAATCGAACATTTTTGTGTGCGACACCCCCTTAAGTAGGAAATATTGGAAATCTGAAATTACACACTTTCTTCCTTTCTAACGGTTTACCTATATACCAAATTTGAAGTCCCTATCTTATCGCAAAGCAGGCTTTCCTATCATTTCACTTTTCGAACGTTTTGGTGTGCGGCACCCCCTTGAGTAGAAAATATTCGAAATCTGAAAATTCACACTTTCTGCCTTTCGAACGATTTAACCATGCACCAAATTTGAAGTCTCTACCTCATCGCAAAGCATGCTCTCCTATCATTTCACTTTTCGAACGTTTTGGTGTGCTGCACCCCCCCCCCCCCTTAAGTAGAAAATATTGGAAATCTGAAATTGCCCACTTTCTTCCTTTCGAACGATTTACCCATACACCAAATTTGAAGTCTCTATCTCATCGCAAAGCATGCTTTCCCGTCATTTCACTTTTCGAACGTTTTGGTGTGGGGCACCCCTTCTATAGAACGTTTTCGAAAAATTCGATTTTTCCAGGGGGTTTTATCGAACGACCGAGCCGTGTACCAAATTGCAAGTCTCTATCTATTCGGGAAGTGCCTAAAAAAGCGTGACAGACAGACAGACAGACGGACACTTGGCAATTAGTATATACTAGCCGAATACCCGTTGAAAATCAACGGTCTTGCAATAAGCAACCCCTGAATAATGTAAATTTTTTTATAATTCACGTTTCACATTTATTCAACAAATCGAATATTTTGGTGTGCAGAACCCCCTAAAAAAGAAGATATTGGGAAAATTAATTTGCGCATTTAATCCTTTCGAATTATCTACTCGTACACGACATTAAAGTCTATCTCATCCAGAGGCACCCCTATTTTATTATTTCTCCTTTGGAACATTTTTCTGTGAAGCACACCCATAAATGAACATTTTTGAAAAACTCTATCTTGGGTTTTTTATCAGATGATTGGCTCATATACCAACTATCAAGCCTCTATCACATTTAAAAGGAAACGTGCCTCATTTATACTGAAAATCGAACATATTAGTTTGCGCACCCCTTAAAGTAGCAAATATTGGAAATCTGAAAATTCACACTTTCTTCTTTCCAAACTAAAATACCAAAACCTTAACAACACCAAATTTAATATCTCTATCTTATTCCGAAGAATGGTTTTTATCAATTCACTTTTCGAACGTTTTACTCTGGAACACCCCCTTAAACGAACATTTTTGAAAAACTATATTCGTCTAGGGTGTTTTCGTCAAATGATCAGCCCATATATATCAAATTTCAAGCCTCTATCGAATTTTAAAGGAGCCTTTTCTCATTTATTCAGTAAATCGAACATTTTGGTGTGCGGCACTCCCTTAAGTAGAAAATATTGGAAATCTGAAATTGCACACTTTCTTCCTTTCGAACAGTTTACCCATACACCGAATTTGAAGTCTCTATCCTATCGCGAAACATGTTTTTCTATCACTTCATCTTTCGAACGTTTTTCTGTGTAGCACCCCCTTTAAATGAACATTTTTGAGAAACCGTAATAATCTTAGGTTTTTTATCAAATAATTACCCCATATACTAAATTTCAGCCTCATCACATTGTAAAGCAGGCGTTTTTCATTTGTTCGTCAAATCGAATATTTTTGTGTACGACACCCCCTATAATAACAAATCTTGGAAAACTGAAATTGCATACTTTCTTCCTTTCCAACCATTTACCCATATACCAAATTTGAAATCGCCATCTCATCGCGAAACATGCTTTTTTACTATTTCACCTTTCGAATGTTTTTATGTGGAGTACCCACCCCTTTAAGTGTACATTTTGAAAAAACTCCATTCTTATTGTATTTTCTATCAAATGATTCGCCCATATACCAAATATCAAGCCTCTATCACGTTTTAAAAAGGACGTTTCTCCTTTTTTCCGAAAATCGAACATTTTGGTGTGCGGCACCCCCTAAAGTAGAAAATATTGGTAAACTGAAATTGTACACTTTCTTCCTTCCAAGCTATCTACCTTTGCACCAAATTTGATATCTCTATCTCATTCCGAAGCATGGCTTTTTATCAACTCAGTTTTCGAACGTTTTACTCTGGAGCACCCCCTCAAATGAACATTTTTGGAAAACTATTTTCTTCTTGGGTGTTTTCGTCAAGTGATTAAACCATATAATAAGTTTCAAGCCGCTATCAAATTTTAAAGAAGCCTTTTCTCATTTATTCGGTAAATCGAATATTTTGGAGTGCGGCACCCCCTTAAGTAGAAAATATTGGAAATCTGAAATTGCACACTTTCTTCCTTTCGAACAGTTTACCCATACACCGAATTTGAAGTCTCTATCCTATCGCGAAACATGTTTTTCTATCACTTCATCTTTCGAACGTTTTTCTGTGTAGCACCCCCTTTAAATGAACATTTTTGAGAAACCGTAATAATCTTAGGTTTTTTATCAAATAATTACCCCATATACTAAATTTCAGCCTCATCACATTGTAAAGCAGGCGTTTTTCATTTGTTCGTCAAATCGAATATTTTTGTGTACGACACCCCCTATAATAACAAATCTTGGAAAACTGAAATTGCATACTTTCTTCCTTTCCAACCATTTACCCATATACCAAATTTGAAATCGCCATCTCATCGCGAAACATGCTTTTTTACTATTTCACCTTTCGAATGTTTTTATGTGGAGTACCCACCCCTTTAAGTGTACATTTTGAAAAAACTCCATTCTTATTGTATTTTCTATCAAATGATTCGCCCATATACCAAATATCAAGCCTCTATCACGTTTTAAAAAGGACGTTTCTCCTTTTTTCCGAAAATCGAACATTTTGGTGTGCGGCACCCCCTAAAGTAGAAAATATTGGTAAACTGAAATTGTACACTTTCTTCCTTCCAAGCTATCTACCTTTGCACCAAATTTGATATCTCTATCTCATTCCGAAGCATGGCTTTTTATCAACTCAGTTTTCGAACGTTTTACTCTGGAGCACCCCCTCAAATGAACATTTTTGGAAAACTATTTTCTTCTTGGGTGTTTTCGTCAAGTGATTAAACCATATAATAAGTTTCAAGCCGCTATCAAATTTTAAAGAAGCCTTTTCTCATTTATTCGGTAAATCGAATATTTTGGAGTGCGGCACCCCCTTAAGTAGAAAATATTGGAAATCTGAAATTGTACACTTTCTTCTTTTCGAACGGTTTATCAATACACTAAATTTGAAGTTTCTATCTCATCGCAAAGCATGCTTTCCTATCATTTCACTTTTCGAACGTTTTGGTGTGCGGCACCCCCTTAAGTAGAAAATATTGGAAATCTGAATTGCACACTTTCTTCCTTTCAAACGGTTTACTCATGCACCAAATTTGAAGTTTCTAACTCATCGCAAAGCCTAGTTTCCTATAATTTCACTTTTCGAACGTTTTGGGTCTGCGGCACCCCCTTAATTAGACAATATTGGAAATCTGAAATTGCACATTTTCTTCCATTCGAACGGTTTACCCATACACCAAATTTGAAGTCTGTATCTCATCGCAAAGCATGCTTTCCTATGATTTCACTTTTCGAACGTTTTGGTGTGCAGCACCCCCCCCCCCCCCCCCTAGAGAACATTTTCGAAAAATTCGATTTTTCCAGGGGGTTTTATCGAACGTCCGAGCCGTGTACCAAATTGCAAGTCTCTATCTATACGGGAAGTGCCTGAAAAAAGCGTGACAGACAGACAGACAGACGGACACTTGGCAATTAGTATATAGAGATAATAGATAGATATTAAAAGACACTCACTAGAGGAAGAATTCCATAATATTAAATTTAGAGAAATATTAGTTATTGTGTTTAATAGAATTTTAAAAAATGAGAATAAAAACAAAATAATAAAAGTGTTAAAAGATGAACTAAAAGAGGGTGATGATAAATGTTTTGTTGGGAAAGTAACTAGAATAATTAATGTACTAAATGGACCTGATGTTTCTATTACAATTTCTGATAATGAACAAAAAAATATTATAGCTGAAAAAATATTTAGTGAGTCAAAGTCTGATGAAGAATACAGAGAAAAACTCATAAAAAAGATGGAAGAAAGAGGTTTTACAGATTATGAAGAATGGGTGAATTTATATTTATAAAAATGTTTACTAATAAATGGATGAGCGTTTAGGTGATATTCGAGCTTTAAATTTTACAAATTCTGAAGAAATTTACTATTTGACTTATCTTTGTAAAGAATTGTATGATAAATATGATCATGTTAAAAAACTATTATCAGAAAGTTTTCAAAGGATGACTGAATTAATTGAAAAGGAAGAAAATGAAGATATTAAATTGAATGGATTAGGAGTTTTATATGTTATTTCAAAGAACTTATTCTATTATGATTAGCAGGGTATAAAAATCTGTTCAATAAACTGAGAGGTTATCCCAAAACGTTTAAATTATCTAGGGAATATGAAAAATTAATACTAAATATGGAGATTCAGTAATCGTAAAGTTAGTTGAGCATGGAAAACTTTCTGATGAATCAATAAATAAAATCAATAAGGGAAAATATATATTTAAGTGTGATGACGTATATGAATTAGAGAAAGTTTAATCATTTTTGAAGTATTTTCTTAAGATCTTTCTTTCAGGTGGGGAAACATTTTCCCACCTGAAAATTTATTATAAAATTTAATATATCCTCATTCTGTTATCTTTTTAATTTTATAAAAATGTTGAGTTAAAAATTTTGAGTTTTATCTATTAAATAAATGGGGGGGTCTCACCCTTTAAAAACAATGTATTTTGAAAAAAATATC
Organism: Amaurobius ferox; assembly: GCA_951213105.1. Classification (NCBI taxonomy): domain Eukaryota; kingdom Metazoa; phylum Arthropoda; class Arachnida; order Araneae; family Amaurobiidae; genus Amaurobius; species Amaurobius ferox. The sequence goes on along the minus strand of OX578137.1, from coordinate 42,722,278 downwards.
TAATTTTTGATAGATTTGGTCATTTTTTAAGTTAAAATGTGTCTTATCTTGATTTTTTCTTTTTTTAGTCTTAAGAGGTTGTCCAGGTCCCTTTAAAAATATCCAATTTTTGATAGATTTGGTCTCCCTCATTTTTTAAGTTAAAATGTGTCTTATCTTGATTTTTTAAAAAATACGTATTTTTGTATGATTTTATACATTTTTAGTCTTAAGAGGTTGTCCTGGTTTTAAAAACATGGAGGAAAGTGTCACTTTTTGATAGATTTGGTCTCTATAATGTTCATATAACTCATTTTTTAAGTTAAAATGTATGAAATCTTAGAGTCTTAAAATTCTCTTGATTTTTGATTTTTTTTAAAAATACGCATATTTGTAAGATTTTATACATTTTTGTATGATTTTATACATTTTTTAGTCTTAAGAGGTTGTCCTGATTTTCAAAAAAAGGGGGAAGAGTAGTGTATGGGTATGACTCTGGGTGCAAAATGACATAGTCATTTTGTCCCAGAGTCATACCCATACACTACTTATATATCTTAAGAAATTTCATCCAATAGTTTTTTTACTACAGTAAAAATGTGTCTTTAGCTCCTTAAAATTAATATATATATATATATATAGAAAACTATTATATATATATATATATATATATATATATATATAATAGTTTTAAAGTCCAATGAAAGAAAAGTGAGAAGCTGCAACTCGAAAAATCTAGCTTTCTAAAACACCCACAAAACAAAAGTATAAAACAGCAAATCTTCAATCAAATGGAAAAAAATACAAATTAGTTGTCCAAGTAGAAATAGTTTATAGATATCATCTATCTATTTCTTCAGAAACATACATATTTCGTGTTTGCTTCGACAAAATACTTGTACCGAATGAAGAGTTTTGGCGAAGTGAACAATTCCATTTTTTAAGGCCAAGCCCTCGTCCATGTGTATAGCAATAATGCTTGGATTTTTCATGTTTTTCTATTATCGTTTCCCTACCATTGAAATTTGTTGATTTTGTAAACACATATGAGAGAAACAATAATAATAGTAATTTAAACTAAAAGCTGGAATTTGGGACCGAGGCACGAACCATACAAATTCCAGAGAAATAAATAAATTCGGTTCACAAACATATAGAAATAACAACAAGAAAGATCAATCATGCTTAAAGCATTGATTATGAAACACTTTCCAACTTCAATGCAATTTTATTTAAACATGTCTAAAATGCAATACAGTCCTCGATAATATTTTAAAACTTATCACAATACTACATTAATTTATTATATTTGAAACCTTAAACCTTCATCGAAAAAAATTAACTTCATTCAAATGACGGCATTAAAGTATAAATTGCCTGGTTTAAATATCTCTAAAATGTGATACATTCCTCGGTAATAATTTTAGAATTATCATAATACTACGATAATTTATTATATTTGAAAACTTCATCGAAAACAATTGAAATTCATTCAAATGACGTCATAAAAAAATAACACGCCTGGCTCTCTCTATAAAAGCAACATTTCATTCATAAATAATTCCCCCATTCATGTCATTCATCACAATACTATAATAATTTATTTTATTTAAAAATTAAGACCATTGAGCTACAAGTAAGTAATCTCTATGCGTAAAACTTCATAGAAAAATATCGTCCTTCTCTTTCTAAAATCAATGAATATTTCATTCATATCAGCTAAGCAGACTCCATGGACTAAATTATTTTGTGTTAAAGAATTACAGCGATTCAAATACAACTCATTCTATATATTTTGCTGTTTACATTTTACATAGGTGAAAAATAGGCTTAATAGTAGAAATAATCATATTTGGATGAGCATTTAAACTGAAATATATTGTCATTGCGTTGTTTTAGTATGTAGATGCACAGAATTTAGGCAAAAATAAAGTAGTTTTAAGACGGATACAACACTCAATATGAATTAAAAAGAACTTTAAAAATCACGATTTTGACACAAGATGGATGCCATATATCATTTTGAGGTGGGTCATGTGATCGTTTCATATCATGGACACGTGATCGCTTCATATAAGAGGTGTTACTATTATTTTAATTTTTATTTAAAAAACTACTGAATATATTTCGCTGAATTTTTTTTTATATATTTTATGGAACAATTTGAATATTGCCTAAAATTTACGAAGCAATTTGTGAATTTTAAATCCGCTTAAAAAATGCTTGAAAAATTAGGTCCCATAGGGCTCAATGTATTCCATTTTTTCAACCCGGGTTCAATCCAAAACTAATTGTGTGATATTATTCATTTATCCATAGGTCCTATAGACCGTCTGAACAACATACTAAAATTTCATTTTGATTAAGTCATTTTTACGGCAGTTATCGTGCTAACGGACAGACAGACAGACAGACAGACAGACAGAATGAACAAAGTCATAAACACTTTTCAACTTTGCTGTAAAGTGTTAAAAATGAAGATGACTGGTAAAACTATAAAAATTTAAAGAGAGGACAAAATTATGAAAATAATGATAAAGCAAAATATGATACCAAAAGTATCCTGTCGAATGTGAAAACGCATCTAGCCCACAAGTACCGATGGCAGAAATAGATTGCAAAGGCATAAAAATAATAAGTGTAATTGATAGTGGGGCTCAAGTTAGTATTATAGATTTGGAAACATTTCAAAAAATAAAACAAAATAAAAATGTAAAAATAAAATACATAACAAGAAGAGTAATACTTCAGACGTTTACTAAAGAAAATATAGAATTTTTATATTGCATTCAATTTTCATTTAGAATTGGGGAAAAGGCATGCAAAAATAATTTTTTCGTGACAAAACAAAACTTTCAGGGGAATTATAAAATGCTTTTAGGCTATGACTTTTTATCCTTACATAAAGCAATTTTAAATACAAAAGATAATGAAATACAATTTGGGAATACTGCGATTAAATTGTATAAAAGTGAAAATACAAACCCAATTCAGAATTCAAATCAAAATCCAAAAAGCCAGAGAATTCGCCATGAAAATAGATATAATAGTAATTATGAAAATTATAATACTGATGACGACGAATATGAGGAAATAAATAATTGTTGTAATGAATTCAATAATGAGAATGAAGATAGAATAAGCGAGGATAATGAAAGCGATAACGATAGAAAAAATTCTAATATGCAAAATTGTAGCACTCGCGATAATGTATATGATGAAAAATTGTTACCAAGTTCTAATGAAAATAATAAGAATAAGAATGTTAAAGAGAAAGAGGAAAAGCAGATTTTCGCTAAATTGAAAAGAAAAATAACATTAAAGCCAGGGGAGTCAGAAATAGTCCAATTGATTTTGTCACAGGAATTAAGTGAGAGAGACAGGATGTTTTATTTTCTCCAATAAAAATGGCAAGAACATTAATCACGAATGAAGCGATCCAAAGTATAGAAAATAAAAATAAGATTAGAATGTTGTCACACAATGAAAAAAATTGTTAAATTACACTTAATAAAAATATGAACGTTGGTATAATAACAGAATAAATAGAAATTATTGATACAAAAAATAAAAGCAGTAAACCCATGTTGGAAATTAATAATATTCAAAATTTAAATAAAACAGATTATCAACAAATTCGAGAATTAAGAAAGAAAGAAATATCTCCAGATGATTTTCAAATACAGCACTTAAATAAGGAAGGTAGAAATAAAGTTATTGAATTAATGATGACCAATACAGAGGTTTTTTCAAAGTCATATGCTACACTAGGTAAAACATCAGCAATAGTACCGAAAATTGAACTGATGCACAATTATCCTATTCATAGTCGACCATACCCAATTCCGAGAGCAATAAGAGAAATTGTGCAAAAAGAAATTAGGGAATTAAATGAAAATGACATTATTGAAAGTTCACAAAGCACGTATGCTAGTCCAATTATTCTTATAAAGAAACCAAGTAAACCAAATGAAGAACCTAAATATAGACTTGCTATTGATTATAGGGCCATAAACGCGTATTTACCACTTTTGCCAATAAACTTACCGAAGGTGAAAGATATATTACAAAATATCGTTGGTAGTAAAATTTATACAGTTATGGATTTGAAGGCAGCGTTTTATCAGATCGAACTAAGAAAACACGATAGAAAGGCCTTAACGTTCAGAACTTTTATGGGACATTTTAATCCTAAAAGAATTCCATTTGGTCTTAAAAACTCAGGAGCATATTTTCAACTTTTAATGAACAAAGTGTTAGGAGATCTACCAGAGTTAAAATATATTTTTACTTGGATGACTTAGTCATATGCGCACAAAACAATGACGAAATGTTAGAGAAAATCAAAATCGTTTTCCAAAGATTGAAAGAGAATAATTTAACACTCGACCCGGCAAAGTTACAGATATGCAAATCGCAAATTGAATTTTTAGGATATAAAGTAAATGCAAATGGTATGAGCCCGTCAATAAAAAACTGTGCGAAAGTGCAAAATTTCAAACAACCCAAAATGGTTAAACAAGTAAAAGCTTTCTTGAAACAACAAACTATTTTAGAGGTCTGATAGAAAATTATGCACAAATTGCTGGACCGTTGGTAAATTTGACAAAAAAGAATGTCAGGTTCGAGTGGAGTAATGAATGTAGAAAAGCATTTGAAAAATTAAAAAATGCAATTTTTAAGGAACCAGTTGTAAGACAACCTGATTAAGTAAACCCATTTGTCTTAACTATGGATGGCTCAGGTAAGGGAATTAGTAGTATTTTGATGCAAAGGGTAAATGGAGTGAATCATGTTATCGAATTTTATTCAAGACCTGTGAACCTGGCAGAGAAGCGTTATCCGGCAATAAAGCTAGAATTGTTAGCTATACACAAATCATTACAGCACTTCAGAGAATATCTGTTCGGAAGAAGTTTCACCTTGCTGAGCAACGCAAAATCCCTTATGTACCACATAAAATTAGATAAATTGCCAAGTATCATATCGAGGTGGCTAATTGACATAAGTCAGTATGATTTTAAATTCAAATATCAAAAAGGTGAAAATAACGCAAGTGATTATTGCTCGAGATACGTATTTGACAATGATAACCAAATTAAATTTGTAAATACTTTATTTAAAAATGATGAGATAAATGTGGAGAAAATATTAGAGCAACAAATGGTAGATGAAAAATTAAGTAAAATTAGAGAGGAATTACAAAAAGGAAGAAACCAATATCACAATAATAAGGTATTCTATATTGATAGCCAAAATAAGCTGTTAATGGTAAAGAAGGAAAATAACAGACAAACTTATAGGAAAATAAATGAAAATAAGATTGTAATACTGCACTCACTAAAGGGAAAGATAATAGAGATTGCACATTTCCCTCATTTTGGAGTGAAAAAGACATACCAATTACTTTCAAAAAAATATTTTTAGATAGGGGCTTTCCAAGATGTGGAAAATTTTTGTTAGTCTTGTAATCAATGCTTGTTAGTAAAACACAAAAATATACCACCAGCCAGACTTCAGGCTATGCCAGAAATATTAAAACCAAGAATTTATTTACAAATGGATTGCATAGGAAAACTGTTTGTCAAAAACTACGTTTGAATGGGATGAATCCTTACAATGGTTCAAGTTTTATGTGAATAACACTATTAACAGTAATACAGGATTTGAGCCTTTATTCCTGTTCTATCTTATTATCATTTCCATTTGAAAATATTAAACAAACAAACATGCCAAGTAAGGAAGAAATAGATGTAATGTATAGTGATGTAAATAATTATAAAAAAATATGTGGCACAGCATTTAAAAAATATAGACAAAGTCGTGAAAGACGCATCTGAACAACAAAACCTGATAAATGACAAATAAATAAAGAAATATAAAATAGTAAGAAAAAACGATATATTTATAGGAGCGATAGTCTACCTAAAAAAGTTCTTAAAACCAAGGGTATTAGAGGATCGATATGATGGACCATTTAGAATAACGAAATTAGTCCGAAATAATAATGTTATAATATGTCTTAAAAGTGATGAAAATAAAACTTATAAAGTGCACATAAATAAACTATACATGGCAGCGGAGCAAAAACAATATTTGAAAAATAGTGACGAAAGCGAATCAAACCAGGACAAAGAAAAAAATCAAAATGAGAAAGTGATTAGAAATAATGATCAAAGTCAAAATAAGGAAGGGAAGATCACTAAAGAAAAGCAATTAGACTGTGAAAATAATAGAAATGTAGGAAATAATAGGCTTGTTATAATACCAGAGGGTATAATTTTCACGCTCTAATTGTTGTAAATAGTAATTTTATAAGACAAAGCATATGAAAAATGTTAAAAAGTTTGTAATTAATGTCATAAATAGAAATTAATAATTGAGTGCATATGTATATGTTTTAAATTGTAGATATAAGTATATTTCAAAAAGTATGTGATGTATTTCTGACATTACATATATGTCAAGTTATATAAAAAAGAAAAAAAAAGTAAAATAACAAGAAAATGTATAATAATAATAAAGTAATGAATGCCGTTATGTAATGATATGTTGTATGTAAATAATTCTATAAAAGGAGAAATAAAAATTATGCATTGCAAATAATATATCAAAATTTACAATTTAATAATAATTAGAATATTGGTAATCCTCATGTAATTTATGGAACAGTATGTCAATTATGAACAATGGATTAACTTGACAGGGAACTATCAAAAAACTATAAAGAACTAGCAAAGCTATGAATTCTAAGAGGTTAAAAAGTTGAACTCAGCCTTTGTCATGATGGATGAACTTATGTGTTTTTGATGAACCTTGATGAACTCAATTTCTTACCACTGAGGTGAAACTGTGGGAGACTAACTTACGGGTTTTTTTTTCGTGGGGGGGGGGAGAATGTAATGCCAGAAATGTAAAATATTAAAGATTTGGAAGAATTAAAAAATGATGGAGCAAGTAATGCGGGTGGAATGAATATCCCCATGCTACGCACATTGGCGGTAATATACAGGTGACCCCATGTCTACATACCATGCTAAGCCATTTGGCGGCAACCGAGATGGTGACTCCATGTCTATGGATCAGCCCTCATGTCTACATACCAGCACGTAGACCGTCCAGCGGAAAAGGGATATAAGTGGGAGTTGCTCGGAGTTGAAAGAGTTAGAATTGGTCAAGGCAGGCTGTTGGAGTTGGACTAGTGGAGAGCAAGCTGCAGTAGCAGTGTTAAGAGTTGTGTGTGCGTCTCTGATATAGGAGTTCGAAAGAAAGCTCATGTTCATCTGGTATTGCAAGTTGTAAATTGTGACAAAGCATTGGTGTTTTTCAAGATATATAAAAGAAATTCAGGTACCGTACAATTATAACTATATGAGGATAACCTCTTTGTCTTAATTTGTGTTTTTTAAGGAAAAGCTAATTAATGCATCCCACCAAGTGTTCCAACCAAATATCAATTTATCTGGCATTATACTCTTCAAACTACCTTTGAGATGTATTCCACTATTGTGATACTTATTTAATTTGTAATTTAAAGAGTGTAAATTAAGTATGTGATAAATAAATGTTTGTTCCTTTACTATTAACCTTATTTTAGTTTGTTAACTTAGTATCCCATTAAGCACAAAATTAGGTGGGTTTTGCAGCCACCAACGCAATGTACACATCAGCAGTAAGTTTTTAGAACATATTACATGTATGATTAATATACAAATCAATAATTAATTTAATTTAAAATGCATTTTCGACAAATATAATTTAATAGACAATTTTAAAATCGGCACACTTCCATTCAATATTTTTTTTTTCAGAACTACAAAAATAGAAACTGGGGGATATTATTCTCTCCATTAACAAGCAAAAATAACAAAAAATGGTTTTAAGTGTCATGGCAGTGACACGAGGTGAAGACGCTGCATGACACTACACTATATTACAGAAATGAGTTCCTATATACCCTACATCTAGAGTTGCAAAGACAGGAAAAGAAAAATCCAGAAACAAACCTGCATTTTTAGTAAGGGAATTTTGAAAGTTTCCAAAAAGTGGGAATTTGCAGTCATAGCATTTTTTTTTATGGAAAAGAATTGTGCATGACCCCACCCCCCCTCCCCCCCAAAAAAAAATTATTTTTCCCTGTTCAAAATTATAAATAGCTGAAACGAATTTAATTTGTAAATACTTTAAAAGTAAGAACACTCTGAAGGATGATGAACTATTACAAAGTGATTAATTCTTTTAATATTAAACGATAATAAGAAATCTATATTGGTCCTAATAACATCTTAATATTTTGTGACTAATATATTTTGCACACTTTAGCAAAATACTTGTAATTTCAAATTTTCGTATATTTTATTTCAATAGACTTTACCTTTAAACTAATACAAAGATTTAGTAAATTTAGCTGTCGATGGATATGAAAAGAAAGTCATAGGACCTCACTGACATGTTTGTTGGGTGCAGGTGTCTTTTAGGATAAAATTATAAAAATTACTTTAATATAAAAAGTATATTTTCATCCTTGATTTCTTTGTGATTGTCATATTGGAAATTACAATATAATAATTAGAATTCAAATTATTCGAAGATTCAAATTTCCATAACATTATTTCTTATGGAGAAGCAAAATAGTTCTTTTAACAATGATAGTAGAACACACAATGCTGAGAAAAAGGATTCTAGTTATTTAGAATGTGTATATATCTGCACACAAAAAAATGTAAGTAAACACACACAAAAATATGGGTTTACTGCCAGTAGAATGACACTTTAGGTAAATTTCCAGTTACGCACAGGTAACTATATCTATATGAATGTGTTATTTTATTATTTTATATGAAAATTGCATGGAATAATGAGTATATTTTATTTTATGATGAAAAGACCATTTTAAACAATTAAAGAGGTAACATTTTAAGCACCTGTTTACCTGCTACATTACCCACTTAATTACAGGCTTGAAAAGATCCTTTAAAAATGACCCATTTAAAGTAGATGGCAAGTGCATAAAATGAACATCTCATATTACCTCTTTAGCTGTTTAAAATGGTCTTTTCAGTGTAAAATATAATATACCCATTATTTCGTGCAATTCTCATATATAGAATAAATTAACACATTTATTAAGATAATGTTACCTTTTTAAGTGTGTAACTGGAAATTTACCTGTTTAAAAGTATCATTCTAGTGGCAGTAAACCAAGTTTGTTGTGTGTATTTACCCATATTTTTTAGTGTGTGTATTTTTAATTCAAAATGACAGATTTTAGCAATTCTGGTGTCTAACGTAAGCCGTGACAACTAAAAACGCTACCTTGTCACTTTTTACATTTAGTTGGCTTCAAAATCTTGTTGCTACAGTTAGTTAACTTAGAAATCTTGGTTTATATACAGCGACTGATGCACCTTTGAGGTAGAATTTACCATAGAAGTCTTCAACAATTTTAACCTAAACTAACTGAAGTGTAAATCCACTTGACTTATACCAGAATTCATTTCAAAGTAGCTTGTGATTTTTTTTTTTTTTTTTCAAATTTTACAAAAAACAAAACAGGATATAAAGTTTTATGAAAATTCAATTCCATTTGTAGCAACTATCGTGTCACAAGATATCCACCCCAGACAGATGGACATCATTCTAAAAATGGTCAAAATATGAGGTCATAAAACATATATGGCATCAAAATTTTGAAATCAAAAATTTTCATGAAAATAATACTTTCTTGATACTGTATTCTATATGAGAAAGTAAAAATTATAGTGTACTATCTATGATTAATGAAATTTTGAGTACAATTTTAAATAAGTCGATCATACCTTTACCACGTACCATTCTCGTCTTATAGCACTTGCCTTTACAGGTGACACTAATAAAATAACTAAAAGTGACAATTATCAAACTGTGTATTATGAAATCAACATTATATTTTAATATCATAAATGTATGGGCCTATGAAAGATGATAGATTTTACACTGTTTTATTTAGGTTGGTTTGATCTCTGTTTGTCTGGATCAAATTTTGAAATCAATTTTTGACCCATTCCAACCGGGTTGATTTTCTTAAAATTTTACACACAAATTGAAATTTTAGTTGCTCCCTCTCCCTCAGAATTATGTACAGAATGGCCCATAAAATTCACATTGTTATACAATAGTTTTTCTTTTTTTTTTCTTTTAGCGAGTAAATTATTACTAAATTATTTAAATGTACTAAATAATAATTTACATTATTCTAGTAATAACTACCTTATTCTAAATAATAGTAAAGAATTAAAAAATAAATTAACATCACTAGGTAAAATAATAGGATTTCAAACTTTTGATTTTACAGATTTATTTAATAATATTAAGATCTCTGATCTTTATGATATATTTTAACTTTATATAATGCTTATATTACTAATCAATCTAATCTAACTAAATTTACCAATTTTCCTAAACTTCCATTTTGTTCCTTTCAATAATTATATATTTCAAGGTAATAAATTATACGGATTCCACAAGGTGACTGTAGTAGTAGTACGTTAGCTAATTTACCTATATCATTATGAGAAATCCTTTACTTCAACAGATTATAAAATTTACAGATATGTAGATGATCTGATTTGTCTTGTATTTACTGATAATTATGTCATAGATATAGATTTCTATATGGATAATTTGGAATTAATACCTAATGAAACTACTATTAGTAATAATATTAATTATTTGGATTTAAATCTAATTATAGAACCTACTAATGAGATAGTTACTAATTTATATGATAAAAAAGACATTTTTAAATTTAATATTAATAAAATATTACCATTTAATTCCTGCAACTCGATTCAATTGCTTAGAAATATTATACTTAACCAACTTTTTAGAATTTATAGATTATCAGATCAAAAATTTCAAACTTTGCACATTAATAACCTAAAAATTACCAGTAAATTATATGAATATCCAGCATATTTAGTAAATGGTATAATTAATAAGTTTCAATTAGCTTAAAATTCTCAAAAACATCTCTCCTTAGTATCATATTTTAGCCATACATCCACATTCTCTTGCATATACATTAGTATGTATTTTCATCTTTTTATTTTGCAGCTTTAACTGTATAATATCACATTTTACAGCCATTACACAGTACTGTTATTTATTATTCACAAATGGCAACAGTAGATCTCTACTTTAAAATTTAGCGAATAGTAACATTGGTCTTGTCATTTATTGCTCGTCATGGTTGTACATTTGAGGTGTATTTTCAGGTATTTATGTTTCCTATCTATTTTTTCAATCTTTATGCTTGTCGTCCAAATAACACGAGTTTATAGATAAAATCTATCTCATGTTTCAGAAACAAGCATTTTTGTGTTCATTTCGATATTTGGACATGAAAAATAATTTTTTCAAAATGAACAATTCTTAAGTCTAGAGCTTTTCCATATGCAAGCTTTATATTTTTTGTATTCCTATTTTTGATTCCACACCATTGATATTTGTTGATTATCTTTAGCTTGATGACCAGTGATATGCTTTTTATTTCCTCATTATGGATGAATTTCATTTTTATTACTTTGTATTTTGTAGGCAAATTTTAAGTTACTATTATGAGTTACTACTTCTATTCTATCATTGGATTTTCAATTTTAATATATATATATATATATATATATATATATATATATATATATATATAAGTAAATCCAATGTTAGAATGTCATTAGTAACTCATAATACACTATTCCAAAATTTTCTACAAAATACAAAGAAATAAAAGAAATTAAAACATAAAGAGGAAATTATAAAGCGTAATGCAGGTCATAAAGACAAAGACAATCAACAAATTTCAAAGATGAGGAATGAAAATAGGAAAACAAAAAAATCAAGCAAAAAAGCTTGCACATGGAAGAGCTTTAGGCTTAAAATAAGTTCATTTCGAAAAAATTCTCGTCAAGTCCATATATCCTTTCGAAATGAACACAAAAATGCTTGTTTCTGAAACACAAGATAGATTTTATCTATAAACTTGTGTTATATGGACGACAAGCATATAGATTGGAAAAATAAAGGAAAGATAAATACCTTAAAATACACTTCATTAGTACAACTATGACGATATATTTATATATATATATATATATCGTCCGGGTGCCTTCGTATTAGCACGCATTGGGGACCAACCTTTGCTTTGCATTGGTACCGTGAGCATTTGCCTAGGCTGCAAAAGCAGCTTTAAACGGGAGGGGGAGTCGCAATCCTCCCCAACCATTAAATGCAAAGCATTTGGTTATCCCAAGTTCCTTTAAATCTTCTTTTTCTTGGATTACATTCTGCTTCGGAGTATAGAGCGGCTTGGCGCCTTTTCCTGAGTAGTGCCTTTGATTTTAGTGGATATGCATAGGAATTCCTTTTGAATTTGTTTACAGGCTTTTATATGATATATATATATATATATATATATATATATATATATATAGAAGTGAAGCTGCATATTGAACATTTTTTTAATTATTTTGTAGTGATGTGTTTATATATACATAGAAGCAAGGCCGCATATTGAACTCATTCTAACTATATTACAAAAATTCAGCAATTCTTATACAATGCTCATCTTGCAGCTTGATGTGCTTACATTCTACATACGTTAAAATTAGGTTTCATTGCAGAAATAATCAAAGTTTGATGATCATTTAAACTCAAAAATTTGTAATTGTGTAGGTGCAATATATAGATGCACAGAAATTATGCGAAAATAAAGCAGTTTTAGGACGGACGCAACACTAGATAAAAATTAAAAAGAACTTTAAAAATGATGATTTTGACCTCTCATTTACGGTCACTTTCCGGACAGAAAAATTTGTCCGTAAACGAGGGGTGACCGTAAAAGAGGGGATCGTTCTAAATTAGATCAAATATTACACTTTAATCGTTTTAAATTCCTCATATTGAAACATACCTATTTTTGAGAACATAAAACAATTTTAAGGTAACGGACAAACCCGTAACTGAAATTTGATTTCGGGGGGGGGGGGGGGAGGGGGGGGTTGAACATTGTTTTTGATACTATACCTGATTGGATCTTTACCTTGTACCTTTTCAGTGTTAAATTTTTCTTTCATCGGGGGGGTTAACTCCCCCCCCCCCCTCCCAGCTGCGATCTTGGTGACGAACATGCACATTTGTTTCATAAAAACAATTAAATTCACAACATGTAAGTTCATATGCAATAAACGTACAGTAGTATACATTGAATTTATTTACCTTCGGGGAAAGAACTGATCAATTGATATTTGGTGGGTTTTAGCACCAGTCTTTCTTCTTCGAAGTGTATTTTAAGTTGTGAGACTAAATTTAATGCCTTTCCATCATTATGCTTACAGGAAAATGTCTTTAGTCCGTCTAACACTTTAAAAACTTCAGAGTAATTTCTGATGCTGGCTCCTTGATCTTCACACTCGACTTCTTCTTCCTCACTTTCTTCCTCTTCAGATGATTCTGTTGCAAATTCCCTGACGATATCAGATATTTCTCTGTTGCTTTCTTCTATCATCACATCTGCATCCATAGGAGCATATTCTTCAGACGACATGCCCAAGAATCCGGCCTTTTCCATCAAGCTCTGTAAACTTTTAGATTCTTCATCTAAATCAGTCGGAAATGTTGCAAACTCCCTAAAACCAGCTTTTTGATAACAGTTAGAAATCGTTTCTTCTTTTACACTATTCCATGCGGATTTTATCCATCCAACTGCATCCAAAACGTTGATCGACTTAGATAGTTCTGTGGCTGATTTAGCTTCTTCCATTTTGCAGATCAAATGCTTTAAAAGTAGCTTGCGGTATTGAACTTTAAAAGATTTGATTACACCGAGATCCAGTGGTTGACACTTTGATGTCGTGTTAGGGGGAAGGAAAATTACCTTTATGTTTTTCAGGCGAACGTCTGTTGGATGGGGCGTGGCATTATCCATAAACAGCAGGACTTTTCTTTTTTCCTTCATGAAGTTCTTGTCTAAGTTTATCAAATATTTCAACATGATATCAGAAGTCATCCATGCTTTTCAATTAGAGTGCCATTCGACAGGTAAGCCACATATATCCAGTCCCTTAAAGCAGCGAGGCTTTGCTGCTTTTCCAATCACCAAAGGGGTCAACTTTTCACCTTGCATGTTTGCTCCCAGCAGTATTGTCAATCGCTCTTTAGAAATTTTTCCTCCATTGCAGCGTTCTTTTTTTAAGCAAAGCGTTTTATCAGGAAGAGCTCGATAGAACAGTCCAGTTTCATCGATGTTATAGATATCCCTTGCTGAATATCCTTCAATAATTTTTGGTATTTTTTCAACCCAATCTTCACACACACCATTGTCGACATCAGCAGATTCGCCGACCAGTTTCCTGAACGTGATTTCATGTCGAACGCGAAATCGATCCAGCCAACCATTCGAGGCTTTGAAGTCTGTGTATCCTAACTCTTCTGCGGCTTCTCTCGCTTTCTCTTGGACAATTGGCCCGGAAATAGGGAGATTTTTGTTTCTTGCAGAAACAAACCAATCGTAAACAACTGTATCTACAGCAAGTCCAGGTGTTTTAGGAAATTTATTTTTTCTTTCTTGATTTCCGTTTTTCAACCATTGGTTTCGCCATTATTCTTTCTTTTTCAAAATACAGCATATTTGGGTTCTTCCTACATTAAATTTAGTTGCGAGGGTACGAACTCCGACTTTATGTTTTTCATTATACTCAATAACATTAATTTTATCTTTCAGAGACAGAGCACGACGATTACTAATGCTGCCCATTTCGAAAGAAAGGTGACTATACATACACGTATGAACTCTATGACCTCAATGTCGATGTGACTTTGAATTCTCGAAAAGTAATGCATAAAATGTTAATTTAACGACCATGCGCACTCCACGTCCGTGCTTTTTGTCGAGTTTTTCCCTTGAAGTGGGATCTCACTCCTTTGTGACTGAGGGATGGGAGAGTTCCCGTTACTCCTTATCTCCCTTTTGAATTGCTTGCTCTTAATGTCCCTAGAGAATGACCATTGTTGTAGGCGCAGGTGTTTTTCTTACTCAGGTGAGTTGCAATTTTTTCTGGGAATTTTCTTTGGTATAGAAATTTCAAATTTTGATTGTGTCCGTACAGAGGTTTTAGTCTAATGGAATGAATCATTAAAATAGTGTCCGCGTCCGTATCTGAGGGTGACCGCTAATCAGGGGTTCAAAGTGCATATTATAAATGAGTTTCCTGCCGGGGAATTTATAACTGACCGTAAAAACGGGGTGACCATATCTCAGGGGTGACCGTTTAGAGGGGTTTGACTGTATTTCTTTTTTTTTCAACCGTAGTTAAATCCAAAACTAATTGGGCGATAGTATTCATTTACATTTCCATATGTCCCACAGACAGTATCAACAACATACTAAAATTTCATTTTGATAAAGTCATTTTTATGGCAGTTATCATATGAATCGACCACGAGACAGACAGACAGAATGAACAAAGTCATAAACACTTTTCAACTATGTTGTAAAGTGTTAAAAAGATAATCATAAATTAATCAATTATTGGGCAAATAAATTGACTGCCAAAGGTTTCACCTTTGTATAAAGGACCACGCTCTAATTATTGAATAAAATAATTGAATTTAAGAAAAAGAGTAATAATGAAAAACAAAAAATGCATCTAAATAGCAAAATAATTTTAAAGGAGCCCATTATTTATTAACTTATAGAAAATTTTAAGCATTAGTAGATGATTTTTTATATTAAAAATATCAATATGTTTGTTTGGGTATTTAAACATTTCAATGCCACATTACACAAGAAAAAAAATAAAATAACAAAACATAAATTTATTAGAGAATAATACATATAGTATATATACATATGTATACAAGATGATAGTGGGTATTGCAAAAAATATATAACACAAAAGTTTTAGCTCTTACAGCCTGAATTTATCAGCCACTGTTCCCAAGATGAATTACTAACAGGTGTTGGAATTACCCACTGTTGTGGAATTGCCTCACCATCTTCAGCTAAGTAAGCGTCCCAGTTTTGCCTAAAAGCACAGATTATTATTAGACATCAGAAAAATTTTGTAATGAAATATAAAAAATTGCATATTAGGGAAAAGTCCAACTATATAGAACTAACAATAAAATTATTTTAAACTGTAACTGTATATATGGCAGAAAGTTATAACTAAATCATTTTTTCACTGCCCTTAAGCCATTCTTGTCTTTTCACAAGATTTAAGTAACAAAATGAACAAAGCACAGTAGACTCCTCCTGTGTTAAATATTTTAAATATTTACATTTAGTAAGTAACAATTCAAGGCATTATTTTTAGTACCATTTACTAAAGATGAGCTGAAGCCAGTTGGGAAAATTTTTCAAGAATTTTCAGTTCCAGTTGTTAAATTGCGAAAAATATTGAAAATTAAATATTTGAAAAATGTTTAAAAAAAAATATATTGACATATATTTAACTAAAATACAAAATTAATATATAAATACACAATAATGTGCAGAATGCATACTTATTTTTCCACAACATATTGTGAGCTAAAAATAATAATGTACATTTCTTAAAGGTATATCAGTTGCAGCATTCAAATTCACTAATAGTTAGTTGGTCTAAGTACACTAAAATCTCAGAAAATAATAATTTGAAATCAGAGAATAATATTTGCTGGTCTACAAGGCTAGTGCACTTCAATGACTATGATTTCATAAAATTTCAGCAGCTTTAAAAATTTAATTGCTTTCTGGTTCAATAATTAAATAAGCATTTTCATTGTTGCATTGAGTTATGCCAGTGCCTTGCACTTATTTTTTAAGCAAAATATATGTGTATGGCATGCACATATAAATATAACACTTAGATAACATATGTAAAAATTAAGTAAAGAAATAAGTTTTAGTAAAAGCTAATTGCATTTTTATCCATATTAGTCTAATTAATCAACCATGATGGCTGCACACTAGTATTTTCTTAAACAAACTTGTCCTAAGAACTCGTAATATTAGTTGTTAACTTCTAACACGCAGTGTTTCTTCCAGGTATACATCCGGGGGGGGGGGGGGGACATTTATATATAGACTTAACTTTTATTTAGGGCAAATAGAAAATAGAAAACTTGCCCCCTCCTAAAGTTTCACTCCTCCCCCCAGTCCTGAAAGAATGCCTGCGAACATGGGGTTGTTAAATTTCATATAGCAGTTAGTTGAATGCTAATAGCATCTTATTCAACAAATTGATTTATTTAAAAATCAAAGATGATTGTTTTAGTGCCAAGTAATAACAACAGCAGTACATTTGACATGAGAGTAAACAGCTTCCAGGGAAAATGTTCTACATGGGTTTGTCTTTATTAAACTAATTAATAAACTAATTAATAACTAATTAATTTATTAAATTTTATTAAACTAATGAATACAGTCAGCAAAAGACAAATGCAATGGATGCAGGACATCCAAGTCTCTGAATATTTTGGACTACAACTACTGAAAATAATGCATTTTTCAAGCTTTCAATACATTTTAATGCTATAATATTTGCATTTAATATTTATTACAATATATATGAAATGATAAATTTGAAAATTTTCAAATATTTTAACAGTGTGACAACGATTTTTTAAATTACCTATAATTGTAACAAATGCAAAATGATCGATTTACCTATAAAAATGTTATTCTTTTTTAATCAATAAACAGCTTCATTTTGGATCAACTAAATGCATTTTCTTGGTAAAAATATTATTAAAGGATATGATTTTTCAAATATTACTGATGATATGGCATTATAAAGATTGTATATTTTAAATATTCAAAAGAATAGCGTATGCACTGACATTAATTTTGCTTATTATGGTTTGAAGATTTCTAACTCAATTAGTACATAAAAGTATAACATGGCATTTACATAAAACACTCTCATCTCAGAGTGTTTATGATATGCTTTGGACATACCTTGTAATATTTGTCATCTTTTTTGTACTGAAGTTAGACTGATTATATAAATCACTGGGAATGAGTCCCAAGAAATTATTCACATCTAGTCTTCCTAATGCACTTGACTGGCAGTCCAAGGTTGGCTGGTTTAAATCTTAGTTTGAACAAACAAACAAACAAACAAAAAAAAAATTATTTAACCTCCCCCTTCACATTTTTTACTGGTTAAAAAATGGGTTTTTTTTCAATTGGTTGGCTAATGACAGCTTGCTAAAAATCTACATTCAGGTGTTGTTTCAGACTTTTTACAAAATACATATATTAAGAAGAAACTTTAGTAAAATTATGCAAAATAATAATATACCTTTCAGAATACTATGCAGATAAAAATAGATCTATCACATAACTATCTTTTGAAAGAATTCAATCAATTAGAGGTCACACAAATGTTAAATAGAAAATAATTGTACAACATTACAGACAAATGTTAAAGAATGAAATTTTTAACAGATATTGTAAATTTTGCTGTTCTATTTGTCTATTAATGATGAGGATTTTTACAAAGTAACAAAGATTATTTATTTGAATTTTTTTTTTTTTTTTTTACTTTATAACCAATACAAGATTTAGGTGCATATAAATTTAGTTTTCATAAAATATTAAACACGTGGACTTTTTACAAAAAATGAGACTCAGGCCTGTGATAAACCATTTTCTTTAATCATTTTTTATAACAGAGATAGCAGGTTTAAGTATTTTTAATGCTTATTAACATAAATCTGATCAGGTTCAGCCCACTTAAAATAAATAAATTGAAGCCCACCCAAGCCCAACCCACTTAAAATGTATTTAGCCAATCCGACCTAAGTCCATGCAGACCTGTACCTTAGACAGTAGAGTGCTGGTCTTGAAATCCAGAGAATGAAATTTTGAGCCCTTTCTTAAACATGACTGACTAATTCTCAAGTGATAGCTTAAATCCTGCTGTAAAACAAAATAAAGAAAGTGTGGATAATAAAACAGTAACAAGAGAAGGAAAAAGAAAATCAGTGAAGTCAGAGTGTTTCATAGGAGTAGAATGCGAAGTTCCTTCTGGAGTCCATGTAGCTCAGCTTATAGAATATTTTCTGACAATATTGTGATCAGTCACGTTTAATACAATCAGCTTGTAAATACAGTAAAACCCTGCTAATCCATCAGGGGTTAGGACTGAGGATGAATGAAATGATGTTAGTGAAGACATGGAAATTTTTTTAATTGCTTTCCTATGTAGTAGGTACATAAATCTACTTATCAATATAAAAAATTGCACAAACAATTGTTAAGCAAAATTATAATTGAACAAAACTGATTGGTCTTTTTAACTGAATACTCTGACTTCATTGTTGAACAAACCACTGAAATATCACTGTGAGTGGCAGACTTCACTGTTTTTCTTAGTTTTGCATCTTCATCAAGTGAATCTATCCTACTAGCGTAGTTCTCATTTTTTTTTTCACTATTTCCTTTTTCATATCATTAATCATTGCTCTGCCAATGCTGTAAATTTTTTACACATTGGTTGCACTTTCACCATTTTCTAGGTGTTTGGTGATTTCTAACTTTTCTGACAACTCCAATGTAGCGTACTAGTGCTTTTGAGACATTATTTTACACAAATGAAAACCTTACTACCTCTTTCAACTCCTCTGCATAAATGAAAGGCTCACAAGGTATACATGCAGGAAAAATCACAAAAGAAACACTTGATGGATGCTATGATTGCCTAATTGGAGTAGCACAAACTTAAATCTGCATGTCTTGCAGAAGGTGGTGGATTAGCGGATATGAGAACTTAAAGGAAGGTGGATTAGTGAGGTTTTACTGTATTGTGCAATTGAAGAAAAATAGATAATGCTTGAGACCCACAGGTTGTGCATTTGAGATCTTCCTTAAACATGACTTATTAACCTGAGACCATTTTGTGATTGCATTTCAGTAATTTCCTACATTGATGGTAAAGATTGGGAACCCCAGAACTAAAAAAACATTTTTGTCAAGTTTTTGATTAACTATGTTACCAAAAGAGATGTGCATTCCTATGAAAACAATGCAACTAGTAACTTAACACAAGCAGCTAGTAATGCTGTGAAATTTAGGAAAAACACACAATACTCAACACCTTGTAGCAGCATCCTAAGTATGGCTAGGCCAGAATTAGGAAATTAATATTAAGGACAAACAAGTGTGTGAAACTGGTATACACTTAGAAAAACTTTTACTAAACTACTATAATAATTACTTTAATATTAATTTAGAACTTACCTTATCTGAACTAGACTTTCAATACTGCTGTTTGCAGACATTTGATAGTTGTGAAACAAATATAAAGGATCTGTAGGCAATGGATCATCTGCAATAAAAAAAAATAACAATAAAGATAAGAAAATCGTTAAATGTTAAAAGTTAAATTACTAATACTAGCAAACTAAATATCTGATATAAGGAGCAACTGACTTTCTTTACAGATTCAAATTATATTTTGGTTTTCTTCCCTAATTTTATTCATTAAATTGAACATCATTGTTCAAAATAAAACATGAAACGAATAGTTATGCCTTGACACATTTTCACTTTCCTGACATACGTAGCATAATATATAGGAAAAGATGGGGTTGAAAATTCAAATTTATTCTTGATGAAAGAGCATGTTTTAAGTATTCCTAAATTCAAATAAAACAATTTAAAGTGATATCTGTCTCTCACTGTGTGTATGTATCAGTGAGTCTGTGGATATGACATCCCATGAACAAATACAGCGTTTCAAACAAAATTTGACACAATTATTACAATCAGTGAATACTGGAACCCTACTGATTTTAAATGTAATCAAATAATCAAAAGTCCAAAAAATTTTTACTGATTTATTTTTTTAAATCAAGATTTCAATAATGATAAAGAAATAATTATTTCATATGTAATGTTTTATTAAAAAACACATAACCCAAATTTTAAAACACTAACACAAACTGTTCTCCAAATATCACATGATTTTCAAATGCAATTTTGAAACAATCAGGATCTTTAATACTGTTAAATAAAATAATTATTTCACATGTAATTTCTTATTAGGAAATTAATGGCAAAAACTTAGAACATTAACGTGAACCATCTTTCGAATATTGCACATTTTTCAAATAAATTATTCACAAACATTAGATAAAATTTAAAAAATAGTAAGCATTATCATATATATTCACTTCCCATATGCAATATTAGGCAACAAATCTGTTAACGTTATACTCATGAATCTAGTTCATTCCATTCCAGTTACTTTTTGTAATAGTTTTGTATTTTGATGCGAAAGTATTATATCAATAGTCATTTATTTAATGCAATATCAATGCAAATTGTGTTTTTACGAAGATTTTGCCTGTGAGTTTGAAAATAAGTCATTTTGTTTAGACTAATAAGTTACCAAATATGTACAATTTCAATTTGTGTGATGCTAGTTCAATATAAAAACATAATATACAAACATAGAGCTCTAATTTGGTATATCATAATTTTACAGTGAAAGAAGTAAAGCCAGTACGCTGTACTGAAAATCATATGCTGCCTACATCAGTATTTTTAATGATGCCTACTTATAAAATTTGTATATATATATATATAATAAAATAAAAGTCATAACACAGTATATAAAAGTTTTGATTTTAGATATTTGTATAATAATATTGACATTAACAATTTGTATCTTATAAGCATGCAGATGTACCATAAATATGATTTGCAATCATTAATAGCCTTGGGGAGGTATAAAGCACTGGTAGGGTTGGTTTTGTTTGAAACAGTTCTATATAATGGTATGGATTAACCAAGCAGATAAAGGGCATTCCCATGGGAGGCAACTGCTCATCAGTTCTAGCAGATATATATTTGGACAAATATGAGACCAGGACACACATATTGAACGAATTGGTTTACATGCGATATGTTGATGACGTGATATTGGGTTGCAATAGTTCAGAATATGTGATGGATTTCAGTTTTTATCCACAATCATTGAATTTAATAGAAACTCCATGCAATAACAACACCAGTTTAAACTACTTAGATTTATGTATTGAGAAATCTGAAGACAATTTGACATTTTTTACTTTATTTGACAAAAGAAAAAATTTCAAGTTTAAAATTAATTACATTACACCCTGGAATATTAGTTTACATAAAAATGTTTTCAGAAATATCATTAATTAGTTGTTAAGAAGCAAACGTTTGAATATTAGAAAGAAAGATCAAGTTAAAAGCAATCAAGTATATTTAATGGAAGCCATGAAACAGGGTTACCCTAAAGGATTTTTGATTAAAATTATTTCGGGATCTTTTGGTTTGTCCGTAACAGCAAGCAACACCAAATATCTGAACAGTTGAGCAATAAGTATAAAATAAAAAAAATGAGTAATAGGGGGTAGTGATTGTTTGTGAGTTCGTTTAATTGGTAAAGGATAGGAGTATAGTATTGATTTGGGTGACTTGGAAAGAACTTAATGAGGCAAAGAGTTGGTGCAGATGTTGAGAAATGAAAAAGCTAGTTTACAATTGAAGCGGTACAAAGGTATAGATTTTAGTGGCAAAGAAGATGTATAGTTAAAAGTGGTATAGAGTATACAATGGGTCTTTTCATGGTGCTGATAGGCTTAGTTTTTGGTTGGCCACAGCTGTCAAAGTGGGTGGTAATGGGTCCATTGGTGGATATGGGCATGGCAAATGCCCATGTACTTGTAACTACGTCATCCCACTTCTGCCACAGAGTGCGCTAAGGAACAAATAATATATATTTTTTGAAAATATTGATGAAATTCATTTTTTTAAAGAAGCTTTACCGAAATTCATATAAAATAAGTGATAAACAGTAAAATCATAAAATGACTTTACTTTATTCGTACATTTTAAAGGAAAATCATAAAAGTTGGCATGTATGTAAGCTACACTCTCAAAATGAAAGAGAAATTTTCTTATTAAAACAAAAATTAGAATATTCTTTTAGCTCAGAATTAGTGGCAAATTAATCCACTTCACTCCTTTCTTTTAAATTATTTTTTATTTTTTGAAAATTTGGATCATTCACTTAAAAAGAGCAAAAAATTGAAAAGAAAAAAAAAACCATTACCAAGGCTGAAGATGGTTTTATTAAATAAACCTTTTGTTATGTGTATATAAGAACATGTGTATTGAATTCTATGAATATATATATTGCTTTTTCAACAGAATATTTTGTTTTCTTCAAGTCTAATTTTGTTCTCAAATAGCTGATGCACCTTTTACTTTATGTAGGTACTGGATATACATAATTTTATATTTTTTAGGAAAATGTACACTTTATACCTGTATTTAATATTTTTTCAAAAGCAGTGTTAATGCATGGATCTCTCCAATTCTACACATAAATTAATTTTTTTATGATGTAAAATCTGTTTTTCGAATATCTAACCAATTAAGAAATGCATTAGCAAGCCGTAAATAGAGGAGCCAAATTTCAGGCGACATTTTATTTCTGTGCATGACTTTAATCCCATTTGTACAAAACACATGCCTGAGAATGCTATCAGGAACACTGTATTAAAAATATAAAAATATGCACAGTCAGTAAACTTTGGGGTAGTATTTTGTTAAAAACAGAATGCTAAGGTGAAAATGGATTGGAAAAAGAAAAACAGGTAAATGGGGATGAGAGGGAGGAATTTAATAGCTAAACTACAATATTTAATCGACCAATGGCAAGTACCTATTTCAGGTCTAGCTATAATTTACAAATTGGAACCAAGAAAACAGTATGTTACACAACAGAGTATTTGGCAAGAATAAGGGATTAAATTATAAAAGGTTACAATTTCTTATTTGATGTTTGAAATGATTTATCACGATAAATTATACACATGATGAGAATTAGTAGCAATGTTAAAAGCATGCTATAGCAAAAAATATATTAAATGAACACACATAATGTGAAATACTTTTGTACACTACAGCCCATCCACTGAAAACTGTTGTAAAGGGAAAAAATAAACAAGTGCATACCTGAATCTCCAAAGAGACATTCTACTATATGTTTTTGTCTCTTCTGCTGCAATGCTCTCATTTTTTTTAGTTTCCACTGAGTTTCTTCTTCCAACTGCCCTTCTTGTTCTGTTTCTAACATCACTTTTAGAGCTCTTTCTTCAGCTTCATAATCTGCCAGTTGATTTAACATAGTTTCTTTCAGAACAGACACTTTATCTTCAAAATTTGTATTATGTTCTGGCATTATATGTAAACCTGGATCAGATAAATTAAATAAATTTATTAGCATTTTAATTTGAATAAGAATATGAATTTTACTGCAGATTTAAATATACTGGTATAAATTTAAAACATTAAATGAAATTAATTCGAAAACATATGACAATCAAAGAGTTCTCCTTCTAAAGTCATCAGTTCTCAATATGGGCGTTATTGTACACAGGAGATGATTTCATTTTTGAAGGAGACAATAAAAGGAGGATATTATATTCTAAGAGAGTATTTTGGTACGTTCTGTGTATTGCATCCTTTACACCAGGCATGTCAAAGATACGGCCTGCGGGCCATGAGCAACTTAGATACAGCCTGAGACATCAATTAGTAATACTCAAATGTCATGAATACTTTTTCTATACATTGAACACATAGGTACAGATTACAGATGCCTATTGAACATGCACTTATCTCTAGTATGTATGCTTTTTAAATTAAGTAAGCTTATAATAATATTACAATGCAGTATGCCTGCTTTGATAATTTGCATTTTTTAACACCTATAGACTTAATACTATTTTAATTTTGATGTATACTTTAAATTTAAATAAAATATTTTTTTTTTATACAAAAGTAGTGTTCAGTTAAATTGCAACCCAGTGATATACTTTGAAAGAAATATTGTCACTTTTCATGATTGAGTTTGACACCCCTGCCTTACACCGTTGTTAATACTAGGAAGGGTTCATATATTAAATAATATAATAAGTGTTTTAAAGATATTTTTTACAAGTTATTACATGTCATAAAATGTGCAGAGCTCTTTATTTTTCACCTCAGAATGGTCATATTTACTTGGCTTTCTTTTTTAGATAATGGCATGCTCTCATTAGGCATTTGTAAAGTATGTTATAGTCGGACATGAATCATAGTTAAAGCAACCATAAATAACATTAGCAATGTGCAATAAGATTAGACATATTGGTTGGATTGAGTTGTTTGAGTACTCCATAGTATAATTTTATATACCATAACATAAATTAAATATATCCATCCATAAATTAAAGATTTTTGACCCTAAAATATTACATTTGCTTGTACTTCTTCAAAGAAAGTTTTCCTCTAATGAATAAAAAGTAGTTAGAAACTAATTATTTATTGAATATTACATGATAAATAGTTTTTCCTAGCTTTCTTAAAATAAAATTATTTCACATGAAATGTTTCATAATCAGAAGTAATGATCTCTCCACTCATAATAGTAACACTAAGGTAATGAAACACATAAGGGAATGGTAACCAGATAAAAGTTTAAAAACACTGTTATAGGTTATAGGAAGTAATTAGTATAGAATTCCACCAATCCCCCCCCCCCACTTTTGTCTCAATTTGACATTCTTAAAAATTCCATGAAACAGCCCCTCCCTTCTTTGCTGAACATCAGAAAAAAATTTAAAAAATCATTGTGGAATAAAATAAATTTAATGCTAAAAATATCATTATTTTATCTTATAATCAAGTACTTAAAGTAATTTTCTTAAAGCAAATAATTCTAAATAAGCCTCACCCTACCCCCATATACTCAGATTTTCTGTTGCATATAAGGGGACAAATTGACAAAATTCTATCTGGTTTTTTAGAAAAAGATTCCTAGTAAGTGTCTCCCCTTACATTTTTCCTTCACATCTGAGGAGGCAGATCGATGGAATTCTGTGGTACACAAGAGAAGAATGAAAGGTAAAAACTATATTCTACCAAGTTCAATGTTGAAAGTGAGCAAAAATGCGGGAATATGTTTTGGAATTATACTACCATTTAAATTGCTACTTCCTCTCCCCGCTTTTTTTATAGAATATTATACCATATTTGTCTGGGATAATATTAACTTATTTGCAACAATTTTATCTTCTTCATAAGAATATAAATTATTTTGATTTAGTAAATTTAAGTAAATTAAATGTTTTAAAATTAAAATGTTTATTGTAACTGTAAAATAAGTGTTAAAGACTATTTGAAGTTTTCATTGTTTCTGCATAAACAATTTATGGCTTCCACTTTACATATTTGTGAGGTTCCAGTTCCAAATTAAGGAATTCTCATAATAGTCCTCATAGTTTAGAAGAAAACACTCTGGTTCCATTCTTATGTTGGAGAGAGACCTTTATAGTGATTCTAAATATACAATTTACTTAACATGGTATCGAAAATCAATAACAATTTAATCATCAGAAATTATCCATTAACTGCTAAAACATAACACAACTCAAGCTAGGTTGCTGTATTTTGAAAAATGCAAAGTAAAACATTAACATTTGGTGGGAAAGGATAGCCTTGGAACATCATCACAGGGAAAGTTTTGAAATTAACTTAGGAAATAACATATTTTATGATAATTTTGAAAATTTTTACTGAAAAAAAAAATGGAAATACATTTTTAACCTTCATTTATATTTATAAAATAACTACTCATTCTAAAATATAATATAGCATATAAATAATAAATTTTGCTTACATAACAAATTAATATCAAAACTTAATTTGCATAACAGATTAATATCAAAATATTACTTTCAAAAAATGCTGGACAATGTTCTTGAAAATTCACAGTTATTAATAATTTTGCTTTAATTAGTTATACAAAACATCAATTTCTATCTTCAGTCAATTTCTTGTTAATTATGCAAAAAACATATTCTACAACAGACGATAAAGCTGATATACTTAAAATATATGATAAAATTTATATACAGGGTGAGTTGGAATTGTTTTTACAAAAGCAAAGGGGTGATAGTACCCCACCAGACGAGCAATAATTACCATGGAACATAGGGTTGCATTGCACTCAGAGCAGCAGAAAAGAGTAAAATTAGAATACGAACCTGCACGTACACCAGTGTTGGGAAAGCGAATGAACGATACCAAACGTTGCACAAACAGATTTATTGTGCAGTGACAAACTCACAGCAACTGCTCAAAGTGGCAACCACGGGTGTCGTTGCACCGTTCACACCGGCAAAGGAATGACTGACGTACCCCCTCGAAGATTCTGGGTGTTGTATTAATGTGGTCTGCGGCAACAACGATGCGTGCGACAAGATCTTCCGTTGAGTCCACAGGCGTCTCGTACACTAAAGATTTCATGTGGCCCCAGAAAGAAAAAGTCCAGTGGGTTGAGGTCTGGTGAGCGAGGAGGCCACGCCACAGGTCCGCCACGTCCGATCCAGCGTGCGGGATATGTGGCATTACAGAAGTTCCGGACCGTGATGGAAAAGTGTGCCGGGGCTCCATCGTGCATAAACCACATGTCGCTCTGCATGGGGAGCGGAATGGCCTGAAATAAACTGGGCAGCACGTATTCTAAAAAGATACGGTATGTTGCACCGGACAAATGGTCTGGCAGGATGCACGGGCCGACCAGGTAATCACCAAGGATACCTGTCCAGATGTTCACAGTAAATTAGTGCTGGTGTTTACAATGGGTTGTGCAGTGGGGATTACAGGCAGACCACACGTGTTGATTGTGCATATTGAAAATGCCTTCTATGCTGAACGTTGCCTCATTGCTAAATAAAACTAATGCAGGCAATCGTGGATCGGTATTCCTCATCCCAAGCATCCACTGCACAAAGGCTGCCCGGCGGGGATAATCATCTGGTTGCAAAGATTGTACCTGTTGCACGTGGTAGGGGTGCATGCGTTCCTAGTGTAAAATACGCCACACCACTTTCTGAGAAACACCCATTTCGCCTGCCACTACTCGCGTACTGGTCGACTGAGCTGCTGCAAATCCCGTTAGGACTCGCTCTTCCAGTTCAGGCGTTTGTGCAATTCGCGAACATCCTGCATTGCTGTTAGCAATGACGAACGACCCAGTTTCTCGCAGTCGCCGATCGACACTGGCAAAGGTAGGATGACTGGGAATACGACGCATTGGAAACCGCTGCTCATACAATCTTCATGCTGCGCATCCATTCCCTTTGGCTTCACCGTATGTGAGGTGCATGTTGGCCAATTCCTCGTAGGTGTACTCCGCCATAGCATTCACGCAACATGTCGGACGATGTTATCATGGGAATAACTTGCAGCGTTGAAGTTGTGCTGGTTTATAAAGGGCAACGTGTGCTCTGATTGGCTATCGCCGGAATCTACTAGGAGCCAGTTATGCTGATTCTGCTCCCTGGACATTTGCATACGGTAACTGTGTTTGTGTCTGGCGTAGGAGATACTACGTAGGCAGGTACACAATGACGTCCGAGGCACTGACTGCGTCATGCTCGACGCGGTTCGACGCGCCTCTTTTCTGCCTCTCAGAGTGCAATGCGACCCTATGTTTCATGGTAATTATTGCTCGTCTGGTGGGGTACTATCACCCCACTGCTTTTGTAAAAACAATTCCGACTCACCCTGTATATAATATTGTAAATATTGTAAATATTGTAAATAATTTTAGGTGATAATTTGCTTTTTAAACACTGAGACATTTATCAGTAGATATATATATTTTCCCAAAAATAATCCAGATAAAAATATTCTCATTGTTAAATATGGTACAATCAAAAGTCTGATATCAAACTAGTATTTTTAATGTAGGTTGTTAGATGTACAACAGTTATGTTTACTTTAGGATATAGCGGATATTCTCTTTCTAATCAAAACATTTGAAGCACCACTAGTGGTCAACATTTTGAAGTATTAATAGAATGCTCATTGTTATAACTTTAAAACAATCTGAGGATATCACTAAAATTTAGGCATAAAAAAATTTGAAGAAACTTATAAGGCATGAAAAAAAAAAAATAAAGAAATCTATATAGTGAAATGCTATAAAATAAATATTTATAGTTAAAACCAGATAAAATATTTGCTGTTAATATGTAAAACTCCAGCAATATGCTATTGAGATAAATAGGATAAACACTACACAACAGCCAAGTAGACATTTTGTAGATGTAATCTCTATAAAACTTTAACTTCCTGCATTTGTGTTTTAAGAAAAATTGATTTCATAACGGGCAAAAAGAGCATCATGTTTTGTAATATATATTTCAAGCAATTGTTATAAAAGGAGAAACACATTATAAATGAAAACATTTATGCAAAGGCTTAGTACAGATATTTAATATACTCTATAGCGGTAAGTGTGATGTGTCTTGAACAATATATATTTTTTCTGGTCTCCTCCAAGTATTACCTTTCTATGCATACCTAAAATTTTGTTATATCAAAATTGTTCATGTAGCTAAAAAAATAAAGTCTTGATGTCATTTTTTTCATGCTCAAATGAGTTCAAAATCCTATAGCTCTACAACTATTTGGTTTAGGCCATTAAAATTTCCCATTTTCCACACCTCTACTTCAGAAAGATTTCCACAAAATTTCAATAAAATCTGAGTTGATCGAGCATCCATTTT
This sequence comes from Amaurobius ferox, assembly GCA_951213105.1. NCBI lineage: Eukaryota > Metazoa > Arthropoda > Arachnida > Araneae > Amaurobiidae > Amaurobius > Amaurobius ferox. Next base: position 42,692,677 of record OX578137.1, on the reverse strand, counting down.
TAAAATTTTTTATAGATTTTATATGATATGACTCTATGGCTGGGGTCCCGAAACTGTGGCCCTCTAGCTGCTTCAATCCACTCTCGGCAAAATAAATGACTGGGGGAAAGGATGAAAATGTAAGTAATAAAGCATTTATCATTATTTAAAAGAATCCCATTTCATACGTACAATGCTATTTTTATCTTTTCCATATGAAATATGCTATTTTTATCAGGAATTTTAAAGCAGAAGTATATAGAATTATTATAGTGCTACAACTATGGTACATTTATTTTTACCTTCTCACTTTTAGTTTCTCATTAACTGCATTGTCAATCCATTTTTACTAATTTCTTCCAAAAATTGAATTTCTACAAACTGAAAAGTTTGAGCAAGGACTTATATCTGGTTTTGGTACGGCATATTTATAAACTTTATTTCAAATATTATATATTTAAAATATGTGTGTAGATCAGCATTTACTGATGAATGCATGCAAACTATTTTAATGATTGAGATTGCATATTTTAAGACCTGGTTAAATGTTCCAAAGGAACAGCAATTTCATATCAGCAATTAGTGTTGTTTGAAAATAATTTATGTGAAATATATCACAATATATGACATTTTTTATTCCAAAAATTTGTATTTATGTTTTTATTCAATTTGTCACTTTTCACACTTTATTTAAGAAGTAGATATCAGGCATAACTTTGAAAAGTTGTTTTGGCCCACTAAATGTTTGAAAACGTTAATGTAGCATGCAAGTCAATGTTTGGTGATCACTGCTTTATAGCATCATAGATGAAATTTGATAAAAATTCTATAAGGTAATATAACAACTTTGAAACAACTTATATGAATACTTTACTCCCGCAGAGTACAGACTTCTATTAAATGCTGATTGAATCATTATAATATAAATGGGTCTGAATAATATGGAAGATAAAATTATGAGAAAGTCAAATGAAGCCTCTTACTTTAGATATTTTAATTTTATATCTTAAACAGTATATACAATTACTAAAGTTATAGATTATAAGAACAGTAAAAATTGCCTGAACTTTGAATATTTAAATCCAGTTTAAGGTCCTAGTTAAAGTATAAGAACAAAATAATAAAGTTTCACCTTTTTGTACAGCATTTGCTTGTCGAGCACTTCTTAATTTTTCAAACACCTGCAACTTTTCAATAGTTCGTTTGGCTTCATGAATCTTTTTCCTAACTTCCAAAAGAATAAAATCTGCTTCCTTTTTCATTTCTGCCTCCTACATATTAAAGTCAAATCAGTAACAAGCAAAATAAATATATTAAAGAGAAAAAGCAATATTAAAACTTCAGCATATTAAAACTTCTTTTGATAAATGAAAACTTCACTTTATTTAACCTGCATCTGTCTTCACTATAAACAAATAATTTATTTTGTGATTTATGATCATTAATTGATTATTTTGATGTGCAATATTCATACAAAGCTGTGTAGCATACAGAATGCTGTTATTTATGTTTTTAAACAGACTTCAAGACTGCAAAAGTTTGTATAGAAAACTGATCAGTGGCAGAACTTCAAATCCTGAGCCTTTTTCTAGAAGATTTTAACATTCACCCACTTACAATTTTCCAAGCCTGTTCATGACTATGACTTAACCTCTCCTTTCACCATTTACAATTTTCACACTTTTGTTTTTAACAATATTTTAAATTGTGATAGAATTAGCATTATATAAAGCAAGAAATAACTTTTTATGTGATAAAAATAAAGTAGTATTTTAAAAATATCTAAAACATCATATTTTAGAAATACTGAAAACATTTAAGAGAAATTTTATGATTTTTCTGCTTCCTGTGCATTTTTTTTCTGATTATAAACAAACAATTTATAATTGATATCGATGTGATTAAAAAAGAAAACTTTTAAATGTTTTTGATGGAATAGACACACAATGTGCTACATTAACTTAATAATATTAGTTGCGTCATCTGTCTCTGCATGTCTGCGTGGTTAAGATGCAGACCAACCAATAAAAGGGGGTGAGTACAATAAGTAAATTTGTTTTCCAACTGGCATTGTCAGGCTCTGAGTGTCATAAGTTTTTTTCAATTTTCTCAGTATATTAAGTGAATATGATGTTCTTTTTTAAGAACTACTGAATAAAGACCTTTTTCTCTTTTCATAGAATAGCTGCACAGTTTGGTTCTTTTTCCTATCATCTTCTGTTTTGAATTTTGTTTTAAGAATTACATAAGGTATATTCACCACACTTAAATGTTCTTACATTTTTACTACAGGAGGCAAATATTCTTATAAACAATAAATACCACAGTTTTTAAGTGTTATTTGTGTTAAATATTAAGTGCATAAGTTAATATTAGTGCAGGTGTTAACATTTAGTGCATAAGTCAACTGTTCAATACACTTAATTTAATCAATCATTAGACATATATATAGATTCAAGACAAGATGCCTGTCTATGAATCTATATTATAATTCTACCTTTTCTTTATATATAGTATATTTATTTCTAGAATTTAACTGAAGCCAGAATTACTAGTTTAAAAGAACATCTTAAAAGTTTTCTTTGTTAGTACTATTAATTACAATCACTGATTTTATTCACATCTACAGAAACCTTATTTTTCTAAATAATTTTCAAGAATAATATTTTCATTTTTATTGTTTGGAAGGATTCTATTTACTAGCAATAATTTTATCATAGAATCAATCCTTAAGGATATTTGGAAACATCTAACCTTTCTTTACAATTCATAATAAGAACTGTTAAAATTGTTAAAATATGCAATATCACAGACATCTGTTTTTAACAAAAGTTGTAAAACAATAAGCTCAAAATTCTCAGTAACCCCCCCCCCCCCTACATTTTCTGTCACATTTGAAAGAGTAGCTCAACAGAATTCATATGATTAAAATTCTTTGTTCTTTCCTTATTAAAATTCTTCTTCTTTCCTCCCCCCCCCCCCAATCAAAAATAGGGTTCTGTGTCCAAACAAGCCTTTTGAAAAAGACATCTCTGATCCAAATATCAGAATGATACCTCCGAAAATAGCTATATTAAGTTTATCAATCCTTTGTCAATACAGTTTTTGAATATTATGATAAGAGATCAAATTTACATTGATTCCTAATTTTATATTACATCTTAAGCCACATACAAATGTGTTAAGAAATAAATTCTATAAAAATGTCACATAATACATGATTAAAAATTATATAAATAATAATTATACTGAAAATATTATTTTCTCTTTTGCATATATGTTTTCCTACCAATCCTTCCCCTAAAGCTTCCCCTCTCCGCATTGTGGGGATTTCCAGTATATGGTAGTTCTGTCCATTAAACAAGTTATTAATAATTGATTTGTATTTATTAATAATAATTCCATGAATAAAGATGATTATTTATTATTTTGATTTCCTTACCAGAAAATTCACTTAAACTTATATTTATCAAGCAATGACAGCATAAGAGAACTGATATTACTTATTTTCTGGTGTTTCCATTGACTCTGGCATTTACATTCAGTTTTGAATTTTTTCTAGTTATTTATTGTCACTGCAGCATTTACATGGTAGCAAGCTATAAACTGAAAATAGCAGTATACAACAAAAACATTTTAACAACAAATATTGTCATAACAACATTTGTTGTTAAAAATTAACAACAAATATTGGAATCAGCATGCAAAATTGTATGAGAAATATTCATTGAACCAAAGAAAACAAACCATATCAAACTGCAATTTGTCCTAAGAACTCAACATCATGTGGTAACATACTACAAAACAAAGCAATTTCATGTGTGGTAAAATATAACATTGCCATGTTCTATATTTAATTATCAAGACTTTTGTAGAGTATTCACTTATCAGCTATCCATATATTTAACGGTATGTGACATTTGTCTGTATTATATTTTATGCATGGGATAGCCATTCAGTTGCGCTACTTCAACACTGTGTAGAAATACATGAATTATGAATTTACTGATTATACAATTTAGGAATTTTTTAATATATACCCTTTTTAATTTCAAATTCTTTTCTTTTAGATCATCAAACCACTTATCAATTTCTTGATGGCGCTCCTTTCTGTTTTCCTCTGCCTTTAATTTTGCAGATAAATTATTGCGCTTTGTCTTCTTCTTTTGCTCCTACAATAAAAATAAGTAAATATTTTGATTACAAACAAAATACTATGTTTAGAATGTGACTTTGTGAAAATTCAATAATGAACTAGATAACAGTGCAAAATGCTACACAAATAAAGTTTAATGAGCATTAAGGAAATCCAAAGATTTTCAAAACATACATCTGCTTACCAAACCTTATTCGGGAAGTATCTTATGTTGTGATTTAGTTTATTCTGGTACTGTAAACCAAATATTGTGGATAAAATTCATCAGCTGAAAGCTATAACTTATATTACAGTTGCTAAATTTGAAAGATTTTAAAGTAAAACAGTTATAAACTAAAAAATGTTATGAAATATAAATTTAGAATATATATATGCATTAGACAGACTTCAATGTATTTTTCAGAATGTTGATCTTTGTGTATGGGGCTCTTATGAATCATCTAATGTAGACTATATAGCTTTGGAAATGGAAGGGAAATGTACATTTACTCTTTGAATTGCATAAACAGAGTAATTTACTATGAATAACTTTCTCTTTAGTACTTCTGTATTTTATTGCTTTAATGTAGGGCTGATATGTAGGTTGAATGTTTAAGTTCATGTTTTGATTTACTAAGGACCACTATTTTTTAATCACATTTCTTAATTTAAATCCAATTTCTTTATTTACGTCTTATTTGATTTTGATGACTTTTTCATTCTTTTCAACATACAGATTATAATAACCTTATTGAGCTGTATTGACTTTAAATGCATCTATCATTAAAGCATTTCAATTTTTGCATATAACAACTTGTGGTAAAAAATGAGTTATAAATTATAGAATCATACACATGTAAATTTTATATATAAAATAAACACATTTCATAAATAAAAGGATAAAATGTTCTTATCCATAGTGTTAAATCCATATTTTAATACAACAATAGAAAATATACATAATTCTTGACTAAATACTTTTTTATCAAAGTGTTTCAAATATGTAGCAGCAGTTAAAAGAACACTGCAATTTGCAATGCAGTAATTTGTCTTTGTATGCAATGGTTTACTTGTTTCATTTAGTGAACAAGTTTTGATGTTTTCTCGACGAATAATTTATTTCATTATTTTCTGTTAATTACACAGAATGTTAAAAAATATCTATGTAAGCAATCAATGCCAGCATTCACAAATTGCATATAACTGTCATTTTATTTACATTAAATATATACTTGTATTTTTACAACAGTATTTATGTTTATAAAACATTGAAATATTATTATTAAAAATGCATATTCACAAAGATTTTTTTTTTGTCAAAATATTTAAATGTCACGGTTATTAATGTTTTTCTTATTTTTTTTTAAATAATAATAATAATTTTCTTTTTGAATGTTGAAAAGAAATCTGCATTTTTCTATTTTGTTTATACATGACTTTGAATCTGAAATGACTAATTTGCTAATAATGTTCACATTCCTATAACCTTCAAATCAAAAAAATGTAAAAAATAATTACCATATTCCTGCCCATTCTGTAGCATGCTAAATAATTCGAAGGACACCAAATTAAAAAATATAATCAGTTTGTCAAATCCGGCAAACCAGAAAATGTGAGGTTGGTATAAAAAATTATAAAAAAAAAAAATTGTTTTGCATATTTTTTTATTAAAACAAAATGTACCAAACAAACTCAGAGATATAACCAATCATTACAGGTTAATTTATATTTAATTGCAAATTGTTTGAAAAGTCAAGGATTGCATATTGAAAGGAAATATACAGTAACTAGTAATTTGTTTCATTCATCATTCCAGGTGTTATAACCCCTAAATTCTACCCTAATCATAGTGGTTGTTCTAAAAGAATAACGTTTAAAAATAACATATTGTTTAACAGGAACTTAACATCTTCAGTAACAAACGATATATGCAGCTCTTATAAAATTCAGCCTCACTTTTACCAATCTAATTGTGTTCTGATAAAAGATCCAACTTGGCCTCTCGTCACATAACTTTGGCTGACAATAAAAAAATGCCTTCTACTTACACAGGTACTTTCCTAAAATTGTCCAGTTACGTAATCGAACAGCATATTCATTCTGGACTTGATTCATTTCACTAGGGAATAAAACCAAATTTCAAGCTTATACTATTATAATAAAAGGGTTACCAGCATGCTGGTAAACTTCGCTATTTTCTGGCATGCCGGTATATTGTGCAGAAATATAGTAGCCATATATACAATTGACTTTAATATTTCTTATATTCAGGGCCGGTTCAAGGATATTTTCGTGTGTGGGCAAGACAGTTTGGGGCCGCCTTTCATATATATATATATATATATATATATAAAATACAAATATATAATAAAAATTTTCTTAATGTTTCCTTAATAATTCCTTCCTTCTTAATGTGACGCAACATTTTCCATTGGTTAATCTTTATCCAATGGCATGATTCACTTCCTCGTAAGGGTCCGCTCGGCCCCCCCGTTATCTTGGCACCCCTAAATTTATGATTTTGTGACCTTTTGGGTTCCCGTGTTGTAAAACTCGACGCCATCCAGACTGACAGTATTGTTTGCCATTTTGTACACAATAAATTACACATATAAGCTTGTCTCATCAAAGTATGAGATCTATTTCTGGTCTCACACTATCAAATTTTATTCTCATCTAAATTTAGAGTTTTAATTAGCGGTTTAGAAAATGTAATGCCTTACATTTCTTTCTACATGCATACATGCATGCATAATGCAGCAGTAATTTATAATACATAACTGAATTTTGGACTTTATTTGTAATTTCCCTGCACACAAATGATGTATTGGAAAATAATGTTGGGGTCGAAAACTCGAATTTTCGACGGATTAATATACGTTTTGGACATCCTCTAACCCATATCAATTATTTTTAAATGGGTGTCTGTGCATGAGTGTAATGTATGTATGGGTGTGTATAGGAGTCTTGAGAGACAAAATTTCTAGAACAAATGGAGTGAAGTGAACAAAATTTATGATTTTAAAGGCAAATGAACACTCGAAAGGTCGCAAATTTTCAAACTTCTTTTAAATCATAAGAAGAAAACGGCATTCAAAAATATTAAATAAACAATCATATTATATGTAAGTTTATGGGAATAACATCTATGTTTGGGGTTTCTGTGTAAGGAAAACGAAGTGTTATAAAAAATGTAAACCTTTTGGACACTTATAATAATAATAATATCAATATTTTAATATTCAAAATTTTTTTCTAGAAAACAAAAAGTGTCTGTCCCAGCGAGTGTTTTTAATATTCTTGTTTTCATTTTAAATTATAAAATAAAGATATAAATAGTAAAACGACAAAAATACGTACTAGGAAATTTAGTATCAAAATCTATATTTATTATTAAGAAAAGCTTTTATAGTTCTCGAGTAATCGTCTTGTCAAATTGAAGAAGATTGAAATTTTTCCATTTTTCAAGTTAGTAACATCTCAAAAACTAAAAGAACTAGCTTTGAACAATAAGCATAAATTTGTAGCTCTGTAAAAGCCCTACAAGTGTATATAATTGAATTTTGGATCGAACTCTATTTTTTGGGGGGAAGGGTGGCTTAAACTTTGAAACATAAAAATGAGTTTTTTTCCATGTTTCATACTTTCACTCGAAATATCTTCGAAATTATAAAAGATCGATAGAATTATATTAAGTGATAAAAAAATATGTATGAGGAAATTTAGTTTCTAAATTTATATGTATATTTAAAAAAGTTTTTATAGTTTTCGAGTAATAATCTTGTCAAGTGGAAGAAGTTTGAAAATTTGAAGTATTTCAAGTTTGTAATACTTATATCTTAAAAACTAAAAGTGATAACTATAAACAATTAGTATGAATTTATTGCTCTTTAAGAATCCTACAAGTGTATATAATTCGATTTTAGGTCACTTTCTTGGTTTTTGAAGTATATCGAAATTATAACCACTATACTTTAAAAACCAAGTTTTCCAATGGGTGGGAAAGCTGTAATATTTGAAATGCCACGATTGTTGCAGATCAGTCTGGTTACTTACTCTTTTGTGAAATATTGGTGCACAAGCACGAGATATTTTGCTTTGTTTAAAAAAAATTAGGAAGTCAAATGAATATGGGGATTCTAAAGATGTTTAATGATTGGTAAGGTTTGAACAGAATATAGGTGGAAATATACGCATTCAATTACGTATTTATGTGCCGCCAGACACGTTTATAGATTAACTCGAATGTAAAATCTCCTCAGCAAGTTTAATTTTTATACTGCAAATTAAGTTAGTAAAATAATCGAATATATAAAAGTGGAGTCTATGGTCGGAGTTTTCAGATGAAATCGGGGTGAAAATTAAAAGCGCTAGGCTAGCTAGTTACAAATAGTTAATTTGTATTGCTAGTAATTTGTATTGCTTTGAAAGCCTATAAACGAAACAAATGAGTCTGAAATAATCGAATAAACTTATTGAACTTTACTGGAGTTTTATCTTGGTTTGAATTGAAAACTTTTTTAACTTGGTTTGAAAATATTATTCACGCAAAGCAATTTCGGCTCCATCGGACTACAGTCACCGCCGATTATATTTTTCTGAATTTATCAGGAATCAAAAGTAACTTACTCATTATGTAGTGTCATGAAAGTTGCCCTCATCAATTTTTTAATAAAATGTGAATTTTTAATTGCATAAATCTTATGAATAATTTGTATATCTTAGCAGTAAAACATTATAAGCAAATCAAAGAAATGACTTTATGAATAAATTAGGAAAGAGGAGAGATGAAGGAAAAGCATTTCAATCCCTACGAAGCTAAGACATAATATAACAGGACAATTCAGAATTTTACCGGTAATTATCAGCAATTTATTTAAATAGCTAATCTTTAATATTAAATTTAAAATGCAAAAATATTTAAATTTGTTGGTTTTTGATTTCGCAGCTAAAAATCTGGGATTCTATTTCGAAGCAGTTTGTGACTGTCCATTGTAGCCCCTCTAAAATCTGATTAAAATACAGAAGGAACATAGAATATAACAACTATACTTCAAAAATCAAGTTTTCTAATGGGTGAGAAAGCTGTAATATTTGAAATGGCACGATTGTTGCACATCAGTCTGCTTACTTATTCTTTTGGGAAATATTAGTGCACAAACACGAGATATTTTGTTTTGTTTAAAAAAAAAATTAGAAAGTTAAATGAACTTGGGGGATTCTAAAGATGTTTAATGATTGGTGAGGTTTGAACAGAATAGGTGGAAATATATATACGGAAATATACATAATAATGGAATACTATCCAAATTACAACAAAATTTTACACTTTGGCTAATTTAACATTTGCTTTATTGTATCACTGGAACGAATTGCCCGGTATTGATCTGGGATGCAAATAAACCCTCGTTACTACATTTACAAATAACACTACTCAATTTTCTTCAAATCCTAAACCGACGTCAAATTACCAGTACGCTATCCGCAAAGCGAAAAAAAAAATAAACGCTCTCCGTGATGCAAAATATAAATGAATGAAAGATAAATAACCTCTAGGAGATGAACGTGGCATTAGATCGTTACGGTATGATTAGCTGTTAGATCATATCGATGGCTGGAGATTCTGTAACTGTTAAATCGAGAATAAAGCTGCTAGGTCATATCAGTAGCTGGAGATTATCTGATTTTGGAATTTAAAAACTCGTTAAAAATCGGATGTAAATTTTGGTAAAAGGCCTTCGAGATGCATTAGTTCAGGTATAGATGAGACTGTGTCGAAAGCCCAGGCCAACCAACTCGTCCGAAGACATGGAGTAACAAAATGGGTGAAAAAATTCAATGATATAGATATCGGTCGGCATTGTGGACAAACACACAGATAGATTCTTCTTTTCATTATTATAGATTCACTGGGGAATGAAGACGATTGAAATGGAATGTTTAAAATGTCCCTGAGTTTGTGACAAGTGAATGAAAAAATATAAAAAAATGCTCGAAGATACAAAACCTAATTCAAAAGCAGGAAAAATATATAGAATAGAAAAGGGGACAACAATTAGGAAAAAAGGTGGAGGGGGTAAAAATTAAAAATATTCTCATTTTCTGCCGAAAGATAAAGTGCATAACAAAACTAAGAGAGAGGGGAAAATCATATTTGCAATCATTAGAGAACAAGGCGGTAAAACACGTAATATTTATTTTCGTAATTTTGGAAAAAAAATAATAAAAGAAAACATCTGAAAAAAATTTGGAGATACATAGGCCCAACAGAAACACAGGAAAATATCCAAATGCTTCCAAATTCGTTTAAAAAAGGACGGGGGGGGGGGTTCAGAAATTAAAAAATATGAACTTTCGAGTGGGGTAATAAAAATAGGGTGTATTAAGAATAAAAAATAAATTCCATTCGTTGGAAAAGAGGAACGTCAATGTTTCATTTTTTCTTGGTTTTGAAATAAAAAATGGACAAAAAAATACTACATATCATACAATACAACTTTATATAAGAATAATAATAAATCGAATGTTGACTAGAACATGGGGATATTAAATGAATTGTTTGAGTAAAAATAAAAAAAATCACAATATCAAAATGTATATTACAAATTTTAAGGTTGTTTAATTAACATTTTACTTAAAAGTGTATTAAATTATAACTAAAAGTGTAATTATGAAAAAATAAAATAGTATTTACGGATTATTGAACGTATATCTAGACAGAAATTTGTATGCATGAGCAAAAGAATATATATAATTCCCAGATTGAGTCTATAGAATAAATTTATTAATTTATGAAACAGCTCTAACAATTTATAAACAACTTTTGCACTTTCATGCAGATATTCAAAAAGGAATATTTTACTTCGCAAAAATATTTTGTACCATTTTTTTTTCATTTTGCAATGAAACTGGAAAAAATATGAAATTAAGATCATTTTACACCATTGCTTAGTTATTTGCCTCTGAAATTCCTCATAGAACAGCCACGGGGCATATTATTTTGGATAAAAACATGAAAAATTATTCTTTTATCAATATTATTCTGGGGCTAATACCAGAGACTAAATTCAGTACCAAATTAATTTTATTGGTTGAAACACATTAAAAATCAACAAAAAATGCAGTCAATTAAGAAATTTTGCAAAAATATTTTAAATAATTGAAAGAAAAATTTACCCGAATAGTTAGAACATACAAAGACAGCCATATTTGTCGATGGATTTGTGAATCTTGCATGGCAGCATAACACGACACTTTGAACAATAAGAAGTAGCTTTTTACTTGTAGTCATTGTGTTTGTTATCTACATGGTCTCCAGCTAGGCTCAATGCCTAAATCAGCTAAAACGGTAGACGACCAAAAGAATGACCATCTGGACTAATCTCCTCCCTCCCGTCCTTTTAGAAGTGCGATCATAAAGGCCGCATCCATGTGTTTGCAATTTGAATTTGAAAACAGGAAAAAATTCTGAGAATCGGCCCTTGGGTTTTCCCCAGTATTTGGGGAAAACAAAGTCCCCTAAGGGATTGCAGGCTGCACCCAGCTGCAAGTTGTTTAAAATCTGGTAATCTCCCAAGTGTTTGAGCGTACGTACTTTCAAGCAGAACTGTACATCGAAAGAGATATAATTATGGGAGAAAAACGATTTTATCCTTTTTATATTTTAATACTATCTAAAAAAGTAAATTCATTTATATTAAAGTGGCACAAAATTGGTTCATTTTCAAAATATTTTTTTTAATACGACCACAAAAGTCATTCTTACTACACCTAATTTCACTTCCAAATGGCCGCCCCTAATTCGTCCGCTGTGGGCAATTGCCCACGCCGCCCACGCCTTAAACCGGGCCTGCTTATATTCTATAAATGATGTTTTAAAATAATAGCCATTTACCTTTTTTATGAGAATATGTTAACAAATGATTAAGTTAAAGAAATTATTTTACTTTCTTTTAAAGTGATAAATTTTTATATCTTAAAATTTATTTAAATCAGCGATTTTTTAAAAATTGCTACAACCCTGAAGACCATTTAGAATAAATGACTAGACAAAGTCCAAATTTTCATAATTTTAATAAAGATAATTTTTTTTTAATTAGAATAGTTTTTCATCTTCGTAAAGAATTAAAATTTAAGAAATAGACAAATTTTAGATACTATTTTCTAGAATAAGGTTTCGATCTAATAACCAGCTGTCCTTTGTGGCCAGTATCCGAGACAAATATTTCACCCTTTAGACAGACCATTGTTTTGGTGTATCCTCTCAGGAAACAAGAACAAGTCCTAATTTCTGGATAACTAACTCTTTTATTTAAAAGCACTAATAAGCATAAACAAGAACAATACACAGCGAATAGTTCGATAACTATCTATAAGATCTTTAAACAACTGTCATATACGATAAAACAGCAATTAAATGCTCAGCTAATTCACAACAAAATAGCAGGTACTATTTTTAAAACACAGAAATATCACACTTGAATTTAGCTCATATCACATCAACTCCTCTCCAACTGAGCAATGACTCCTTTTATATATACTCCATAGAATTCTCTAGAAAGGGCTCATATCTCCAAAAATACTAGATATTTTGAGAAAGGTCTAGTACATTCGAGAAGTCACTGGCGATAAACCACCAAAATGGAAACTCTCTCTCTCAGAATGGGAAGATTAGTTCAAATTTCTACCCCTTTTGCCATTAGCGGCAGAGAGAGATGGGTAACAATTGTTGCCCCCCTGGAGTCCTAAATAAGGGTAAGATACATTCTTCCCTGAAATATCCTTTTCTACCATGGGAAACTTGGAAAAAAGAATTTTTTCCTGATTTTCACTAAAACCTGTATTTGCTGCTTTTTGATGAAAGATTCTTTATGTAAAATATATACCCTGGTCTTTTTGTTGCATATAATATTTTTACTTTTCCTGCAATATATTGTAATGTATACGGAAATTATTGGAGTCGTGCCTGCCAAAAATCACAACTGGAGTTTTTGAAGGATCTACACATTTTAGGATCTCTAGAACACGAGAAAAAACTGCCCACATCAGATTTTTTACGGGTACGTGTACACGTATAAAAAGTTAATATCCTTTTGAAATTATATTATTTCTACAAAGATACATGAATTTTATGGACATCGTTAGTACGATATTTCAACTTTTGGTTCAAGCTAAAATGACGCGAGTAAATACATCAAAATTTATTTATAATAATTCGTATTCATATGGTGAATATGAATATGAACATATTCGTGTAGTGGATACTGCACAGGATAAGAAACATTTCATACAATTATGAACTGGTTTACAATGTGAAATGCATTTTAAATCCAGATAAATAAACATAAGTACATCTTTGGAAATCAACTGGATTTTCTTCTTTAGTGCAAAAAGTCTGTACCTGAAGGCCCAAAAAACGAAAAGCTATATTTGTCAAACTAGCAGATATTTTACATTATAAACCAGTTCATAATTGATTGTACACAAAGTCACGTGCTTTACTTATTTCATATAACAATAAAAAATATGAAATGTTAAGAATTGAGATCAAGATGTCAATATGTAAAGTATTTGGCATTTTTTATTGATTATAAGAAAGATTTCGGTGTAATTTCAGAAAACAAGAATATTAAATGATATAAATATAACACACTGCAAAGCTTTTGAAGAAAATCAAGAAACAATAAAAACAATATTTACGACATATTTACTATGAATATTCTCAGTGTTTTCATTTTATAAAAAGTATATACTGAAATTGTAAAAATTTAAATCTTTGAACTTCAAACTTATGTGGCTATGAATTTTTAAATATTTAATAGTTACTGCTTACTGAAGTAAGAAAATATATGAATTCATTAGATGCAAAATATCTAAATAAGCAAAAAGTATAACCAGCAAATAAATAGTAAACATTAGGAATAAAATTATTCCTGTTTGCTACATACGTATAAGGTGAAAATGATCTTCATAATAATTAGAAAAAAATTGGTGTAAAAAACCAGAACCAGATTTTTAATATCTCTGTATGTATTGCTATAGCATAAGCATAGCCAGAATTTCAAGAAGGGGGTAATAAGCGTATGGAGGAAGTTTACTGTGCTGAAATTCATTCTACAATAGGGTGCCCAATGGAGGACTAATGTAATTTATCCACAAATGTTAAGCTTATGATCCCTAACATCCCCTTTGCTTATGCATGTAATGTATTGTGATGGAGTCTACTACTTTTCACCAGAAATGGAGAAGAAAAAAGACCGAAAACAACATCTCTAAACGTGTAAACGAAAATCCTTCCTTCGTGAATCTCAAAACCCCTAGAATTTTATGCTGAATTCATATTAGTTATCATCTAAGCTCTATCGATGGCTAATCTTGAGAAATAAATGTTTCAAAAAATGTTTTTAATCTGAAGTAAAAAAAGAACTAGAAAAAGAAATCCTTAGCGAATTTACCCTTTCCAAAACTTGATACTAAATACTACATCTATAACAGTCATCATCTAAGCTACCTATATCTATAATAGATTCCGAGAAATTAATGTTTCAAATAAAATTTTTGAAGCAAAATTAGAAAAGAAATCGTAAGTAAAAAACCTTAGTGAATTACCCTATACCTCTTCTAAAATTTGATGCTGAATCCTTATCATTTATCATCTAAGGTACCATTTATTAAGATTTTAAAAGAGATCGAACATTTTAAAAAAGTTGTTCCAAAATTGTTGTAAAAAAATTGTTCCAAAAATTATATCATTAACTTTTATAACATTACATATAAAAACTATTTAAGTAATACACTTTAAAGCATAATCTATATATACTAATTGCCAAGAGTCCGTCTGTCATGATCTTTTTGGGCACTTCCCGAATAGATAGAGACTTGAAATTTGGAACACGGCTCAGTCGTTCGATAAAACCCACTGAAAAAATCGAATTCTTCGAAAAGGTTCTCTAGAGGGGGTGCTCCATACCAAAATGTTCAAAAAGTGAAATAATAGGAAAACATGCTTTGCGATAAGATAGAAACTTCAAATTTGGTATATGGGTTAATCGTAGATGATAGAGGATTTATATTTGGTATATGAACGAATCATTTGATGGAAACACCCAAGACAAAAGAGTTTTTCAAAAATGTTTGTTTAAGAGGGTGCTCCCAAGAAAAACGTTCGAAAGGTGAAATGACAAAAAACTATGCTTTGGGATGGGATAGAGACTTCAAATTTGGTGTATGGATATAGTTTAAAAGGAAGAGTATGTGCAATTTCAGTTTTCAAATACTTTCTAGTTTAGGGGGTGCCACAAACCCAACTGTTTGATTATCCGAATGAGAAATTCCTCCTTTAAATTTTGATAGAGGCTTGAAATTTGGTATATGGCCTAATTATTTAATGAAAACACCCAAGACGAATAGAGTTTCTCGGAAATGTTCAATTAAGGGGTGCTCCAGAGAAAAACGTTTGAAATATGAAATGATAAAAAACATGCTTCGGGATGAGATAGAGATTTCAAATTTGGTGTACGGGTAGATAATTTGGAAAGAAGAAAGTGCACAATTTCAGTTTTCCAATATTCTCTACTTTAGCTGGTGTCACAAACCAAAATGTTCGATTTTCAGAATAAAGGAGAAACGTCCCTTTTAAAACATGATAGAGGCTTGATATTTCATATATGGGCAAATCATCTGATAGAAAACCCAAGAATAATGGAGATTTTCAAAAATGCTCATTTAAGTGGGGGGGGGGGGGGCTCCACACAAAAACATTCGAAAGGTGAAATGATAGGAAAAGCATGCTTCGTGATGAGATAGAGACTTCAAATTTGGTGTACGGGTAGATTGTTGCATTGGAAGAAAGTGTGCAATTTCAGTGTTTCAACATTTGTTTTTGTAAGGAGTGCCGCACACTAAAATATTCGATTTGACGAACAAATGAAAAATGCCTCCTTTACAATGCGATAGCAGCTTGAAATTTGGTATATGGGCTAATCATTTGATAAATACATTCGATGAATACAGTTTTGCAAAAATGTTCATTTGAGGGGCTACTATGCAGAAAAACGTTTGAAATGTGAAATGATAATAAAAGCATACTTTGCAATAGGATAAAGACTTCAAATTTGGTGTACTGGTAGATAGTTTGAAAGGAAGAAAGTGGACAATTTGAGATTTCCAATATTTGCTACTTTAGAGGGTGCCGCACACCAAAATGTTCGATTTTTCGAATAAGTTATAGACACTTCCTTTTAAATGTGCTAGAGGCTTGATATTTGGTATATGGGCCAATCATCTAATAAAAAACCTAAGACGAATAGAGTTTTCCCTAATCTTCATTTATGGCTGTACTCCACAGAAAGATGTTCGAATGGGGAAATGAAAAAATAGCATGCTTCAGGATGAGATAGAGACTTTGTGTATGGGTAAATAGTTCGAAAGAAAAAGTGTCCAATTTATGTTTTCTAATATTTTCTTCTTTAAAGGGTTCTGCACACCAAAATATTTGATTTTCCTATTAAATGTGAAATGCGAATTATTTAAAAATTTACATTATTCAGGGGGTTGCTTATTATGAGGCAGTTGATTTTTAATGGGTATTCAGTAGTTAAAAAGGGAGACATTTTGGAATGTGCCAACTACAGGGAAATCAGTCTTCTTTGCGTTTTTCATAAATTGTTTTCCAATATACTCTTTAGTAGACTAGTAACTTATGCAGAAGACATTGTGGGAGACTACCAATGTGGTTTCCGCAGAGATAGATCTACTACTGAACAGATTTTTAACATTAGGCAAGTGTTGGAAAAAGCTAATGAATATGGCATAGCAACTTACCATCTCTTAGTTGATTTCAAGACTGCCTATGATTCAGTAAACAGAAAACTATTAATTGAAGCTATGAGAGAATTTCTAATACCCGATAAACTTATAAATTTGGTTAATATTACTCTTACCGAAACAAAGCTTAGGGTAAGAATTCAGAATAATCTCTCCGAGCCTATTACTGTTTCAAATGGGCTCAGACAAGGCGATGCACTGGCCTGTTTGCTTTTCAATATTGCACTCCAAAAAATTGTGAAAGACTCTAGCATCAATACCTGTGGAACAATCTTTAACAAGTCTGTCCAGATTTTTGCGTTTGCTGACGACATTGACATTGTAGCACACACTCCCGAGTTACTTAGGAAAGCCTTCACATCTTTAGAGGCCGCAGCCAGTAAAATGCATCTAACTACTAATCAAAATAAAACTAAGTTTATGCCCTGTGGTAATTATGACTGTCCTTATTTCGAAATTGGGGTTTACAAGTTTAAAACTGTAAGCAACTTCAGATATTTAGGATCTGAAGTTAATACTCTCAATGACATTATGCCCGAAATTCGTGGTAGAGTTACAGCTGCTAACCGATGTTTTTTCGGCCTTAAAAGGTACTTAAAGTCTGACTTCATCAGCAGAAAAACGAAGATTATAATCTACAAAAGTTTAATCAGACCCATTCTTACCTACTTTGCTGAGACTTGGGCAATGACAGAGAAGGTTAAAGATATCATTTCTGTTTTTGAAAGAAAAATCTTGAGAGGTATTTTTGGTGGCTTAAATTGTAACAGTATCTGGAGAAGAAGAACTCTCTCCTCTAACTCTGAACTTTATAAGTCTTTTAATGAACCAGATATAGTCAATTACATCACGATTCAGAGAATTAAATGGGTGGGTCACATGTGCAGGATGGCCGAAAGCCGTACAACAAAAAAGATATTTTCAGCCAGACCATTCGGCACCCGTAAAAGAGGAAGACCTAAACTCAGATGGCTTGACTGTGTGGAAAAGGACTTTAAAATTTTAAAAGTTTTGAACTGGAGGTCTTTGGCCAGGGATAGGGGAGCCTGGAGTTCTATACTGCGGAAGGCAAGGGCCCATCCTGGGCTGTCAGGCCACTGAAGAAGAAGAAGATTCAGTAGTTATCCTTTATAATGATTTTCCAATTAAAAAAAATCTGATGTGGGCAGCAAATGACTTTCCCTGCAGACTCAAATTCATTGTCTCTCTATTTCATTAATAATTCATTAAATTGAGTTTAATTGCACTCAATAACATGAATAATTGAAATTACACTGAATTTACACCTTTAATTCAACTCTCATTTTCATTTGGTAAGTGGACATAATCTCAAAACCGGCATAGCAGAAATGCGAAAAACTAAAATATCTCGAGAACAGCTAGTTCTAGAGAAATAATATTGGCCTTATTTTATTCATAGTCAAAATTTACATATAAGACAAGCATTTAATTGGTGCATTTGAGCACACATAGTCTTTTAGATTTTAATGATTTTCATGGGACATTTCACAAAAAAAGCAGGTTATTTTCTTTCAATGCATGCCAAAATCTAATCAGCACCAGGGTAACCTACAAGTGACTTATCTTCGAAATTTTACTAAATTTGGCCAATTAGCTTTTATGTTAGAGTGCATACAGACAGAGGGGCCATTTTGCAAAAAATCGCAGATTTCTTTTAACCTAAATTACCAAAATCTAATCAGCACCAGGGTCACCCACAAGAGATTTACCTATAAAATTTTATGAAATTTGATCAATTAATTTTTGAGTTAGAGTGGATACATACATTGCACACATACACAGACATCACACGCTAAAAATAGTGTTTTCGTATTCTAAAGGTACTAAAATGTGTAGATCCGTCAAAACTTCGAGTTGCGATTTTCGGCATGATTCCAATACTTTCCTTATAGATTACCATGTATTGCAAGGAAAGTAAAAATGTGAAAATTTTAAAGGCCTTGTGCATAATTTATCTGGCTAAATTTCATTTGAATTATTTAATGTATTGAGGGATACCATGCTCTATCGTGTGAAGTGAAATTCCCAATATCTCAAGAACTGCTCCTGATAATAGTTCTTTTATTCCGAATTGTGCAGAGACCACTTCGCCGATAAGTGCTTGCAATTTCATCCCAATAGCTCAATGGTAGAATGTCGGCTGGCCAGTTCAGAAATCCAGGGTTCATTTACCAGTTGGGGTAGCAAGGTTCTTTGCATTGTACCTAAATCTAATCAGCACCATGGTAACCCACAAGTGACATATAAAATTTTATGAAATTAGGTCAATTAGTTTTGAGTTAGAGTGGATACATACATTGCACAGACAGACACACACACTGCATCATGTTTTACTATACAATCTTTTTGCAATCTTTAATATTTATTAATATAATTATATTAATATAATAAGTTTATTAATATAATATTATTAAATAATATTTTTACTTAATAAATAATATTTTTACAAAATTTCATAAATATTTTTAAAATCTTTATTTTATTTAATTGCGATTTGCTTAATCCTTTATATTTTATATCTGCACAATTATTGCTTTTTCCGCTTGGGAAAATATGCCATGGGTAATCTGCGGCAACCTATAATCTGCACCTTCAAAATTTAAAGTAAATTCAAGATTTTAAGTAAAACAATTACTTTCAATCAAAAATTCATGAAAATAAAAAGAGTCGAAACATGTTCAAGAGGTCCTAAAACATATATTGGCCTTAAAAGCGAAAATTCTCGTGAAAACAATACTTTCTCAGTCCTATATTCTATTATAAAGTAGGATGCGATTGAAGGAATTTCCATAACGATCCATTTAGATAGCTCATAGTCACGAAACTCATGTTAGAAAACACTTTAAAGAGTGGAATAATAATTTGGAATGTCTTATGTGGCCTTCAGAATTATACTTTGCTGTGCTAAGTGCATCAACAAGCATCTGTAGAGTGGTTTTGCTTTTGTTTAAGCTCATCAGCCAATTTTAGTCAAAAACTGCACTGGCAGACAGAAAGCAATTTGCAATTTTTTGTGCTGCTGTGGTAATAATCAAAATCTATATACTGGCATCAAATTTATAAGAAAAAATTATGAATTTGCAGAACAACTGATAGCGTCAGGATTTCTATTACAAACCTGCTATTGAAATCTTATTTAGTTCAAGCTTGATCTTGAATAAAATGGATGCCAATTGACTAAGATCCAGAGCTTTATAAAATAACAGCTGTATAGAAAATGTTCTGGTTCCTGGTAATGGTATAATCAGTGGATATCAAAGATATTCTTCATATATAAATATCAGATTTCCCGATTTATTAGAATTCAAGCATCCATGCATTTAACATGCCAAGATCCGTTAAATTAAAAACAAGTAAACAAAAATATGTGTTTCAAGATACAAACTTTTATTGAAAAATGTGAAGAAAAAATATTGTTCTCACATTTTTATCTCATACAATAAAAGTGGTTAGCTAAAAATTAAATAAAACAAATATTTTATTAAATACAAATATATTTTAAAATCTAAAATAACATAACTAAATTTATGTAATCATTGATTTCATACATTAGTGATAAACTGTATAAATAAAATTGAAAATCTGTCTGTGTGTGTGAGTATTTGTCTGATCATCAAAAAAGAAAGGCTGCACAGAATTTCATGAAACTTTATGGTAACCTTGAAATAGCCCCACTAAAATTTAATTCATGTTTTGAATTTCTAGGACCAGATGTTGTCGATATATTAACATAAAATCTGCTGTAAGCAGCACATGACTTACCTTATATAATGCAATGAATTTACTTTTTTACTGTGAAAAAAATAATGTATAAAATCCATGGTACTGTGCTTATAACAATGAATTGTATATTTTGCACTTTTCCGGATGAGAACATATAAAACTATTTTAAAGTACTCAATTAACTTATATTTCACGCAACTCTACAATCTTAAATAATAAAAGACAATGTCTGTCTGTCTTATACACTATACGCTACGAAATTTGGCCATCGGAGACCCGGGGGGGTGGGGGGACACGTGAAAACTGATTTTTCAAATTTCAATTATTTTTTTAGTTATTTAATGTTTTATGCGATTTCGACCATTTTTTGCCCTTTTTCCTCCAAGATTCAGACGTCGTAGAAAAAAACAAATCACACCACCAGAAAGAGCAGACAATTGCGAGTAAAAATATATCAATTTCAAATCTCAATTACGATTTATAATATTTTTTAAAGATTTTAAAACAAAAGTCACTTTCGGATCAAAAAAACCAACTTTCGTTTTTAAATCCTTCCCATCGTAAAAACAACTCATAATTTCGACTAATAATTTACATTTTTAGAAAGGTCAAAGATCTGGCATTCTTACAAGTCCAATCTGGTCAAAAAATAATGAAAATTGCCTGCAGAATAGCAATTTTAAAGACGTCATGATTTTATATTTCTTGCCCAATACTCGGCGAAGAACCGATTCTTCTCCGACCGATTCTTCCGTCTCCATGGAGACCGCGCTTCGGGTTTTAAATGTATTAAGAGCTTAGCATATGTATTGGATACATCGGGTTAAATTATTATATTTATATGAAATTTTAAATGGATATTTTAATTTATGGATATTTTAAATAATTTAAATGATTGAATTATGGTGGATTGAACTCCGGTGATGTATTTTAAATTATTATATTTATAGATTGGTGGAACGATATGGATGATTCATGGAAAGATATGGAATTTTTAAATGGATATTTTAATTTATGGTTATTTTAAATGGATATTTGAATTTATGGATATTTTAAATTGATATTTTAATTTTATGGATATTTTAAATGATAGAACGATGGATATTTTAATTTTATGGATATTTAAATAGCATATGGTCATTATACAATTTAAATTAGCGCGCGGGAAGTTAGCACACGGGAATTGCACTCGGTAGGCCCGGGTTCGATTCTCGCCACTGCCTAAACTGCCTCCGTGTTCAAGCGGTGTACGATCACATTAAACATGTGGGTCTGTAAGTCCTTCCGAGAGGTTGTTAGTAGGGGAAGGAGGGTACGGTCCCTGTGGATGCCTCCCCCACTGGGTCCCGGTCTAAATTGGGTGAATAAAAAGAAAGTTATGGAGATTGTCGCAGAGGACGCAGTAGCCCAGTGGTTAGTGTGCAGGAATTTTACTCAATAGGCCCGGCTTCGTTTCCCGCCACTGCCAAAACTGCTGCCATGTTCATGCGGAGTACGATCACGTTAAACATGTGGGACCGTAAGTCCTTTCGAGAGGTTGGTGGTAGGGGAAGGACAGTACGATCCCTGTGGATGCCTCCCCCACCGGCTTCCAGTCTAAATTGGGTGAATAAAAAGAAAGTTATGGAGATTGTCGCGGAGGGCACGGTAGCCCAATGGTTAGCGTGGGGGAATTTCACTCGGTAGGTCCGGGTTCGATTCCCGCCACTGCCAAAACTGCTGCCATGTTCATGCGGAGTACGATCACGTTCAACGTGTGGGTCCATATGTCTTTCCGAAAGGTTGGTGGTAGTGGAACGAGGGTACGGTCCTTTTGGATGCCCTCCACTGGGTTCCGGTCTAAATTGGGCGAATAAAAAAAAGTTATGGAAATTGTCGCGGAGGGCGTGGTAGCGCAGTGGTTAGTGTGCCGATTATTAATTTTGTTGATTAAAATTAATATTGTCAAAAAATGCATTTTACATTAAATTAATTATTTATTAGTATATTAATTATACATGTAATCTGTTCTAAAACTTACTGCTGTGTACATTGCGTTGGTGGCCGCAAAACCCACCTATTTCTGTGCTTAACGGGATACTAAGTTAACAAACTAAAAATTAAGGTTAATAGTAAAGGAACAAACATTTATTTATCACATACTCAATTTACACTCTTTAGTTTTACAAATTAAATAAATATCACCATAGTGGAATACATCTCAATGGTAGTTCAGGGGGTGTAATGCCAGATGAATTGATATTTGGTTGGAGCACGTGGTGGGATGCATTAATTAGCTTTTCCTTAAAAACACAAATTTAGACAAAGAGGTTATCCTCATATAGTTTAATTGTACGGTACCTGATCTTCTTTCATATAACTTGGGTAACACCGATGCTTTGTCACACTTTACACTTGCAATACCAGATGAACATGAGCTCTCCTTCGAATTCCTATATCAGAGACGCACACACAACGCTTAACTCTGCCACCGTCGCTTCTTCTTGACTAGTCTAACTCCAACAGCCTGCCTTGACCAATTCTGACCCCCACTTCGAGCAACTCTCACTTATATCCCTTTTTCGGTCGGCGGTCCACGTGCTGAAATCTAGAGCTGAGGGCTAATCCGTAGACATGGCGTCGCCGTCTCGGTTGCCGCCAAACGGCTTAACGTGGTATGTAAACATGGGCGTGGTATGTAAGATATGGGGCCACCTGTATATTATCGCCCATCTGCTTAGCGTGGGGATAATCCGCCCGCATTCCTGGTTCCATTATTTTTTAATCCTTCCAAATATTTATTACTTTACATTTCTGGCATTACATTCTCACCCCCCCGCGAAAAAAAAAAGTCCAAAAGTTACTCTCCCACAGTTTCACCCCAGTGGTAAGAAATTAAGTTCACAATGGTTCCTCGCAAACACATAAGTTCATCCATCGTGAGAAAGGCTGAGTTCCACTTTTTAGCCTCGTACACTCATAGCTTTGATAGTTCTTTGTAGTTTCTTGATAGTTCCCTGTCAAGTTAGTCCATTATTCATAATTGACATAATGTACCATAAATTACATGAGGATTACCAACATTCACATTATTATTAAATTGTAAATTTTGATATATATTATTTGCAATGCATAATTTTCATTTCTCCTTTTACATAATTATTTACATACGACATATCATTACATAACAGCATTCATTACTTTATTATTATTATACATTTTCTTGTTATCATTTCATTTTGTAACATATTGTAGTAGTGCAACTATCAACTTCCGATTCTTGGTTATGGTTGAATTCCATACCACCATATTATTTATAAATTACTTTGTTATTTCACTTTTTTTTTTTTTTTTTTTTTTTTTTGAACTTGCCATATATGTAATGTCAGAAATACATAACATACTTTTTGAAATATACTTATATCCACAATTTAAAACATAAAACATATACATATACACTCAATTATCACTTTCTATTTATGACATTAATTACAAACTTTTTACATATTTTTCATATTCTTTGTTTTATGAAATTACTATTTACAACAATTCGAGGGCGAAAATTATACCCTCTGGCATTATAACAAACCTCATCATCATTTCTATTATTTTCACAGTTTAATTGCTTTTCTTTAGTGACCTTCCCTTCCTTAATCTGACTTTGATCATTATTTCTAATCACTTTCTCATTTTGATTTTTTTCTTTGTCCTGTGTGTGTGTGTGGTTTGATTCGCTTTCGTCACTATCTTTCAAATATTGTTTTCGCTCCTCTGCCATGTATAGTTTATTTATGTGCACTTTATAAGTTTTATTTTCATCACTTTTAAGACATATTATAACATTATTATTTCGGACTAATTTCGTAATTCTAAATGGTCCATCATATCGATCCTCTAATACCCTTGGTTTTAGGAACTTTTTTAGGTACACTGTCGCTCCTATAAATATATCGTTTTTTCTCACTATTTTATATTTCTTTATTTGTTTGTCATTTATCAGCTTTTGTTGTTCCGATGCGTCTTTCACGACTTTATCTATATTTTTTAAATGCTGTGCCACATAATTTTTATAATTATTTACATCACTATACATTATATCTATTTCTTCCTTACTTGGTATGTTTGTTTGTTTAATATTTTCAAATGGCAATGATAAATCTCTAAGATAGAACAGGAATGAAGGCTCAAATCCTGTATTACTGTTAATAGTGTTATTCACATAAAACTTAAACCATTTTAAAGATTCATCCCATTCAAACGTAGTCTTTGACAAACACATTATACATTGTTTCATGTCTCTGTGTATTCTTTCACAACGACCTAAAGAACTTGGGAAATAAACCGAACTGTATCGCCTTTCAATATTTAATGCATTTGTAAAATCTATGTATCCTTTACTTTTAAAAATTTGAGCATTATCGCTTTGAATAATAATTGGAACTCCATAAGTTGTCACGAAGTTTGTTAGCTTATTCACTATTGTTTTAGCAGTAATGTCTCTGACTGCATAGGCCTCAAAGTATCGTGAAAACATGTCTACAATTGTAATTACAAAATTATTTCCTCCATTACTGCGCGGTAGTTTTCCTACGCAATCCAGTTGTAAATATATTCCTGGTTTTAATATTTCTGGCATAGCCTGAAGTCTGGCTGGTGGTATATTTTTGTGTTTTACTAATAAGCATTGATTACAAGACTTACAAAAATTTTCCACGTCTTGGAAAGCCCCTATCCAAAAATATTTTCTTGAAAGTAATTGGTATGTCTTTTTTACTCCGAAATGAGGGAAATGTGCTATCTCTATTATCTTTCCCTTTAGCGAGTGCGGTATTACAATCTTATTCTCATTTATTTTCCTATACGTTTGTCTTTTATTTTCCTTCTTTACCATTAACAGTTTATTTTGGCTATCAATATAGTATACCTTGTTATTGTGATATCGGTTTCTTCCTTTTTGTAATTCCTCTCTAATTTTACTTAATTTTTCATCTACCATTTGTTGCTCTAATATTTTCTCCACATTTATCTCATCATTTTTAATTAAAGTATTTACATATTTGATTTGGTTATCATTGTCAAATACATATCTCGAGCAATAATCACTTGCGTTATTTTCACCTTTTTGATATTTGAATTTAAAATCATACTGACTTATGTCAATTAGCCACCTCGATATGATATTTGGCATTTTATCTAATTTTATGTGGTACATAAGGGATTTTGCGTCACTCAGCAAGGTGAAACTCCTTCCGAACAGATATTCTCTGAAGTGTTGTAAGGATGCGTGTATAGCTAGCAATTCTAGCTTTATTGCAGGATAACGCTTCTCTGCCGGGTTCACAGGTCTTGAATAAAATTCGATAACATGATCGACTCCATTTACCCTTTGCATCAAAATACTACTAATTCCCTTACCTGAGCCATCCGTAGTTAAGACAAACGGGTTTACTTCATCAGGCTGTCTTACAACTGGTTCTTTAAAAATTGCATTTTTTAATTTTTCAAAAGCTTTTCTACATTCATTATTCCACTCGAGCCTAACATTCTTTTTTGTCAAATTTACCAACGGTTCTGCAATTTGTGCATAATTTTTTATCAGACCTCTAAAATAGTTTGTTGTCCCAAGAAAGCTTTTTACTTGTTTAACCGTTTGGGGTTGTTTGAAATTTTGCACTTTTGCACAGTTTTTTATTGATGGGCTTATACCATTCGCATTTACTTTATATCCTAAAAATTCAATTTGCGATTTGCATATCTGTAACTTCGCCGGGTCGAGTGTTAAATTATTTTCTTTCAATCTTTGGAAAACAATTTTGATTTTCTCTAACATTTCGTCGTTATTTTGTGCGCATATGACTAAGTCATCTAAGTAAAAGTATATTTTTAACTCTGATAGATCTCCTAACACTTTGTTCATTAAAAGTTGAAAATATGCTCCTGAGTTTTTAAGACCAAACGGAATTCTTTTAGGATTAAAATTTCCCATAAAAGTTGTGAACATTAAGGCCTTTCTATCTTGTTTTCTTAGTTCGATCTGAAAAAACGCCGCCTTCAAATCCATAACTGTATAAATTTTACTACCAGCGATATTTTGTAATATATCCTTCACCTTTGGTAAGTTTATTGGCAAAAGTGGTAAATACGCGTTTATGGCCCTATAATCAATAGCAAGTCTATATTTAGGTTCTTCATTTGGTTTACTTGGTTTCTTTACAAGAATAATGGGACTAGCGTACGTGCTTTGTGAACTTTCAATAATGTCATTTTCCAATAATTCCCTAATTTCTTTTTGCGCAATTTCTCGTACTGCTCTCGGAATTGGGTATGGTCGACTCTGAATAGGATAATTGTGCATAAGTTCGATTTTCGGTACTATTGCTGATGTTTTACCTAGGGTAGCATATGACTTTGAAAAAACCTCTGTATTGGTCATCATTAATGCAATAACTTTATTTCTATCTTCCTTATTTAAGTGCTGTACTTGAAAATCGTCTGGAGATATTTCTTTCTTTCTTAATTCCCGAATTTGTTGATAATCTGTTTTATTTAAATTTTGAATATTATTAATTTCCAACGTGGGTTTACTGCTTTTATTTTTTGTATCAACAATTTCGATTTGTTCTGTTATTATACCCACGTTCATGTTTTTATTAAGTGTAATTTGGCAATTTTTTTCATTGTATAACAACATTCTAATCTTATTTTTATTTTCTATACTTTGGATCGCTTCCTCCGTGATTAATGTTCTTGCCATTTTTATTGGAGAAAATAAAACATCCTGTCCCTCATTTAATTCCTGTGACAAAATCAATTGGACTATTTCTGACTCCCCTGGCTTTAATGTTATTTTTCTTTTCAATTTAGCGAAAATCTGCTTTTCCTCTTTCTTTTTAACATTCTTATTCTTATTACTTTCATTAGAACTTGGTAACCATTTTTCATCATTTACATTATCGCGAGTGCTACAATTTTGCATATTAGCGTTTTTTCTATCGCTATCGCTTTCATTATCCTCGCTTATTCTACCTTCATTCTCATTATTGAATTCATTACAACAATTATTTATTTCCTCATATTCGTCGTCATCATTATCATCGCTTATTCTATCTTCATTCACATTATTGGATTCATTATAACAACTATTTATTTCCTCATATTCGTCGTCATCAGTATTATAATTTTCATAATTACTATTATATCTATTTTCATCGCGAATTCCCTGGCTTTGTGGTTTTTGTTTTGAATTCTGCATTGGGTTTGTATTTTCACTTTTATACAATTTAATCGCAGTATTCCCAAATTGTACTTCGTTATCTTTTGTATTTAAAATTGCTTTATGTGAGGATAAAAAGTCGTAGCCTAAAAGCATTTTATATTGCCCCTGAAAGTTCTGTTTTGTCACGAAAAAATAATTTTTGCATGCCTTTTCCCCAATTCTAAATGAAAATTGAATGCAATTTAAAAATTCTATATTTTCTTTAGTAAACGTCTGAAGTATTACTCTTCTGGTTATGTATTTTATTTTTACATTTCTATTCTGTTTTAGTTTTTGAAATGTTTCCAAATCTATAATACTAACTTGAGCCCCACTATCAATTACACTTATTATTTTTATTCCTTTGCAATCTATTTCTACCATCGGTAATTGTGGGCTAGATACGTTTTCACATTCGCTTGAAAGGATACTTTTGGTATCATATTTTGCTTTATCATTATTTTCATAATATTGTCCTCTCTCCAAATTTGTATAGTTTTGCCAGTCATCTCCATTTTTGTTATTTCTATATGTTTGTGAACCGAATTTATTTATTTCTCTGGAATTTGTACGATTCGTTCCTTGGTCCCAAATTCCAGCTCTTAGTTTAAATTACTATTATTATTGTTTCTCTCATATGTGTTTGATCTTATATTTCTTCCGTTGCGCCCCCTAAAATTTCCTCTTATACTTTGCCTCTCTCTATTTTCTACGTTGGTTTCTAATTGATCGTAATAATTTCTTTGATCATTATTATTTCCTTGATATTCCCTATTATTTCTATTATATCCTCCTTGTTCAAAATTTCTGAGATTTTCGTTTCTGTTTCCTCTGATATAATTTGTTTGCTCCAACCCATATTGCTGATAATTCATTCGTTTGGGATTCCTTGCAAATGCAGTATTACACTCATTGTACCAGCAATCTGAGAAATAATGTCCATTTTTTCCGCACCCTATGCAAAAAACAGCTCGTTCCATGGATTGATTTGGTATATTTTGCAATTTTAATTTATTAATTTCTAAAGTCAAATCTTGAACCTGTGTTGTAAGTAACATTTCTTTCAGTTCGTTATGTGATTCTTCTGGAGTCCTATCATTAAGAATTATTTCAAACAGTTCGGCATCTTTTATGGCATCTTCAAACCGCTGCGGATCTTTTTTCTTCACTTCAATTGCCAAATCAGGGCGTAATGCGCTAATGAATTTTCCCAACATTATTTTATTGGTTATTTTCTCTACCTCTCCATCTGTTGTATCCTTAAGGTTCAAAAATTTACGCGCTGCGTTTTTTATTTTTAGCACAAGCTCGTCCACTGACATATTAGGCGTTTGTTTTATTTTATTGAAAGCGTCCTGTTCTTGCGTTATCGTTATTCTGTTTGAAAATTTATTTATTAGTAATATTTTTATTTTATCAAACTCCTTTTCGTTTTGTAATTCAGGGTTTTGAATTAAAAACTGCATAGCCTTATCTTTTAATCTGGTTTTAATGATAGCCACTTTATGCTCTTCCTTCCAACTTGCTAACTCCACTAATTCATCAAATTGTTTTATAAAGAAATTTATATCTTCCTCCTTACTCCCACTAAATAATGGCAGGATCTGCATTATTGGAATATCCATATTTTTATTATTTCTATCCAATTTACTATAATTTTTATTTGATATTTTTGAATCTTCTTTCAAACTTGAACTCCTTGTTATAATTGAACTTTTCACCACTTTTTTAACTGGTCCCATTCCTATATCCCATTTTTCTAATTATACCTTTGATCTCATTTAAAAGAACCATTTTTTCCATTTCATTGATAAAACTTTACATAATCATACATATAACATAAGGAGAAATGAGAATTGTGCACAATATTTTCACAATCATCTATGTCGCCACCAGTTGTCCAACCTTATCAATATTTATTTTTTATTATTATTATTCCTTTTATTTTTATTAATTTCATAAATCCTTATTTTATTCCCGTTACTGCTAAAGTCACGAGCACCAAATGTGCCGATTATTAATTTTGTTGATTAAAATTAATATTGTCAAAAAATGCATTTTACATTAAATTAATTATTTATTAGTATATTAATTATACATGTAATCTGTTCTAAAACTTACTGCTGTGTACATTGCGTTGGTGGCCGCAAAACCCACCTATTTCTGTGCTTAACGGGATACTAAGTTAACAAACTAAAAATTAAGGTTAATAGTAAAGGAACAAACATTTATTTATCACATACTCAATTTACACTCTTTAGTTTTACAAATTAAATAAATATCACCATAGTGGAATACATCTCAATGGTAGTTCGGGGGGTGTAATGCCAGATGAATTGATATTTGGTTGGAGCACGTGGTGGGATGCATTAATTAGCTTTTCCTTAAAAACACAAATTTAGACAAAGAGGTTATCCTCATATAGTTTAATTGTACGGTACCTGATCTTCTTTCATATAACTTGGGTAACACCGATGCTTTGTCACACTTTACACTTGCAATACCAGATGAACATGAGCTCTCCTTCGAATTCCTATATCAGTGACGCACACACAACGCTTAACTCTGCCACCGTCGCTTCTTCTTGACTAGTCTAACTCCAACAGCCTGCCTTGACCAATTCTGACCCCCACTTCAAGCAACTCTCACTTATATCCCTTTTTCGGTCGGCGGTCCACGTGCTGAAATCTAGAGCTGAGGGCTAATCCGTAGACATGGCGTCGCCGTCTCGGTTGCCGCCAAATGGCTTAACGTGGTATGTAAACATGGGCGTGGTATGTAAGATATGGGGCCACCTGTATATTATCGCCCATCTGCTTAGCGTGGGGATAATCCGCCCGCATTCCTGGTTCCATTATTTTTTAATCCTTCCAAATATTTATTACTTTACATTTCTGGCATTACAGTTAACATGCGGGAATTTCACTCGGTAGGCCCGGGTTCGTTTCCCGCCACTGCCAAAACTGCTGCCGTGTTCACGCGCAGTACGATCACGTTAAACATGTGGGACTGTAAGTTCTTCCGAGAAGTTGGTGGTAGGGGAAGGAGGGCACAGTCCCTGTGGATGCCTCCCCCACTGACTTCCGGTCTAAATTGGTTGAATAAAAAGAAAGTTATGGAGATTGTCGTGGAGGGCGCGGTAGCCCAGTGGTTAGCGTACGGGAATTTCACTCGGTAGGCCCGGGTTCGATTCCAGCCACTGCCAAAACTGCTGCTGTGTTCATGCAAAATACGATGACGTTCAACGTGTGGGTCCGTAAGTCCTTCCGAAAGGTTGGTGGTAGGGGAAGGAGGGTACAGTCCCTGTGGATGCCCCCCCCCCCACTGGGTTCCGGTCTAAATTGGGTGAATAAAAAGAAAGTTATGGAGATTGTCGAGGAGGGCGCGGTAGCCCAGTGGTTAGCGTACGGGAATTTCTTTCGGTAGGCCCGGGTTCGATTCCCACCACTGCCAAAACTGCTGCCATGTTCATGTGGAGTACGATCACATTCAACGTGTGGGTCTGTAAGTCCTTCCGAAAGGTTGGTGGTAGGGGAAGGAGGGTACGGTCCCTGTGGATGCCCTCCCCCCCACTGGGTTCCGGTCTAAATTGGGCGAATAAAAAGAAAGTTATGGAGATTGTCGCGTAGGGCTCGGTAGCCCAGTGGTTAGAGTACGGGAATTTCACTCGATAGGCCCAGGTTCGATTCCCGCCACTGCCGAAACTGCCGCCGTGTTCATACGGAGTATGATCACGTTAAACATGTGGGACCGTAAGTCCTTCAAAGAGGTTGGTGGTAAGGGAAGGAGGGTACGGTTCCTGTGGATGCCTCCCCCACTGAGTTCCAGTCTAAATTAGGTGGCACTTCCTGGCCGTTCAAACAGTTACCTTACACCTTTCTGGTAGGTCGCGCCAGCGAGTTTGCGACGATTAGAATTTGTCACAGTCATAATTTTCAAGGGTAGCAAACAGGCTGGTCGCCAAAGGCGGCTAGTTATCAATATTGATGACATCCTAAATAAGTAATATAGTCCAGATATTAAAATATTTTAATAATTAATTCGTCAATTTAGCATCATTTTCATGTAGTTTTCCTTTTTGACATACATTGATCCAATTTTATCTTTTTTGTAAATCTATTTACAAATGGGACCAAGATGTTTTACTCTTCAGATATGCCTGTGCAGATAACTTTGTGTAACAAGAACATATATTCTAATACTTAAATTTAAGAAAATTAAATATTGTAATAGAATATTTCAAATAGGAATGCTATTGTGAATAAATACTATAGGAATTTACACATAATTGTGATTTATATTTTTTTATACTATATATTCTGTACGAAGAACAGGTATACTACCAGCGATTCCATATATTTATTCAATTATTACATGCATTGAATGATGATATTTTGGAGTGTACTAAGTGAATGAAATATTTGTCTTATAAGATTTCAAGTCATCCACTTTTACTGTATGAGATGAAAAACGCAAGAACATTTATTTATTTTCTTAATGTATTTAAAAAAAGTGTGGATTTTGAAACTTATTTTTTGTTTGTTTGCTTTCTACTTTTTAGTATAGTTCAAAATTCAAATAATAAAAATATACTAGGAAAGGAGACGATGAGACTAATTTGGGCATTTTTACTGATCAGGTTCTTGTGTTACTCACAACACAAAAACTTGTATTTCCTCATCGCGGGCCCAGTGCATGTTGTACCAGTATTGTTCAAAATTCAAAAAAATAAAATACAATATGAAATGTAACAAAATACCAAATTTGAACTCTTTAGCTGCTCCGGTTCTCGAGTTATTACCCCAAAGTTTGTATGTTCCTATGGTGGGCTTAGAACAGGTTGGACCAGTAAAGTTCAATCCTAACAATAAAAATACCTTGCAAAAGGCAACAATATACTCTTTTATAATATGCTCCAGCTTTTTAACTTCTAAGATTTTTGAGTTATAACATGTATTTCTATTTGTTGGTTCATGACAGGCTAGTATAAAAAGTTAAAATGTGTGCTTTTTTACTAGGAAATGTCATGTGATCAAAACCATCATAGTCTGAAAGTCTATCTTATTTGAAGCATTTCTGGAACTACAGACCAGCGACCCATTGTTCAAGTTGTATTAAGTCATGAAATCTTTTTGAAACACCCTATATACTCTGATTAAAGTCGAATAAAAATGTATAAAAAGCATTTAATTATAACTTTCAATATTAAATATTGACCTAAACACCTTTTTCTGGCATAAGCAACAGTAAATTCTGCTTTGATTTCTGCAACTGGTTCATTTTTCTTTCCAATGCAACTGACCATTTGAATATTTTTTCTAAAGTAAGTGCCTCTCCTAGACTAGATACCTTCAACCTGTTTGAGATGCTTTTGGGCTTGTGTTCCAGGAACAAGCGTGCTCGGAGAGTTATCCTCTATAGCACTCACTCAACTGCGAAGAACATTCCTCAGCATCGCTTCAAATGATGGATGGCTTGTCAATTATAGTTCTAGGCAGGGGAAAGCACATTTTTGGACACGCCTTTCCCCCCCTTACGCTGGGAGCGCTGGCAACCACTTTTCTGTTTGGGTTTGAGAAGATAATCCTCTTAAGGGATTAATAAAGTTTTACAATTATTCAATAAATATATATATATAGCATACAGAAATTTTATCGGTCTTTATTCTGATTATGTAATTTATGATTCTGCTCTAACATTATTTTAATACAAAAAAATCTGATGTAGACAGAACATGACTTTCCCTACATTATACAATGACTTCACTATTTTCACTGAAAACTACTGATGTACAAGGTCTATGGCACAATGTGTTTAATATTGAATTGCACATTAACATTTAGCACTTTTCTGGATGACAATGTATAAAACTATTTCAGTGAAATATAAGTACTAAATTAACTTAAATTTTATGCAAATCTAACTTGACAATTAGAAATATTACTAGCATCTGCCAAGCAATATAGTTTACATATTACATAATTTTAATCATAAAAAGATATTGAATTTTCATCAGTTTTAAGCAATATTTTCATCAATTTGGTAGCTTTTTCAAAAAGCCAATAACTTGGCGATATTTTGCCAAATTTATTAACAAGGTCAATTTATTTAAGGTCACTTACAACTTATTTTAATTCTATGTAATTTTTTCAATAAATTTATCTGAAAATATAAAATATTTCGAAAACAATTCATGCTAGCATTCTAAAGTTGGTGCCATTTATTTTCTAATGATTCATTATGTAAGAAATTATTATTTATTAGCATTATTAAAGATCTTGTATTTTTAATGAATTTTTTAAAAATTTATTTGAAAATTTAGGTATATTCCAAACAATTGATCATGTTTAAAATCAATAGGATTAATAGAGCTCTAGTATTCACTGATTATAATAATTGTATCGATTTTTTTAATCAATCCATTTTCATGAGATATTGCCTCCACAGACTCAGTGACACACACACTAACATACATACATAAACATGCACACATGCATACACCACCTCCAAAATGTTAAATTCGAGTTCAGAGATACTTGAAATGTGCTTTTTTATCGAAAATTCTAATTTGAATTTTTGATCCTGTCAAAATACTTTCCCTATACATTATACTATACGTATATGTAGGGAAAGTAACATAAATTAAAAGGAATTTTTAGAAAATGTAATTCATTAAAAACAAACATCAGGTAACAAATACAGAAGACAAGTAATTAACATACAGAAAATGTATACAAGCATGTTACACAAAACTTACTCTCTTTTTCTTAATAATTTGCAATTTCTTCATTAAACTATTCAAATGGACAGGAGCACTAACTAAAGCACAGATTTCAGACAGCTTATTCTGAAATTATGAAAATGGGTGTAAAATATTTTGGTATACGTTACAAGTGATAGAAATTCAAAACTGAATATAAATAAGCATTTGATAAATAATGAGTGGATTTTATTTAAAATAACTTATGTGATTTTATACAGTGAATAATAAAAACATTTTTGTTTTTCTAGAATAGAGTTGTAAAATATTTAGTTTGATGAGTTCAGGTGGAATTGGGGATTTTTAATTATTTTTACAAAAATGTTAATGTGTATACTGTATCCATTTAATTAAAAGAAAATAGTGAGTAACTTTGTTACTCATTATAGAATGATGCGAAGCATAACTACTTTCACATATTTTAAATGGGAAAAGGCTGATATATGTTATGCGTAAAGATGTTACAAGGTACCTAGGAAAAAACTTCCAATATTTTCTAGCTTTTTGAAATGTTTTTAATTTTTTGAAATTATACAGTTTTTATAGACACTATAATGAAGTTTATTTTATGCAAATGATGAATATATCGACAATGAAGCATTCACTGTCACTTCTACTGGGTGAATGTGCAGTTGGCAGAAGTGATAAATGCATACTGGCATATAGCGCAAATGTCACAAGTCTAATATTTAAGTTTTTTACACTATTATACCATAATTATTTTAAACTAAAACTTAAAGTGTTTATATATAATCAAAGAAAAATTACATAATGTGTTTTGTATTAATTTCGGCAGATATTTTTATTCGTATCACATCAACAACCCATCTGAACGATGATGAGCTAATATATCATCAATAGAAAAATCTGTGAAAACTCTGTAGCTTGTGAAATGCTTGGCCAATCTACAAAATTCGGTGAGTTTTCAGAACTCACTAAAATTTAGCAAGATGGTGATATTTTGCTAAATTTGTTGCCAAAGTGAATGAAGTAACCCAGGCTTTCAACTTAAAACAATAGCTTATTGTTAGGTATTCGTGACAATATGATGTCCCTTCTGTCTCATTCTCTTCACAATTCTTATATGATTTACTCCATACTATGTGCCCTAAGATGTTTTATATCAAAAAGTGTAAACACTTTGTAAAAGGATAAAAATGTAAGCAATGAAATTGCATAACATAAAATACAATGTAGCATACAGCTGTTTCAAAGTTATGTTACATCTCCTTTATCAGTACTAAACAAGAAAGATCACTAATGCATAAAGCATTGATTATGAAACACTTTCCAACTACAATGCAATTTTATTTAAACATCTCTAAAATGTGATACATTTAGCAGTAATAGTTTTAAAATTATCACAATACTACAATAATTTATTACATTTGAAAACTTCATCAAAAACTTTATTCAAATGACATCACTGAAATATAAATTGCCTAGCTCTCTATGAAAAAGCAGTAAAGTTTCATTCATAAACATTTATTCTATTCTTTTCATTCATCACAATATTACAATAATTCATTTTACTTAGAAAAAAAACCATGGAAGTAAAATTAATTTAACTCTGTGCTTAAAACTTCACTGAGAAAGTCTGCTATAAAATTGCCTGCTCTCTATATAAAATCAATGACTGTTTCATTCATATCAACTATATTGCAGACTCCAGCACTAAATAATTTTGCATTAAAGAAATTCAGGAATTCTTATACAACTCATCTTACAGCTTAATGTGTTTACAATCTCCATAAGTGAAAATTAGGCTTCATTGTAGAAATAATCAAAGGATCATTTAAACTCAAATATATTGTAATTGCATTGTTTCAGATCATTGATGCACATAAATTAAGCAAAAATAAAGGGGTTTTAAGACAGATACAAAACCAAATATAAATTAAAAAGAACTTTAAAAATCACGAGTTTGACACAAAATGGATGCCATACTTTATTTTGAAGTGGGTCACATGATTTCTTCATATAATGGTCACGTGATCTCTTCATATAATGGGTGTAATTATTATTTTAATTTTTATTTAAAAAATTACTGAATATATTTTTCTAAAAATTTTTCTATATATTTTATGTGATAATTTTAATATTTCCTAAAACTTTCGAAACAATTTGTGAATTTTAAATTTGCTTAAAAAATGTTTGAAAAATTAGGTCCCATTGGGTTCAATGCATTTCATTTTTTCAACCCGGGTTCAATCCAAAACTAATTGAATAATATTATTCATTTATATTCCCATAGGTCCCACAGACCATCTGAACAACATACTAAAATTTCATTTTGATAAATTCATTTTTATGGCAGTTATCGTGCTAACGGACAGACAGACAGAATGAACAAAGTCATAAACACTTTTAAACTATGTTGAAAAATGTTAAAAAACCAATAAACCTGAAATAAAAAAGATGAAATAGGCAAACTCATTAGCGTACTTATTTTTTTATTGAAAACAATTTATAACAAAGACATTTATAGGTTTGTATCTCTTACACATACATAAATGCATTAATACAGTTATTTTCCATTAACAAAAAAATCTACCTGCAAATCAGAAATTTTCTGCATTTCAGAATTCCATGTATCTTCGTCTGACTTTAATAAATTTGCTAAATCCTGCTTAGCCCGAAGCAGCAATTTTGATATTGAAAAGCCAGCTGTCAGAACACAGCGGAATTCAGGAATCTAAAAATTGAAATTGTATTAAGTAATTTTAATACCAGATGATAAATATTATGCATACCACAATTAGTTTTTGAAATCAGTAAATTGAAAATACTCCAATTAAAATTCTAATTCATAATTTAAAATTTTAAGCTGTATTAAGTAATAAAATAGTATTTTAAGAAGCAAGATCCTTGATGTAAGCAAAGTGATCTGGACATGAAGCATGCAAAATAATTAAAATAAAGTACAGAGTGTGACTGCACACTAACAATAAATAAGACAAACGAAATTTAAATTGCTGTACAAGGAGTATCAGGCAAAATCTGTACTAAATAAGCATCTAAATATGCCTTTGTCCACTATGTGGACATAAAACATTCTAAAAATGCACCTTTGGCCAGTTGTGCATGCTCATCAGCCACTACACAGCCGTTGTTAGCTCAAGCTAAGAAGTATAGGCTTTAAGGCTAAACTATAGCATAATTAAAAGTTGAGATGGGATCAAATTAGTGAAATGAATAAAACTGAGAGGAAATGTTTTAAAGAAACTGCAACAGTGGCATAGCCAGGAAATTCGATCAGCAAAAAATGTGCCAACCAGAATGTTAAAATAAACTATTTCAGTCATTCATTTTTGTCACTTGACAACATGAAAACTGTATAAATGTTTTCAATAAACTTCGTAAATCAATTTTATAAGGTTACAATATGAGTTTAAAAAATCATTATTTTGTTAACATATCATTTATTTTTAACAAATTTGATAATAATAATTACACTAGCTATAACAAATAAAATAATACTAATAGATAAGGAAAAAAAAGAGGGAAATTTCCATAAAAAAATTACAAAATATGAGAAATATAGAAATGATGAGTTAAATTTCATACATCTCTTTTTCATTTTATAAAACATGTCAAGTACTTTATCAAAATTCAAGTTTTAGGTCAAGTCTCATTCAATAGTATTGGGTAATTCTAAGAATGATAGAGACCCTTCTCCCATTGTGTTACGTAAGTAATTTTATAGTCTACTGAAACTTCTTTTAGAAGATGCACTTGTTATCGGTAGTCATTAAAAGTTTATACAATATAAATAAATTAGGATATATATCTTTTAAATTACTAACTAGCATGAAGCTAATTATTTTGACAAGTGTAATTTCATTTTTAGTAACAAAAGAATTAGTAAAAATTTAGTAGATTTTCCGAAAGAAAATATTCACCAATAAATGATTTAAATTCTTCAGCAACTTCATTCTGAAGATCATTTTTGAATAATATTGTCAAGAATAACATTAAATGCCTCAATTTGGAGATTTTGCAAGGATCGAGTATAGGTTTATCCTTACTGATTTCATCAAAAAGACATTTTCTCTTTCCATGTCTGCACTCTGAAAATTTAGGATATACATCACACAATGCAGCTAGTGTTGCTTTGTCTAAAATTTTAACAAAGATATCATCAAATTATAAATTTATGATCTTTATAACCTTTCAACCATTTTTTAATAACCTGATCAGATATAACCTTTTGGCAAGAAGATATGAGAGCATTAGCAATTTTTAAATTTATTGTTTAATACATTAGATTTAATACATTGATAATTTATTATTTAATACATTGGAAGATAATGCATTGGAAGTAATTAGAATTGAAATCCACATAGTTAATAATATGTAAAATTGAAATGTATCCATATATGACAAAATTCCGCATCCAAGAGCCATTGAATAGACAAATTTATTTCTCCATTAACACAACATCTTGCTTCATTATAAATTACTTACTTTCTTTGGTATATACAAAGCTGTATATTCTGCTTGATCAGCAAGTGTCTGAAAATCTTTTAACTGCTAAAGGTCAAAATATGTTCTTACGTAGCTCTTATTTTCCTTTTATAATATTAAAGTATGGTTGGAAAATATTCAAAAAGAAATAGCTTAACAATAGCAATTAATGTTTTTGCTTCAATACAGCTTTACAGGGATTCAGTTATAATTACATTTAAATTATAGCCTTAATGATGTACATACACAGCAGTCAGTACAATAGTTTGTATTCTTATCTGTAGCCTAATACCATCACTCAACATAACTTTGGCACTATCCCCTGTCCTCTGCAAGGTTTATATCTAATTTTAAATCATTCAGAAATTTCAACACCAAATTGTTAAAAACCCTACAGACACCACCAGCAAAATTGAAAGCAATAAAAAATGTTGCCAAGTTTTAGAAATGAAAGCTAGGTAGGAATACTATAGGCAGAATCGTTGCAGATTTCCTAATGGGCTGAATCCTTATCTTTATCAATAATGTGTATGATTTCGGACTAAGTTGAAAGGGCCAATTATACCCTTTTGAGCTGTAAACAGCATACAAACATGCAAAATAAAAAAGTAGTTTTAGTTTCATAAATTAGTTTTAGCAATATGCATGACGCTATCAATCAAAATTGGCCGTAGTATTCAAACAGGAATGAATTTATTAAATTCTTAATGTTTAAACATAATTAAAAAAATCTCGATGAGACATTTCTTTCAGGAACCAAATTTTAAGTCTGTAGGTAGATTTGGAAATTCGTATTTTCTATTA
This sequence comes from Amaurobius ferox, assembly GCA_951213105.1. NCBI lineage: Eukaryota > Metazoa > Arthropoda > Arachnida > Araneae > Amaurobiidae > Amaurobius > Amaurobius ferox. The sequence goes on along the minus strand of OX578137.1, from coordinate 42,652,729 downwards.
GTAGCAAGTGGCCAGTAGGCAGTTTTAATTTTGGCCACTCTATCACAGATTTTTTGTAAAATCAAAATATAGTTATATTTGATGTGTAATACATATATTAATATATATATATACATATAAGAGATGAAAATTGGGGAGAGAAGAAATGCACGTTAGTAAACTTCCTGGCAATATTCTGATTAAAATAGAATGCATTTTAGGAATAGTGGCCAGTTAGTTGTTTCATATAATTGCCACACTCTATTGTTTAATCAAACTGTAGTAGGTGGCTTTCACCACAGGTCTACATTCAGGTCTATCAGTGAGTCGCTTAGATTTTTCAGGACACATGACACCTTTTTTTATTATTTTCGATTAAATTTTCATATCAATATATTTTAATGATAAACATGTGATGTTTTTCAATTACATGAAAACTATTTCAAAATAAAATTATTACTAAATTAATTTTATTTTGGCAATGGTATATATTTTTACAAACTGTGGTGGGTCGGAAAATTTTCCCGGAAATGAAAAATTTTCTACTATCTTTTGCGAAAAGTTTTGACTCTGCTCTTTAATTCATTTGAAAATAAAATGTAATACTCTTTCCACACTGCTTTCAGAAAAGTAGGTAAATTTACAAGAAGTCTTTGAACATTTAGTTTTCTAATTTTGAGGAGAAAAGGGAATGCTTTATTTTAAAGAAAAAGGATAGACAAGAACTAAAGGGGTACAAGTGACATTTTACTTATTCTGATAAAGCAGCAGGTAATTTCAAAAATTAATTCTGTAAAATTTATGAAAATATAATAAATACGAAATATTTTCACAAGTGATTTGGCTGAAAGAAAATACTTTAACAGCGCTACACATATGCTGAACTCAATGTCCACCAAATCAAATTGTCTCTTTTATCTCATGATACTAACCTATTCAATTATAAAATGGTACTTTTTAAACAATTTTTACAATTATATAAAAGAATTATTTTTAAAAAAAGTTTAATTGTAAGTAATAATATGTTCATATATTTAATAATATATTTCTTATACTTTTAATAAACTAAATAATTTCTTTTATTTTTAATATTATGAATTACTTAGTAGTTGTAGTACAGCAGAAAGAAAGTGATAGATTCAGAGCTCATGCTGGGCTAACTTAAGTACTATAAGGCGTAGTAAACAGAAGTCTTTCAGAATTCCCTTTCAATTATACATTTTTTCTTATAACATTTTTGTATCACAATAAATAAAATTGCTGCTTGTGAGAATAAAACTTTCTTATCTTTCAAGAAAGAAAGAAAGCATACAAATTTTATTTAATACTTTATTTCTTATACCTGTTATAAACAGTAAATTATTCATGATTCAGAAAGGATTTAGTACTACTTTTTATTTATTTTTAATTTATTATTTATTTTGTATATTTTAAATTTATGATTTAGAAAATTATGTTTTCTATTGTTATAGATAAAACATAATTATTTTATAACTTATATCAAAAGCACAGGTACTCAATGAAGAATATTAAATTGCAGCTGCTGACTTCGATATATATGTATTAGAAATGTTTATGCATAGAATACTTTTATACAGGGTGTTCAGTTAATGCAATGACAAACTCAGAGAGTTATTAGTAGACACATCAAGAGGAACAAAAATTGAAATGGAACATATTGTCGGAAACCTCGTTTAGTCAGTGAAAATCATGAAAATACATAAGCAGGCTCTAACTCCAGAGGAGAGGGAAGGCGGATGTCAGTTGATCGATGAATGCATTCATGGGTTCGCTCACGATATCTGACATAACGTACCTTGTTTTCCTACAACATGTCCTCCCAGAATTGCCGCAGAATAAGGCAGCCATAGTGCAGTGAGGCATGTGGTCCATGCATGATGGTGCCCAAACATTCTTCCAGTGTGATGCTTAACTACCTCAATGCTACATACCCATGGAGGTAGACTGGATGCACCGGACTCGTTGCTTGGCCTCCATATTCATCAGATCTCAATCTATTGGACTTCTTCCTCTGGTACCGCCTTAAATCACTCATGAGATGCCTGTGGACACACCGGAGGATCTCATAGCCCGGATCATTGTTGCTGCAGCAGACATCAATAGCATACCCGGTATCTTCGAGTGCGTCCGGAAATCGTTTTTACATTGTTGTAGACTGTGCAATGACGGCCATGGCCGCCACTTTAAACAACAACAGTAATGATTTTATTCACATCCACAGATTAATAAATACAGATATTTCACTCGACTTTCAGCACCCCCAACCGCCAACCAAAATATCAAGGTTGGCACGCTTGGCGATGGTCTGTGACGGTTTTCACCAAGACGTTCTGCTAATATAACCCTATTTGGCACTGAACGAATGTGAAACACTAGGAACTTGGAAGAACTTTGTCGCATGTTTACATGTGGTTAACATATTTTCGCTGCTATTTTGGATTTTATAATCAATTATTTTATTTTTTATGGATTACTAAAAGAAAAAGAATTATGTTTACATGGTATGTAAGTTATTTTTATTTAAATAAAAAAAATATTTGTTATCTATCCCATATTTCCTCCTATGCACGTGTTCATCATAAGAAATTGGTGCAGTATTATCACTGCTGCCTAGATTAAATTCTAAGAAGCAGTGGCATTATTAGTTAAAAAACCTTTTCCACATTTATATAAAATGTATAAAAATTGATATTTGGATAGCTTTTTCTAGAGGAAGTTGAATGTGTATATATTTAAATGCTTTTTACTAACTGGCGTAATGTGGAAAATAATCCCCCCCTTTCCAATTAATGATTGAGTTCGACGCCTTTGATAAAGCATTTATGTAAATTTGTTATTTAGTATAAGAATATTAGTGTAGTGTATTTAAAAATATATATATATATAATAACAGCATCCCAGAATAAATTAAGAACTAAGCAATTTAACTATCAACATGCTAGTATACTTTTTAGGCTGAAAATATTATATAATATTTTAGTCTTTTGGGTATGTTAGCTTGTAATTTTTAGTGTATAATGATTTACAGTGATGCAATGCATCATTTTTTTTATTTAGTTTATGATTGCATGAATTAAATATATATCTATGTTTATATATTTAAATTTACACATATTACAGTTAAAAGTATTTTTAAATGCTGATCATGTTTATAGTTTAAAAAATTATAAAAGTACAGTTCCGTAACTTTGTTTTTTTTGGCCAATTTAACATAAAATCGCCAATTGAGCGAAAGTCGCCAAATCTAGCAGTCAAGCTCTTTATACGTCATAGCTGCAATGGTTGGCTCCTCGAACGCTAGTGTCTATGCGAAATCCTATGTTAACGATGTTGCCATAGGTTCCTATGGGAGTGAACCTTCTGAATATAGTATTCTGTGTTCACATCATTCCCTTTCCAGCATTGTAATGTGCACTACAAGCTGTGTTGTAAGCATGCTGTCAAATAAATCATTTTGTAGTTATTATTGTACTTTTTGTCATTCGCAAATGACGTCAGAACCTGTATACATATTTTCACCAACTAAACGTGGTTTGCGACATGTTTGATTTCAATTTTTGTTCCTCTTGATGCTTACTAATAACCCTCTGAGTTTGTAGCTCCATTAACTGAACACCCTGTATATATCTAAATTTAAACTCCTTTTTTTAATCATATTACTTATTATATGACTGTAGCTCTAATATAAGAACAAATAAAAGTCACTGAACATCTAGCTCAAATGTAACATTTAAGAATAAGTTCAAAATTTTCTGGAAAACCCAGATCACAAGTATCTAATAAAAAGTGTAAAGTAGGATTTACAAATTCACATGATAATATATATATCTTAAGAGATACTCCTAAAACTTGCAGGTCAATATACTTACTTTTATATTACTATTTTTCTTGTTCATTTTAGCAAACTTCTTAATAAAAGTATCTAGTTTCACCTCTTTTTCACATACAGAATTTGATGAATACAAAGCAGGTACATCTAATAGGTTATCAAATTTTGGCAGAGGAGGAGGTAAATGCAAAGGTATACTTGGTATTGGTGGTGGTGGCACTTGTATAGAAACGGGCAAAGCTGGATGTAATAGGTTGTTTCCATAATTGCTAAGCATAGTAGTAGAAGTATCAATCCTTCCCGGTAAGGTAACAAAGTTGTTTGTAGTCATAGTCATTGAATTTCCAGGTCCAGTAATTAGACTTTTAGGAATTTGGGGAAAAGGATTCATTGAAGCATTTTGACCTTGATGAACATTATTAGTGAAACTCTGACAATTTAAAGTTACTGGTTGGTTATTCTGGAAATTGATAGTTGGTGTATGGAATGAAGAATTCGGACTTGAAGTATTCATAAGCGAACTAAAACTTGCATTGTTAAAACTAATTTGAGAATGTTGTAATGCAGTATTTTCAGACTGATTTTGCCGTACAGGAACTTCACTTCTCAGTTGCAAAGGAGACTGAATATGAATATTAGGCACATTTAATCTTTCTTGATTTATAAAACATGGAGGAGCTACTGGCGTACGAGGAAGGTAATTGTGAAGTCTGTTAACCATATTTGATTGAGGTATGGGTACATTATTTATGAATGGCTGACTGGGAGGAAAATCACGATTTAAAGCGGATGGTATCAACTCAGGTTTTGCTTTACTGGTATGGTAAGAATTAGTTGAGATATGCATAGAGGCATTTGGTACAGAGTGCTGATTAACATTATGGGGCCCAGGATATGAACACCTAATAGGACAACTTGCATTTGCGTCAGTGTTTTGTTGGCTAAATTGATAGTCGTTGTTATATGAATTAGAAAACTGTGTTCCACTATTTGTAAAAGGCACCGTAGACATTCGAGTAGTATTGTTCAAAGGCGAGTGGTATCGATTGTTTGAAACAAAAGGAGGCGGAATTGACATTTTAAAGAATTTTGGATTCCGAAATCTGTGTTTATATAAATATTAACCAGCCATCAAGCGAACAAAAATGAGATAAAATATATGGCCAGACAATCTCATTCAACATTCCATTTAAATTATCTTTGAACTCCTAAGTGTTTGATGATGAGGATAATGAAAAGCACAGAAGATTATACTTTATGCTTTTTTGAATCAGGAAAATATGATTTTTAATTAAATTGAGAACAATTTCTATTGAAAGTGAGTTAGCTCCATAACGAAATTGTTTACAAACCGGTTGGAACTCGAACAACGTTATTCGTTCCTGATTCGATAAAGAAATTAAAATTTCTGTAATTAACTTCCATAATTCCTATTTCAGAATTACATTGAAACAAAAATACATAGAATTTATTTTTTGTGTAAATTTCATATAATGAAGCTAAATTAAATTCAGTTCAAGAAATTAAATTTAATCGAAACAGAATCGATTCTCCTGCCCATTCACTCAACTCAGCTTAGCTTTAAGTAGTTGTCGTTCATGTATTTGCTTGTAGGTAGTAAAAATTTATAAAGTGGAGTAAAATAATCTCTTTGCGAAAATGGTAAGTTGAGTAATGAAATATACCAATAACAATTTATTAATTTTTATTAATATATACAGATTCTAAAGCAGATTGTCATTTATGTTGATTTATGTTGTATTCGTTGATGTGAAAAGATTGTTTTTAATCCTTGTGCTACTCGGGCACAATGTATTATTATTTTTTCTAATGTTTTAATGTACATGAAGGAAATATTAACTTTTTATTGTTAATTTGGAATCCCCCCCCCTCCTCTCCCCTCTCAGTTTTTATGTAATCATTATGAAGTATTTTGAAAGTTTATCATAGATATTCGCTTGAGCTAAAATTTTATCAACAGAAGTTTCACTTGGGCAAAGTAACGACAAAGAATTTAGTCAGCAGTGCACTTTTTATCTCTCCCGCATGTTACTCATAAGATTACTGTTTAAAGAAAACTAAATAAAAAAAAAATGGCAAACCATTTAAAATATGTATTTCTTTATCACATCAAATAAAAATGTGATTGTATCATAAAACGTAACTTGCTTTCCATTGACAATTTTGTGGAAAATAATTGTTAATACAAAATATATACATGTTTGCCACCAGTAAATTGTATACTGAACAAAATCATTGTCATTTTTTAGTTAACAGTAAGTGGTAAATACAAATAAGTAATAAATGCCCTTATAATATTTTATTCAAAAGTATGAGTTAAGTATTACTTAAGGACTGTATTGCTTTATACGTGTATTTTGTAATTTATCTCTGTATAACCTTAAGGGTTTACAAAATATACACAGCTCGTCTTCGCATGCAATTGCCATGTCAATCGGTACTTTTCAGTGAAATAGATTAGCTATTTAATTGCAAAAATTTGACTGAGATACACCCATGTTATTTATTTTTTTCTTCCACACAAGCTTTTGATGTATTTTATACGGCTATGTTTGAAGAGGGAATTGGCGATAAGTGAACTGCTATTTTAAAGTTAAGTGAACATCTTTTTGGTAACTGGCAACCCTCGGTAAAATCCTAGTATACGTTACGAGGTGGATTTGGCGATATAGGCGACATTTGGGAGGGCGATAAAGTTGCTATTGTGTAGTTGTAGATTTGGCGAGATTTGTTAGGTGGTAGGTTTTTAGCCATTTTGGAATTCGTGGTGTGATATTGCGGGAGTTTGAGATTTGTGAATTTGTGAGGTTAAAGATGTCTGATGAATATTTAAATACGAAATTTTTTTGGATTTTGGAATCAAAGGGGAAACGCGCAGTTGTTGACTGGTGTATCGGAGCAGGCTTGGAAACCATTTTTAGTGTTGGAAACCATTTGGCAACAAGTGTCAACACATCATTTCGGCGTTGGCGACATTTTTCAAAATCGCGCCAAGTCTGTAACGTATACTAGGATCTTACCCAACCCTCTTCCAGGCAGCCTGCATCATTTTATGCACATTTCTTGCTTCTGCTTATTTCAAAAGGGGTTTTAGGACTAAATTTGCTTTTGGATAAAACAACCATGTGACACTATTATATGCAGCATTTTTGATTCACCTTTGTAATTTGGAACCTTTTCATCATTGCTTCCTTTGATTTGTTTTATATGCGCTACATAGTTGTGAAGAGAGAAATATTTAGTATGGATTTTCTTATCGGGATTGATACTGTTAACATGAATCAGTGGTTGGTTGATTACGAGTGGATATGAATGTTCCAAATATAAATTGCTGTGACTGATGGAGAGAAGTGATAGCACGAAAGGGTATATACATGGAAGTATAGGCTTTTATCATGGATGATTGATAGAACAGCCCACCACTGCCCCTTGTCAAGCAGTGGTTTACTAAGTTCAAAATTCACCAAAATCTTATTTTGTACAGTTTTTATGAATATTATTTAAATTGAATTACATTCAAAATTCTAGTTCAGAACATTGTAATTGAGAGAGGGGGGGGGAGCTATTCTATATCCTAAGTACGAAAGTGCACCAAGTTGGCACGTTTCTCAGTGTTCTAAAATTGACTGTTCCCCACTCATGTGACTTATTCTACAGTTTTATGAACAGGAATTTTGATAAATGATAGTGCAATTCAATTTGAATAAAACGAACCAGTCTTGGCGACGAAAAAAAATGGCGGATTTAACCAAATTCTTTATATCAGATCTGTTCATCATCAATTCTTTATATCAGATCTTGAATAATACTCATAAAAAAAATTACAAATCACGATTTTTGTGCACTATAAAAATATTGCGTAATGGCAGAATAATAAACTTATGTTAGAAGCCATATTGAAACACTTGATACTCAAAATATTTTTTGATTTTAAATCAATATCAAAAACTTAAAATTCGAAACATCGAAAATTTAAAAAAACGATTGTACTTTAACTAAATTTAAGAAAAAGAAACGGAACTTGGAAAAAAGATTGTACCTTAACGAGGTTTAAGAAAACCCAATACTTAGGAGAACCATTTTAAAAACACAGGAAAATACAAGGGACAATTTCAAAACACAAGATGAATAATTATAAGAACTAACCTTTATGTAATGGAACACATTTCACTGCAATCCAAAAATATCTACTAATATATCCATATTTTTAGTTACATCCACACTGGAACACGTTTTCTTAAACATACACGTTCATTCAACACCGAAACACGTTTCACACTCCAATCCAATTAAATCTTCAAAAATATCTACTGAAAGTTTGCATAAAATGTTGATGTATGTAAATTACGAGGAAAGTTTTAAATATTTATTCCAAAAAAATTTGCAGCAACAAATCTTTGCAAAATCAATTGAAAAAAATCTGTAAAAGCAAGGGTCAACGAATTCGATCGAAAAAGGTGTCTGATGAAATACGCAGAAGACTATTGAAATACTGCCTGCTTATTAAAATGCAGATTCAAAAAGTCACACACTGATTGGATGTCCCCGGCCGACTAATCGGTTGCTCATGTCCTTGCTGACGAGCCGGTCGGTCTGGGTCTTCAACACTGATTGGATGTCCGGAAAGTCATGGGCTACCAGATTGGCGAAGTAATTGGAATGAAAGTGTAACCCGGTGAATTGCTCCAACTTGGCGCACTTTCGTACTTTGAAAATAGGGTGGTGATCTATTCTATTGATCATTCCCCCCCCCCCCCCCCCTCCATAACTAGTGGTGAGTTCTTTAGATATGCTTAATTTCTCTTTAATGTATCGCTTTCTTTCAGGTTAAGGTAAAAGCCCGTGAGCTCCGGGGTAAGAAAAGAGATGAAGTTATAAAGCAGTTAGAAGAGTTAAAACAGGAACTTGCAGCTCTTCGTGTTTCCAAAGTAACTGGTGGTGCTGCTTCCAAGCTTTCTAAAATGTAAGATATCTAATGTAGAAACTATTTCTTGTTGTATTTTGATTCTTGAATCATAAGTATTATCTCAAGTAATGCATGGTTGGTGCATTCTCCCGTGTTTAGAAAAAAGTTTGTACTAAACAAATTTTAAAAAGAACTTTTAAAGGGGGGGGAGAAAACAATTTTCTAAACACAGAAAAATACAACTTGAAATTTCAAAACACTGGATAAATTAAACAAAAAACACTAACCTTCAGGACTGCTCTTCGGAAACAGAACAGCTGTTTGCTCTCTCGCACAACTTCATTTCATCTTCACAGTTAAAACAGGCATACTTCTCATGCATAGTCCCTTTCATAACACACCAATTAATAAATCGATCGCGACTCATAACTGAATTTAAAAAAAAGGAGTACTTATAATTGAATTCTTAAAAAAATACATTTTAAGATTTGGTTTTCTGACAATGCTCGTCAAAACTACTAATGCGAAAAACACACGAAATTCGTTTTCTGTCACAGGTGTAAATACATTTGAAACATGTGGCGTCTTCAATGTGGAAGGAGAAAAGGGATTTTTCTCCCATTTTTTCTTTGCAAACTCATTGCTTTTACAATAAATTCTACTAGTTCATCATCAAAAAAAATATGCTAAAAATCAAGTTCCTTATCTAAATTAGGCGGCATGATATTGTGATTTATTCCAGGTATGTTCAAAAACTCCAAAGAATTCGGATCTTTCGAATCACATGTCCAAACGTCATTTGAAAAAACAGCAACTGGAGCTGGCGACGTTGTAATAATAGTACGCTCAGAATCTAAAGAATCAATTGCATTTTCAGATTCATCATCAGAAATAACACTGTTCCACGAATCCTTACTATCTGCATTGCTTTCATTACTGTCTTGTTCGTTTACCATACGCGTACATATTCTTCCACAGAAAGGAAACGTCTCAAACCAGCCATACTTTTATCCGAAATAACCTAATCATTTCACTGACGCACATTCCTTTACTACAACTATTTAAAACTACATTCACCTTCCATTTGCTCACGCTTACCAGAAGACATAAGGGAAATATGATCGACAACAAAAGCAAATCTGCAAAACTAAAACTAAAGTTAATATTTATTAAATTAAAAATTATTTACAAAATAAATCAAATAACGAAAGTACATACAACTATAAGCAAATCCGCAAGACTAAAGTTAATGTTACACAATTATCGCCGAAAACATCCGATACAAGAAGTTACCACATTACAACATAAAGTTCTCACAAGGTGCATGGTGTATTCTTCGATTTAACCAAGGTGACCTATTCTCCGGATTAGCCGAATCTTTTTATAGAATAACATATCTCTGATGAGATTAATTGTTAAATACCTAATTTTGCTTTTGGTTGTATTTTGTAATATAATAGTGGTACTGTTACCATTAATGAGATTTCATGATAAAATTACATGTCTGTTTAACTTTATATGCTGGAATGTAATTTTGATGGCAATGTGAATAAAACCTAACAGGACCGTCTTAATTAGCTGCCAGGTATGTGTAATCTCAAGTGATGTTACTAACAACTTTCGTTCTCCTGATTTTTATAGGATATCTGATGAGATTACTTGTAAAATACCTTTTTTTTTTTTCCAATTATATTTTGTAATGTAGTACTTTTACTATTGGACTCTTGATCCAAGTAACAGAAATTATATTTCAAATGATGTGGAATACTTTTGTTCTCCTGATTATACAGGATGATAAACACTATGATGAGATTTCATAATACAATTACATAAACTTTATATGCTGAAATGTAATTTTTATGACAACGTGAATAGAACCTAACAAGAACATCTTAATTATATCACAGTCTTAAATAGCTTCCAGGTATTATGTTTAATTTCAAGTGATGTTACTAACAACTTTCGTTCTCCTGATTTTTCTTTATTGGATGACAAATATCTCTGATGAAATTACTTGTAAAATACCTATTTTGGCTTTCAAATATATCTTTTATGTGGAAATGTTACCAGTGAACTCATAACAGAAATTATATCTCAAATGATGTGGAATACTTTCGTTCTCCTGATTATATAGGATGATAAACCCTACTGATAATATTTCATGATAAAATTGCATATTTAACTTTATGCTGCAATCAATTTTGATGGCAGCGTAAATAAGGCCGAACAGAACCATCTTAATTGACTACCAGGTGTTATGTTGAAGACCCAGACCACACGACCAACCCAAGGGTTTACGGTAGCAATATGTGTGGCCGGATACCAGGTGTTATGTGTAATCTCAAGTGATGTTACTAACAACTTTCGTTGTTAGTAACCAGGTTACCAGGTGTTCGTTGTTAGTAACCAGGTTACCAGTTAGTTACCAGGTGTTATGTGTAATCTCAAGTGATGTTACTAACAACTTTCGTTCTCCTGATTTTTATAGGATGACAAAATATCTCTGATGAGATTACTTGTAAAATACTTATTTTGGCTTTCAGATATATTTTGTATGTGGTACTGTTACCATTGAACTCTATTGATCATATAACAGAAATTATATCTCAAATGATGTTGAATACTTTCGTTCTCCTGATTGTATAGGATGTGATGATAAATACTACTGATGAGATTTCATGATAAAATTACATATTTAACTATATGCTGAAATGGAAATTTTAAATGATGTGGAATACTTTCGTTCTCCTGATTATACAGGATGATAAACACTACTGATAATATGACTGCTGATTTCATTATAAAATTACATATTTAACTTTATATGCTGAAATCAATTTTGATGGCAATGTGAATAAAACCTAACAGAACCATCTAAATTATGTTACAGTCTTGATTGGCTACCAGGTGTTATGTGTAATCTCAAGTGATGTTACTAACAACTTTCGTTCTCCTGATTTTTATAGGATGTCAAAACATCTCTGATAAGATTACTTATAAAATACCGATTTTAGTTTTCAGTTATATTTTGTAATGTGGTGCTATTAGCATTAAGCTCAATTGATCATGTAACAGAAATTATATCTCAAATGATGTGGAATACTTTCGCTCTCCTGATTATATAGGATGCAATGATAAATACTACTGATGAGATTTCATGATAAAATTACATATTTAACTATATACTGAAATGTAAATTTCAAATGATGTGGAATACTTTCGTTCTCCTGATTATACAAGATGATAAACACTACTGATAAGATTTCATGATAAAATTACATATTTAACTTTATATGCTGAAATCAATTTTGATGGCAATGTGAATAAAACCTAACAGAACCATCTAAATTATGTTACAGTCTTGATTGGCTACCAGGTGTTATGTGTAATCTCAAGTGATGTTACTAACAACTTTCGTTCTCCTGATTTTTATAGGATGTCAAAACATCTCTGATGAGATTACTTATAAAATACCGATTTTAGTTTTCAGTTATATTTTTTAATGTGGTGCTATTAGCATTAAGCTCAATTGATCATGTAACAGAAATTATATCTCAAATGATGTGGAATACTTTCGCTCTCCTGATTATATAGGATGCAATGATAAATACTACTGATGAGATTTCATGATAAAATTACATATTTAACTATATACTGAAATGTAAATTTCAAATGATGTGGAATACTTTCGTTCTCCTGATTATACAAGATGATAAACACTACTGATAAGATTTCATGATAAAATTACATATTTAACTTTATATGCTGAAATCAATTTTGATGGCAATGTGAATAAAACCTAACAGAACCATCTAAATTATGTTAGTCTTGATTGGCTACCAGGTGTTATGTGTAATCTCAAGTGATGTGGCTAACAACTTTCGTTCTCCTGATTTTTTTATAGGATGACAAACATCTCTGATGAGATTACTTATAAAATACCGATTTTGGTTTTGTTATATTTTGTAATGTGGTGCTATTAGCATTAACCCTCTAACTGCGTATTTTTTTTATCAAAATAGGTTCAAAAATTGCGTTTTTTTTTTTTTATTATTACATATTTCAAGAGTTAAAATATACAAAAAATTTTTAAAAGAGGTTTTTTTTTTTCAATATAGAATTAGATCATAGAAAAAGGTTGTCAGAATATTGAAATTCAAGAATAATGATATTAAAGCAAAATTTTGAAATTTAATCTTGGTTAAATTATGATTTATTTTTAAAAATACAAAGGTAAAAACGTATATACTAATGAAAATATGCAAAATACTTACAAAACATTTATTAAAAATGAAGTTTTGTATGATAAATTTCGAAACAAGGCTCGAGGCAAAGTCCTACCTCGCAGTCTACACCAAATTCGCGTTTCTTTTCTAATAAAAGCAGCATTTCATTCCTAAACTGTTTTCCATTCCTTTCATTCATCACAATACTATAATAATTTATTGTATTTAAAAACTTAAAACCATAGAGGTACAAGTTAATTAACTCTGCTTAGAACTTCATCAAAAAAATCGTCTGGTTCTCTGTGTAAAATCAATGTTTTTCATTCATATCAGCTATATTACAGGCTCCATGAGCTAAATAATTTTGCATTAAAAAAAATGCAGCAATTCTTATACAACTCATTCTACATCTTAGTCATTTTTACAGCAGTTATCGTGCTAACTGACCAGACAGACAGACAGAATGAACAAAGTCATAAACACTTTTCAACTATGCTGTAAAGTGTTAAAAAGATGGGGGGTCAAAATTGACTGTATTCAACACTCAAAACATCCACTACTCTAAACGACATGAGTCTGCAATTTTCCGTATGCTTTGTCAAAAGGACTGCTAGATTTGTTCAAAAACTAAGATACCTGAGAATTGATTTTGGAGTAAATATCAGCATAGTAAAATATAAAATACAAATTCAAATTTAAAAAAATAACATCAAAGTGCGCCTATTCATGTCCTGAAGAATCTTGGTAATCCAAATTCATTGTAGTACAACACTTAAGATTTCCAGCTACAGACTGCATATACAGGCAGACAGACGTCCTCCTTTATAATGTAAGATTCCTATTGCGTTAATGATTTATTGTATTACCTTGAATTTCTCACCTTTCCCTGAAATAGGAAATATTGCATACATTGATATTAAATATTGCTAGTTACATTGATCTTTATATTGTTCATTTGCTTGTCTTGTGAGCATGGGAAAATTGAAAAGTTGAATTCCAAAAGGGCATTAATCACTGTTCCAGTGTAAGAAATTAGCGAGGAACCATTGCCGAAATGCGACCATGATTTTAGAATCAGGACCAAATTGCGACTAGAATTAAATCAGAGTTTCCCCCAGGCACTTTTGGAAGGGCGCAGCGCCCTGCCTGCCCTTTTTTTACCAGAACAGCGCCCTCCTTGCCCTTTGTACGAGAAAAGCGCCCTCCCTGCCCTTTTGTTAGCAGATCAGATCCCCTGCTTAGCCTTTTGTTAAGAGAGCAATGTCTGTCCTCAAACGAAATGTAACCAGTTCAGATAAGTCCCAGAGCCCTTTCTCTGCGTTCATTACCGTAAATTTTGATCGTGTCTCTCCCCCCCTTCTTGCTCCCTCCTCCTTCAAAGAAAGAAAAAGGGTGATCTAGTGCCAATAAAAAGAAGATTGACAGCCTCATATCACTTCTTTCCTCCCCTAAAAGAAACAAAACGGAAACGGGAATATTAAGCACGTACATTCCTTCTTCCATCTGATGAAAACTTTCAAAACAGTTTTCTTTTTCAACTTAAATTTTTGTTAAATTATTTCATGTTTGATATGCATTTGAGTTATAAAATTCTGTAAATGTAAACCCCGTACGCATATTTGCTCTAAAACAAATATTTAAAAATATAGACTTCCGGACTAGGGTTCTTTGCGCCATTTGCGAGAAGATGTTTACGTTGATTCCGCCGATTCAGTCAAAACCCGAGGATGATAGAAAGGATGGGGGAGAAAAGTTAGATTAGCGCGGTGATTTTAGCTGGCTTGAATGAAATATGGGAGAGCTTATTTTCTTTATATTGTTTACTAATTGCGTTTAGCTACCAGCCTAGTGGCTTTTTGAAAATTCTCTTAATATGCTTTCTTGTTGCAGACTGCGTATCTCCGCTACGCGCGAAAGTCACGGTAAAAAGTACTCCTATTTGTTGTTTGTGTAATAGCTATCGACTGTGTATTTGTACACCGCTGCTCTTAGAGAGGATCGAACACCACTCAAGTGGTGGGACCCGGACTCCCCAACAATTTTTGAGGGAGAAGACATGAAAAATGCACAAAAGAGAAATATGAAAAGGAACCCAGGAATTTGTATGGGCGGCCCTGATATGACTACTACGCGTTATATACAATATAATGAAAACTCTGCTCCATGCAATAATGATACGCGGACATATTTAATTCGCGTAGCTGATTTGCTCTCAATGCAGGCCATGCAATAGCTATTGACTGTGTATCTGACCACGGCCGCCCATAAGGAGGGTCGGACACCACTCAAAGTGGTCGGGCCCCCAATAATTTTTTGAGGGAGGAGAAGACATGAAGAATGCACAAAAGAGGAAAACGAAATATGAAGGGTAAACCAGAAATTTGTATGAGCGACCCTGACCCGACTACTACGCAGACGGATGTAGTACGCGTTATATATAATATAACAATAACTCAGCTCCATGCAATAACGATTCGACATATTTAATTCGTGTAGTGGATTTACAAAATTAAGCGCCCTCTTTTAACGAGTGTATGTAATCCGCATACAATGCATGCAATAACGATATATACCTTGTGCAGACGCATGCAAATCGTGTGACATTGTGTTATGAACACGCGCACTATGCGGGCTTATGGATTAACATATTGGCCCGTTGCACGACATCCGCATAGCAGATTTGAAACACAAAAAAAACCCCTCATATTAGCGACTAGTCTTTGACCCGCTCCGCGGACGCATGCAATAACAATAATAATAATCAAGCTCATTTAATAACGATACGCCGGCTTTAGGGAGGTATGCAGTAGTTGTTCGCGTACTCGTCCGCTACGCGAGTTTACGGCTAAAGATACGGATGCTGCGCGGACACACGAACGTACGTTGCTTGCACTATTAATAACCCTGCTCCATGGAATAATGATTAACTTAGCAGCTAAACATTTGCCAATCCATTGTTCAATACTTTCTTTATACGGTGATTTTATGGAGATTTCTAGAATTTTATTTAGTTATTTAAATCAGTTTTTTTTTTTTTTTTTTTTTTTTTTTTAATCAATATATAGCAACAAACAATTAATAAATATTTTTAACGTTTAAATATATCTTATCCCTTAAAATCATCAAACCTCATTGACTAATGAGAAAATACTAAAAATCAAAATTTAATATTCTACTTTTTAAATTTAATAAACTCTAAATTTATATAAATTCAATAATTGTAATTGCTAATAAACCTAATTGCTCAAGACTATAATTGCATTTGATGTAAAAATTGCATTTATTCAATGATAAATTTGTTCTCAACAAAAGAAACATTTTCATACCTTAGTGGTGGTGGCTCCAGTCCGATGAAACCAAAATGGTTTTGAATGAATAACATTTTGTAAAATGAAACTTCAGTAAAGTTCAATGAAGTTATTCGATATTTTCAGATTCATTTATATTGTTTACAGGATTCCAATTTGCTACAAATGTCTCGCTAACTGTTTATAGCTAGTTAGTACTTTAGTTTTCACAACGATTTTATCTGGATGTTATAGACCATAGACTTCAGGTTAAAATATAAAATTATTTTATGAACTTGTTTTTCAGTATATAAATTAAACTTATCTGACCTGAAATCAACCTGACCTATAATCTATAGACTTGTCTGGCGGCACATAAATATGTACTTGAATATGTATATTTTCATTTCTTTTGTTCAAACCTAACCAATCATTACACATTTTTAGAATCTCCAAGTTCATTTAATGCCCTAATTTTTTAAACAAAATAAGATTATCTCATACTTATGCACACATATTTCACCAAGGAGTAAGTGACAGATTCAGCTGAAACAATAGTAACATTTTAAGTAAATTAAAGCTTTCCCACACATTGGAAAACCCAGGTTAAAATACTAAAATATCGAAATTATAACCACTATACTTCGCAAACAAAGAGCTCATCCAAAATCCAATTATATACACTTGTAGAGATTTCAAAGAGCTATATTCTTGCATAATTGTTTACAGGTTTAGTTTTTGAGATAGCATTACAAACTTAAAAAAGGGGAAATTTTTAATCTTCTTCAACTCGACAAAACGATTACTCGAAAACTATAAGCACTTTTTAAAAATATTAATATAGATTTAGCAACTAAGTTTCCTAATGCATATTTTTATCCCTTGCTATTTATATCTGTCTTTTATGGTTTCGAAGATATTTCGAGTGAAAATAAGCAAAATGAAAAAAAAAAACTTGCTCGGACAGATACTTTTCAAAAAACAAGTTCAAAATATTAAAAAATTGAAATTAATTTTATATATTCACAATCTTGACCCTATTTCCTACAAAACAAGAAAATATATTTACATTTTTGTGTATTAGACGCGACAAAAGTGTTTACATTTTTTTGCAAAACTCTGATTTTCGTCATAAAAATCCCAAACATAAATGTTATTCAAACATAAAAAATATGTGCCCTTTTTTATTAAGAACTGCCCTTTTTCTGGTAACAGCACCCTGCCCTTTTTTAATCCTGGGGGAAACTCTGATTAAATCACTATAATTTACCAAAAATAGCCACAAGGGGGGGGGGTTGGACATTTTTTTCTTGTATAAAACAATCATGTTTAAAATAACCTGAAAGAATCAGCCCAAATTGGAAGTCTGGCATGTCGACATTTATTGAAGAGATAAAGAAGGAAGTTGCTTATATGGTGGGTGGATTTTCCTTCGCCCCCAAATTCCATAATGTTTTTTTTTTCTTTTTCTCTAATGCCAAGCACCGCTCCCCTCCCGAGATGCCAACTTTCCATCTGCCACCCCTATTTTCTGAGTGAGCTACTTCCATGGCGCAAGAGCAAATGTAGTATGTTAATTTTCATTCCGTGCTTTACAGCAAAATAATAGCTCTTCATTGGAGCCGATATCATCGTTTAAGTGCCGTTAGTGTTTATATTACTTGAATGCGAAACTACCTTCTTTGAAGTATCAATCTTCATGAGCACTTAAAATTTTATGAATTGATCTTAAATCATCAAAAACAGTGTTACATAATGGGCAAAAAACAATTATTGATTTTTTCTAACCACCTCTGAAGCGAACATTTGAAATGTGTGATGAAAAAACTTCGGAAGAAAACTTGATTTCTGATGATAATTCTACAACCCGGAAATTTCCTAATATTGCCCATCCAAAGTTAAGGCGGAAAGATCATGCTTCGGTAAATCAAAGAACTCTATTAAAATGGAAAAAAGAATTCCCATGGTTGAGAATAGATTCAAGTAGCTGTTGGAACAAAATGTTTTGCGATGTGTGTGTCGCAAAAGTAATTGTGATACAATGCTATACTATCCCTTGAAACACCTGAAATTATAACCATACATTGCATTGCTCATAGGTTAGAATTGGCCATTTCTGATGCCTTAGAATATGTTCCCTTTGTTTTAAGTGTGAAAAATTGCTAAAAGCAGTTTATAAACTTTAAAAGTCTAAAGCTTTTAAAAGGATTAAAAGATGTGGACAAAATATCCGAACACACTTTGCTAAAAAGCAATTAAAAATATTAGATGGATTTCTTCAAAACAGCAAGCTCTTAAGGCCCATAAGAAATTGATGCTGAAGGCCGTTCGGCCCTTTTTTTTTTTTTTTTTCTTACCCTGTTTTGCTCATTTGTCACATATGCTACAGTGGTTGCATTGCAGCTCTTACTAAGTGACCTTAGGTAACAGTTAGTGGCAATGCTGCACTGTGTCATACAAAGATGGGCGAAAGTGATTTAGGGCCTTTTGAGGTCAGTCTGTAAAAATATATCCTAGATAAAAAAAATTTGGAATGTTTACTATATTATTAAGTTCTTTAAAACATTGAATTTTCACAGTACTGGAGTCAGATATTATATATAATACAAGAAAAGTCAACAGTATAAAAAAAAAAAAAGACTTAACTGTGAAAGAGGTAAATTCATTACATTATATAAAGAAAGTCATGTGCTACACACATCACATTTTTACATTTATTGTCCCTTTTATTATGTGATATTATCTTTCAGACATATTAAGGAACCTTTTTATTATGTGATATTATCTTTTAGATATGTTTACAATAGCGAAATTGAAACATTTTTATTTATTTAAACATGTAAGCATTTAAGCTCATTAGAAATACATTTGGAGAGCATAAATTAGTATTTAATAAGTATTTATAGTTATTTGAAATAGTTTTTATAAAATTAGCATGGTGAAATGCAAATATAGACCAGGATAGTTCAACATGTGCTGTATCCTAAAATTATATTAATCACAAGGAAAATAAGATTGGTCGAAGATACTAAAAATCTCAATCTTATATTCTTCTTTTATTGTATTATAAAATAAAACTAAAAATAACTTGCATTTTTAAATTTCCAATGTTTTAGTAAATATTCCATGAAAAAGAATTAGAGATGAATATTGTTTACATTATCTATGTTCATTTCAAAATTTAATATTTTTCTGTACTTAAAATTTGTTTTCTCTTTTTAGATACATTGTCCGAAAATCCATAGCCAGAGTACTCACAGTTATGAATCAGAACAGGAAAGATAATTTAAGGAAATTGTACAAAAACAAGAAGTACAAGCCAAAGGATTTGAGACCTAAGAAAACCAGGGCTATGCGAAAAGCTCTTACAAAACGACAAGAAAACTTGAAAACTCCCAAGGAACTGAAGAAGATGAGGACATGGCCCATGAGGAAATTTGCTGTAAAAGCTTAAAACATTAAATATCCTTATGGCCTATCTTGTGTATTTTTCCCCTTTGAAAAAGATTAAATCTGTAACAAACCAAATGACACTACAGAAAACATAATTAAAATAAATTTTCAATTGACTAACATAAGAAAAAACAAAATTTGTTTCAAGCCTCTTGCAATTCCATCATAAGTACATAAAATAAGATCAACCGTTATTAAAAATATTGAGACAAGTTTCAGCATAGAAAATGATCTTAAAACAAGCTATTATGCAACCAAAAATGTGATATATAAAAATTAAGGTATTAAAAATTGGTAGAATATTACATTAAATGATAATCAATGCATTGAAAAAGTATAATTCCAGTATACTCTGAAGTACAAAGTTTTTTTGTGAACTCGTGGTTAGTGATTTCTTAAACTCTGGAAAATATATATTTTGCTTTTTAATTTTGAATTCCATGTAGTAAAATAAGATAAGTCGACTACATGTTGGATTTTATTTAGTTTACTTTAGACCCTAAGTTTAGGCATTCAAATGAAGTTCCCATAAAAGTAATTTAAAACTCATTTCCCCCTTTGAAAAATAACAATTAAAAAAACCTAAATGATTGCAATTGTGAAAATTTAGTAACTTAAGTGTTTATATGTATATAAATGGAAAATTGGCAGCCCCAAATGGAAAAGCCCCAAATACAGTCACACCCTACCTCGGGTATACTAATTCTGTTGAGGCATTGGCAGACCTGCACATGTTTTGTGAAATTTGACTTTGGCAATGTTGTCATCAGTTCAATTGTAAAATTTATATTTTGAAACTTATGAATCATAATATATTGGAATGGAAATCAAAGTTAACTAAATTTTATAAAGATATATAGCAGCAGTTCTCAAACTCAATTCATCTTTGGAATTCTTCTGTACAATAATTTGTAATATATTAGACCAGTGAAGTGTTGATAATTTAAAAATGGAGTTGTACAATTTCTCTCCATTGCAGTAGTCGTTGAATAACAAAAAATAGTCGTCTGAGCAGTGCCAATGAGGTGGTTTTGGGGTCATAACACCACATGGGAACCCATTGAAGTTAAAAGAAATTATATATGGAGAAATTGGGAACAAACTTCACTGGCACAAATGGTCAAGAAAGCTACCATGGGTATAAAAGCTTTTCCTGAAAAAAACAATTTCAAAAATAATGTTTGTAATAATAATCCTTAATATTAAATTAGTATCAATATAATTAGAAAAGTTTCTGCTGACTGGTGTTAAAGTATATGAATTAAAAAGTTTAAGCATAGTAACAGACCTGGCAAAATTCAAAAACTCTTGCAACCTTCATTTTCCCGTAAATTTTGAAAATGATCCATATATATTGTTTGGCTTCTCCAATGACCACATATTTTGCCCCCCACCTCGATATGTATGCCAATAATTTAAAAAAATATATACACAATAGTTTTATTGCTTTTCAAAATATTGTGTGTGGTCTTCAAAGCATCAATACATTTTTCATTCAAATAAAACAATTTATGCCATTCAGAAGTTGGTTAACAGAAACATAATTTATAAGCTTCAACGAACTGCTTCTGAGCTGTTAACTTCTTGATCACTCATTTTATTGATTATTGGGAACGAGAAAAAATTATTGGCTGCTAAATAAGGACAATGACTCATCAAATCAATTTTTTTACGTTTCAAATAATTGATAGTTGCCATATGTGAGCTTGCATTTTTGTTTTCTGATTTGAGCAACTATTTCTGTCAAACAAATTGCATACTGATCCGCATTTACTGTTCTACTATCCTCCAAAGCAATGGTTGCAATATGACCTTATTTACCAAATAATAAAGCAATCAATTTCTTTGAATACTTAATACATGAACAACTTTGTAGGATTTTGTTCCTTTTGAAGCATCCAAACAGTAGATCATTATTTTGTTCCGGGTTTATAAGAATACATCCATGTGTCATCATCTGTTGCAATGTCAAGGGCATGTTTGGAGGCACCAAAGTAAAATCTTGAGATTTTCCTTGCACCATTTGACATGTGCATGCAAAAGCTTAAATGATTATGTAAAATTGAATGCACTTAGGTCCTTGAAATGTTCAAAGGTGTCCCAATTTCATCATATGTGACATAACAATCTGAAGTGATAATTTGTTGCACAGCATCGATGTTTTATGGCATTGCAGCAGTTCTTGGTTGACCTTCATGAAATGCGTATGTAGACTCTTACATCCAAGATGGAATTCTTGAACCAAGTTGTAAATTGTTGCTTTGGATGGTGCTTCACCGAAAGTTAAATTCATTCAATCTACTCACTGTTACTGTGTCGAACCTTCTTCGACCTAAAGGTGTAAGTTTGAATGCCCGAGAAATGCCACCCAATTCAAACTGGGAAAGTCATAATAAATCATGGCTTTAACCATTAAATACTACCTCTAATTAAAAACAGTTATGATTTTTCAAAAAATCAATAGATTTAGCCATTTTATCATGTTAACCTGTGCGCATTGCATTCCAATATACAGTTTATTTTGAACAATTCTATACTGTATATTTTAGGAAACTGACAAAATAATTTTTTTTTGTATTTCTTAGTGTTCCGTTATCACTGCATCTTTAATAAAGACTTGGCAGTATCTGCCATTGTTCGGTGACCATAAATGTCGCCAAGGAAGATGTTTAAAATGTGTTTATTAATACGCCATATTAGGCTTAGCGAATAAATAATTGAAAAATATACATAAAGTACAAAAAGAAATAGTATATGTCAACACTAAAAATGGATAAAATAATGTAGAAACAAATTTATATAGGAATGTCGTAGCTGCCGATTTATCCGGAAAGTTTCAGATTTCCACGCATTGTTCCGATCAATTTTTGTTCAGGAATCAAAAATGACTTTCAAATTCTATTACGAAAAATGAGAATAATAATCCATTAAGTATAGTTGGAAATTACAAAGTTGGTTATTTTTTATCTCCTTTTTTACTTTCCCTGCAATACATGGTAATGTATAGGGAAAATATTGGAATCATGCCGAAAATCGCAACTCGAGTTTTCGACGGATCTACACGTTTCGAGACCTCTAGAATACGAAAAAACCATTTTTAGCGTGACGTCTGTGTGTGTGTCTGTCTGCAGATTTTGTATCCGCTCTAACTAAAAAACTAATCGACGGAATTTCACCAAATTTGGTAGGTAAGTCATTTGTGGGCGATTCTGGTGCTGATTAGTTTTGGGAACGATTTGGAATAAAAGAACCCGCCTTCTTTTGCGAAATGGCCCGCAAAAACTTGTATCCACTCTAGCTGAAAAACTAATGGACCGAATTCCACAAAATTCTGTAAAGAAGTCGCTTGTAGGTCACCCTGGTGCTGATTAGATTTTGGTACGATTCGGAAAAAAAATAACCTGCCTTTTTTTTTAAAAAGGGCCCGCAAAAATCGTCAAAATCTAAAATAAAAAACTACGTATGCCAAATATATCCATTAAATTTTAGTTTTATACGTAATTTTTAACTAAGAAAAAAACAAGACCAACCCCATTAGACTAGGTCTAGTCGTTCTCGAGATATTTTAGATTTTTTGTATGTTCTCTACACCATCTTTGAAAATAAGTCCAGTTACCGAATGAGAACGAAAACTGAATTATAAGTGAATTAAATTTAATTAAAATAAATAGAACGTGTATATAAGTCTGCAGGGAAAGTCATGTGCTGCCCACATCAGATTTTTTTTCATGTTGTGAATTCACTAATTATTCAAAGCATAGCTAATTTTTCTGCGAGTAAAAATCTACAGATTTCCAGCCATTCAGAGTTGATAACTGGCATTATCTCTTCGATGTTCCTTTAAAATATATATATATACTCTAGCAATTTTTACTTTCCCTACAATAAATGAAAAGTATTGGAATCGAGTAGCAAATTGAAACTCGACAATTTTCAACAGATCTACACGATTTAGAACCTCTAGAACACTATGACTAATGAAAAGAATTAGACCAACCCTATTGCTCTAGGACTGGTCTTGCTACGCCACCTTTGAAAAAACGTCCGGGAGTGTTATTTTGTGCAATAAAGCTCAATTTAATGAATTATTAAAAAAATACAGAGAAAATGAATTTTTTTCTAGGGAAAGTCATGTGCTGCCCACCCACATCAGATTTTTTCTCTCAATTTTGTATGATTATACTGTCAAAGTAGAAAAATATGATTTTTAATTCTACGTTTACATTCATTCTAGGATTTGCATGCGAGCAAGAATGGACATTTAAAATAAATTTTGTTTCGTTTATTGGCCATATTTCTAAAAATATTTATCCCACTTGGCTATTGGAACGATTGGTTTAGTTTTGAGAGTTCCTCTTCAGTAGCTACGGCCTTTACTATATTAATAGTTTCTTGTGTTAAAATGTTTTAACCATAGCTGATTTTGAATTTATTTCACTGAATAAAATATAAAACTACAAAAATTTATGAACGTTCTATGAACTAATACTTGATTACTGGCGTTTTCCCATCCATTAAATGTTGCATCTTTAAAAGTTGAAACCAATTTATGAAGAATGTGCTGCCATCTATGAACTAATTTGTTTATTAGTGTTTTTTTTTTCACAGGCTTTTGTTGAACAATGAAAAGTATAAAGAAATCAAAATAGTTATTTAATTTCGTAGTTTATGAGGAAAATTCTATCATATGTTGCTCAGAAACACAATTAAATTAAATCTGTCTATTAATTTTAATTATTATTTTTTCGATTTGAATAATAATGGATACAAAATATATTTTAGAAAAGAACGTTATAACCATAGCTGATTTTGAATTTATTTCACTGAATAAAATGTAAAACTACAAAAATTTATGAACGTTATATGAACTAATACTTGATTACTGGCGTTTTCCCATCCTTTAAATGTTGCATCTTTAAAAGTTGAAACCAACTTATGAAGAATGTGCTGCCATCTATGAACTAATTTGTTTATTAGTGTTTTTTTTTTCACAAGCTTTTGCTGAACAATGAAAAGTATAAAGAAATCAAAATAGTTATTTAATTTCGTAGTTTATGAGGAAAATTCTATCATATGTTGCTCAGAAACACAATTAAATTAAATCTGTCTATTAATTTTAATTATTATTTTTTCGATTTGAATAATAATGGATACAAAATATATTTTAAAAAAGAACGATTTCATTTTTCTTAGTACATATATTGGAATCAATTACGACTTTCTGGTATAAAGAGTACGGGGATTATTGATATTTTTAATTTATTACGTCATCTCTTATTTTGGCAAAGATTTTTGAGACACATATTGTAATATGGGTAATCTTCTACTAACACAGTGGCATATTTTCTAATCTACGAGAATATAAGTAGTACGGGGTTGCATAAATTGATTCAATTCCTTCTTTTTTTGTAAATTTGCTTACAAAAGGGGCCAGGATGTTTTATTCTTCAGATTTACTCGTAAAGATAATTTTGCATAGAGAGAACAGATAATAAACTTCTCTTTAGGAGCAATAAATTTAATATTTTAATTTAAATTAAGATAAGAATTTGCACATAATTGCGGTACTCCGTACGAAGAACGGGTATGCTGCTAGTATTTAATAAATTGGTTGTGAAAGTTCAACTAATTTAGAATTAAGGAAACATTTAAAATGTTGTATTTGTACGTATTTATCTTACATAGGTAATATATTTTAAAATATCCTGCATTTCATTCACTCTTAGCATTTTCATGTTAAATTATTTTATTTTACTCACCAAGGAAATAAAACGTATTCAATGTGTGAATTCCAATATAAATTTCATTTATAATACAAAACCTTTTCCAAGTTTAAACGAAGATCAAGATTTTCATTTAAGTGGACAGACAGCTTGGTATATTACATTGTTCCAGCACAGATTTTCTTCTTTAATGCAGTGCCTGTTGTTCCAAAGTCCAAAGGCTTCATATATATATATATTCTATTTTCGTGGGGGGGGGGGGGATTGAAATTCAGGCCACGAAACAATATTGACGATAGAAATTAAGCATTAATAAGAAAAGAAAATCTTAAATTCTCGAAATAATTCCTGCCGTAAATATACATTATTGCATACATAGAGGAGTAGCAATAAAAGAAATAAATGTAAAAAGTTTCAAAACAAAAATCTACTGAGCTTTGCAAATCGAGTCCTTCCAATAGTTCATAATGTACATCTAACTCGCTGATATTTGATTTAAACAAACAAAAAAAATCGTATGTGGGCAGCACGAAACTTTCCCTATATAATTCAATGAATTTACTTCTTTCACAGTGAAGGAAATGATGTGTAAGATCTACCGCACAATGTTTTTAATGTTAAGTTGTACGTTTGACTCTTTTCCGAATTACAACATGTAAAACTATTTCGAAGTACCCAATTAAATTACATTTCACGAACTCTATTGACAATTTTCAATATTGATAACATCCGCAAAAATCTGATGTGGGCAACACATGACTTTCCTTATATAATGTAATGGATTTACTACTTTTACAGTAAAAGAAATAGGTTTTTCTTATAGTAGATACTAGTATTCTTTCCAAGATATTGAATTTTCGACAATTAGTCGTCATTTTCATTGATTTAGCGTCATATTTATCCATTTGGCGAGATTTTCGTTAATTTGGCAACATTTCAAAAAGTCGCCAAGTTGACGATATTGCGCCAAAATTTCGACAAGCGTTATGAAGAAATAAGTTATTCTTACAGCAGATAAATGACTATTGGCGTTCAAATACAAAAGTATTACTCAAAGTATCTTTTTCCATGAATGGAACGAGCTGGATCCACGAGAATGATGTCACCCAATTTA
Source organism: Amaurobius ferox (assembly GCA_951213105.1). Lineage (NCBI taxonomy): Eukaryota > Metazoa > Arthropoda > Arachnida > Araneae > Amaurobiidae > Amaurobius > Amaurobius ferox. Next base: position 42,626,170 of record OX578137.1, on the reverse strand, counting down.
TCGCATGGTATTACATATGAAAAGTGAACATATTTCTCAATAGGAAATATTTTATTTTATATAACTTTTTGATATTTTTTTTTAAATGTGCAATATCTCGAGAACGGTTCATGTTATCGTTCTAAAATTTATGTCAATCGTTTTCTAATGAAAAATTACATAAGAAATGTCTATTTGCGTAACTTTATTAGTGATTTTGATTTTTTGACGATTTTTTCAAAATTTCCTTCGAAAATGTAGGGGTGTTCTGAACATTCGATTGCGTTTAAAAACAATAGGCTTCCATTGTTTACGGATTGTGATTTTTGTACGAAATTTGGTTCGAATCGGTCCATACTTTCGTCAATTATCGGCTCCACAGACTCACTGACACACACACAGACATCACTTCAAAAATGTTTGATTCGTGATCAGGGATGCTTGAAACGTGCTCTCCCGTCGAAAACTCGAATTCGAATTTTCGACCCCGTCACAATACTTTCCTTATACAGTATATATATAAGGAAAGTAAAAAGCAATATAGTCATTAAAATATTTCAATAATGCATCAATATGGCTTCAATTTTTGCAATTTTAACGTTGTTAACCTCAATCAGAGGCCAAATATCGCCAAGTTGGCTGTATTTCGCTAAATTTATCGTCAAGCGTTACAGACAGACGGAGAGAGTAGCATTTCGTATAAATAAATTACTATGCGAATTGTTGGGTGTCAAAATATGAAACTATTATTACGCGAAATATCTTCTCTCGTGAAAGGAGCCGTCTAGATCCACAAGGATGAAATTAACAAATTTATCGCATAATATTACACATAAAAAGAGAACATTTCCCAATAGTTAATACTTTTTTTTTTAATTTTATGCGATTTTTTTTATAAATTTATTTAAAGAAAGTGCAAAATCTCGAGAACGGTTTATGCAACTGTTCTAAAATCTGTGGCAATCGCTTTCTAATGAAAAATTATTATTTACGTAACATTATTGAAAGTTCTTATTATTTATTGGTTTTTTTTTTTTTTCAAAATGTCATTCGATTACGTTTATAATCAATAATCTTCCAGTATTCACTGATTGTAATTTCTGTACTAAATTTCGTTCGTGAGATATGGTCTCCATGGACACACGCAGACATCGCCTCAAAAACGTTCGATTCGAATTCAGGGCTGCTTGAAACGTGCCGTCGAGAACTATAATTCAAATTTTCGACCCTACCCCTTTTCGCTTTACCTACGCATTATAATGTGTATATGAGGAAAGTAAAAAAATCTGGTGTGGGCAGCATATCCTATATAATGCAATGAAAAACCTATATGATGTACGGCCCACGTTTCTCCAAACGGTAACAACTAAATCTATTTCAAAGTTCCCGATTAACTTACATTTAACGAAACTCTAAATTGACAATCATCAGCAATAAGCAATATAGTCTACTCTATATAAAAATATTTTAATAATTAGTAAATTTAGCGTGGTTTTTGGAATTTTAACGATATTTTCGTCAATCTAGGGCGAAATATCGCTAAGTTGGCGATATTTCGCTAAATGAGTCAGACAAACTGAAAGAATAACATTTCTTACACCGTGACCAGATTCATTAGATTTTAAGGTTCGATAGGAAATTTAGTAGATTTTTCGTAGAAATGCTATTTTTTTTTAGTAAATTTTTTTAAAGAGCATGACTTTCGAAGAAAAATCGATTGCAGAGTCTCTTATGATAATGAAAATGAATATTTGAAGCTGTATTACTAAATTGTTTCCATAAACGCTAAATTCCCTGGATTTTATCCTATTTCCCAAATTCTTCTCTTACTTTCCCTTGTGCAGAATTCGGTTCGATCGGTCCATTCCTCCTTAAATCTGAAAACACTGAAATTGTTATGTTTTATCCTCCATCAAAAAAAAAAAAAAAAAAAAATATATATATATATATATATATATATATATATATACACCTGTCCCCCGATTTACACGGAAGATGTTCTGCACAAAACCGTGTAAATTGAAATCTTGGATTTGGCTAAGTAAAATCGTGTAAAACGAAAATAACCCCAAAATGTGCATGATTCAGTCATTTATTTAAGTAAAACAAAAGTAAGACATCTTAGAAAACTTAAAATTATACTTAGTTTATAAAACAACAAACATATGAATGTAGTAATATAACATATTTAATTTCTTTTACATTAGGAACAAAGAACAACAACAAAAAAAAGCAGACCCTTAAAAATTAATTATAAGTTTAATCACTTTCATGTACTATCAGTCTTTTCTTTCTGATAGGTATGATGTCACTCACTTTCATCACTTGAGCTTTCTTGATGCGATTCTGGCTCAATGGTTGACGAATTAGGCAAGATCTCGGGTTGACAAGACTTTGTCATGAAATCGGTAATGAACAATTGCGTAGGGTTTTTTTGCTAAATCTTTATAGACCTCTTCATATTGATTTAAGCATTTACGAAGGTCTCGCTGGAATCGGAGAGCTCGATCAACATTTGTGTCATATTGTAAGAAATGGTTGCCCAATTTTCTTCCCAAATCAAGTCCTACGCTTATGATTCTTGCTGTGGACGCAACTGGTTCAGATTGCTCTTCATCAGAATCATTGTCTTCATGTTTGTTTGTTTCACGAATCATGTTAATTAAATCATCTTCATTCAATTCTTCATCAGCCATTATTTCTTCAATATCTGCCTGAGCTAAATCTTCAAAACCTTCTCCTCCTATAGTATGTGCCAAATCAGCGATCTGAGAATATTCATGCTCTATTGGTGATTTATCATTTCCACTTTCAACAACATCCGGCCATATTGCTTTCCAGCAGGCGTTGATTGTTTTATCTGAGTGTACGGCAGTCTAACATGCTTAACACAATCTAAAATTGTAAATTTCTTCCAAGCATCCATCAGAGTAAGAGATTCATCATTCTCCATTTGTTCTAAGATATACCTGAAAGTTTGCTTTATCCCTTGATCTAACGGCTGTAATAAGGAAGTTGTATTCTTTGGTAAAAAACCAACTTTTACATTTTCGTGTTGTAAATCTGAAGGATGACCTGGTGCATTATTAATTAATGGGAGAGCCTTAAAAGGCACAATCCCTTTTTAGTTAAATAATTTTTGACATATGGAACAAAGAAGTTATGGAACCATTCATTGAAAGCTATGGCAGTGACCCATGCTTTTCTATTAGCCATCCAATAGACGGGAAGGTTTTTGATATTAATTCCTTTGAATGATCGTGGTGATTTTGATTTGTTAATCACCAATGGTTTCATCATATAATCGCCAGAAGCATTGCAACGCAACAGAAAAGAACTGTTATACGACTTTTCACTACTTTATGACCACTAGCTGATTTCTGAGCTTTGGCTATAAAGATTCTTTCCGGCATTTTTATCCAGAATAATCCGAACTCGTCAGCATTGAAAACCTGATCAGAAGTGTAGGAGTTAGCGGCAATGATTTCAGCAAGTTTTGTCGAATATTGTTGTGCCGCATCCGAATCAGCAGATGCACTTTCACCTTTCATTCTCAGATTTAAAGAATGTTTTTGTTTGAATCTCTCGAACCACCCATGGCTTGCGGAAAAAGATACCTTCTTTTCATCGGACGAAGTCGACGGCGACTGACGGCGAAGTGATTGATAAATCTTCAAAGCTTTATTTGTAACAGCATTGGTATCGATCGGGATTCGCTTTTGAGTTTGGTCTTCTATCCATATCACTAAGGTTTTTTCCATATTTTCCATTGTAACATTTCTAACATATGAAGTCGTACTCATACTGCTGCAGGTTCCAGCTGCTACACTTTTTCTCATGGAGTCTTCATTTTTTCTTATTTCCTTATTGTGGCTTCATTCAAGGAGTAAAATTTAGCAACATCCGTTACTCTTTCTCTATTACGTAGACGGTCTAATATTTGAATTTTAGTTTCTAAGGAAATAACTTTTCTTTTCATTTGATTTTTCTTCAAATCCTTTGACATTATAGAACCTTAACAAATTTACGCAAACTATAAAGATGCAAGAAAAACTATAAATGTTGAAAACTTACCAGTTCAAAAGATAAACGCACAATAATATAAGCTTTGCTGCTAAAATGTTTCTGCATTATGTACTTGCATGAACCAGATAGCTTTACTGTTGTGAAATACATACGGGGATTGCCCTAAATGTATATATTTTACAACACCGGGAATCCCCTGTTGTTTTCATCAGTGTTACCAAAGGAATAAAATTCAAAAATGTCATCAAATCTTTGTATAGGCGTATATGGAGCGGAATATACATTTTTAGCAATTTTTTGAAATCTGTTAATTTATAAACCGTGTAAAAGCGAAATCGTGTAAAACAAATGCCGTGTAAATCGGTGTCCCCTTTGGACCCCCCCCCCCCCCCCTCTACACACACACACACACCCGCATACATTTATTTCGAGCAAATAAAGAGAACGGTTACCAGATTCAATACCGATTATATATATATATATATATAGCAGATATTGATTATTCTATCTTTGTTTAAATTTAATAATAATTAGACGACGCGGTGGCCGAACGGTGAAGGGTGAGTATTTCCAAGCGATCGATTGGCCGTCGCGTTGTGGATTCGAGTCCCATGTAAGACATGGATGTTGTGTGATGTGGTCGCAGTGTGTTCCGCCCCTCTCTGGTGCGCCTGGGGCAACGTCCTAGGACGGCGAAATGATTCATGATTCCGGCCGAATATAGAGCGAATGACGAGGAGTCTAGTGCCTGGCCATTTGAAAAAAAAAATAATAATAATTAGTTAATTTTCGTTCCTTAATCTTTAAAATATAAAAAGTGTAAGCAGAATGTCAGAAACATGAATAAGAATTAAAAGCATCCTGACATGCTTTAAAAACCAATTAGATGGCCTTTTGGCCGTTGGCAGATATATTTATTATTCCAACTGCACTGGGAAATAAAATGTCGCCTATTGAACACCCCCATTTTTTGGAAAGGGGGGGAGGGTACTTGCATTGTTATTAACGCCCTGCAAATTAAAAAAATAAATATAAATCCTAAAAATATATTTTAATTAGAAATTTCTTGCATTTTCGTTTGTGGATCTTTGGTAGATTTTAATAGATTTTTAACTTGTTGTCAGTAAAAACGTCCCAAAAAGTCAGACCACACTGATTTTTTGTATAACAGTGACTGTTGGCGATTTGTTAGGGGACGTCAAAATACAAAAACTATTGCACGAAGGATCTTTAGACACGAAGAATCTTCTCGATCTGAAACGAACTAGATCCACGAGAAAGATGTAAACAAATTTATTGCATATTATTACATATGAAAACATCTTTCATTAAAGATAAGGGAAATGCATTCTGGATTATGTGATTCTCTTTAACATGTTGTATGATGAAAACCTTTTTTTGCTTATTGTCCCTTATAAATGGTAGAAAATATTTAAATGAAAAATCTTGACATTCTTTTTTTAGGGTACTATAATGGCAAAAATGACGAAATATATTTCAAAAATATTTTAATTATCCTGTTCAATTTCAATTCTTTTAAATTACTGAACAGTAACATAAAAATAAATACATTCTATATTTCACATATCTTTATTTTGACTCAAGGGACTCTGCTTGCTGCTTTGGTCGATGTTGTGAACTCTTCTGGTGGGCTCGCAGCCCTGCCAATTGAGAATAAGCACTCTGGCAAATACTGCATTTATATGGTTTCTCTCCTGAAAAATAAAAATCTGTTTTAGAGGAGACATTTGGTAAAATACGCAAGGCAACATTTAATTTAATCTCGAAGGAAGTGCGTCTATTTATAAGGAACATTTAAAAAAAAATATTTCATGTAACTTTAAAAAGAAGCTTAGCTATTTTTCTATACTGCCGCCCCCCTTTCATATCCGAACAGCATTTTATATTCATAAGCAGGAGACTCGTATTTCTCTCGGAATATGACAGAATTTCAGTAGTCTAAATAGTTGCTTTATGAAAAAGCTAAAATAAGGAAAAGGTTTTTTGCGAATTGTGAAAATAATTCATGCAAGCTTATTTTGTACGTGTTAATAATTTACTATAAGACGAGCATGAGTATTACGAAAAAATTAATTTAAAATTTTAGCAATAAGTCCATACAAAAACAAATATTGGTTTAATTTGTCAAATAAACAAGAATGAAAATTGTCGATAAAAAAGCGAATTCATACCTGTTGCACGAAAAGTACATTTATGATGAGAAAATAAATGGCACCATTAAAGAGGGGGAAAAATTGTGGTTGCATCATAAAAGTACTTTAATTACGAAATTTTTTCGAAAACTGTTAAGCCCTAGGATAGGATGTTCATTCCTAAATCTAAACTCTCACAGTATTAAAAATATCGGCGGTGGCTACTACAGTCAGATGGAGCTGAAATGGTTTTGCATGAATAACATTTTGTAAAATAAGCGTTCAATAAGTTCATTCGATATTTTCAGATTGATTTGTTTCGTCCGACTTTCAAAGCGCTACAAATTACTCGCTAACCGTTTATAGCTATCTAGCGCTTTTAATTTTCACGTCGATTTCATCAGAAGACTCCTCACCTAACACATTTCAAACAGAGTTTTCCCCCAGCGAACTGTGCCATCTTTAAAGTAAAGATGGACCTTAACTAAGCTCAATCAAATAGCTAAGATCCACGCACAGACAATCAATTTGCCATTGAGTAAATATATTTTCCCTGTATAAAATTCAGTATACTAAAATTAGGCACTTTCACGTGAGACTAATGCAACAACGGAAATTTGACAAATGGTTGAACATCGTTTTCCACTTTGAGCAGGAAGCTGAACTTCTGCCGAAGTGTAAAAGAGAGAAAGATAATACCTAGGTACCTTATTGTTCTATTTATGGACCATCTAAAGTGTCAATAGAATTAATGTTAACGGAAAGATACATACCTGTGTGCAATCGTATATGATTCCTTAAAGTAGAAGATTGGCTAAATCTGCGACCACATGTGCTGCATTTAAAAGGTTTTTGGTTAGTGTGTGTTCTCATATGAGAGCGCAGGTTGCTTCTGGAATTGAATCCTTTATGACACAAGACACAAGTGACTTTCTTTTTATCCTCATCTATTGCTGGTACAGAAATTACATTGGAACTATCTGTAAAAGAAATATACTTTATCTACAAAAACTTTGCTCAAACTGCCGTAAAAATACCTGTGAAAAATACACTGTTATACAGCAGCAAAAGTCAAAAATTAACAATATTTGCTGTTTCAGAAAAAAATTGAACTTATTTCTTCGTGCAAGAAAAACATATATGATACACAAGTCTCTCTTTTTAACAAATCACAGTAATCTAAAAGGTTTTGAAGCAATAACCTCTGCCAATGAAGGTATTTTTATGAGAGCAAAGATAAACTCGTTAATAGTTCGAATCGTTAATAATTCGAACTCGTTAATAGTTCGAGAAGTTCATAGAAAGTTAGGATCAATGAAAAGAAATCTGTTTTAGAAGTTTTTAAAATTTCTATATAATATTCATTCGTTTGATAAATGTATTTATATATAAATTGATTCATTGAGACAGTGCTAAAGTAAAAAATTAAAAGAATTATTTTATGCACTTTGTTATATTTATATCCTCTAAAAACATTTTTGTAAGTTTCTTATAGTTTAAATATTCTTCCTTTAAGGCATATGTATAATTATTTATTTTATTTGAGATACACAAAACAGTTTATACAGAACTACTGCTAGGTTTTACGTTATCAGAGCACCATTTTCTATATTTACTAAAGCTAAAAGATTTTTTACTTTTTTGGAGCTAAGTTATTTAATCTTTTTTTTTCCGATCACATAAAAACAATTGTTATATTTTCTCGTTATTTGAAATTGGTTGTGTTTTGGTTATTTATGGTGTTCCTAATGTAGAACATTTTTTAATGTCGTATCATAAAATATTTATCGTTTCATTGTGTTACTTACGGTACATGTTTTTTTAATTGCATGTTCTCAAAGAGTAACTGAGAAAATTATTGATATATAAAGTCATAGCTCCCAGAAAAGGCAGGGGAATATATGTACCCATCCGGGAATTGAAAGTTCTTCCAATACTGTAGGTCTTATTGGCCAACGTTGATTTCACCACTTCAAATAATATTGTGAGCATCAAGGGGAAGGTGGCTATACCCCTCCAAAAAGTTGTAAAATAAACTGAAATAGCAAATGGAAACTAACAAAAGTTTCAAAATTAAAAATACACTCTTTTGCAAAAAAAAAAAAACGAAGCACCATGAAGAAAGTGACTGTTTTTATTGAAATTAAATATGCGTACAGCTCATACACAGGTAATGAAATGATTACAAAATCAAGGCCGCAGGATCCATCAATGGTTAGCAATTGCACATTCAATTTTCAAATCAGTAATTGGTGAAACCCCTCTTGATGGCAATGCATGCTTGTATACGTCTGGGTAAAGAGTGATAAAGTTTCCTAATGTCATCCTGCGAAATGTTCTGCCAGGTTGTTGCCTTAATTGCTGCTCCAGATCTGCTACATTTCGGGGTGCCCGAATCTGGCGGCCTAGCATGTCCTATACATGCTCGATTGGCGAAAGGTCTGGCGACCTTACTGGCCAAGGAACAGTATCAACAGCACGGAGACAGTCCACAGATATGCGAGTCGTATGTAGCATGGCATTATCTTGTTAGAAAATGGCCCTAGAATGACGTGCCTTGAAGGCTAACGCAAACGGCTGAAGGATTTCATCAACATATCGTTGAGCTGTTAAAGTTCTAAGCAGGATGACTAGGGGCGACCTGTTGTCGTGAGATATAGCACCCCACACCAAGAGTAATGGCTGCGTGCTTGTGTAAAACAAAGGCTGATTGGGACCGTTGGCCCTGGCGCCTCCATACACGCACCCGATGGTCATCTGCTGAAATTCTGAAGAGTAATGCATCGCTGAACACTATGCGATGCCAGTCTGCTGGCAGCCATGATGCTCGGCTGCGAACGACTATGTCGTCTGTCAATGTTGTGGGGTTATGGGCAGACGTCTTAAAGGTCGCCGTGAGCGTAACTCCACCGCAGCCAAGCGCCGTGAGCGTAACTCCACCGCAGCCAAGCGCCGTGAGATGATGTACCACGGGTGGTATGGAAGAGGTTGTAGCAAGTTGGATGGCGGATAATGATGCCGTTGGGCCAGTTCGGGCCTGTCGCACCGCACAATCACCCGATCTTGCCTGGTATTCGTGCACCTTGGCCTTCCAGAGCCTTCATTCCGCCGGTGAGTTCCTTGCAGCAACCATTGCTGCCAGAACCTTTGCACAGCAGTGCCCGTGGATGCTAGCTGCGCAGTAGAAACGCGCGTTATAACCGAAGTTAACACTCATTGATTTTGCAAATTTAATCATTTGCATACTTGGTATAAAGGAATTTGCATGCGAAATTTCGTGATGATCGGATTATTTTTTAGGTTGCTTCGTTTAAAAGTGTATATATATATTCCTTTAAAAATGAAAGTGATAAATTTCAATAATTTTTTTTACATGTACATTCTATAAACTATTTCATTTACATTAGAACTTGTAATAAAATGATGGATGGCGTACATAGAATTCAAAAAAATATATTCTCTTCATGCTCATTGATCATAGTACTTAATGCATCACCAAAAGACAAACACCATGTATTCATTGTAATGAATCTACGTAACGATTATAGTAACCCAGTGTTCACAATTTTATTGAAAAATGAAAAAAAATATATGTTCATATATTTACCTGTTTCATGATGTAATGTGTCGTTTTCATACTTCTGAGGCTCAAAAACTGGTATTCCCAAGCATTGAGGGTATTGGATGCCGTACCAAACTAATAGTTCTTCCCCAGCTTCAATGCCCTGTGTAGAAGATAAGACAAAATGATATATACATTAAGAGGGTGCTTTCCTTCCAGTCACTTCTTTCAGTTTTTCTATGTTAAACTATAGAAAATGTGTTAAACCACTGACTCTTAAGTTTTAGTGATTATTTTCTCCGCTTTTATTTGTCAAGTATAGATGCTGATAATAGGAAGGTTTGTGCTTTGAAAAAATTCGATAAAAATAATTAGAAGTATGTCTAATATTTATGGAAATAACAATGCATTCATTTTACAAATACACTATCGAACATAGAAAATTACAACACCATGAAAGAGCGAATAGAGTGTGATGATAAAATACGCACAGACAGAGATGGCATATATAAATAAGTGATGTTAATTCCAGAAGGATAATGCAATACATTAATGGCATAAACAGGGTGATTCGTGAATCGTGATTAGTAGGGAGTAGGACCACCTTTTGCGGCTATACAAACAGCAACAATTCGAGGAACAGATGCAATGAGCGTGCAGATATTTTCCTGAAGGATGGATAACCACCTTCAACCATCCTCCACAGGTCGTCCTCTGTTTGGGGGGGGGGGGCAGGACAGTCAAATGACGGCCAGTCACGTTCCATATATGCTCGATGGGTAAGAGATCTGGGACAGCGAGGACAAGGAAGCACCTGGATACTTTGCAAGACTTGTCTGCTGATGGTTGCCGTGTGCAGTCGCGCGTTAATTTACTGGAAAACAGCATTTTGTAACCGGCAGCACTTTATCCACATATCACCGTGCCGTCATTGTGCCTCTGATACAAACCAGAGGTGACCAGCTATCAAGCCGATGGCACCCCAAACCATGATGCCGCGTTGCCGAGCAGTATGGCGTTCAACAGTCGCAGTAGGATTGGATCTGTTTCCACCTCGCCTCCAGACTCTGACACTACGACTGTCATTCGACAAAGAGAACCGATATTCGTGGTTGAACACGTTCTCGCTGATATTGGAACATCCAATGCACCCTGTAAATTCTGCAGAATGTCGACAGTCGTCGTTTGTGGGAACCCCACCGCATGCCTTCGAATGCGTCGATCAACGTGTGCTGACGTACATCTGGATGGACCTGTACCACTGCGACGATTCACATGCTCTTCTTCAATCCATCTTCTCCACATCCTTTACACAGTGTATGCATCTAAGCGCGTTTCAGCGGCGATACGCCGGTACGACCACCCAGTCGTATGTAGGCCTAAAATGAATCCCCTCGCATTATCGTCCAAATGCTAAAACGGACTTCGTCGTCGGCCAGGCATCTCTTCAAAAACACGCGCCTTCTGAAATCAAAAACAGCTCGGAAAACGGGTTTCAGTAGACGACAGACAGTAACAACTGTTGGCTCATCTGCCATTTCCATCCCTTTTATCCCGTGCTCTAATTACGTGACCTACTTACATTTCAGATCATTTGAATACATCGGCCAGCTGCGTTTATCCTGCAGTTTGCATAACTATATACGGACAAAGCTTCATGATGGTGCCTTTTCTATGTCGGGTAGTGTATATTCAAAAGACTCATAGCTTTTTTTCATCGATTTAAAAAAATACAAGCTTTCTGTTTTTAACACTTTACAACAAAGTTGAAAAGTGTTTATGACTTTGTTCATTCTGTCTGTCTGTCTGTTAGCACGATAGCTGCCGTAAAAATGACTTAATTAAAATGAAATTTTAGTATGTTGTTCTGACGGTCTGTAGGACCTATGGGAATTTAAATGAATAATATCACCCAATTAGTTTTGGATTGAACCCGGGTTGAAAAAATGAAATACATTGAGCCCTATGGGACCTAATTTTTCAAACATTTTTTAAGCGGATTTAAAATTCACAAATTGCTTCGAAAATTTTAGGTAATATTCAAACTGTTCCATAAAATATATAAAAAAAAAATCAGCGAAATATATTCAGTAGTTTTTTAAATAAAAATTAAAATAATAATTTCACCTCTTATATGAAACGATCAAGTGACCATGATATGAAAAGATCACATGACACACTTCAAAATAATATATGGCATCCATCTTGTTTCAAAATCGTGATTTTTTAAGTTATTTTTAATTCATATTGAGTGTTGTATCCGTCCTAAAACTACTTTATTTTTGCTTAAATTCTGTGCATCTACATACTGAAACAACGCAAATACAATATATTTGAGTTTAAATGATTATCCAAATTTGATTATTTCAACAACAAAGCCTATTTTTCACTTATGTAAAATGTAAACAGCAAAATATGTAGAATGAGTTGTATTAGAATTGCTGTATTTCTTTAACACAAAATAATTTAGCCCATGGAGTCTGCATGGCTGATATGAATGAAATATTAATTGATTTTATAAAGAGAAGGGCGATTTTTTTCGATGAAGTTTTAAGCATAGAGTTTAATTACTTGTAGCTCCATGGTCTTAATTTTTAAATAAAATGACTTATTATAGTATTGTGATGAATGAAATGAATGGGAGAAAGTTATGAATGAAATGCTGCTTTTATAGAGAGATCCAGGCGTGTTATTTTTTCTATGACGTCATTTGAATGAATGTCAGTTGTTTTCGATGAAGTTTTCAAATATAATAAATTATCGTAGTATTATGATAGTTTTTAAAATATTGCCGTGGAATGTATCGCATTTTAGAGATATTTAAACCAGGCAATTTATATTTCAATGCCGTCATTGGAATGAAGTTCATTTTTTTCAATGAAGGTTAAGTTTTCAAATATAATAAATTAATGTAGTATTGTGATAAGTTTTAAAATATTACCGAGGAATGTATTGCATTTTAGACTTTTTTAAATAAAATTGCATTGAAGTTGGAAAGTGTTTCATAATCAATGCTTTAAGCATGATTGATCTTTCTTGTTATTATCTAACCTCGAAAAAAAAAACTCTGGTAGCTGTTTAGGACTTTTCCCCGTAGGTTAACATGTGAAAACTGAAATATGCGGCTGGAGGGAAAATAAGCTCTTAAGGTGGGTGGGGTCTATGATACAAAATTTAAAAATGAAAATTCGAATAATTCTTTAATCGTACCTTCATTACCCTGTAGCAAATATCAGATCCATCTTGAAACATTTCAAGATTCTGCTCTCCTGCATATCTGGCGTTCTGGATAAGACCCATCCAAGACCCATGGCGGCCATCCAGAATGTGAAGATAACTGCTGATACTGCCATGCTCGTCCAACACCTTAAAATATAAATAATAATCACAGTGGTATACTAGCTGCTCAGGCTGTCTAGATGACAATGTGTATAAAGGTATACCGGGCATTGACACTGTTGTCTTCTTATATGGTTTAAGTTTGGTCCTCATCACCACATACATAACTGCTTTGATCAGTTTTTCACACAAACTTTAGCATTGGTAGCAATTAAATTTGCTAGTTGCGTTTTTACCTCTCAAAATTTTATTTTTAATTTCTATTTCTCAGGATCTACTGTAGAAAGAGCTTAAATGATAACTGATATGGAATTAACATTACATTCTGAAGGAGGTGAGGGGGGGGGGGGATTCACTGAACAATTCCACTTTCAGTTATTTTTTTCGTTTCTATTAAAAATTTTCATTTTCTTTGAAGTATCTATTTCTCAAGATTGGCTATCAATAGAGTTCAGACGATAACCGATGTGGATTCAGTATCAAATTCTGGAGGAGATAAGGTGGTGAATATGAATATATGAATTTCCCTTTCTTTCTTCGATCCCGTTTTAAAAATCTCCCTTGAAACATCTACTTGCATATCTCAGATTGACCACAAATGGAGCTGAGATAACGACTGATGTGATTCAGCATTAAATTCTGGAGAGGGGTGCGTTTTTGCTGGATTTCCATGTCGAAATACCATTTTCGATTCAAAAATTTATATTTTCCTTGCAATATCTATTTTTTTTAGAATCGGCTATAAAACGAGCTTAGATGACAACTGAAATGGATTCAATATCAAATTTCAAAGGGACAGAGAAAAGTCAACATCCCGCGGCAACCATAGGGTTTATGCCGACTACCGGGGTAATTTCAAAGGGGGTAGGGGTTCATTAAATATTCAGTTCTTCTCCAGTTCTGGTTCAAAAATTTTCCTTCAAACATCTATTTCTGATTATTGATGCTGACTAATATAAATTCAGCCTCAAATTCCAGAGGGGGAGGATCTCCATCCTTAGGAGGACACTAATAATTTCCACTTCCTGTTTTTCCCCAATTCCGTTTAAAAATTTTCTTTTTCCGTCATATTTTTCTCAGAATCGACTATAGCTATAGTTTAGATGATGACTGATATAGATTTAGCTTCAAATTTCTGGGGGGGGGGGGGGGGAGGAATTTCAACTACCAGTTTTTTTTTTTTCTACTTCTTGTTCAAAAATTGTCTTTGAAACATATTTTCTTTTTTTTTTCCAAAATCAACTATAGATATAGAGCTTAAATGATGACAGATATGGATCCAGCATCGAATATCGGGAGACAGGGGATTCACTAAGGATTTACACTTCTACTTCTAGGGCCAACGGCCGTACCGTGCTGAAAACACCGGTTCTCGTTAGATCACCGAAGTCAAGCAGCATCGGGCGCGGTTAGTACTTGGTGGGTGACCACCTCGGAACGCCGCGTGCTGTTGGCCATCTCGGGTGCGGTATCCCCGTGGCTTGCGCGCTAGATTTGCACGCTGCCACAAATGCCGCCGTGTTCATGCGGAGTACGATCACGTTAAACATGTGGGTCCGTAAGTCCTTCCGAGAGGTTGGTGGTAGGGGAAGGAGGGTACAGTCCCTGTGGATGCCTCCCCCACTGGGTTCCGGTCTAAATTGGGTGGCACTTCCCGGCCGTCCATACAGTTACCTTACACCTTTCTGGTAGGTCGGACGGTCTGGGTCTCAACAACAACACTTCTACTTCTGGAGATGTGATTTCCGGTTTTCCGTTTCGTTTGATTATACGTAATAAGTTGGAAAAAAAAAGTATAAACATTCTTAATTGTTCCGTCGAAAATAAAGTGTACACACCTCTTGCCACCATATATGAAGGCTCCTATATAAATTTATTGTTAAGGCGTTAAATTTGCATATTGAAATATCTAAAAGTTGATTTTCATACAATCTATAGTTTTGTGTTTCCAGAGAATAGTCGTACTAATTATATGAAAATGTGTGCTTTTGTCTCGTTACAAGTATTGTTAAATATAGGTTCACTTTCCATTATGCTATTTTATACGACAAATTTACTGATATCATTCTTGTAGATACAGGTCATTCTATTCATGAGAGAAGAAGAGACACTTTTGGCGGAGAATCATTTTTTGCCTGCACCTGGAATGGCCCCATACCAGGTGCAGACCATTTGAATTATAGTACTTAATAAACATTTCGTAATAATTAATTTTGTAACTTATTTCTCCTTTTATAGACCACTGTTGGCAGTTTGTAGAAATAAATGAAATTTTTATGCAAGCCGTTGTTTCACTTGAAAGCATCCGTGTGACAAAACGTATTCTATTATTCTATCTTTTAGTACTTTTGTATTCTGACGCTAAACAATTTGCTAATTGTCATTTATTTCAGAATATATGAATAAATTAATTAAATGTTAATTGCATTTTTATGAGGATTTTGCACGTGAGTATAAATAAGTTATTTTCTTTGACCCAGAAAGGCATGCGTGTCAAATTTCAAATTACATAATGTCAATTCAAAATATCATAGTTATAGGCCTTTATTTTCTAGCCGAATGCCCGTTGAAAATCAACGGTCTCGCAATAAGCACCCCTGAATAATGTAAATTTTTGAATAATTCGCGCTTCACATTTATTAGGCGAATCGAATATTTTGGTGTGCAGAACCAAGGCTACTTGAAAGGCTACCTTATTCTGGGTGGCCTTGGCAGAACCCCCTAAAGAAGAAAATATTGGAAAACTAAGTTCCGCACTTCTTCCTTTCGAATTATCCACCCGTACTCCAAATTAAAGTCTACCTCATACCGAAGCATGCTACGTATTTTATCACTTCCCCTTTCGAACGTTTTCCTGTGAAGCACACTCAAAAATGAACATTTTTGAAAAAATCTGTTTCCTGGATTTTTTATCAGATAATTGGCCCGTATACCAAATATCAAGCCTCTATCACATTTAAAAGGAAGCGTGCCTCATTTATTTGAAAAATTGAACATATTAGTATACGACACCCCTTAAAGTAGCAAATATTGAAAATCTGAAATTTCACACTTTCTTCCTTGTTTGAGTACTTCTTTGTATTTTGTGTTAGGGTTTTTTCCCTTCGGGGTTTTCCCCTACATTTTTCTGTCTTATGTCTCTCTTGTATTGTATTGTATTGTATTGTACTGTATTGTATTGTATTGTTTTTATGTTTTGTTTTGTCGTTGCCAATCTTTTGCTTGTCTTGATGTAACTTCTTGTGTTGTGATTCAATTTTAACCTGTATTGTAATTTCTTGGATCTAAAATAAAGTTCCAGGCCACACACTTAGCAACAGTAAGCCTTCGGGTCTGTCGTGTGGTCTGGGTTTTCAACACTTCAACACTTTCTTCCTTTCAAACTGTCTACCTGTACACCAAATCTGAAGTCTCTATCCTATCGCAAAGCATGTTTTTTCTATCACTTCACCTTTTAAACGTTTTTCTGATTAACACCCCCCTTAATGAATATTTTTGTAAAACCGTATTCATCTTGGTTTTTTTTTTATCAAATGGTTAGCCCATATACTAAATTTCAAGCCTATCACATTGTAAAGGAGGCGTTTTCGTTTGTTAGGCAAATCGAATATTTTAGTGAGCGGCACCCCCTACAACAGCAAATGTTGGAAAACTGAAATTGCACACTTTCTTCCTTTCCAACTTTTTACCCGTACATCAAATTTGAAGTCTCTATATCATCGCGAAGCATGCTTTTTCTATCATTTCACCTTTCGAATGTTTTTGTGTGGAGTACCCACCCCCTTGAATAAACATTTTTGAAAAACTCTATTCTTGTGTTTTCTATCAGGTGATTCGCCCACATACCAAATATCAAGCCTCTATCACGTTTTAAAAGGGGCATTTCTCCTTTATTCCGAAAATCGAACATTTTGGTGTGCGGCACCCCTTAAATTAGAAAAGATTGAAAACCAGAAAATGTACAATTTCTTCATTTCAAACTATCTACCAGTACATCAAATTTGAAATGATTTATCTCATCCGGAAGCATGTTTTTTATCCTTTGACATTTCGAACGTTTTTCTCTGGACCCCCCTTAAACGAACATTTTTGAAAAATTATTCGTCTTGGGTGTTTCAATTAAATGATTAGTCAATATACCAAATTTAAAACCTCTATGAAAATTTAAAGGAGCCGTTTCTTATTTATTCGGTAAATCGAACATTTTGGTGTGAGGCACCCCCTTAAGTAGGAAATAATGGAAATCTGAAATTGCACACTTTCTTCCTTTCAAACGATTTACTCATATACCAAGTTTGAAGTTTCCATCTTATCACAAAGCATGCTTTTCTATCATCTTACTTTTCAAACATTTTGATGTGGAGCACCCCATTTAGAGAAAGTTTTCGAAAAATTCGATTTTTCCAGGAGGTTTTATCAAACGATCGAGACGTGTACCAAATTGCAAGTCTTTATCTATTCGGGAAGTGCCTAAAAAAAGGAATGACAGACGGTCACTTGGCAATTAGTATATATAGATATACTAGAACGAATTACCCGCCGTTGCCCGGGATCTAAATAAGCGTCTGCTGCGTATAAATAATTAACTAAGCACCCGCAGCTTAAACATACATTTGAACACAATTTAAAGTGGTTTCGATCCGAAAATTGCACGAATTAACGACGAAGAATCACAGTTGGCTGTATATCTAACTGCTCATGAATCAGACGATTCCGCGGAAATCTACATGCACCCTAATAAATATGAAGCACCATCCGTCTGGAATTCCCGGTTTCGCGAACGAAATTATGTATGTGATTTGTCTATGATTTTGCCACCGTGCCTCAAATGAAATTCGAACCACATTTTTCTCCATGCGTTTTATTGAGTTTTTAGCGATCGCAAAGGAAATTCGAGCTTATAAAATAAATAAAAAACTTATAAGCAAAAAACTTATAATAAATAAAAAACTTAAGTTTGCACGTATACCAGTCCTGAAATACCTGTGTACCAAATTTCATGGTCCTACGACGCTTAGATTTTCCACTACAGGCTTCACAAACACAAACACACAGATAGACCTTTATTAAGATACACATATCTCGATTTCACGTGCTATTATTAGATGGCTGACATAGGAAAAGATTCCCAAATTAACGAAAACTTACACATATTATTGGCAACAGTTACCTTACACTTTTCTGGTAGGTCGGACGGTCTGGGTCTCAACAACAACAACATATTATTGGCATATGTAAAGCGTAATTAATATTTAGATTTTGAATTTAGCAATGTATTGATTAGAACTCACACTACCAGTTTCATATAAAAACAGGAAAGATCAATCATGCATAAATCATTGGTTATGAAACACTTTCCAACTTCAATACAATTTCATTTAAACATCTCTGAAATGCGATACATTCCTCGGTAATATTTTTAAAATTATCACAATACTACATCAATTTATTATATTTGGAAACTTAAACCTTCATTGAAAAAAATGAACTTCATTCAAATGACGGCATTGAAATATAAATTGCCTGGTTTAAACATCTCTAAAATGCGATGCATTCCTCGGTAATATTTTCAAAATTATCATAATACTACAATAAGTTATTATATTTGAAAACTTCATCGAAAACAAATGAAATTTATTCAAATAACGTCATTGAAATATAACACGCCTGGCTCTCTCTATAAAAGCAGCATTTCATTCATTAACTTTTTTCCATTCATTTTATTCATCACAATACTATAATAATTTATTTTATTTAAAAACTGACCATGGAGGTACAAGTAATTAAACTCTATGCTTAAAACTTCATAGAAAAAATCGTCTGCTTCTCTGTGTAAATCAATGAATATTTCATTCATATCAGCTATATTGCAGACTCCATGAGCTAAATAATTTTGCTTTAAAGAAATGCAGCAATTCTTATACAATTCATTCTACATATTTTGGTATTTACATTCTACATAAGTGAAAATTAGGCTTCGTTGTAGAAATAATCAAAGTTAGATGATTATTTAAACTCAAATATATTGTAATTGCGTTGCTTCAGTATATAGATGCACATAATTTAAGCAAAAATGAAACGATTTTAGGACGGACACAATACTAAATATGAATTAAAAAGAATTTTAAAAATCACGAGTTTGACACAAGATTGATACCATATTTTATTTTGAAGTGGGTCACGTGATCTCTTCATATAATGGTCACGTGATCTCTTCATATAAAGGGTGTAATTATTATTTTAATTTTTATTTTAAAAACTGCTGATATATTTTGCTGAAATTTTTTTTATATATTTTATGAGATAATTTGAATATTTCCTAAAACTTTCGAAGCAATTTGCGAATTTTAAATCCGCTTAAAAATGTTTGAAAAATTAGGTCCCATAGGATTCAATGTATTTCATTTTTTCAACCCGGGTTCAATCCAAAACTAATTGGGTGATATTATTCATTTATATTCCCATAGGTCCCACAGACTGTCTGAACAACATACTAAAATTTCATTTTGATAAAGTCATTTATACGGCAGTTATAGTGCTAACGAACAGACACAATGAATGAACAAAGTCATAAACACTTTTTAACTATGTTGTAAAGTGTAAAAAATTGTAAGTTCCTAATTAAAATAGAAAATACGTTAATATATGGACTGCACTGCTTAGCAGATGATATCGCTTTTCTGACAGCTGTGAATTATGAAAGAATATTACTGCAAGCCTTGTAGGTACCAACATGTTAAAAACGCTGATGATATAACATTTGGCAAGTATATATAGGCGTTTCATTCGTTTTTGTGGATTCTTATTATTTAGGCAGTGCTTTAAAACGTTGTGCTGTAAAACTTTTTTTTTTGTCTGTCTCGCTTTATTGCAGAATTCGTTATCCTAACTTTTAAAATTATCCTCTAGGGGCGCTGCAATCACTTTTGTTTGTTCGGCCATAGTTACTTTACTATAGATAGACCTAACGATTCCTGAGAACTAAGGGAACTATGGGGAAAGTCTCTCATCATTATGTAGAAAAAGACGTGTATTGCCTACAACCAATTGTTTTAGTGTTAGTGCTCATTTTTCGTTTATGATGTATTCATATTTCCACTTTCCCGTTTTAAAACATATATTTATACCCAAAAGAAACATTTTGTTTTACGTTAGGAAAAAATGGCCACTGACCTTCTAAAAACTTTGACCCTTAATGTTGTTCAGTGAAGGTTTCATCAAAACAATTCCTTGTCTCCAGTGAGCATCAATATAACGACAGCTTGCCAATGCTTTAAGGCCGAGTCAAATTGTTCCTTCTCACCTATTGTTTCTTGCCCACAACTTTGCTGGCGGATGAGGAACATAATTGTTTCATTTTTTTTTCTGGCTATTGATATAGCGTGTAATTTGATAATTTCTTTCTACAAGAATAGTGGGCATCGGTGTTTTGCTTTACTGAGCACAATTGTTGCGTCTGTGCGGTTGAAGGTCTGACAGTCAATTCCGTGAGAGTTGAAAGTATAGGAATGGGAACAGTTTAACTTCGTTTTATTTTTTCATTATTTTGCTACTGATGCAGTAGAAAATTACAGGATAGTTCGATTTTTGATGGGACACGGAACTTCATGAAAGGAAATACTCTCCGATTATGCAGATAAAAGTTTGTCTATGATGGAAAAGATAAGTGCAAGACAACCTATTGGAACGCCACGGTCAATTTTAGAAATTTAAATATATGTCGGTTAATAGTTCTCTGCTATTACATGGAGCGATTTTTATTGCCGGAACTTGGGCAATTTCTTCCGTCAATTCTGTTTTAGGACCCTCTTCTGGGAAAGCTGATCGTAGGGTTGCCAATACTTTGTCACTTATTTATATTTGGCACGTTTAGCATCAAGCCGTATAAATGCTAGAATCCCACCAATTTCTTCTCAAGCAGCATTTCGAAGTGTTTTTATAGTTTAATTGTGATCTTTAATGTGCCGTATATTCATGTAATTAGATAAAAAAAATTCGTGCAATTGCCATTCCATATCCACTGTTTACTGTACAGCTGCATTCATAGCCGCCTGCTCCAATCCAGGGATACGCCCGGTACATTCTCTAGTCTCCAATAAATAAGTGCCCTCTACAAATGTAAATAATACAGATACAGATAAAAGCACTTGATTTCTAAATCGTCTGTTTTGAACTAAAATTATTCTCATAAATGAAAATGCTTGAAATCGTTTAAAAAGTTCCTCTAAATCAAAACATTATTGCTATCTCAGCGAATTTTTATCCAATTTCAATCAAAGTTTATCACAATACTCATAATGATGATATAACACCAAATAAAAAGAAAAAAAATACGATGGCATTATTTGAATTCACAGATTTTGAAAATCCAAAAATATAAATGCACTTAGTGCTAGCCATACTGTTCGATCGTCTGCGAATCTGCAGCAGCGAAGAAAGAAAAAATTTAATTTGACAAAATGGAGGAAAATCATGATTTTCGACTTTAAAAATGCATAACTAAAATACTAATTCACATTAAAAAAAATAATACTGAGGTGCACCTACTCGGGTCCTGAAATACATATGTACCAAATTTCATGGTTGTATGAGGCTTATATTTCCTGCTACAGAGTCTGTGCCAGAGATGCCGCTGTTGACAGTATTCTAGAGGGTGGACGTTATCGTGACGTCATTCGTGACGTCAGAGTTACTAAGAGAAGTACCAGTTTCTGCGAGTAGTATTCAGTTCTATGAGAAAGCATAGACTGTGTCAGTCGTTGATTTAATATCATTTGTAGTTCTATCGTAAAAGTGAAGTTTAAGTGTAAATTTGCGTATTATAGATGGATATATATTAGTATTTTCATGTACATACAATATCATTTTGATTAATCTTTGTATATAAATTTTGTTTTGTGAGCGCAAAAATGCCTAACTGCGCGATTGCTTTGTGTTCAAATTATTATAAGAAGTCAATGGGATCTATCAATTTTCATAGATTTCCAAAAGATCCTACACCCCAAATATTATGGATCGTGAAGTGCAAAAGAGACGATAAAATAACCATCGCTAACGCAAATGTCTATTCGAGTCACTTTTCTGATGAAGATTTTCGGGCTAAATTTTTTAATTTGAAGCCGGTTAAAAGATTAAAACAAGGAAGTTGTTCCTCATCTTAATCTGCCATCATCTGTACATAATCAAAGTGTGAAAAGTGAACGATCAATATAAGATTTAAAAAAACAAACAAAAAAAAAACGGAAAATAGAAGCAGAAACTACGACGAAAATAAAGCTTAGAACAAACTGTGTAGAACCTGTAATTGAAGTTTCTGAATATAAAATTTCTGCCAATAGCTCGATAAATTGTGATGAAAACGAGAGCACCGTTTATGAAAACGATGAAGAAAATCAAACTGAATGGCTTGAAACCTGATGATCATATTAAAAATGTAAAGGACCTAAATGAAGATAAGCATTTTCTAAAAAATGAAAATATGCAGTTAAAAGGAAAAGTGAAATCTCCAGAGAATGATACAAATTTACAAAAAGAAAATCGATAGCATAATGCAAAATATATCAAGGCATTAGTGCTTCAAATAAAGCAATTGAAAAGTCGCTGTTTGCATGCCGAGCAAAGCAAAATTAAATATGCGCGGAATAAGGTTATCAATGAATTATCATTGTCACGTGAGTCTTTGCCACACGTTCGGTCAGGACGCATAAATCATTGCTAATATTCATTTTACTTGATCTCGACATTGGCCGTATCGTATTATATCACATAAAAATCAGTTACTCTAAATGAGAGGACAATGTCGAGAGTTAAATATTAAAAATAATAACACATTTATTTATATTAAAATAACGAAAATCCAATTGACATTCTAACTTAAAAATAAAATACACAATATCACATAATTAAGTTACCTTACACCTTTCTGGTAGGTCGGACGGTCTGGGTTTCAACAACAACAACATAATTAAGTTACTTCAAATAATATTAGCTTTCACATTTAATTTCATTAAAACAATATTATCTCCCATTATGCAATATTAACTTGCGCAAATATACATCCTTATACACATAACTACATTCCCCCTCCGGAATGTAATTAAAACTATCTACTTAAATTTATGTATTAACTTATTAGCTCAAAATGCTTTATCTAACCCTGGAATGTAGAGAGAGAGAGAGAATTCGATACCAAAAATGTACGCAAGTAGCATGCATAAGCCTACCCCGGGTTTTTCAAGGAGGTTCCGGCGACCGGTCGGATGCCCCAGTTTCACAGCATCACAGCAATTCTTTGAAACTTGTTCACACGCCAAAATTAAAAAATCAAGTGTCAATACTTTTTCAAAATTTTCTCTCTCTCGAACATCCCAAAATTGTCACCTCCTACACATTGGCTCCCCTGCTTCTAATTGGATTGACATTGTAGCCCCCTCTATGCAATTGGTCAGCATAGAGTTACACCTATGTCTTATTGAATAGTGTCATCTTAGAGGTTTAATGAGAGGCCCTGAAATTAATGTCTCAATTGGCCCCGCTTCCCACAATCTCAAGGCGCACGTGCACCCAGGAGAGGTCAAGAGGTCAACTTTATTGTTGGCCCCGCATTTCGACGCCCTCTGTAATTTTAACGCATCTGTTCACTGAGCGAAAGGGACGCTGATCTATTTCCGCTGCAGGTGGCTGGCTAGGGAGACTTGTATAAATTGCTTAAAATACACAGGGACCATCTCCTCCTTCTAAGCTTTTCAATGTTACATTGGTTTGACATAGCCATGTAAAAATCATCATTTTTTAATAAAGGACAAATACGCAGAATCCTTAAAATGAATAAAAATTTGCCATGTACGGACTCAGCAACTTGATATATCAGCTGCTTTAGCATTACGATGTGTGTCGAAAAAAGCTTATGTATTTTTGAAGGAGAAAATGAATTAGCCTCTTCCTTGAATTTCATCCTTAAAATCTTGGACCAAAAACTTTATATGCAATCCTGGAATCTAAAAAACAGTTTTTGGGATATTAAAAGAAAAAGCTCAAACTATGCATGGGTTTTCCACATGTTCAGTTATATTGATGGACGAAATGAATATTGATGCAAAAATGTGTCCCAACGTACGAGATGATCAAGTTTTAGGACCACACAAAAGTGTCCAAGTTGTAATGCTAAGAGGGCTGTTTAGGCCATGGAAACAGCCCATTTATTTCGATTTCGACCAACGCATGCCAGTCGAGCTGCTAAATGAGCTCATTTTAAAATCTGAGAAAAATGGTTATGAAATCATAGCAATAGTGTCCGACATGGGAGGTGGTAATCAAGGACCGTGAAGAGATCTCGGTATATCCGAAACAAACACCATCTCTAAAAATCTTTTTAAGCCCCAAAAATATATAGCTATATTTGCTGATGTGCCACATCTTCTGAAACTTCTGCGCAATCATCTATTGGACCAAGGCTTCATTCTCTCTACTGGTTGGATTGAGGCTCTATATCAAAAAGCGGTCTTTTAAAGTTAACGTCACATTTTTCAGAAGAAATGAAAAAGTGGGAGAATACTTTCTTAGATATGCATGGCGCATATATAGGGTTGATAAAATAAAACTGGCCCGGAAAAGATTTCTAATGATCTCCTTGCTTTAGATTAATGTTTAGATTGTTTAGATTGTTTAGATTAATTTCACGAATTTTCGAAAAAACTTTTCCAGGCCAGTTTTATATTGTCAACCCTGTATTTATATATACAGGGTTGCCAAAATAAAACTGGTCCGGAAAAGTTTTTTCGGAATTTCGTGAAAACGTAATCTAAACAGCAAGGTGATCATTAGAAAACTTTTCCGGGCCAGTTTTATTTTATCAACCCTGTATATCAAAACAGAAAGGCGTCATTAAGAACTTGCAGTCAAAGTTAGCAAGCATTTCACCTTCTATATTACTAAAAGCTATAATTTCGTTTTCACGAACCAGAACGTTCATTCGCATTAAACACTTTCGCATTAAGACTTTCATGCAACAATTAGTAGACAGAAAAAAGCAAAGAAAAGCCTCTAAATGGTATAAAAGCAGTATCATGGCAGAAAAATGGCATGTATTGATTTATTATTTATGATCCATGTGGACATTGCTTTTAAATGTTAAACTCTACAGAGTTTATATATTTAAAACTCTATAAAGTTTATCAACATCAATTTTGCATGCTTAAAATGTATTTGTGTAAACTGACATATCCAGTGGCTTAGCCAAGAGTCAAAATATTCTATTAGCTCACAAAATGCATCATCTTTTCGTTGGGTAAATAAAATCTACTGCCATTGATCATCCATCCATTCGACCGTCAACTCCTTCCTTTTCCCAAGATCTGACCTACGCTTTTTGATATAATGATGTATATAATTATGTAACTACTAGATGATATTTCATAGTCATCAATATATTTTATATGTATGTGGAATTCTTTACTCAATTAGATATTTTTGAAATACATATTTATATTACATGTAGAAATTATTATCAATGTATACTATATTTTTAAAAATCTGATGATTAGATATTTATTCATATCTATATTAAAACACTTGAAATGTAATTTTTACATTTACTACACTTTTCACATATTTCAGCTCTTATATATTTCAGCTTTTCATGTACTTCAGCTTTTATTATAAATAATATATGTATTATAATATTTTAATGATAGTCCTATGCACGTATGAGTGCGATCATTTAATTTCATTCTTCTAAAATTTTATTAAGAATGATTTTATCTCCTTTTCGAATTATAAACTCGAACGTTCTAAACTGTATACACTTATCTCTATGTTCCCTATTCTTGACTCTAACTCAGTGACGTCACGCTTCAAGTTGCTCTCCTGGTCGAAAAGCAACCCCCTCTCTCTGACCTACCTCTTGTTTAAAGTACCTTGGTACATACCACACACACACACACACACAGACAGAAAGACATACAGACATTTTCTTTTATTATGAAAAATTAAAAAACATATTTTGATATGCATAAGTAAAACTTGAATGCTTTTGTAGTCACAGCACCCACATAAATGCAGCATTTTCAAATCTAGGGAATGTTTCGCACTCTTCAGCGAGAAATATCTGATAACTGCAACGGCAGTAAAAAAATCTTGCTATATATCCCAATTATGCGAACGACTGTAGAGACCGATAAATTTAGTCTTAATACGTAGAATGTTTTTGGCATTCTTTCGCATGGAATAACCGATACGTGTAGTCGCACCAAGAATTTATTTTACAATTTACGGAAGTTCTGTGTTGGACGATAAAATCAGTCTCGCAGCGCATTCAGTATCAAATTCATTTGTTGTGTTTTATTCGTAAAAATTATTGGTATGTTAAAGTCAGATAAGACTTTTAAACTGCCTCAGGAATTACTGCTATATCGTAATTACCTCCCAAGAATTTTCTGCTTCATCCGTAGACAGGGAATCTACTAAACTTCCTGGCACTGGACCAATGATGGCCTTTTCTTCAATTGAGCAAGCTGCAAAAATGCCAATGCGGTTACAGGAAACGGTTGATACATCTAAGAAAACTTCCGATGGAACATGTTTAAAAATACCTAAAAATATATAAGCAAAATATTATACATTGTTTCGACGAGTTATTGACATACACAAATATACGACGAGTTATTGACATACACAAAATATGACAAGTTATTGACATACAGAAATATGTGACGAGTTATTAACATACACAAATATATGACGAGTTATTGACATACACAAATATACATAAACACACAGACACAAATATCCTTCAGGCACCACCCTTTTTGCCTAGCATGAGAAAGTACAAATTATTTTCTTGGGCTTTAGCAAAACTTGTTAGCTGTACCAATTTCCAACGAAATTTGCAACGATTCGTCGAGTTATGGTATACGTAGTACCAAAGCCAACGGCATGATATACAATAGTTCCTGTCAGCACATTTCTCGCACGACGTTTGTTGAATTTATAGTGCAAAATCGAGAGGTATTTATAAATAAGCTAAACCCATATTTGCTCATATTGTTAAAGCAGGTAAGACTACCTTGTGAAATACATACTGAAGAAATGTGCTGCTTATTTACGTTGCATGCAAAGAAAACGAATTCATATTGTGTCAATACAAGCTGGCGGAAAGTACAAACTCGCTCAAAATATATAGCGTATAAATTTTGCCGAAAATTTTGTCGAAAACCGAAAAAAGTAATTATTTGCTTTTCCTGCACCATACATGGTTAATGTATAGTATAAGTATCGTACCAAAATACAATCAATATCAGAGTAAGGAATAAGTGACCTAATTACCAAATTTCATGAAATTTCATTGGGTACACACACACAGACAAATATAATGTTAAAAGTAGTGTATTCATATTTTGAAAGACCTAAATGTGCAAATTAGTCGAAATTTCGAATTCCAATGTTAAACTCCTTTGCAATACTTTTCTATACATTATTACGTAATGTAGGAAAGTAACACATGCAAAAAACATAACATGAACAGTTAAATTTATATGCTATTTATGAGCATGAGCACCCATAAAACTTTTTCGAGGGTGGGGGGAAACTCAAGGATAAGACGTACAACATCAATTAGCTTGATGCCCTTCTTTATGTCCTCGAACGTTCATGGGGCGGGGGCAAGTGCCCTCCCCTATGGGCGTCCATATTTATGAGCTATTTTTCTTGTATAAACTTTTCCCGTAACATAATCCTGCACACATTTTTCTGCTGATACTTTTAAATTATTCAAATATGTCACAAAAAATATTTTAGCTGGCCCATATCATATCCTGCGTTTTCCCTTTGAACCAAGACAGTGATTGATAATGTTTTTACGAGAATGCTAATACGACGATCAGTTAAATTAATGTTCTAACACAAAATTACTTCAGTGTTCTTTAACTAAATTCGCTTCATAACATTAATGCGCTTCCGGTACACTTGTATGGTGCGTGAATAATCGTCTGTCATGAAATGTAAAAAGAAGATATTTGTATCCATTTTGGCATCTCTCTGGCTTAAAAAAAATGTATCCATAATTTAGTTCTGCTTCCTTTGTATGCGATAATTTGCACATAACTAAAGAATATTAGATTAAAAAATATTGTTAAGAAAAATATAATTTCATTAATATAATTTATTTATTATTTAAATCGGATAATCGGAATCAAGTCTGTCTGTATAAACATATTCAATTTAGTTCCGTTGCCAAGCAACATGATATCATTTTTTTCAAATGAAGTTTCAGGAATTTAAAAAACCGTCTGCACAATGTTATTGCTACGAACATTTTTTTTTTTTATAAGTATTTCGACAACTTTCGTTCTTAGAAATACGAAACGTGGACATCCGTAATAAAATAGAGAAAAGCCATACCGAATTTGAAATAAAATCCGTCAAAAAATATGAGTTTGTAGATACGGAACAGACAAGCAAATTTTCAATTTTTACTTTCCCTGCAATACATGGTAATGTATAGGGAAAGTATTGGAATCATGTCGAAAATCGCAACTCGAGTTTTCGACGGATCTACACGTTTCGAAACCTCTAGAATACGAAAAAACCATTTTTAGCGTGACGTCTGTGTGTGTGTCTGTGCTGATTTTGTATCCACTCTAACTAAAAAACTAATGGGCCGAATTTCACAAAATTTAGTAGGTAAGTCACTTGTGGGTGAGTCTGGTGCTGATTAGTTTTGGGTACGATTCGAGATAAAAGAACCTACCTTTTTTTGCGAAATGGCCCGCAAAAGTTTGTATCCACTCTAACTAAAAAACTAATAGACAGAATTTCACAAAATTCGGTAGATGAGTCACTTGTGGGTCACCCTGGTGCTGATTAGATTTTGGTATGATTCGAAAAAAAAACAACCTGCCTTTTTCTGCAAAATGGTCTACAAAAATCGTCAAAATCTAAACTAAAGAACTACGTATGCTCAAATATATCCATTAAATGCTTGTTTAATACGTAATTCTTAACGATGAAAAGAATAAGACCAACCCCATTACACTAGGACTAGCCGTTCTCGAGATATTTCAGTTTTCCGTATTTTCTCTATGTCACCTTTGAAAATAAGTCCAGTTACCGAATGAGAAAGAAAATTGTATTAAAAGTGAAATAAATTTAATTTAAATAAAGAGAACGTGGATATAAGTATGCAGGGAAAGTCATGTGCTGCCCACATCAGATTTTTATATTTATAGATCCCAGTTTTCCATCTATTTAAATACTTTTGTTTAAAGAAAATAATATAAATGGCAACTGATATTAATGGAACATCGAACGTTCAAGTGATCAAAACTGAATCAATTTATGCAAAAATGTTTTTTTTGTCAGAATAGTATTTATTATACACATTATCTTATATCGATTGCAAATAAAATCGCATTCATATCAAATGTTCATTTCCAAATTAAGAAACAAGTGAAGATTGCATTCCACTAAAAATTGCGTTGAAACGTGTACTTTAAGTATTTTTTTATCAAAATGAGATTTTCATAGCTTTAATGTTCCATGCGTTCTGATTTTTGTCATAATTACACGGAATTTGTAGAACATGTTCTATATTGTACATTTTTTTAGAAAATTGTGCATGTATTTTTAAATTTGAATCATCTAATAAGCTTTGCTATGGGTAAAATGCTGATCAAAATCGATTTTCAATCCAGGAATTTATACATTTTTAAATAACCTAAAGATGGATTCAGAAATTAATGCACAAATATTGATTAACTCTGTTAAATCAATATAATGGGAACTCGAAAGAGAAAAAACATTTAGTGAGAAATGTTGCATTAAAAAATTTCTAAAAATTGATATTTTTTCTTTTTTCATTAAAAAACTAAAACTACATTGACCTTTTATTTTATTATATTTGGAAAATGTTATGATAAATTTAGTATATGTACAAAAAATTATGTAAATTTATTGAAAGTTAAAAAGTTTGATTTCAACGCCCACTGTCCCTTTAAAAGTGCTGTATAACTCAACACAGAAAGTAAACTCTTTTGTCAAGCTTAAAATAAAAAGAAAGCTTTAAAATATGAAGAAATAAATATGACAGCAGTAACGCAAAACAGATTAGGACCACTTCCTATATAAACATCCTTGAAAATGATCCTCAATTCATGGGACAACGCCTCCCCTATGCGAATGAAAACAGTATAATGCACCCCCCTGCAGATCGGTTTTACTACTTTATAAATCAATCTATCAACCTCCTGGGGTCCTTCCTATCTACGCTAATATCGGTTATTACTCAATGGTCTCTAACTGTGACTGCAGCTGGGAATCATTCTATCATTTGGTGGTTTGTTTGCAGATAATATTACGCGATAGACGAATAATAGAACGAAATTAAGAGGTAAAGAACGGTGAAATTTCTTTTGTGAAGTTTGACGGCAGGTGGGTTTGCTTCTGCAACGTCTTAATCTGTTGATTCAGGGGTTGAGTGAGGAGAAATCGAAGCAGAATAGTTAAGGTGATGTTTACATTTGAGAGGACTTTTCGGTAATAAATTCAATGGTGTCTTTATAAAAAAAATATTGGGTATTTTTGACAACTAAATTTGTACGCCTTATTCTTTGAATGAAATATATCTGAACTCAAGTTTCTAAGGACATACTTTTGAATATCTCACTAAGAATCTACATTTAAATTTTTTATATTGAATTTTTTTTTTTATAATTTTAAAATTTGTATTTAAGAAAACGAAAAGTAACTATAGTTTAATTTTTTTTTCTTATAGGAGATGTTCGGAAGTTTGAAAGCATGCTCCCAGTGTGGATACCAATATCAGTTGGTGAGTTTTACTATTGTTAGAGCTCATTAGCACTAAATAGTTAATGGCGTTAATTGTACAGTAAACAAGAAAGAGAATTTTCGCATTTCTCAATGGGGACCAATAAAGGGATGCTATAATGGAAGGTTTATTTTATATGGGGCAGGGACGTCCATATGGAGGAACGGACACCGCTCAAGTGCGGCGAGGGGTCCTGGACCCTTAATAATATTTTTTTTATGCGAGAAGACATGGCAAATTGACAACAAGGGGAAAATGCAATATGAAGGTGGGTGATAAATATTTTTTGGGGGCGGCCTGGGAGGATATTATTTGATATGGGGGGGATGTTAACATTTGATCATGCTGTGTCAACATTTGATCTATATGGTGTCATCTCTGTGCCTGTAGTTAGCTAAGCTGTACATGTAGTGAAACTCTATAGACCTCTTTGCAGGACTTCTACACATGCAAAATATTATGGAAGAGATGTAACAATTAAAATGTAAGGGTTTCAAATCTAAAACTGCTAATTTCACCATATTATCGAAATTTGCTTCAAGGAAACCTTATACACTTTAGTTACCCAACAACAGAGTCATGATCAATTAATTTCATAGACAAAATTACTCATATCTTCGTTTTAAAATGTGATCAATGTGCATAGATTATATTACAACCATTAATCTGGAGACTGTCGTATTCCTCCATAGGAAATAATGTTATGAAAATCCTAAATTTCGAATAATTTAATTTACAATCATATAAGTTACAAAAAGTTCTGTTTGGTTCTATATTTTTTTCATGGTGTACTTACACGCAAAATTTTATAACTGTTCATATATATAATAACTGTACACTTGTACTTGAGTTATTGCCTCCTCATATTCACACACATTTCGATTTATTCTTCAGAGACTGCGCTTCTAATAAAAAAAATCTGATGTGGGCAGCACATGACTTTCCCTGCAGACTTATATATACATTCTCTTATTTTAATTAAATTTAATTCACTATTGATTCAATTTTCGTTCTCATTTGGTAACTGAACTCATTTTCAAAGGTGGCGTAGAGAAAAAAACAAAAATATCTCGAGAACGGCTAGTCCTAGTGTAATGGGGTTGGTCTTATTCTTTTCTTCGTCAAAAATAACGTATAAAACAAGCATTTAATGGATATATTTCAGCATACGTAGTTTTTTATTTTAGATTTTGTCAATTTTTGCGGGCCATTTTGCAAAAAAAGGCAGGTTATTTTTTTCCGAACTGTACCAAAATCTAATCAGCACCAGGGTGATCCACAAGAGACTTATCTACCAAATTTTGTGAAATTCGGTCCATTAGATTTTTAGCTAGAGTGGATACAAGCTTTTGCGGGCCATTTCGCAAAAAAAGGCGGGTTCTTTTATTCCGAATCGCACCCAAAACTAATAAGTACCAGATTCGCCCGCAAGTGACTTACCTACCAAATTTTATGAAATTCGGTCAATTACTTTTTTAGTTACAGTGGATACAAAATCTGCACAGACAGACAGACAGACACACAGACAGACACACACACAGACGTCACGCTAAAAATAGTTTTTTCGTATTCTAGAGGTCTCGAAACGTGTAGATCCGTCGAAAACTCGAGTTGGGATTTTTGGCATGATTCCAATACTTTCCCTATACATTACCATGTAATGCAGGGAAAGTAAAAAGGTGACATACTTCATATCTTGAGAACTGTTCGAGATGACTTCTAAACAGTGGTAGCCACGATCATTTCTAGAAAAAAACTATTTAAAAATCATGCACTCAATTGATAATACTAAACCTATTTAATTTTTTTAGGACTGCTCCACTTTCGATGAAAATCTGCAATAACTGGCACGTTATTGTCCTATGAAGGCTGCAATTTTTAAAATAAACCTTTAAATATGAAATGGAGATTTCTTAAAAAAATTATGCATATATTTTTTACAATTTTTTTATTTTCGAAAATAAATATTCGAAGAAGTGCGAACCTTCTCTTTCACTTGGAGCCCTCCCTCCTCTCTTACTTGTGGAACTTTTATCTCACTTAAGAACTTTTTCTTTCAATGGGAACCTTTTCTCTCCGAGGACCTTTTACTTGGACTTGGAACATCCTCACTGGGGACATTCTGCCCTGGGGACATTTTCTTTTACTGGGGTAGTTCTCACTAGTGGCCTTCTTTCTCACTGAGGACCGTTTTACTTGCCTCAGGACTTTCTATTTTACTGAGATATTTTTCACTGAGGACCTTCTTTTTCATTGGGATATTTATCACTGAGGATCTTTTCTCTCACTTGAGGACCTTCTTTTTCACTTGGAGAGCTTCTCTCACTCTTGAAAAGACCTTCTGAGAAATCAACTGACTGCTTATTTTCACAGATTGTAATAACCATATCAAATTTCATTTAAATTTATTTCTGCTCTCTGACTCGCAGCCATATAGGCGAATGCACTGACATCGCCACAAAAAATTTGATACCAGTTCAAGAATACTTCATACAAAACCCATCGAAAACACAAATTCAAATATTTGAACACGTCCCTATATGCTTTCTCTGTATACAATGTGCGTAATATGCGGAAAGTAATATGCGTTCGAGTGCACATACATGTCAAAGGAAAACATAATATTTATCATTAAGAGCTTTCGAAAACATAGAAACTTTTATCTTCTTTTCCTATCAAAGCCATATTTCATTGCTCACTGTTGAATAGATGTCTAATTGGAAAGGGAAGGTCAGACATTGTTTCTCAAATGATATATTATCGTCCTTAGATGAATAGACAGAATCACCCATCTACATATCAGCGCTTTTTCTTGTTATAATAATTTATAGCGGATAAATTGAAATAACCCGATTCTAAATGAGTTGTGATATAAGAAATGACTTTGTACCTATCCATAAACTTTTTACAATCGAGATAGAAGTAATTTAAGATTTGCAAATTGTTATTTTAGTTCTGACGACGTTTCTCTGCGCAATGATTTCTCGGAATCTACTCAGTGGATTTTCATAATTATTTTTTTTAAACGAAAAATCTGCAGAGTTTCTCATTATTTTTGATTAATTAGAGCAGTGACCTCTAACGTGGAGGACGCGAATCCATACTTGGGGTGTAAGTCAGGAAAATTTAATATTTTATTTTTGTATTTTTCTTCCTAAAGCAATATAATGCAAGCGATATCGGATTGGATGTCATCCAGACTCCGACTTGTTAGTTGATTTCCCGACGTCACGGAAGATCATACGTGGAGATGGGGAATTTCGCCCCGTTTGGAAATAATATGCATTGTTCTTTAGCGTTGTTGTTGAGACCGAGACCGTCCGACCTACCAGAAAGACTTCTTCAGCGTGAGTGTTCGTATCAAGGAGATGTGCTGAAATAAATAAATGAAGGCAAAACGGACACCAAATAAATAGTTTCAGCTATACGGTTAGCTTTATTTCGTGCAGATAGCTACATGCAGCCAAAGTTACCATAGTAAAGAAAATATAATTTAACAAAGTATTGTGTTATTTAATTTTATTTTTACTGCTGTTTATATATTAAATATATTTTGGTTTGTATCTAAGGTCCTTAGTATTCCTGTCTCCCCTATATATAGGGAAAGAAATGGCAAAAATATAATAGGCCGTGGTTTTTGGTATGTATATTTTAAGCGGTAGCAGCAATAAACTTAAAAGCAAGAAAGTGCTTAGTGATCATCATCACCACCCATAGACTATGGTTTCGCAATCATTGCCGTTCATAAGCATGGTGCAAGCGATGCGATGGAGATTCTTTAAGGGTGAGCGTCAGTAAATTTTCTGCCCTATCCGCGCTTTGTTAACTTTCGCGGCACACATATTTCGCCAAAATTCTGCTCAAACAGTTGCGAAATATTTTCTTATAGATAAAATGCTATGCTTAGATTATATTAAAACTAAATTTAATACCCAATAAAACATAGAATATATGTTTTACTTTAATTTAAAATATTTTTGGTGCTGCCATCTGTTGTCGTAATTTAATATATACCGACTATTTTTATTTTTTAATGAACATTTTTAAATGTCTATTCCTTCTAATACGCTATTAAATACAACAACAGATCGTATATAATGCCATAATCACGGAAACGTAATTGAACTTGGACGACAAAGGAACTTGAAGACAAAACTGCAGTCCTCAGTGATGTACATGCAGATCCCTTATCAAATTTATAGAATGATAAATTGCCTTTCCGTGATTGTGGCATTATTATATATGATCTGTTGTTGTATTTAACACTGTATTAGAAGGAATAGATATTTAAAAATGTTCATTAAAAAATAAAAATAGTCGGTATGAATTAAATTACGACAACAGATGGCAGCACCAAAAATATTTTGGATTAAAATAAAAAATATATTCTATGTTTTTTGGGGCATTAAATTTAGTTTTAATATAATCTAAGCATTGCATTTTATCTTTCAGAAAATATTTTGCAATTGTTTGAGCAGAATTTCGGCGAAATATGTATGCCGCGAAAGTTAACAAAGCGCGGATAGGGCAGAAAGTTTACTGACGCTCACCCTTAATAAGCTTGGGCAGTCAGTCCGGTAACGGATAAAAAAGTTGTCAGCTTGACGTCATGATAAAATTTCGTCAGTTGTGATGACAAGGACCAGGGAGGACTTTGAGAGGCAAATTTTCGAACTATTACAGTTAAAAATTATTTGTTACTTTTGAAGTGGCAATACCTAGACGGAAACAACTTGCGCAGAAATTTTAAATTGTGCTGTGCGTAAACCGGATCCAGTGACATCCAAGGAGATTTACTGGCGTCGGTGGGTAGGATAACAGTCGCAGTTAATAAGTTCGGTCCCTCTTGAGAGTTCGAGAACAAAATGCGTGCGTTTCCTATCTTCGTAACATCATATGCACAGAACCAAGTAAAAAAAAAAATTAAACCAGTCACGTCTATGACGCGATTCCCTGGACGTAATAAACAATTACTACGAATTTTCTGTAGACAATAATTTTATAATTTTTCTGGTAGATGTGTTTGTAGCCTTGAATCCAGTAATCATTGTGAGCCTTTTTAGCCCCCGCCTATCGCAAGAAAAAAAAGTTTAACCTGAAGGAAAAATTCGCATGTTTGTGTGGGACAGACACATCAGATTTTTACATCTTAATGTATGAGGGAAAATGTATCAGAAACTTGTAAGACTAAATAGTAGAACCTTGTAAGACTAAATAGTTTTCTAATAACTAAAAACTAAAAAAATTCTTTTACCATCACTTCAAGAAAATATATTGAAATATAATTATTTTTTTTTTTACAATTCCGCAACTCATTAAATGATACTTAATGACTACCCGGAATTTTCATTACATTTAACGGACAACATTCTTGGAAAGGAATGCTTTAAACGCAACGATATTCCAAGGAATTTACTTCCCAATTCACATGCCATGGGTAAAGGCATCTGTTTCTTTCATTTAGCTTAATTGTTTGCTTAAGGAACTTGCAACCTGCAAGTTAAGAGAATTAATGAACGAGAAATGCGCTCGGGGCGGCGTGGCTAGTTCTTTATTTGGATACAAATCGTTTCTTCGAAATCTAATTGTATGAAAAGGATGAGCATGGCAAATTACTTTTATTTGTATAGAGAAGGCCAAATAGTCTTTAGAACATGAATGATGATTCGCAGAATTCTTTAACTCTAGCCCTTAATCAAAAGTAAAATACTTTTAATTACTTATGTATATCCCCAATAAATAAAACTAGTACTTGTGAGTATATAACTTCCTAATTTTTCCTTGCAGAAATCAGGTATAGCGCAAGTAACTACAATTGTTTCTAGAGCGTTTTGACGGATTGCTTCGAGGGCGTCTTTCTCGGGTCCAAAACAGTGTGCGCTTTTCACAATCGTTAAAAAACAACCGCTTTTAATAACCGTTAAAAGACAACCGCTTTTAACAACCGTTAAAAAACAACTGCCACGCAGTTGTTCCTGGTAGGGTAGTTATTCTATGGCAGGGTTCCCAATCGTCCTGTTTTTCCAGGGACAGTCCCATTTTCTGATAAAATGCTCCGGTGTCCCAAATTTATTCCAAATGTTCCCTTTTTGAGGAAATGCTTTCCCTCAAATAGCGGAACATTTTTGGTTTCGCTTTTTGATTCCAAATGTTCCGCTGACCCTAGGGTTTACAGCCGCTATTTGAGTGGCCGGGCAGCTATTGAGTGTGTGCTTTCATTAATAAATGCCTTATGGGTAGATGAATAAAACATATTTTACCATTGTATAGACATATTATAAAGATTTCTCTTGTGCTATGTCCAAATATCAGGAAAAACAATATCTTCTTGAACAGGTCCATAAATCTGATATATATTCAAATGAATCTAAAATGTAAACTTGAGTATTGCGTATTTTAAAATATACACAATAGTAGTAAGTACAATTAATAGGTACAATTTTTCTAATTAAGTATGTCTGTGATTTATAATTTTATTTCAAACTGAAATTTATGATAGTAAAGGTGTGTATTTATATCAGTATCGTATTTAAAGTTCGAAACATAATTTATAATAGATTTATTTATTTATTTATTATTTTTTAATTTTTAACATGTCTCTTTTTTTTTTTGTTGCAAAATGTCACATGTTTTTCAAGTAAACATTTGTAAACGTTCCAGTTTTTACGAAAAACTGTTGGGAAACCTTATTCTGAGGAATATACTCCAGGCCGAGCGCAGCCTTACGTTTATGTGGGCCTTCATGTTCAGACTCTGCATTGAAGATGGACATCCAGATGATTTCCGAAAAGTGCGCATGTTTATTTATCTTGATTTCCGCCTCATTTCACATTGTAAACACATTCATTACAGATTAAGCATGTCCAGTCATAAAAAAAAAGGGCAAAAGTTTTAATCGACCGAATCTCGAAAACTGAACGAAATACCAATACATATTTAGCGAAAGGAGAACCCCTGCAGAAATGCTTTCATTCAAGATAGTGGACCTTATGAGAAATTTTCTGAAGAAATCTCTACCAATTCAACAATTGCAAGGCTAGTAAAGTGTTTTCGAGAAACTGGATCTGTTGCACACAAAGCGAGATCAGGCAGGTTGTAAAGAGCTATGCTGCCACAGCAAGGAATCGAACATTGGATCTCCGAACTGGCCAGCGAATGCTCTACCTTTGAGCTACTGGGACGAAATTGCAAGCTCTAATCGTCGAAGTGGCCTCTGCATTTTCTACCCTCTAATGTTAGATTGGCGAGCAACTGACAATCTGACTGAACACCTCCTGCTCTTTTTATCTCAAGTTAACCTCCTGACACTACTATTTTTACCCAGGTTAGTACCCTGCGTGGTCGTTATCCTCTCAATTTTTGAAATCGACGCTCAATATTACAGAGTCCACTGAATCCATATTTGTCGTACTAGGGTCACTTTCAGACCTCCGACATCTTTGCACTAACCAACAGGGTTGATGTGTTTGGGCGCCATTGTAAAGAGCTTTGCTGCCCCAACCGGGAATCGAACCCTGGATCTCCAAACTGGCCAGACGACGCGCTCTACCGTTGAGCTACTGGGACGGAATTGCAAGTTCTTATCGTCCAAATGGACTCTGCAAGACCTTCCATTTTACCTTAGCATAAATTGTTGAAATGACACTGCGTTTCCAAAATTATTCAATAAACTTTTCTAAAACTCTTTAATGCCACTTTCGTAAGAATGGTTAAAGAAATATTGCTATAAAATAAAAAATTATTTCACTTTGGAAAAACGTTCTAAAATGATACCTGTAATCACTGCCTGACGTGTTAAAAAATCTGATGTGGGCAGCACATGGCTTCCCTTATATAATGCAATGCATTTACTACTTTTACAATAAAAAAAAATAGGTTTTTCATATAGTAGATATTTATATTCTTTCCTAGATATTGTATTTTCTTCAATGAGTCGTCATTTTTATTGATTTAGTGTCATTTTTATCCATTTGACGAAATTTTCGTAAATTTGGCAACATTTAAAAAAGTCGCCAAGTTGGCGACATTCCGCCAAATTCGGTGCCAAAATCTCGCAAAGCGTTATGGACGCAGGAATAAGTTATTCTTATAGCAGATAAATAACAATTGGCGTTCAAATACAAAAGTATTACTCAAAGTATCTTTTTTCATGAATGGAACGAGCTAGATCCACGAGAATGATGTCACCCAATTTATCGCATGATATTACATATGAAAAGTGAACATGTATCTCAACAGTCAATGTTTTTTTTTTAATTTATGGAATTTTTTGATAAATTTATTTGAAAAATGTGCAATATCTCGAGAACGGCTCATGCTAGCGTTAAAAAGTTTATGTCAATCGTTTTCTAAGGAAAAATTACATAAGAAATGTCTATTTGCGAAACTTTATTAAAGGTTTTGATTTTTTGATGATTTTTTCAAAATTTCATTCGAAAATTTAGGCGGGTTCTGAACATTCGATTACGGATAAAAACAATAGGCTTCCATTATTCATGGATTGTGATTTTTGTACCAAATTTCATTCGAATCGCTCCATTCGTTCGTGAGATATCGTCCCCACAGACTCATTGACACACACACACACACACACACACACACACACACACACACACACACACACACACACACACAGACAGACAGACATCACCTCAAAAATGTTTGATTCGTGATCAGGAATGCTTGAAACGTGCTCTCCCATCGAAAACTCGAATTCGAATTTTCAACCCCGTCACAATACTTTCCTTATACATCATGTATATAAGGAAAGTAAAAACAAGAAAGATCAATCATGCATAAAGCATTGATTATGAAACACTTTCCAACTTCAATTCAATTTTATGTAAACATCTCTAAATCGCGATACACTCCTCGGTAATATTTTTTAAATTATCACAATACTACATTAATTTATTATATTTGAAAACTTCATCGAAGAAAATGAACTTCATTCAAATGACGGCATTGAAATATAAATTGCCTGGTTCAAATATCTCTAAAATGCGATACATTCCTCGGTAATATTTTTAAAATTATTATAATACTACAATAATTTATTATATTTGAAAACTTCATCGAAAACAAATGAACTTTATTCAAATGACGCCATCGAAATATAAATCGCCTCTATATAAAAGCAGAATTTCATTCATAAACATTTTTCCAATCGTTTAATTCATCACAATACTATACCAATTTATTTTACTTAAAAAGTTGAAAAATTGTTATCTACCATATTTATTTTAAAATGTGAAACCTCTCTTATATATAAAATAATTAAACTCGTGGAAAGATATTTATTAGGATATAATATATCTCTTTTTTCTTTCAGGAGGATATAGCAAGAGTCAGAATTTAATTGAAATTGTTTTTCTCCCTATATTAAACAATTTTTATTTAAAAAACTACCTAACATATTTTACTGAAATTTTTTTATATATTTTACGAGATAATTTGAATATTTCCTAAAAATTTCGAAGCAATTTGTGAATTTTAAATTCGCTTAAAAAATGCTTGAAAAATTAGGTCCCATAGGATTCAATGTATTTCATTATTTCAACCCGGCTTCAATCCAAAACTAAATGGGTGATATTATTCATTTATATTCCCATAGGTCCCACAGACCGTCTGAACAATATACTAAAATTTCATTTTGATAAAGTCATTTTTATGGCAGTTATCGTGTGTTAATATTGCAAGATCAAGTGTTAATAATGCAAGATTAGTCTAATAACAAGAAAGATCAATCATGCTTAAAGCATTGATTATGAAACACTTTCCAACTTCAATGCAATTTCATTTAAACATGTCTAAAATGCAATACATTCCTCGGTAATATTTTAAAACTTATCACAATACTTCATTAATTTATTATATTTGAAAACTTAAACCTTCATCGAAGAAAATGAACTTCATTCAAATGACGGCATTGAAATATAAATTGCCTGGTTTAAACATCTCTAAAATATGATACATTTCTCGGTAATAATTTTAGAATTATCGTAATACTACGATAATTTATTACATTTGAAAACTTCATAGAAAACAACTGAAATTCATTCAAATGACGTCATACAAAAAATAACACGCCTGGCTCTCTCTATAAAAGAAGCATTTCATTCATAAATAATTTCCCATTCATGTTATTCATCACAATACTATAATAATTTATTTTATTTAAAAATTAAGACCATGGAGCTACAAGTAATTAAACTCTATGCGTAAAACTTCATTGAAAAAAATCGTCCTTCTCTTTATAAAATCAATGAATATTTCATTCATATCAGCTACGCAGACTCCATGAACTAAATGATTTTGTGTTAAAGAAATACAGCAATTCTAATACAACTCATTCTACATATTTTGCTGTTTACATTTTACATAGGTGAAAAATAGGCTTCGTTGTAGAAATAATCAAATTTGGATGAGCATTTAAATTCAAATATATTGTAATTGCGTTGTTTCAGTATGTAAATGCACAGAATTTTAACAAAAACAAAGTAGTTTTAGGACGGATACAACACTCAATATGAATTAAAATGAACTTTAAAAATCACGATTTTGAGACAAGATGGATGGCATATATCATTTTGAAGTGGGTCATGTGATATTTTCATATCATGGTCACGTGATCGCTTCATATAAGAGGTTTTATTATTATTTTAATTTTTATTTAAAAAAGTACTGAATATATTTCGCTGAATTTTTTTTGAACAGACAGACAGACAGACAGAATGAACAAAGTCATAAACACTTTTCAACTTTGTTGTTAAAGTGTTAAAAAGCAAATGATATTTCTGATATAGTTTTGAGAAATACCATTAGTACCACCTAACAGAAAAAAAAATTCTACCATTTCAATTTCTATGTGCTGGATTTTCAAATTTAATGTGCTGGATTTTTCAGTCACCCTGTGTTTAATAATGCGATATTTATGCTAATCTGTTAAAATGTTTCCAAAGAAAAGTGACAATTATTAGCTTGAGATGTGCAATTTGTCGGCGAAGGAATGAGAAAACTGTCTCATTAATTTTTGTGGATCATGCATACTTAACCATAACTCAAAAAATATCTGAGGATTTTGTCCGCTATGAATACTAATACATAATTAGCATGCTAATTGTGTGATGATTAGTCATAGTGAATGCATTTCCCGCCATAAATATTTACCAGCGATGAAGATAATATAATATAAAATTTCTTTTATAAATCTGAATGCGCTTAAAAATCATTTTCATGGAATATTCTCATTTAGATTTAATCTTTTGTAATGAACAATTTGTTTCAGGAGGATTAGACTTGGGTAAGCCTTTTTCAAATTGTTGTTTTATGTATGACTTTACATGGTAGGAATTATTGATGTATTGTTTGAAAACAATACATTTTTATTTTGAGATTCGGAATATAATTTGTCAATAATAGAAAAAAAAAAAAACTGATGTGGACAGCACATGACTCTCCCTACAGACTCAAATTCATTTTCTCTTCATTTCTTTAATAATTTATTAAATTGATTGCAAAAAATAACATTATTTGAAATTACACTGAATTTGTTATTTGAAATTAAAGTAAAATTTATTATTTGAAATTACATTGAATTTGAACTTTCAATTCAATTTTCGTTCTCATTTGGTAACTGGGTGTATTTTCAAAGGCGGCTTAGCAAAAATTCAAAAAAACTAAAATATCTCCAAAACAGCTAGTCATAGAGTAATGGGATTGGTCTTTTTCTTTACATAGTCAAAAATTACGTATAAAACAAACATTTAATGGAAACATTTGCGTATACGTAGTCTTGTATTTTAGATTTTGATGATTTTTGACGGAAAAAGGCAATTTTGGAAAAAAGGGAGGTGTTTTTTTTCCGAATCATACCAAAATTTATAAAACACTAGGGTAGCCCACAAGTAACTTATGTGCCAACTTTTGTGAAATTCTGTCAATTAGTTGCTTAGAGTAGAGTGGATGCATATGATTTTTGCAAACCATTTTGCGAAAACAGGCAGGTTCTTTTATGCCGCATCGTACCAAATTCTAAACAGCACCAGGATAGCCCACAAGTGACACACATGCACACACGTTAAAAATAGTTTTTCGTGTTTTAGAGGTACCAAACGTGCAAATTCGTCGAAAACTCGAGTTACGATTTTCGACACGATTCCAATACTTTCCCTCATGTATTGCATGGAAAGTAAAAAGATAAGTCAATAACATTGTTTTCTATACAGATTAATACATTTCAATTTTATGATTGAACAATAACAGAAATTGAAGTTTTCATATAACTAAAAATCTGATGTTGGCAGCATATGACTTTCTCTATATAAGGCAATGCTTCTCTATATTACTTCATTCACAATGAACAAATGATGTGTAAAATTTACGGCACATTGTTTTTAACGTTGAATTGTACATTTGACGCTTTTTCGAGTGGCAACATGTAAAACTATGTCGAATAACTCAATTTACTTATATTTCGCTTAACTCTAAATTGATAATTATCAATATTAATAGCATCCGCAATAGGCAATATAGTTCTGGTTGCTCAAGTCCTCGGATGAGTCGGACGGCTTGGGTCTTCAACACGCGCGAGCGCGCATACATCCATACACAAGCACACACTTGCATATATAAACACACACACTTGCAAATACACACACATGACACTTGTATACACACATATACACCTTTCCGGCCGTCCAAGTAGTTGCTCAAGTCCATTGGATGAGTCGGACGGTCTGGGTTTTCAACACACATATACACACAGATAGGCATCATCTTAAAAACGATCGATTCGAGTTCAGGGATGCTTGAAACGTGCTCTTCTGTCGAAAACTCGAATTCGAATTTTCAACCCTGTCACGATATACTTTCCCTATACATTATATTATACATATAGGGAAAGTAATAATAGTGTCTGTCCATTTATTTTTAGTTAAAAATACTTACATATCATACACTGATTGTAAAATATTGAACATATTTAATCTTTTTTCATAATGTTCCATTTTAGATAAACAAAAATCTCAAGAAAGGCACTCATTATCGTTTTACAAATAAAATTATTGGTTTTTTAGTAAAAAATTTTAAATATTATTATATTTATATTTTTATAATTAGTTTCGATTTTTGGAAATGTTGTTTACAAAAATTGAAAGCTTTCCCCAAGTTCGAGTACCTCAAAATTCGATAATAAACCTCTGTGAATTATCCGTTGGGATAATCTTATAAAATTTCATTTGATTTGTTCTAGATATAGCTATTCACTATACGTGGAAGAATTATTTGTCGAAATATTTAAGAGTAGTTTAAATAATTTCTCACCCTTTAATTGCAACCCGAGTTCAGAATACGAAGGATATTTTGCAGGCCGCGAAATTCGAAAATGCTGAATATACAGGGTGATCCAAAAGTGCTTGATACATTTTAAAATTGAATATAAACACAAGTAATTGCAGTACGATAGTGAGATTTGGACTAAAATGCTTTTCACGTTGAAAAGTTTTGGTTAAGCAAATAAAAAATTTAGTTCTAAACTTTGTCCATAGATCGCGCTACTTGTTCAAATGTTTGTATATCTGCGTTTTTTTTTTCAGATTCGTTTTGACACTGTCAATGAGACGGGGTAG
This sequence comes from Amaurobius ferox, assembly GCA_951213105.1. Lineage (NCBI taxonomy): Eukaryota > Metazoa > Arthropoda > Arachnida > Araneae > Amaurobiidae > Amaurobius > Amaurobius ferox. The sequence goes on along the minus strand of OX578137.1, from coordinate 42,581,662 downwards.
GAGGGTACGGTCTCTGTGGATGCCTCCCCCACTGGGTTCCGGTCTAAATTGTGTGGCACTTCCCGGCCGTCCAAACAGTTACCTTACACCTTTCTGGTAGGTCGGACGGTCTGGGTCTCAACAACAACAACTGTCAATGAGACGTAAGAAATGACAGCTCCCACTGAAAAAGCTCATTGCGTAGGTTGGTACTTTGAAACTGAGTCCATCATTACAGTTTAGCTTTTATGCTTTTTTGGTGCTTTTAAGGTAGAGCGCCATCTATGGGCAAAGTTTGCAACTCAATTTTTTCAGTTCCTTAACCAAAAATTTTCAACGTGGAAAGAGATTTAGACCAAACCTCACTATCGTACGGCAATTACTTGAGTTTATATTCAATTTTAAAATGTGTCAAGGACTTTTGGATCACTATGTACATTTGTTGGCTTCCCCTCACCTCAAGTATTTCAAAATTTTGGGTTGCAACCAGAAAATATTGGAAAGTTGTCTTCACCTTTTGGAATTTTTTGCAGCAGTCTTTGACGAACCGCATCAGGAGGTCTTCTACCACCCCATTCTGCCCACCGACCATATAGAATGTCATGCAACCTGGCTTCATCAATGACAAGACGTTTTAGTAATTCTTGTTCCGAATGTAAACTGCAAAATGTGAACAAATATGAATCAACAAACTGGAGCAAACATTCCTTCACCTACAAAATGACACAATCATGAGACTAATTCAATAATTAAAAACGAGCAATGGCTTGTAAAGCTGAAGAGATACGTCTTCCGAGTTTCTTCAGAACTACTGCATGTGACGCACTGAATTTTATTACTACGTTTGAGTCCATTCCGTGGTCTTTCTGAGAAATTATCCGTGTTCTACCTGAAATGTTACCTGAAACGGTTTTGATTTAACTATTAATTCTATTTTACCTACAATATAACGTATATGTATTGTTACAATTACCTGGTGTATATACAGGGTGTCCCAAAAACATTGACTTCGACCTTTATTCCTTAAATATCGATCTCTGACATATATAATAAATTACAAAGTTGCATAAAAAAAAGGTACAGAATTTTATGAAATCGATAAAAATTTTTAGGGGGTTAAATTTGAAGAAATACAAAATTTAATTTTTATACGGCCCCCGCACAAAAATATTTCCAATGAGTAAAATGTGTCCCATACACTAATAAGGGGATGTACAAAATTTCAGCATTTTATCATAAAAAGTTCCAGAGATATGTTTAAATAAAGTTGGTGAGGAATTAATCACTCATTAAAATGTAAATGTTTACAGCATGAGTGCAAATGACGCAACGCAGAAATGCATCATAGGCAAATAATATCTGCCTCTTATCTTTAATGGATCTTTAGCACGGATGGAAAACATTTTGAACAAGCTTTGTAATCTTTGTGTAAAGTTATTATTGCTACACAGTGTAGATACTTTTGTACCAATAAATAGCAAAATTATTATTTATTTATATAATCATTTTTTCTTTCGTAATTTGTGAATGACCCCTGAAACGCAATCTGCCGACATGATTTTTCCCCTCTGAGAACCCATGTCGATGCGTCGAAAAGTGGTTTAAGTCAGCATTTTTGTCTTTTCGTATCTCTGTGACTTTTTATGATAAAATGCTGAAATTTTGTACATCACTTTATTAGTGTATGGGGCACATTTTATTCATTGGGAATGTTTTTGTACGGGAGCCGTAGAAAAATTTAAATTTTGTATTTCTTAAAATTTTATTCCCTTGAAAACTTTAATCGATTTCATAAAATTCTGTACCTTTTTCTACGCAACTTTGTAATTTATTATATATGTCTAAGAGCAATATTTAAGGAATGAAAACCGAGGTCAATGTTTTTGGGACACCCTGTATATTTTACATACTTTTAGAGTACATACTTTTAGAGCTATTAAAAAATAACTTTCACTATTTCCAAACCAATAGTCATTGTTGTGTAAACAAGCTTCCATCCCATCGGTTAATATATACAACTTTTTTGTGTGTTCCATTGTTTCGTAACGAAAAAAAATCCTCTTAAATTTTATAATTAATTATTATAGTGTACGTTTATTTTACTGGTTTATTTTCTTGTTTCTTTGAGAAAATAAACTGGCAACTATTCATGTTTAATTATGGTTATAAGCTGTATACATACATATATATAATGCATACATACATACATATATATAGTATATATATATATAATTTTTTTGTGCTGTGAATATTATTTCATGAATGTTAAAGTATAACCTAGAATTATACATTTACTTATTTTTTTTTTCTAATTCAAGAACAATTTTCTGCATGAATTCCGATTTTTTTTTTTTCTAATTAAGATATTCGATATTCTAATTAAGCTTCGAGGCAAAATAAAGCGTAGTTGTTTCAAAAGGAGTTAACAAAGATAAAATTTAATTAAAAAGAAACGAAGTTTTATTAAATTACAATGCATTCAAGCATAGAAAATAAACTGTACAATTTTCATTTTGGATTAAAATGCAGTTTTATTATTCGAGACATTTGTATTTTTTTCGAACATAAAATTATATAATCCGCAACACTTAATTTTAACAGCATAGTTTTATTAAACACAAACGCAAATACTTTTATTTATTTAAAAAAGAACACATAAATATTTGAAGCGAGAAACGCACTATTGAACCAACCTTACGTTGAAATAGCATTACGCAAACAATATTTGTTCTCAAAATGATTTAGAGGGGAAAAAAAAGATATAATGTTGCTAAGCGACGGAATTAAACCCATTGAGTTTATATTTGAAAAAAAAAATACCATTAAATTTTCAAATACATTCTTTTTTCATACCTATATAAATAAAAATGAAAATATGTCTGCTTGCTTGTCCGCTTATTCCGCATACAAATCTACAGTTTTTGAAGGATTTTTTTTTTCTAAATTATTATTTTCTACATTACTGATGTCTTTGTCTATGTTTGGAGTTCTTGGCCCACATGTTGTCGAGATATTAATAAAAAATACTTCCATAGAAATAACATTATACAGACGATTATTTTCTGAAGCATTATTTGATGGAATATTATATCGTGTTGTTTAACAATGGAGTTATAATATGTTTTATATACAGACGATTATCGGACATAAATAATAAAGAAATTGATGGCGATATAAATTTAATAAAATACTAAAATGCCGGTACTATATTTTGAGTTGTGTAATATATCACTTATGGCTACGGTCTAAATAAAATTATAGGAAATAAGATATATTCTTTTTTTTTTTTTTTTTCTTATCGCAAGAAATTTTCAAATTCATATATTTCCGATTGTGCTCAACTGATTGTTGCAATTTTTCTTTAGATACTGTTTCAGCTTCTTCATTCTGATAAATGTTGTCTAAACTTCAACTTATTTGTACTGGTAAATAAGCAGGGACAGAGATTCTTATACATTTTAATTTTATAGGGCAATTAAATTAAATACTTTTAATGATATTTTTTGAAGACCAATATTATTTAAAAAGCTTTAGAATTTGTATGTATTTTAAACAAGGAGCAACGCCGAGTATATTTGCTAGTTGTTTATATTCAGAATTAAAAAGAAGAAATAAAAATATGTGCTTTCATTCACAAGTTATTCTTTTAGAATTTTTCTATAAAATTCTTTAGAAATTTATTTTTCAAATTGGCAACAGTTGTGCCTATGAAGCCTCATTCCAGCGAATGCATTCCGCTAACTTGTGATAAACTTTCACTACATAGTGCATCAAGTTGGATATCTAAATAATTTTAATGTGCAACATTCAAATATAATATTTTTGTTTAGTTATTTCACATTGTATTACTTTTGAAACTTATAACGAATAGAATAACCATTTAATGACAGAATTTAATGGCAGAATTTTAAGGCCGAAAAATAACTTTGAGAACATGTTATTAAATTCGCACTATACATCTTCGTAAGAAATTCGCACTATACATCTTCGTAAGTATTTAATATCAAAGAGTTCAAATCAAAATTTTCTTTTTTAATAATGTCATATTCTTCATTTGCAGCAGTGTTTTTCAACCTCAGTGTGCTACTCTGCAGTAAAGGTGTCGCGAAATGTATTGTTTAAGTGCTTATATCATATGCTTCTCATTATTGCACAACTGTAAATAAAACTATAAGTGAAAATTTCAAATTTGCACGAAATTTTTAATGTTGTAATGCAAATATTAAACTACATAGAGAGTGAGTGGGCATAGCATAGAAAAAAAAATGAGGTGAGGGAGTAGGCTGGTTGGAACAAAAAATGCATAGTACTCAATTTTCCAAATATTATTTCATCGAACATTAGTTTACATATATTAAACTTTCTATAAAACACTAATTATATGCTTTTAGTAATAAACAAAGTGTATAACAACACACATTAAAAATTTGGAATCGTTTAGACAAATAAGCATAGATCCATAAAATTTTGAAAATTCCACTACGAACAACGATTTTTGAGCTGATATGGGTGATCTCACAACTTAACACAATATCATTTTGATATCATCTACAGGTATTTAGAATTTTAGAATATATCGCTTTTCTGAATTAGCTCTACTACTATCATTGATTGGTCAGGAACTATCATTGGAAATTATGTTTCAAAATATCTTAAATTAAGAACAGTTGTTTAATAGTTGTCTAATTACTCAAACTAGTTGTCTAATTACTCAAACTGAAAGAAGAAATTTAAAAATTTTCTATTTACAATAAGGGTAATTGCGTAGATTAAAAGAAAGAATAATGAAAAAATTTTGAACACATTGAATTAAAATTATTATGAATAACAAGCATTTAAGAATAAAATATTTATATTTTACCTTCCCATATCTTCAAAGTTACAAAGTAATAAACTTTAGATTGAGCTAACTAGAGCAGATTCTTACGGTAGGGTACGATAGGGAGTGATCGATACGATAGGTACGATATCGCGTTAGAGGCGTTACGCCACGCTGAGCCAATCACAACAATCTGAGAACAACGTGCACCATCCATCTAGGGCGCACTGACGGCCCTCCCTAGTTAAACAGTATGCTCTTGTGTCGGATTTATATGACTTTTATATCATAAAAAAAATCCTTCTTTAGCAGTGCCAATAGTGGATATACGAGTAGTGAATATAGGCTATGAAAATAATGTCGTTATTTGCCTATTTTGATTCTTATAAGTGGTATTTCCGGATAATGTATTTATATAGCTATACAGGGCCGTAACTAGGGAGGGGCAGAGTGGTTTAAGACCTCCCAAAATATATACTCAGTCCCCCCCCCCCTACCTGATAAAAATATTCAATATTTAGTAGTGATATGAAATTTCATCCAACACGTTCTCCAAACTTTGCATGAAAAATCAAAAGGCCTGAAATAAACACAGGTTGGACCCCCCCCCCCCCCCCAGTTCATCAGGGGACTACCAGGGACCTTGTTTTTATAATATATATATTTTATATGTAAAAAATGTTGCATTACATGAGTGCTTGATTTTTCTTTTATAAAAGTTGCATTTTATTGATTGTTAACGGGATGACGTGTCAACATTTTAATACTGTAAAATCTCATTTACTAAACACAATTATTTTGAATTTTTTTTTTTTATTCACACAAACTTTCCTATCCCTGGAAGAGAATGTCTATTTTACTGACTCGCATAAATTCGAAATAAAAATTAATTTTGATACTTGAATAGCACGGCGTAGTAAGGGTCGAATAATGGCGGAAGGAGCGCTCTATTCATATTTTAAAGAGGGTGACAAATATGATTCCGACGGACCTGCTTCTCAAATTCGAATGAACCAGATTATACTCTTTCTATCTTTCTTTGACAGCAATGTTTAAAGAGTGAAAGAACGCAGTAGATTTTCATATACGTACGAAATTATGCTTAAGGAACTTCACCCCCGCGTTAGAGATTGCCAGGAACTCAGAAGAAGAATTATGACCATAAGGAGGTGGAGGTCAGTTGGGGACTGGGGAGGAGTGTTGGATTTCGTTTTCCATTGTGGAACTTTATAGAGAATTAATGAGATTTTTTCGTCAATGAGGGATTTTGACCTCTTGTATACACCACTGCACCCCAATAGCAGAATTTTAAACCATGGACTCCCTCCGCTAGATTCTAGCCTGGGTCTTCTACCAAATAATTTCCTACATTACAATAAATAACACGCTGCTTGTAAAAAAATAACTTACAAAACTCTTTGAAGAAAGCATGCGTATGTCAATCAGGTGAAAAAATTGTTTCGAATACGTTATAAGCCCCGTCTTCAGACCAAAATAACAGTATGTGCCCTTAGAAACCGCTAACTGCTTATTCTTAGTCCTTTTTCTTTTTCTTATATTATTCTAGTTCATAGTAATTTCTATTCTTAGGCATATTGTTCTTAGCTATTGTTAAGGGCTCATACTGTTGTTATGGCCTGAAGAAGGGGGCTTATAACTCCCTTGAAACAATTGCCCCACCTAACTGACATACGTCTGTTTTCTTCAAGAAAGTTTTATAAGTAAATTTCTTACATACTTATTTTACGGGTAATTTTGTTCCCTCCCTTGACTTTTGATATTTCGTGGTATGGCAGTTCTATCACCTGCATCACCCATATGTTTTAAATGATGTTAATGTCTTATTGCCCCGAAGTAATGTTACTTTCCCTGCAATACATGGTAATGTATAGGGAAAGTATTGGAATCATGTCGAAAATCGCAACTCGAGTTTTCGACGGATCTACACGTTTCGAGACCTCTAGAATACGAAAAAACTATTTTTAGCGTGACGTCTGTGTGTGTGTCTGTCTGTGCAGATTTTGTATTCAATCTAACTAAAAAACTAATGGACCGAATTTCATAAAATTTGGTAGGTAAGTCACTTGTGGACAAATCTGGTGCTGATTAGTTTTGGGTAATTCGGGATAAAAGAACCCGCCTTTTTTTTGTGAAATGGCACGCAAAAACTTGTATCTACTCTAGCTGAAAAATTAATGGACTGCATTTCACAAAATTCGGTAGATAAGTCGCTTGTGGGACACTCTGATGCTGATTAGATTTTGGTACAATTCGGAAAAAAATAACCTACCTTTTTGTGCAAAATGACCCCCCAAAAATCGCTAAAATCTAAAATAAAAAACTACGTATGCTCAAATATATCCATTAAATGCTTGTTTAATACGTAATATTTAACGAAGAAAAGAATAAGACCGACCCCATTACACTAGAAGCCGTTCTCGAGATATTTTAGTTTTTTCGTATTTTCTCTACGACACCTTTGAAAATCAGGTCAGTTGTCAAATGAGAACGAAAATTGAATTAAAAGTGAATTAAATTTAATTAAAATAAAGAGAACGTGTATACAAGTCTTCAGAGAAAGTCATGTGCTGCCCACATCGATTTTTTAGTACTCACAGAACTGCTATTCCGCCTTGGAATGCGACCCACTGAATTTTATTTAATTGTTTTTCTTAAACTTTTCGAATTTACGAGATTGACGTATGAATAGTTTTTAAGGTCCCCAAATGCATTTCGAACAGTTTGGAAATATGTGTATGTGTGTGTATTTGCGTATATATGCAAGTCAGGAACACGTTAGCTGAAATCCTCTGACATAATTTCCAGTGCCAAGAGCAGGATCAACATAGCAATAAGTTCATCATTCATGTACGAATAAAAGCTTAGATATGTATCTACCAAACCAGGCGATGCATTCAATTTTCGGGGCAGGGACATTGGATCAAAGATAACCGTATTCAGAACCCAACCCTTCAAAATTTTATACTGCAGCCTGCTATTATAGCTGAATAAAATGTATTCGTGCAAGCATTTAAAGAATCATTAACATGAATGGTATGCATTATAAGAAAAAGTAATAGTCTTCTATAGAGGCATCAAATTTATTCCTTTGTATAGGAGTTAAAAAATTACAAAGACATTTAATAGCAAGCGATGGTATCTAGCATACTTCTAGTGAGTCCCCTCTTTCCTCTCTTTTTTCTTTTACTCTCCACCTCTTTTTTTTATTCTGCCTCTCTTACAGGCATATAAAAGTTGACGATAAGATGTAGCTTCGCTTGTCATGATTTCTCCTAACATATAATTTCTACTATACAGGGTGTCCCAAAAAGATTGAAACGCGCTTTAATTCTTTACCTGTTGGATATAAGTGGACAATGTAAATTGCAAAAATGTTGAAAGAAAGGTAGGAAATAAGACCACGTTAATGAAATAGGCCTTTCATTTATTTTCAAAAAGTTACACTTTTTAAATTTTTATACGACCTCCTTAGACAAATTGAATCAATCAGAAAATTTTTATTTATAATGCAACAAGGACATTAATGAACAAGAAAGATCAATCATGCATAAAGCATTGATTATGAAACACAATCCAACTTCAATGCAATTTTATTTAAACATCTCTAAAATGCAATACATTCCTCGGTAATATTTTTATAATTATCACAATACTACATTAATTTATTATATTTGAAAACTTAAAACTTCATCGAAAAAAATGAACTTCATTCAAATGACGGCATTGAAATATAAATTGCCTGGTTTAAACATCTCTAAAATGCGGTACATTTCTCGGCAATATTTTTAAAATTATCATAATACTTCAATAATTTATTATATTTGAAAACTTCATCGAAAACAAATTAAATGTATTCAAATGAAGTTTTAAGCATAGAGTTTAATTAGTTGCACCTCCATGGTCTTAAGTTTTTAAATACAATAAATTATTATAGTATTGTGATGAATGAAATGAATGGAAAAATATTTATGAATGAAATGCTGTTTTATAGAGAGAGCCAGTCGTGTTATATTTCGATGACTTCATTTGAATACATTTCATTTGTTTTCAATGAAGTTTCCAAATATAATAAATTATTGTATTATTATGATATTTTTAAAAATATTACCGCGGAATGTATTGTATTTTAGAGATGTTTAAACCAGGCAATTTATATTTCAATGCCGTTATTTGAATGAAGTTCATTTTTTTCGATGAAGTTTTAAGTTTACAAATATAATAATTTAATGTATTATTTTGATAATTTTTAAAATATTACCGAGGAATGTATCACATTTTAGAGATGTTTAAACAAAATTGCATTGAAGTTGGAAAGTGTTTCATAATCAATGCTTTAAGAATGATTGATCTTTCTTGTTTTATCATAATTCAGTTGATTTTAAAGATACAGATATGCGGGTTTTTTTAATGAACTTGTTGCATTAAAAATAAAAATTTTCTGATTGACCAGATTTGTCTAAGGGGGTCGTATAAAAATTTAAAAAGTGTAACTTTTTGAAAATGCATGGGAGGACTATTTCATTAAAGTAGTCATATATCCTACCTTACTTTCATCATTTTTGCAATTTACGTTGCCCACTTATCTCCAACAGGTAAAGAGTTAAAGCGCGTTTAATCTTTTTACTTTAATGAAATATGATTTTACGTGAATGAAGACTACGTTAATCAAATAGTCCTCTCATTAATTTTCAAAAAGTTACACTTTTTCAATTTTTATACGACCCCCTTAGACCGTCTTTTTAACATTTTACAGCATAGTTGAAAATTGTTTATGATTTTGTTCATTCTGTTTGTTTGTCTGTCTGTCCGTTGGCGTGATGACTGCCGTAAAAATGACTTTATCAAAATGAAATTTTAGTATGTTGTTGAGACGGTCTGTGGAACATATGGGAATGCAAATGAATAATATCACCCAATTAATTTTGGATTGAACCTGGGTTGAAAATATGAAATACATTGAACCCTATGGGAACTAATTTTTCAAACATTTTTTAAGCGAAGTTAAAATTCACAAATTGCTTCGAAAATTTTAGGAAATATTAAAATTATCCCATAAAATATAAAAAAAAAAATCAGCAAAATATGTTCGGTAGATTTTTAAGTAAAAATTAAAATATTAATTACATCCATATGATATGAAGAGATCACGTGACACATTTCAAAATAAAATATGGTATCCATCTTGTATCAAATTCGTTCCTTTTAATTTGTATTTAGTGTTGCTTCCTTCCTAAAACCGCTTTATTTTTGCGTTTTTTCTGTGCATCCATATTCTGCGCCAACGCTGTTACACTATTTTTGAGTTTAAATGATCATCAAACTTTGATTATTTCTACAACGAAGCCTAATTTTAATGGGTGCAGAATGTAAACAACTGATTGTAAGATGAGTTGCGTAAGAATTTCTAAATGTTTTAACGCAAAATTATTTAGCTCTGGAGTCTGGAATATAAGTGATATCAATGAAATATTCATTTATTTTACGCAGAGAGGCAGACAATATATATTTCGACGACCTCATTTGAATAAAATCCATTTTTTTCGATGAAGTTTTAAGTTTTCGAATACAATAAATTTTTGTAGTACTGTGATAATTTCAAAAATATCAGCGCTGAATGTATCGCATTTTAGAGATGTTTACATAAAATTGCATTTCAGTTGGAAAGTGTTTCATAATCAATGCTTGAAGCATGATTGATGTTTCTTGTTAAATTATCGAGCGCATCCACTCTAGCCAGAATCTCGGTTTTTCATTTTCCAAGTCAACGGAAAAATATAATTTCTCGAAAATTTGAATTAGGGATGACGGTGCAAAGGAATAATAGTAAAAAAAGAAAAACTTGAAAATCTCTTTGCTTAATTGTGGAGTCCTTCCACTTCATCATAGTTTGGGTCCCATTCGATTCGTCTCAGCTTTCAGATCAAGGAAAGAATGTAGTATTTTAAAAATTCGAAATCGATAGACAATGTGAAAATATTGAAAGAAACTTACACCACTTTGTCTTTCACAAGTAATAAAATGAATGAAAATTTCATACCCGTTCTCTGCCAATCGTGAAAACTAAACAATCAAATCCTTTTGTCGCGAGCGAAAATACACTTCAATATGTATTTCCATTTAACATGTTAACAGAGTTATAAAATGTGCGCCATTTTTATGATTAAACCTGAAAGGGTTTTTCATATTCAGAATAGTCACCAACAGTCATATTAAGTATGTAGGTGTCACATTCAATGACTACTAAGCATTTTGAACGTGTGAGTAATGTACATACGATCACTGAATATTCATAATAGCCTGATAACACTCATATTAGTAACAGCTCAACAGTTGATTAAATATAACAAAGTACACTTTTGCTGACTAAGAATTTGTAATTTTAGATAATTCAAGACAGCATTGTTAGAATTTTATTATTTATTAACATTTTATTCCAATTCTACTTTTCCTGATTTTAATTTATGTCCTAAACTTCTCAACTTTCATTCCGGAGAATCTCATACACATGATAATACTCATAAGATCTATATAAGAAGGGCAGACTTTAGAATTGCGTCTCTGCCATTTTGCATAGTTCGCGCGTGTGTGTGTTCTGATCGTCCATGGAAGGTAGGTAACATCGAGAATATAGCCTACAATCTTGTGAATATATATATTGTGTCGTAGTTTGATCATCCCAGGTTCAAATTAAAAGTCAGTTTAGTAATAAGGTAGGTTTGAATTTCATTGTATATTAAGTATGTTTCGGATATAGAATTTGCAATGCTTAAGTTGTAAATAATTTGTATATAGAATTGTATTTTTAACACTTTGCAACATAGCTAAAGTGTTTATGACTTAATTCATTCATTCTGTCTGTCTGTCCGTTAGCACGATAACTGCCGTAAAAATGACTTCAACAAAATGAAATTTTAGTATGTTGTTCAGACGATCTGTGGGACCTATGGGGATATACATGAATAATATCACCCAATTAGTTTTGGATTGAATCCGGTTGAAAAAGTAAAATACATTGAACCCTATGGGATCTGATTTTTCAAACATTTTTTAAGAGAATTTAAAATTCACAAATTGCTTCGAAAGTTTTAGGAAATATTCAAATTATCCCATAAAATATATAAAAAAAACTTCAGCAAAATATATTCAGTAGCTTTTTAAATAAAAATTAAATTAATAATTACACTCTTTATATGAAGAGATCACATGACCATTATATGAAGAGATCACGTGACCCACTTCAAAATAAAATATGGCATACATCTTGTCTCAAAATCGTAATTTTTAAAGTTCTTTTTAATTCATATTCATTGTTGTATCCGTCCTAAAACCACTTTCTTTTTGCTTAAATTCTGTGCAACTACATACTGAAACAACGCAATTACAATATATTTGAGTTTAAATGATTATCAAACTTTGATTATTTCTACAAGAATATCTCAAGAACGGCTAGTCGTAGAGTAATGGGGTTAGTCTTATTATTTTTATTGTCAGAAATCACGTATAAAATAGGAATTTAATTGATATAATTGAGCACACGTAGTCCTTTATTTTTTTATTTAACGATTTTTGTGGGCCATTTCGCAAAAATAGCCCGTTCCTTTTTCCTGAATCTTACTAGAATAACCTACAAAAGATTTATGAACCAAATTTTGTTAAATTTGGTATATAAATCACTTGTAGGTCATTGAAATATTATACACCAAATTTTGTTAAATTTGTTGCATTAGTTTTTAGCTAGAGTGGATAAAGCCAATTTCTGCCGGTCATTTCGCAAAGAAGGCAGATTCTTTATTACAAATCGTACTATAATCTAATGAACATCAGGATTTCCCGCAAAAAACATACCTACCAAATTTAATGAAATTCGGTCCATTAGTTTTTCAATTAGAGTGGATGTAATATCCTCACAGACACACAGAAACATACACTGATACACTCTTACACACACAGACGTCTTCCTAAAAATAGTTTATCGTGTTCTAGAAGTCCCAAAACGTGTAGATCCTTCAAAAATTCGAGTTCCGATCTTCGGCACGATTCCAATACTTTGAATACATACACATACACACATATATTATCTGCGTATCTGTATATTATCTGTGTATCTAAATTCCGTGCCTATGCAATTACAATAGTTGTGATTTTAAATGATCCCTAAACTTTTATTATTTCTTCAACGAAACCTAATTTTAACTTATGCAGAATCAATATCTGAAGCGATTATAAGGTGAGTTACATAAGAATTGCTGAAATTTTTTCACACAAAATTATTTAGCTCTGGAGTCTGGAATACAAGTTATATGAATGAAATATTCATTGATTTTGCATAGAGAATCAGATGATGTATATTTCGATACAGTTTTAAATATTTAAGTATAATACATTACTGTAGTACTGTGATAATGTAAAAGATATCACCACTGAATGTATCACATTTTAAAATTTTTTAAATGAAATTGCATTTCAGTTGGAAAGTGTTTCATAATCAATGCTTATGCATGATTGATCTTTCTTGTTAATATGTGCTTTGGGTTCTCAGAGAAGTTAGCTGAAATAAAGTTGTTTATTTGTTAGATGTCCTGATTCCTGCGAACTCTAGTCATTAGGTCAATTGAAGTTTTATATTAGATTGAAGTCAATTTAGAAGGAGTCAACAGAAAAATCATGATCTCGGGTAGAAAGTAGAAAGGTTCTTTATAGCATGATTTTTAACACTTTACAACAAAGTTGAAAAGTGTTTATGACTTTGTTCATTCTGTCTGTCTATCTGTCTGTCCGTTAGCACGACAACTGCTGTAAAAATGACTCAATCAAAATGAAATTTTAGTATGTTGTTCAAACGGTCTGTAGGACCTATGTGAATATAAATGAATAATATCACCCAATTAGTTTTGGATTGAACCCGGGTTGAAAAAATGAAATACATTGAACCTTATGGGACCTAATTTTTCAAACATTTTTTAAGCAGATTTAAAATTCACAAATTGCTTCACAAATTTTAGGTAATATTCAAATTATTCCATGAAATATATAACAAAAATTTCAGCAAAATATATTCAGTAATTTTTTAAAATAAAAATTAAAATAATAATTACACCTCTTATATGAAGCGATCACGTGGCCATGATATGAAAAGATCACATGACCCACTTCAAAATAAAATATGCTATCCATCTTGTCTCAAAATCGTGATTTTTAAAGTTCCTTTTAATTCATATTGAGTGTTGTATTCGTCCTAAAACCGCTTTATTTTTGCTTAAATTCTGTGCATCTACATACTGAAACAACGCAATTACAATATATTTGAGTTTAAATGATCATCCAAATTTGATTATTTCTACAACGAAGCCTATTTTTCACTTATTTAAAATGTAAACAGCAAAATATGTAGGATGAGTTGTAAAAGAATTGCTGTATTTTTTTAACGCAAAAGTATTTAGCTCATGGAGTCTGCATTACTGATATGAATGAAATATTCATTGATTTTACAGAGAGAAGGACGATTTTTTTAGATGAAGTTTTAAGCATAACGTTTAATTACTTGTAGCTCTATGGTCCTAAGTTTTTAAATAAAATAAATTATTTTAGTACTGTGATGAATGAAATGAATGGGAAAATTTTATGAATGAAATGCTGCTTTTATAGAGAGAGCCAGGCGTGTTATTTTTTCTATGACGTCAATTGAATGAATGTCAGTTGATTTCGATGAAGTTTTCAAATATAATAAATTATTGTAGTATTATGATGATTTTAAAAATAATACCGAGGAATGTATCGCATTTTAGAGATGTTTAGACCAGGCAATTTATATTTCAATGACGTCATTTGAGTGAAGTTCCTTTTTTTTCGATGAAGGTTTAAGTTTTCAAATATAATAAATTAATGTAGTATTGTGATAAGTTTTAAAATATTTCTTAGTAATGTATTCCATTTTAGAGATGTTTATATAAAATTGCGTTGAAGTTGGAAAGTGTTTCATAATCAATGCTTTAAGCATGATTGATCTTTCCTGTTCTTTATAGCATGAAAGGTTCTTTATAGCATAGAGAGAATTTATTATAATAAAGTTATTAAAGATAAAATTTGCATTACTAAGCCATCATTACAATAAAATAACATGTTCAAGTATTCCAACAAAAACTTGTTCTAGTGTTCTAAGAATAACTTATTCCAGTGTTCAAAAATAACTTGCTCTAGTGTTCTAAAAATAGTAATTACAGCCCAATACTAATTATTCCATATTAATAACAATCTAATATATCATTCAGACCAAATAATATATCATTAAATATACAAAACAACATTCTAATATATCATTCATAACATAAATAAACATAAAGCCTCTTTATATACAGGCTTTATTTTATTATTACGCACGTTGCAGAATTATTTAGTTAAATAAATCCGAGGTCATCAGTTTGAAAGTTAACTTTTTGGAATGAAGGCAATGCTCTCCTTTTGTTTGGAAAGTTCCTTTATTTTTATGGGTCTTTACGATCACACAATCCTGTTTAAAAGGCTATGAATTTATATTTAACTGATGGCATAAAAAAGGAAGTCGACCATCTATAGAGTGTTTTTGAAATATTTGTTCTATGGGAATATTTATCGATAATGGCCAATCGATGTTATCAATCGACCAATTATTATTTTCCACTTATTATTATACCAATTATTATTATTATTACTCCAATCAGTATTATTCTACCAATTATTATTATTATTATTATTACACCAATTAGTATTATTATACCAATTATTATTATTATTATTACACCAATCAGTATTATTATACCAATTATTATTATTATTACACCAATCAATATTATTATACCAATTATTATTATTGTTACACCAATCAGTATTATTATACCAATTATTATTATTATTATTATTATACCAATCAGTGTTATTATACCAATTATTATCGATATTGGTCACTGTGCATTGGATACTGGAAGAAAATTAATCTGTTATGATTGAGTGTTGATTAAGAGAGATCATTGGTTAATCCATTGAGCTGGGTTTATCTTGTCACGGAATTTATCTTATTACTTATTTATTAAGAGATAATGGTGATTTCTATTACGAAATACTGTTTCAGAGAGAATGTTGGTTATGCACACTGCTTTTGAGAAAAATTGCTCCAGAGAGAAGATTGATGACTGTCAAGGTGGTCATCAATAAGCTGATTCACTCAGAAAAAAAAAGTGGTCACACTAGTTTTACGAGATGTTATTCATGAGAGAATATTGGTTCATGTTATGATTGAGTAGTGATTAAGAGAAAACATTAGTTAATGTTGTCTCCACGACAACATTCGCCAATGTTTTCTCTTAATCATTACAATTATAACTATAATTGTATATAACTATAATTATATACAATTATATTATATGAATAATTATATAAAAATATTGCATAATTTTATCTTTGATTATTTTTAACATTGTTGCTATTACTTTTATACATTTTGATATGTTCGTTTGTTAGAATACTATGTACAAGGTAGGATCAAAAAGTTCAAAACATTGTTTCTGTCTGCGATTTCCCCAAACGCTAGCAGAATTTGATATTCCCACGTTGTTCTTCAAACGCCATTTCCGTTTTTGACGAACGCGAACGACTACAGTTCACTGACACGCATTGTCTGGAAAAACCCTGCACTGCGGATCTGCTTCTTCCTTTTCCCATATCGTGTCACATGTGCCTCTACGCCAAGGTAAAATAGTTCCCCTCTCTTCCAGTCAGCGTTGGAGATATCAGCACAGTCTCCGAACTTCTTGATCCTACCTAGAACATGTTCTCAATTTTAGTTGATAGAAGTATTGGAATCGTGTCGAAAATCAGAACTCGAGTTTTCGACGAATCTTCACATTTTAGACGCTCTAGAACACGAAAAAACTATTTTAGCACGACGTATGTGTGTGTGTGTCTGTCTGTCTGTCTGTGCAAAGTATGCATTGACTCTAACTCCAAATCCGGAAGTTAGGCTTCTGCCGGTCGTCCATTGTTACGTGGTCCTGATCACACGCCCGGTAAGGACGCGAAATACTACCAGCAATAACCCGTTATGCCCAAAGATCCGAAAATAATTATAGTAACATAAATAATAATTAAATACAATTGTATCAATAAAAGTGAGCATGAGGACTTCGCATAAAAAATATCAAAACAGAATTATTCACAATACGAGACACACATAAGAAGCAATATGATATTTAACGAGAAAGATCAATCATGCATAAAGCATTGATTATGAAACACTTTCCAGCTCCAATGCAATTTTATTTAAACATCTCTAAAATGCGATACATTCAACGGTGATATTTTTAAAATTATCACAGTACTACAATAATTTATTTTACTTAAAAACTTAAAATCATGAAGGTAAAAGTACTTTCTAACTCCGTGCTTAACTTCATCGAAAAAGGCAATGCTATAAAATTATCTGTTTCTCTATGTAAAATCAATGAATATTTCATTCCTATCACTTTTATTCCAGACTCCAGCGGTAAATAATTTTGCGTTAAAAAAATTTCGCACTTCTTATACAACTCATCTTACAGCTTGATTTGTTTCGATCCTGCATACGTTAAAATTATAGGCTTCGTTGTAGAAATAATCAAAGGTTGATGATCATTTAAACTAAAAAATATTGTAATTTTGAATATAGATGCACAGAAAATACGCAAAAATTTAGCGGTTTTAAGACGGACGCAACATTAAATATAAATTTAAAAGAACTTTTAAAATCACGATTTTGACTCTGGGAAAAAAGATGGATGCCATATTTTATTTTGAAGTGGGTCACGTGATCTCTTCATAATATGGAGGTAATTATTATTTTAATTTTTATTTAAAAGTTACCGAACAAATTCTGCTCAAATTATTTTTATAAATTTTATGGGATTATTTGAATATTTCCTGAAACTTTCGAAGCAATTTGGGAATTTTAACTTTGCTTAAAAAATGTTTGAAAAATTAGGTCCCATAGAGTTCACTGTATTTCACTTTTTCAACCTGGGTTCAATTCAAAATTCATTGGATGATATTATTCATTTGCATTTCCATATATTCCACAGATCCTATCAACAACATACTAAAATTTCATTTTGATAACGTCATTTTTACGGCAGTTATCGTGCGAACTGACAGACAGAATGACCAAAGTCTTAAACACGTTTCAACTATGTTGGAAATTATTAAAAATTAGGTTTTCACCTCAAAACTCCAAAGTACTACTTCATTAATACCGATTGTCATTCTAAGCATTACTGGTGCATATTTTACGGCATATTAAACATTAATAATTTACAAGCATCATTTTCATTAATTTCTACCGGAAACAACAATTTAAAAAAAAAAAACGTAATAACTATGAATAAGATTTCTAGGGCTGAGAGAAAGTCAAGTCTGGAGCATGATAATAGGTATAAAAGGCATACCTCTGTTTGGGGAGGGAACTGAGCTGGACAACACAGTAGCGAACGCATAACTTTGCGGCTATCGTAAGATCAGGTCTCCCGACAAATTCGTAGATTTTCGTTTGACACTCTTGGAGGGGGGAATCGCCCCCTTGAGGGGGCTAATGATTTTACGAAGGCTAAAATTGTATCGTTATACATTGTATCGTTATTATATCGTTATTATATCGTTTATATAGTTATTGTATCGTTATTATATCGTTTCATTACGTTATTGCATCGTTTGCATTGTATCATTACATTATTGTATCATTTTCATTACAATGACTGATACTATTAAGCTTTGCGCTCGCTAAGCCATAAATAACTCCTTTTATATATAGTTATGTCAAATTTTGTCCTATGCTATCATGTATCGTTACATTATTGAATCGTTTTCATTACAATGACTGATACTGTTAAGCTTTGCGATCACTGAACCACAAATAACTCCTTTTATATATAGTTGTGTCAAATTTTGTCCTATGCTATCATGTATCGTTACATTATTGAATCGTTTTCATTACAATGACTGATACTGTTAAGCTTTGCGATCACTGAACCACAAATAACTCCTTTTATATATAGTTATGTCAAATTTTGTCCTATGCTATCATGTATCGTTACATTATTGAATCGTTTTCATTACAATGACTGATACTGTTAAGCTTTGCGATCACTGAACCACAAATAACTCCTTTTATATATAGTTGTGTCAAATTTTGTCCTATGCTATCATGTATCGTTACATTATTGAATCGTTTTCATTACAATGACTGATACTGTTAAGCTTTGCGATCACTGAACCACAAATAACTCCTTTTATATATAGTTATGTCAAATTTTGTCCTATGCTATCATGTATCGTTACATTATTGAATCGTTTTCATTACAATGACTGATACTGTTAAGCTTTGCGATCACTGAACCACAAATAACTCCTTTTATATATAGTTGTGTCAAATTTTGTCCTATGCTATCATGTATCGTTACATTATTGAATCGTTTTCATTACAATGACTGATACTGTTAAGCTTTGCGATCACTGAACCACAAATAACTCCTTTTATATATAGTTATGTCAAATTTTGTCCTATGCTATCATGTATCGTTACATTATTGAATCGTTTTCATTACAATGACTGATACTGTTAAGCTTTGCGATCACTGAACCACAAATAACTCCTTTTATATATAGTTGTGTCAAATTTTGTCCTATGCTATCATGTATCGTTACATTATTGAATCGTTTTCATTACAATGACTGATACTGTTAAGCTTTGCGATCACTGAACCACAAATAACTCCTTTTATATATAGTTGTGTCAAATTTTGTCCTATGCTATCATGTATCGTTACATTATTGAATCGTTTTCATTACAATGACTGATACTGTTAAGCTTTGCGATCACTGAACCACAAATAACTCCTTTTATATATAGTTATGTCAAATTTTGTCCTATGCTATCATGTATCGTTACATTATTGAATCGTTTTCATTACAATGACTGATACTGTTAAGCTTTGCGATCACTGAACCACAAATAACTCCTTTTATATATAGTTATGTCAAATTTTGTCCTATGCTATCATGTATCGTTACATTATTGAATCGTTTTCATTACAATGACTGATACTGTTAAGCTTTGCGATCACTGAACCACAAATAACTCCTTTTATATATAGTTATGTCAAATTTTGTCCTATGCTATCATGTATCGTTACATTATTGAATCGTTTTCATTACAATGACTGATACTGTTAAGCTTTGCGATCACTGAACCACAAATAACTCCTTTTATATATAGTTGTGTCAAATTTTGTCCTATGCTATCATGTATCGTTACATTATTGAATCGTTTTCATTACAATGACTGATACTGTTAAGCTTTGCGATCACTGAACCACAAATAATTCCTTTTATATATAGTTGTGTCAAATTTTGTCCTATGCTATCATGTATCGTTACATTATTGAATCGTTTTCATTACAATGACTGATACTGTTAAGCTTTGCGATCACTGAACCACAAATAACTCCTTTTATATATAGTTATGTCAAATTTTGTCCTATGCTATCATGTATCGTTACATTATTGAATCGTTTTCATTACAATGACTGATACTGTTAAGCTTTGCGATCACTGAACCACAAATAACTCCTTTTATATATAGTTGTGTCAAATTTTGTCCTATGCTATCATGTATCGTTACATTATTGAATCGTTTTCATTACAATGACTGATACTGTTAAGCTTTGCGATCACTGAACCACAAATAACTCCTTTTATATATAGTTATGTCAAATTTTGTCCTATGCTATCATGTATCGTTACATTATTGAATCGTTTTTATTACAATGACTGATACTGTTAAGCTTTGCGATCACTGAACCACAAATAACTCCTTTTATATATAGTTATGTCAAATTTTGTCCTATGCTATCATGTATCGTTACATTATTGAATCGTTTTCATTACAATGACTGATACTGTTAAGCTTTGCGATCACTGAACCACAAATAACTCCTTTTATATATAGTTATGTCAAATTTTGTCCTATGCTATCATGTATCGTTACATTATTGAATCGTTTTCATTACAATGACTGATACTGTTAAGCTTTGCGATCACTGAACCACAAATAACTCCTTTTATATATAGTTGTGTCAAATTTTGTCCTATGCTATCATGTATCGTTACATTATTGAATCGTTTTCATTACAATGACTGATACTGTTAAGCTTTGCGATCACTGAACCACAAATAATTCCTTTTATATATAGTTGTGTCAAATTTTGTCCTATGCTATCATGTATCGTTACATTATTGAATCGTTTTCATTACAATGACTGATACTGTTAAGCTTTGCGATCACTGAACCACAAATAATTCCTTTTATATATAGTTGTGTCAAATTTTGTCCTATGCTATCATGTATCGTTACATTATTGAATCGTTTTCATTACAATGACTGATACTGTTAAGCTTTGCGATCACTGAACCACAAATAATTCCTTTTATATATAGCTGTGTCAAATTTTGTCCTATGCTATCATGTATCGTTACATTATTGAATCGTTTTCATTACAATGACTGATACTGTTAAGCTTTGCGATCACTGAACCACAAATAATTCCTTTTATATATAGTTGTGTCAAATTTTGTCCTATGCTATCATGTATCGTTACATTATTGAATCGTTTTCATTACAATGACTGATACTGTTAAGCTTTGCGATCACTGAACCACAAATAATTCCTTTTATATATAGTTGTGTCAAATTTTGTCCTATGCTATCATGTATCGTTACATTATTGAATCGTTTTCATTACAATGACTGATACTGTTAAGCTTTGCGATCACTGAACCACAAATAATTCCTTTTATATATAGTTGTGTCAAATTTTGTCCTATGCTATCATGTATCGTTACATTATTGAATCGTTTTCATTACAATGACTGATACTGTTAAGCTTTGCGATCACTGAACCACAAATAATTCCTTTTATATATAGTTGTGTCAAATTTTGTCCTATGCTATCATGTATCGTTACATTATTGAATCGTTTTCATTACAATGACTGATACTGTTAAGCTTTGCGATCACTGAACCACAAATAATTCCTTTTATATATATTTGTGTCAAATTTTGTCCTATGCTATCATGTATCGTTACATTATTGAATCGTTTTCATTACAATGACTGATACTGTTAAGCTTTGCGATCACTGAACCACAAATAATTCCTTTTATATATAGTTGTGTCAAATTTTGTCCTATGCTATCATGTATCGTTACATTATTGAATCGTTTTCATTACAATGACTGATACTGTTAAGCTTTGCGATCACTGAACCACAAATAATTCCTTTTATATATAGTTGTGTCAAATTTTGTCCTATGCTATCATGTATCGTTACATTATTGAATCTTTTTCATTACAATGACTGATACTGTTAAGCTTTGCGATCACTGAACCACAAATAATTCCTTTTATATATAGTTGTGTCAAATTTTGTCCTATGCTATCATGTATCGTTACATTATTGAATCGTTTTCATTACAATGACTGATACTGTTAAGCTTTGCGATCACTGAACCACAAATAATTCCTTTTATATATAGTTGTGTCAAATTTTGTCCTATGCTATCATGTATCGTTACATTATTGAATCGTTTTCATTACAATGACTGATACTGTTAAGCTTTGCGATCACTGAACCACAAATAATTCCTTTTATATATAGTTGTGTCAAATTTTGTCCTATGCTATCATGTATCGTTACATTATTGAATCGTTTTCATTACAATGACTGATACTGTTAAGCTTTGCGATCACTGAACCACAAATAATTCCTTTTATATATAGTTGTGTCAAATTTTGTCCTATACTCCCATGTTTAAGAAATATAGAATTTCGAAGAAATTTCCATGTTTTAGCTCGAATTAATAAAAATTCCATCTAGTTCTAGAATTTTCGTTAGCATAGTCGAATAAAAAGTGTCGTGAATATTCATTAATATTTACGGCAGATATTGTGTATACAAGGAATCGACTACAGACGGACATCACTCTAAAAATAGTCAAAACGTATTCAAGAGGTCCTAAAATATATATTGGCATCGAAATCTCGAAAAATTTCACGAAAACACTACTTTCTCTATACTATATTCTATGAGAAAGTAAAAATTAAATTAAACGACAGACACCTCGCTGAACTCAAAACCTGGATCACCGTCCCAGTTACAGAATTGACTACAGATATGTTGATTTAAGTTTGGGAAGGCATTGGTTCCAGGCAGGATTGTGTGCCGTTTCACCAATGGCAGTCGCATTTGGAAAAAATCATTAAATATTTAAGGTAAAACTTCATATGTTTTGCTGTAAAAAAACACCTAAATCGATTCAGTAAGTTTTCTGTATAAATTTCTATATACAATATACACATTTCTATAAACTTCTATACACATTTCTATAAACTTCTATACACATTTCTATGAACTTCTATACACATTTCTATGACCGGCCGTCCAAATAGGTGCTCTTAGTCCCCTGGACGAGTCGGACGGTCTGGGTCTTCTACACATTTCTATGAGTCCTTTATAAATCACTATGTACATACATACATACATACTAGCATACATAGTAAGACTCGTTTTATTAATGTAAGTTGTAAAGGACCTTGCTGCGATCGAACCCTGGATCTCCGAAATGGCCAGCCGACGCTCTACCGTTGAGTTACTGGGACGAAATTGCAATCTCTTATTATCGAAAAGGAGTCTGTAGTCTCCACCTTCTAATGTCAGATTTGCGGGCAACTGACATTCTGACTGACCACCTCCTTCTATTTTTACCTAATTTGCAAATTTTTAATAAATACCTCATTTACTTTCTTACTAGTCATGGCCCCTTTCTTGATTACCTATACTTTTACAAAATTAAATCCACCTCTAACTGTATTTGCAGTAAATTCGGTGACGTTGACCGTTACGTTTTCGATTGTCCTTTTTCGAAAAATTTTCATCCTTGCAAACCCTACCCCCTCTAATAAACTTTGGAGAACCAAATGGTTCTCCAAAGTTCGTTCAAATCCCTCTTCAGTAGATAAAATTAAAGACTGTATTCTTGTTGCCATAGAAATTTCTAATAAAGTGACTTAAGCTTATGAGTAGACTCTGCTCTTATTACTTTCCTTATATACATAATGTATAAGGAAAATAGTGTGACGGGGTCGAAAATTCGAATTCGAGTTTTCGACGGGAGAGCACGTTTCAAGCATCCGTGATCACGAATAGAACACTTTTGAAGTGATGTCTGTGTGTATGTGTGTGTGTCAGTGAGACTGTGGAGACGATAACTGACGAACGAATCGACCGATTCGAACGAAATTTGGTAGAAAAATCACAATCCGTAAACACTGGAAGCCTATTGTTTTTATACGCAATCGAATGTTCAGAATCCCCCTAAATTTTCGAGTGAAATTTTGAAAAATCGTCAAAAAATCAAATCCGCTAATAAAGTTACGCAAATAGACATTTCTTATGTAATTTTTCATTAGAAAACGATTGACATAAATTTCAGAACGCTAACATGAACCGTTCTCGAGATATTGCACATTTTTAAAAAAAATTATCAAAAAGTCATATAAAATAAAAATAAAAATATTTCTTATTGAGAAACATGTTCACTTTTCATATGTAATACCATGCAATAAATTTGGTGACATCATTGTCGTGGATCTAGCTCATTCCATTCAGGAAAAAAGATACTTTGAGTAATACTTTTGTATTTGAACGATAATAGTCATTTATCTGCTGTAAGAATAACTTATTTCTCCATCCATAACGCTTGGCGAAATTTAGACGACGAATTTGGCGGAATGTCGCCAATCTGGCGACATTTTTAATTATTGCCAAATTAACGAAAATCTCTCCAAATGGATAAAAATGACGCTAAATCAATGAAAATGACGACTAATTGAAGAAAATTCAATGTTTTGGAAAGAATATAAGTATCTACTATAAGAATACCATTTTTTTAACTCTAAAAGTAGTAAATTCATTGCATTATATAAGTAGAGTCATGTGTAGCCCACATCAGACTTTTAACTTATATGAACTTAATGTGTTCCATCCATATTATCAGCTAAAAAAAAAAAAAGCATGTTAACT
Organism: Amaurobius ferox; assembly: GCA_951213105.1. Taxonomy (NCBI): domain Eukaryota; kingdom Metazoa; phylum Arthropoda; class Arachnida; order Araneae; family Amaurobiidae; genus Amaurobius; species Amaurobius ferox. Next base: position 42,556,705 of record OX578137.1, on the reverse strand, counting down.
TTTTCTATTTTCTAGGTTCTTTTTTTTTTACCCTTTTTACTCGTATTTTTTCTAAATTTTCTTTTCTAAATTTCATCCTAAATTTCTTAAATTTCTGTTTTTGTTTTCCATGTGCCTAAATTCCTTTCCTTTTTCCATATATTTTCTTTTTTTATATATTTTCTAAATTTCACTTTTAAAATTTTATTTTCTTTAATTTTAATCTATTTTTACTTTCCTTATATACATAATGTATAAGGAAAGTATTGTGACGGGGTCGAAAATTCGAAATCGAGTTTTCGACGGGAGAGCACGTTTCAAGCATCCCTGATCACGAATCAAACATTTTTGAAGTGATGTCTGTGTGTGTGTGTGTGTGTGTGTGAAAGTATGTGTGTGTGTGTGAAAGTATGTGTGTGTGTGGGTGGGTGGGTGGGTGTGTGTGGGTGTGGATGTGTGTGTGTGTGTGTCAGTGAGTCTGTGGAGACGATAACTGCCGAACGAATGGACCGATTCGAACCAAATTTGGTACAAAAATCACAATCCTTAAACACTGGAAGCCTATTGTTTTTATACGTAATCGAATATTCAGAACCCCCCTAAATTTTCGAATAAAATCTTGAAAAAATCGTCAAAAAATCAAAACCACTGATAAAGTTACGCAAATAGACATTTCTTATGTAATTTGTCATTAGAAAACGATTGACATACATTTTAGAACGCTAACATGAACCGTTCTCGAGATATTGCACATTTTTCCAAAAAAATTATTAAAAAGTCATTTAAAATGAAAAAGAAATATTTCCTATTCAGAAACATGTTCACTTTTCATATGTAATACCATGCGATAAATTGGGTGGACATCATTCTCGTGGATCTAGCTCGTTCCATTCATGAAAAAAGATACTTTAAGTAATATTTTTGTATTTGAAGGCCAATAGTCATTTATCTAGTGTAAGAATAACTTATTTCTCAGTGCATAACGCTTGGCGAGATTTTGGCGACGAATTTGGCGGAATGTCGCCAATTTGGCGACTTTTTGAAATATTGCCAAATGAACGAAAATCTCGCCAAATGGATAAAAATAACGCTAAATCAATGAAAATGACGACTAATTGCCAAAAATTCAATGTTTTGGAAAGAATATTAGTATCTACTGTAAGAAAAACCTATTTTTTTACTATAAAAGTAGTAAATTCATTACATTATATAAGGAAAGTCATGTGTTGCCCACATCAGATTTTTTTTTACTGTAAAAGTAGTAAATTCTTTTCATTATATAAGGAAAGTTATGTGTTGCCCACATCAGATTTTTCATTATGTCAATATGCCTCACTCTAAATTTTATTTTTTAATGATCTTTTTATCTATATTCGTAATAACCCTTTTCCCATTTTTGAGAAATGGACGTACTTGTCAAGTTCAAATATAATGTAAAACTGTGTGTTTAACCACAATATTTTTCCTTAATTGTTATCTATTTAGACCTAAATAAATGTTCGTTTGCGGGATGGTAGACTTTGGGTGCCTCCTGAGTGCAGGAGGTATGCTTTCCGGGCCGTGCAGCTAGCTACTCTAAACCCACTATGTGAGTCGCACTGTCTGGGGTCTTCAGACCTGCGACATCTTTGCGCTAATCCACATGGTTGATTTGCTTGGGCGCCATTGTAAAGAACTATGCTGCCTCAACTGGGAATCGAACCCGGGGTCTCCAAACTGGCCAGCCGACGTTCTACCGTTGAGCTACTGCGGCGAAATTACAATCTCTTATTATCGAAATGGACTCGGTAAAGTAGGGTGAACAAACTTGAGAATTAAGAAAAAAGGAATTCGAGTGAGCCAAGGATATATGCTTGAAAACGATTCACTGCATCAACCTTTTAATTCGGAAATTCTGATCCGAAAGAGTCGAAATCCTGTGTCACTTAACCCAAGTTGCTCATGTTTCGGGCAAAAGTGATAACTCAAATAGTGACCTTTATCATTTTAACAAGAACTGATTTCGTTATCCAGGAAGTAAGATGTGTACATAAATATCTAGAATGAGTTTACACTCGACTTTCTCATACATTCATATTTCATTCTATTTTATATATATAAAAAAAAAAAATTGAACATTAGAATATAAAAAATGGGCGTCAGAATACAATTTTTTTAAAATTTTGTAATGCCTTTGAGATGTGCAAAATCCACTTTAAGACATGATAAACGCGTCGGGAGCTTAACCGATAGAGAGTTGCCTGGCCAGTCAAATGCAGAGGATTCAATCAAACGCAGAGGGTTCAATAATGGCGTTTTATCAACTTATCTCTGCAGATAAAATGAACTGAATGATCAGTGTATAAAAACTGGAATTTTCCCAAGCCCTGTGTATAAAACTGTGTATAAAAACTGGAATTGAACCTGTGTATAAAAACTGGAATTGAACCTGTGTATAAAAACTGGAAACCTGTGTATAAAAACTGGAATTTTCCCAAGCCCCTGTGTATAAAACTGGAAAACCTGTGTATAAAAACGGGAATTTTCCCAAGACCCTGTGTATAAAACTGTGTATAAAATCTGGAATTGAACCTGTGTATAAAAACTGGAAAACATGTGTATAAAAACTGGAAAGCTTGTATATAAAAACTGGAATTTTCCCAAACCCCTGTGTATGAAACTATGTATAAAAATTGAAATTTTCCCAAGCCCTGTGTATAAAAACTGAAATTGAACCTGTATATAAAACCTGGAAAATCTGTGTCGAAAGCATGAAAAAGTAAACATGAAAAAGTAAAAGCCAGCCGACTAAAAACTGGAAAATCTGTGTATAAAAACTGGAAAATCTGTGTATAAAAACTGGAATTTTCCCAAGCCCCTGTGTATAAAACTGTGTATCAAAACTGGAATTGAACCTGTGTATAAAAACTGGAAAACCTGTGTATAGAAACTGAAAAACATGTGTATAAAAACTGGAAAATCTCTGTATAAAAACTGGAAAGCATGTGTATAAAAACTGGAAAACCTGTGTATAAAAACTGGAAAACCTGTGTATAAAAACTGGAATTTTTCCAAGCCCCTGTGTATCAAACTGTGTATAAAAACTCAAATTGAAACTGTGTATAAAAACTCGAATTGAAACTGTGTATACAAACTGGAAAACCTGTGTATAAAAATTGGAATTTTCCCAAGCCCCTGTGTATAAAACTGTGTATAAAAACTGGAATTGAACTTTTGTATGAAAACTGGAATTGAATCTGTGTATAAAAACCGGAATTGAACCTGTTTATAAAAACTGGAATTAAACCTGTGTATAAAAACTGGAATTGAACCTGTGTGTAAACACTGGAATTGAACCTGTGTATAAACACTGGAATTGAACCTGTGTATAAAAACTGGAATTGAACGTGTATAAAAACTGGAAAACCTGTGTATAAAAACTGGAATTTTCCCATGCCCCTGTGTATAAAACTGTGTATAGAAACTGGAATTGAACCTGTGTATAAAAACTGGAATTGAAACTGTGTATAAAAACTGGAATTGAACCTGTGTATAAAAATGTAGTTACAATTTAGAAATTACAAGTTGTTTTATCAATACAAGTTTCCTAGGCTAATGATTAAACAATACAGTAGAAACTATACTAGAACATCTAAACTCTATTTATAATCGATCTTAAAAGACAGATGTTTAAAAGAAAATGAAAATTTTTGAACTGGACATGAAAAAGTAAACCGAAAGTGGAAACCTTTAGTAAACCCACTATCTTATTCGAAATTCAATGCTGAATCCATATTAGTCATCATCTAAACTCTATCTATAGTAGATCCTGAGAAACAGATGCTTATTTATTTATTTATTTATTTATTTGAAAAACTTAGATGGAAAATTTAAAGTTTTAAGCACAGCACTAGCATTTACGCAAATATGGCCTTTTATTTTAAGTTTTGCAAACTTTTACTGGGAATTAAAAAGCAAAGACCAGTTCTTTTTTTTTTTAAATCAAACCAAAATTTAATCAGCATTGGGATTAAGCATAAATTACTGAAATACCATATTTCGTAAAATTTCGTCAAATAATTTTTGAACTTGACTAGATACATACACTGCATATACAGAAAAATACGTGCGTGCGCGCACGCGCACACACGCACTGAAAGACGTCATGTTGAAAATAGTTTATTCATATTCTAGAGTAATCAAAACGCGTAAATCCATTGAAAATTCTTGTTCCAATTTTCAACCACAATCCAATACCTTTTCTATACATTGTAGAGAAAGTAAAATTTCCCCCTTCTTGAAAAAAAATATAGTTAAAATTTAGTCTTTCTCACATGACATCTATTTAAAAGAATTAATAACTTTTATATCACTCAGTTAGTCATTACGAAGCACCAAATGACCGGAAATATCTCGTTTTAAGATAACTCAAAAACGATAACAGAAAAACTGTTGCCATTAGCCTCTATCTTTTTTAATGCATTAAACGAATGCAAATTAGAAACCGGGGGACAAAGAATGCGCTTCTTTTTACTTTCTTACACAATCCAAACAAAATGGATAGATTTAGAAACAAAGAACTTCTATTGTTGGGAAGTATCTTTCTTTCGCTGGCGTCCGTGAATTTTTTTCAGAGTTATCTTACGTGCAGAGATTTAAGCACACCCGTTTCTGAAGACCACATGCGCAAAGACCTTGAAAATGATGGTTCATATTCAGAAGGACATTTGATATGCAAATCATTTGCAGAATGAGTAAATGCAAAACACGCAATCCAACCTTTTATGCAAGATATGCAATTTCCTTGCAGACATTGGCAAAAACTCTAAGATGGAACTGAAAGGCTTTTAGTATTGATGAAAAAAAAAAGTGTTTTAGTTTCGTATTGAGTTTTCCCTTTGTTTTAGTGGCAACAAACACGCCCTCGAATATCTTGATGGAAAAGAAAGTGAATCTTCTGAGCGGATGGCAAAAAGAAATTGCATGACTGAAGCTGACCCTCACAGAACGCATGGCTGACAGACCGACGAATGGTGCTGTTGGGTTGCCATGGGGAGAGATTAATTGCTTTGTTGGTGAACAAAATGACGGATTTTGAATTGAGAACTTTGAATAATAGAAACTATTACAACACTAGTATATCCGTGGCGAATACTTTGCCAAAATATCCAAATCTTGTCATAATCAATATGTAAAATTATCTTCTTGTGCAAAAGGTAAGGGAAAACTTAAACAATGCAAATCCAAAAATATGAAAAAAAGAAAAGTATTTATTATATAAACTTCTGGTTTTCACCATCGCAGAGAGAATTTTTCAAAAATTTTCTTATGCCCTGCTTACGTGCATTCATCAACTGACACCCTTTTACGTGCATGCACCAGCTAGTGACAGTAGAAGAGTAACAGATTTAACACCAGGAAGGGGTGGGTTAAGCAAATAACATTGTCTACCAGATTAAGCTCAATTCTTCAGCACCTATAAGCCCCGTTAGAATGGATACTTTTGGCTATAGATGCACAGAACATACTTCAAATTACGTGGAATAACGTTGACTCTTGTGGAGTTATTCAATTATTAATTTATCGTCTGGATGTTTGTCGTGCCCACAAGGGTGCTGACATTGAAATTTGTTAAGACAATTTTAGTGAGAGAAAAAAAAATCTTTGACAGTTTTCCTTCACAATGGTGTAAACTAGAAATGCATATTATTAATATTTTCGGAGGTATAATTTAATTATTTTGTATACTGTTACTAATATGCAAGAAGTTTCTTTCAATGAGCTTCCCCTCTATTCAAATAATACATACAGAACCTTTGTTTTTATTCAAGGCCTCTGCTCTATTCAAGAAGAAAACACTTTTACAGGCAGCCATTCCTATTACATGAATATAGGGTTGTCATGTTTTGAATTTCGGGGCGGTGTTGCCAGATTTGGTGATTTATCGCCAATTTGTTGATTTTTTTAATATACTAGAATTTTCTCGAAATGCTGAATAATCTTGGAGATACGAGCCCTTTCTAGAACATTCTACGGAGAGTATATAAAAGTAGTCATCGCTCAGTTGGAGAGGATACGAGAAAACCTGAATTGTTATATGTCAATGTTTTGAGAATAAATAGCATGGGCTATTTTGTGAATTAGCTGGGTATTTAATTGCTGTTTTATTGTATCCGACAGTTGTTTAGTGATTTTGTAAGATAGTTATCGAACTATTCTATGTATATTGTTCTTGTTGACGCTTATTAGCGATTTAAAAGCGTTTCAGAAATTTGGACTCATTTTTGTATCCTGAATGTACACCCACGATTTCAGAGAATACATTGCAATAATACTTTTCATCCGGATGTACCCTGTATGTTATTGAAATAAAAGTTACTTAGTCGCACATTATTTGCGTAGACACCGTCCGCTCAAATAATTTGTCTCTCCTGACGCTTCGCCACTCGGGATATGTACATTTAATGTCTTCTAAATCATGAAGATCAGTATGACATAACTCAAAAATTCCGTTTGAGGTACATATGGAGGCATTTAATCCGCAATCATATTCTCATCAGGAGGAACATAAAGCATTTTTTCTTCTGGTCATTTCTGCGATATTATCACTTCATGCATATAAATTGTCATTGCTATTTCACTTTAAATGTCAACAAGACCCAAATGCGTTGGTCATTTTGAAACAACAGTCATTCTCGAAGAAAATAAAAAGGAAATTCCCAAACGTGACTCGAATGCCGAATGTTTAGAATTGAATAATAAAATTATGGGATTCCCTTTCCCCAAAAGATAAGATCTTATGTAACAAAATCCGATAGCGTAATAAGGATTTCAGGCTAAATTTAAGTCTTGCGGTGTCCGATGAAAATATGCAGAGTTAACGAGTTAGTTAGACGGCTGTCACTCTCCTATTTATTGTCATTGCAGATAACAGCATTCATGAACCGGTTTTGAGCCTATTATACGCTCCTTACAATAGAATAACCGATACCTGTACGGGCAGCAAAAATCTTGCTATGTTCCCAAATTTTGGGAACTCTATGGAGACTAACAAATACAGAAATCTGTGTTATCTTACGTTGTACTATCTGGTTTCCATTGCCCTTAAAAGAAACTGAAAAAAGTTTTACCTGCCTTATCAAGAAATGGTTTCCTCTTTTGATCAAACTTGAAACTAATTATATTGATGTCCAGATTTTTTCCAATTAAACGAATTGTTTGTTATTGGATAAGTACCTTGAAACTTTCGCCACATAGGATCTCTCACAGTAAAGATCGTCACATGTGTGACAGTGACGTTGTAGTCACGTGACACCTGGGTCACAATGTGACATCATATTTGTGACTTCTATGCGACGTTACGTATTAGTAACTTTGTAACTTCATTGTGACTATATTCTGTGACGTTTCCACAATTTAATTAGCACGTAACAATGTGACGACATTACAATGGTAATTACAATGGGACGTCACAAACAAGTTAATATGCGATGTCACAAGCGACCATAAAAATGACCAAAATGACTTCGTTGTGACCTCAATATGACATTGCCGAGACTTACGTCACTGTGAAAAAAAATGCTGTTAGGGATACCGCGTAAGGTTTATTTTAAAATCATTACATAGTGTATATGATCATCGCTATATCTGGACCCATTTCATTAAGTCAATTTATTATAATGCTGATTTGAATTTTGTTTGAGATTCGTAGGATACGCAGATTGCCTATTGACCTTTACCTCATTTACTGAACTGTGGTAAAGATTATATTCTCAAAGATTTTTTAATGCTTTCCTACAACTCTTTTCCCGTTTTTAACTTTGTCATTTTTCTGAAATCGGAATGGGAAAAGAAAACACCGCCTGGATAACGCCATTACCCAGAGAGCCGTGCATTGCTCCAAGTTCTAAACGAAGTCTAATGCAGGACTAAAGTTTTGCGCCCTGTATAAATACAGTGAAACCCGGTGTTACCAGTTAAATTAATACTCTACGCACTTCCAGTATTTTATTTCAAGTATATTTTTGTGATATCATCGCTTCATGTCATTGCCAAATTCCATTTCAGACTAAATGTCAACAAGACCATGCAACAACCTTCTCCAGCTGGATCCATTGGTCATTCTGAGCGCGTTGCCATTCTTGGAGGGAAAAAAGGAAATTCCCCAAACGTGATTCGAATGTCGATTGTTCGTTTGGAATACAATGATGGTTTATGGGGATTCCCTTTCCCCTAGAGATAAGATCTTATGTAAAATAATCCGATAGCGTAATAAGGTCTTTAGACTAAATGCTAGTTGTATGCTGTCAGTAGAAAATCGCATGGCTAAGCAGGGATTTTGAAATGATACAGTGGTTGTAACATATATTAGTAATTATTTTCGAAATATGCAGTTCTGCGTTAAGAATTTTGGGACCCGTTTGTTTATCGTGTAAATCATTCAGCAAATAAAATTAACGCATAAAATGTAAACCAATTATTAAAAAAAAATCTGATGTAGGCAGCACATGACTTTCCTTATATAATGCAATGAATTTACTACTTTTATAGTAAAAAAAAAATAGATTATTTTTATAGTAGATATTTATATTCTTTCCAAGATATTGAATTTTCGACAATGAGTCGTCCTTTTCATTGATTTAGCGTCATTTTTATCCATTTGGCGAGTTTTTCGTTAATTTAGCAATTCCACCAAATTCGTCGCCAAAATCTCGCCAAGCGTTATGGACGGAGAAATAAGTTATTCTTACAGCAGATAAATGACTATTGGCGTTCAAATACAAAAGTATTACTCAGAGTATCTTTTCACATGAATGGAACGAGCTAGATTCACGAAAATGATGTCACCAAATTTATCGTATGGTATTACATATGAAAAGTGAACATGTTTCTCAATAGGAAATATTTTTTTTTATTTTATATGATTTTTTGATAACTCTTTTGAAAAATGTGCAATATCTCGAGAACGGTTCATGTTAGCGTTGCAAACTTTATGTCAATCGTTTTCTAATAAAAAAATACATAGGAAATGTCTATTTGCGTAACTTTATTAGAGGTTTTGATTTTTTGACGATTTTTTCAAAATTTCACTCGAAAATTTAGGGGGATTCAGAACATTCGACTGCGTATAAAAACAATAGACTTCCAGTGTTTACGGATTGTAATTTTTGTACCAAATTTTGTTTGAATCGGTCCATTCGTTCGTCAGTTATCGTCTCCACAGGCTCACTGACACACACACACACACACAGACATCACTTCAAAAATGTTCGATTCGTGATAAGGGATGCTTGAAACGTGTTGTCGCGTCGAAAACTCGAATTCGAATTTTCGACCCCGTCACAATACTTTCCTTATACATTATTGTATATAAGGAAAGTAAAACAAATACATTTACCGAATTTCTATGAAAATAATAAAAAATATGGAATAAAGTACATTACAATATAGAATAAAGTACATACAGTAACATTGAAAGACAAATAGAGGAAAGTTTCAAATAAATGAAGTCATAGTTTTTACATCTAAATTTCCAAAATTAATAAAAATTCTAAAAAATAATTACTTATAAAAATCTAAAATAATACTTAAACTCAATATGTAGAAACATATTCTTCTGTACATCATTAAAATAAATTATTATTGCTTCAAAATTAATTTTCTTCGTTAGTTCTACGAAATTGATTGTGAAACGTTTTGAGTCCATTTAAAACACAGTAGGCAAGATAACCGTGTCAGTAGCTCAATGGATAGATTTGCTGTTTCACCAGTTAATTTCCTTCTAATGGGTAATTTCCTTTTAATGGGTAATTTGAATAATAATGGCTGGGTAATTTCCTTTTCCACTTATACTAGAGGTCTTTGCAAATTTGAACATTTAAATTTAAAAACTGTTCGAATTTACACTTCGATTTTTGGAAACAGATTTAAAAACAAGCGTTATTCACAAAATATTTTGGCGGTTTTGAAGCACATGATTTTAGCTCATATGTTTATGTTTTATTAATACTTTATAACAAAGTTGAAAAGTGTTTATGACTTTGTTCATTCATTCTGTCTGTCTGTCTGTCTATCCGTTAGCACGATAACTGCCGTAAAAATGACTTTATCAAAATGAAATTTTAGTATGTTGTTCAGACGGACTGTAGGACCTATTGGAATATAAATGAATAATATCACTCAATTAGTTTTGGATTGAACCCGGGTTGAAGAAATGAAATACATTGAACCCTATGGGACCTAAATCTTCAAACATTTTTAAGCGGATTTAAAATTCGCAAATTGCTTCCAAAGTTTTAGGAAATATTCAAATTGTTCCATAAAATATATAAAAAAAAATTCAGAGAGATATATTCAGTAGTTTTTTAAATAAAAATTAAAATAATAATTACACCTCTATTTTTGGAACGATCACGTGACCATGATATGAAAAAGATCACAAGACCCACTTCAAAAGGATATATGGCATCCATCTTGCCTCAAAATCGTAATTTTTTAAGTTCTTTTTAATTCATATTGAGTGTTGTATCCGTCCTGAAACCACTTTATTTTTGCTTAAATTATGTGAATCTACATACTGAAACAATGCAATTACAATATATTTGAGTTTAAATGCTCATCCAAATTTGATTATTTCTACAACGAAGCCTATTTTTCACTTATGTGAAATGTAAACAGCAAAATATGTAGAATGAGTTGTATTAGAATTGCTGTATTTCTTTAACACAAAATTATTTAGCCCATGGAGTCTGCATAGCTGATATGAAAGAAATATTCATTGATTTTACAAACAGAAGGACGATTTTTTTCGATGAAGTTTTAAGCGTAGAGTTTAATTACTTGTAGCTTCATGGTCTCAATTTTTAAATAAAATAAATTATTATAGTACTGTGATGAATGAAATGAATGGAAAATGTTATGAATGAAATGCTGCTTTTATAGAGAGAGCCAGGCGTGTTATTTTTTCTATGACGTCATTTGAATGAATTTCAGTTGTTTTCGATGAAGTTTTCAAATACAATAAATTATCTTAGTATTGTGATAGTTTTAAAAATATTACCGAGGAATGTATCGCATTTTGGAGATGTTTAAATCAGGCAATTTATATTTCTATGCCGTCATTTGAATGAAGTTCATTTTTTTCGATGAATGTTTTAGTTTTCAAATATAATAAATTAATGTAGTATTGTGATAAGTTTTAAAATATTACCGAGGAATGTATTGCATTTTAAACTTGTTTAAATAAAATTGCACTGAAGTTGGAAAGTGTTTCATAATCAATGCTTTAAGCATGATTGATCTTTCCTGTTAATTTTATTTTAAAAATGTTCTCTCATCTGTATCAAATGACACCATCAGATAAGTACAGAACGCAATTTTTATATTAGTGAATTTGTTAACAAGAAAGATCAATCATGCATAAAGCATTGATTATGAAACACTTTCCAACTTCAATGAAAATTTATTTAAACATCTCTAAAATGCCATACATTCCTCAGTAATATTTTTAAAATTATCACAATACTAATTAATTTATTATATTTGAAAACTTAAAACTTCATCGAAAAAAATGAACTTCATTCAAATGACGGTATTGAAATATAAACTGCCTGGTTTAAACATCTCTAAAATGCGATATATTCCTCGGTAATATTTTTAAAACTATTATAATACTACGATAATTTATTATATTTGAAAATTTCATTGAAAACAAATGAACGTTATTTAAATGACGTCATCGAAATATAAATCGCCTCTATATAAAAGCAGCATTTCATTCATCACAATGCTATAATAATTTATTTTATATAAAAACTTAAAACCATGGAGGTACAAGTAATTAAACTCTATATTTAAAACTTCATCGAAAAAATCGTCTGCTTCTCTGTGTAAAATCAATGAATATTTCATTCACATCATCTATATTGCAGACTCTATGAGCTAAATAATTTTGCGTTAAAGAAATACAGCAATTCTTATACAATTCATTCTACATCTTTTGGTATTTACGTTCTCCATAAGTAAAAATTAGGCTTCGTTGTAGATATAATCAAAGTTGGATGATCATTTAAACTCAAATATATTGTAATTGCGTTGTTTTAGTGTGTAGATGCACAGAATTTAAGCAAAAATAAATGGGTTTTAGGAATGGTACAACACTAAATATGAATTAAAGAACTTTAAAAATCTCGATTTTGACACAAGATGGATGCCATATTTTGTTTTGAAGTGGGTCACGTGATCTCTTCATACAATGGTCACGTGATCTCTTCATATAAAAGGTGTAATTATTATTTTACTCATTATTTAGAAAACTACTGAATATATTTTGCTGAAATTTTTTTATATATTTTATGGGATAATCTGAGTATTTCAATAAAATTTTCGAAGCAATTTGTGAATTTTAAATCGGATTAAAAATATTTGAAAAATTAGGTCTCATAGGGTTCAATGAATTTTATTTTTTCAACCCGGGTTCAATCCAAAACTATTTGGGTGATATTATTCATTTATATTCTCTTAGGTCCTACAGACAGTTTGAATAACATACTAAAATTTCATTTTGATTAAGTCATTTTTACTGCAGTTATCGTGCTAACGGACAGACAGGCAGACAGAATGAACAAAGTAATAAACACTTTTCAACTATGTTGTAAAGTGTTGATAAAAATGATTCTTTTCAAGTAAAATTTATAGAAATTCTAAATCGAATGCATTCTTCTTGCTTTACAGCATTTTTTTTTCTAAATTTTTTCTAAAAAATTGTTGTTGTTGAAACCCAGACCGTCCGACCTACCAGAAAGGTATAATTCTAAAAAAAAAAAAAAATTGTGTTGAAGCCCTGCAGATAAAACTCAAAATTGGAGTTTTACTTTTCTTGTAATGCGTACATTACGTTATCATAAGCATCATTTATTATCCAATAATTTGGCTATGTCTATGAAAATAATAATAAATAAGTGTTTCATACCCTCTCATTTCAAACGAATGAATTTCACTTATAATCTAATATTGTTACGACATATCCTCTGGAATCGTGATGATGAATCGTGAAATATGAGTCCACATTCTTGAATAATTAACACATTTATTGACAAGCACAGCGTAAACCGGAACGATATACAGTAGAACAGCACTAAATTCTCCACTAATTTGACAAAGCAACATATACTATTCGCGAATGACGTATGCCACAGCACAGTCTAGCTTGTATCACGTTAATTGCTCTCTAATTGAGTGATGACTCCTTTTACATACTCTCTGTAGAAACTTCTAGAAATCTGTCGTAGCAAGTAGAATATTCGTTATTCTGAGGTGGTTCTCGAACCTTCAAAAAGGCGCCAAATGTCGTCACATTTGCGATAAATCGCCAAATCTGGCAACTCCCTGCGAATTTCAGCACATGGCAACCCCAGATTCACATCATAGAAAAGATTGCCTGTACGGATGTTTTCTTTGTCTAGTTTTCGATAGACACTCCAGTAAGAGCATTTTACACGTTTGCAACAATATTCACTCGTTTGATCTCTAAAAAATCAACTTCTCTTTTGATTGATATTAGCTCCTTTTAATTGATATTCGCACCTTTTGATTGATATTGGCTCCTTTTTCAGAGTGAATATAGCTACAAAGAAAACACTACAAATCATATCGGCTGTTTAAATCGTAATGCGTGAAATGATAAAATCATCACTCGTTTTTAGCTACAAACTTTCCGCTCTTATTTCGAGTGAAAATGTCTCTCTCTTGGTTTGAGAATGCACACAATAAAAATCTAAGAAAATAAAAAACAATTAATAAACCTCTGATTAAAATTGCATAGGAACTCACAGCTAATTCTTGAAATCCAAACGCAACACCGGGCGCATTTTATAGTAATACATGAAAATGCCCGTATCTCCAAATATTTCGTTTTCCATAACAACTAGTCGTTAACATTCCGTGATTTCAAAAATATGTTTCAGGAGGTGGAATAGTCTAGTGGTTAAGGCACGGGGATGGCGGTGGAATAGTCTAGTGGTTAAGGCACGTGGGGAGAACCAGAGTTCAATTTCGGCTCTGCCCAAACTATACTGTGTTTTCGCGATACGGGCTCGTTAAATCTGTGGGTCTGAAAGTCCTTCTAAGAGGTTGGTGGTAGGAGAAGGAGAGCACGGTCCCTGTGGATGTTGCCCCCACTGGATTCCAGTCTAAAGTGGGTGGCACTGTTCTGGTCGTCCAAATAGATACTTTACACCTTCTGGTAGGTTGAGCGGTCTGGGTTGAGAGAGAAATAAGAAACAAATAGATGTTTCAGAAAGATCCACGAATAAGGCTCCTAAATATACAGGCTGACGCAACAGCAGCCATATTTACTCCCAGTCGAAGTGATAGCTGTGCATTGCAAAAAGGTGGTAACTTTCTCATACATTTCTCGGGATCTTGAGGAAATTTAAACATTTTATATTTCTTTCTTGAAAATTGATGCAACTTTTTGGCAGAAGCACACTTTTCACAGCTAAATTACGTATCAAATATCATCCATGTAACATGCGCATGCCATTGAAATAACACAGGCAGATTGCAACTGATTGAGACCGGTTGTAGTAAAAATGGCGGTTGCTTCAGACTGTATATTTAGGAGCCTTATCCAGGACTGAAAGGTATCTTGTGACGTCTCAAGCCGACCGTAGGCAGTTTTTCTAATGATCTTAGAAACAAACTTGCTTTTTGCTCTTTTTTGTTCGCAAATGAAATGAACATAGAGAAAGAAAAAGCGCCCTGTTCCTTTTAGGTCGAAAATGAGTTTCCGTTCGGCTGCTATATTACATTTAAAAAACTATGATATGGTACCGAATACAAATCACAATTAATGAGCTGATGACTGCAAGAACAAAAATTGTGTATTGGAATAGTACGTAATATCCAAGGGAACTCATGCTAAATTATGACGAATTGTCTATAAACGGATTGTTAGCCATTTTTTTTTAAATCTGAATTCTAAAATAGATTACGTAAAAGAGAAACTCTGTATTAATATTTTTGATTACCAAGAAACCGATTTGTGCGAAATAGCTCAAAATGGGGTTTTGACTTTAATAACTTAAAGCAAATTTGGATTAAAAAAATCGCTCCGATGTGTCGTCGGACCTGAACTAAAGTATCACTGTAAAATAAATTCCGTAGCTGTGGGTCCTTTAGATTTTCCGCAACGTGACCAACGAATAGACGAACAGACAAATTAACATATTTCTTTATTATTATAGATAGACTAGCAGTATATCCGTTCTTCGTACGGAGTATATAATAAAAAGAAACTTAAAATTTACAACCATGTGCAAATTTCTATAGTATACTAAATTACATTTTTAATTAAAATATTCTGTTAAAATATTTAATATAACGCTCCTAAAAAAGTTTTAAGAATCTCTGTTCTCGCTATACAAAATTATCTTCACGGGCGGATCTGAAGAATAAAACATCCTGGCCCCTTTCGTAAGTAAATTTACAAAAATATGGAATTGAATCAATATATGCAAAATAGCTTTAAAATTATATAGGACCCGCACTATAGTACGGGTATATACGCGAATATTAGAAGTTATAACCTGTATTAGTAGATTACATGTATAAATTGAAAATATCAATGAACCCGTAATCTTTAAACCTGAAGGCAGTAATTGATTCCAATATGTGCCAAACTGAAAGTGATAAAATTACATGGGAAGATATACCCGTACTACTTATAATATCGTAGATTAGAAGATATGTCCGAGTGCTAGCAGAAGATTACCCGTATTACAATATTAGACTCAAAAATCTTTGCCAAAATAAAACAGATGACGTAATAAATTGAAAATATCAATAATCCCCGTAATCTTCATACCAGAAAGCCGTACTTGATTCCAATATATGCCAATATATATCAAAATATATGCCAATATACCTGTACTACTTATATTCTCTTTGATTAGAGGATATACCCGTGCATTTATGGAATATTACTCGTACAACGTACAATATATAAGTTTCATTAAAAAGTGCAATGGCAGTGAAATTTATTTTATACACATATCTTCATTATTCAAATCGGAAAAGATTTAATAAAAATCGTATGCCGTATAAAGACATTGGATTTAAATCCGTTTCAAGGAATATGATATCATTTGCTTCAAATAAATTGGTGGACAAAACATCGTCTGAATAATGCTATCTCTATGGAAGGTTTGGTGACTTTCAAAATACGCCAAATTTATCTATCGCCAAGTGGGACTGTAGAATTGACAGTCCCACTTGGCGACAAATTGACGAAATATCATCACAATACTATCCCCTAACAAAACACAATTAATTTCATTTATTTAGCACAATATTATCAATTTCAAGATATTTATATGGATTTACAAACATTTTTATCAATTTGATGACATTTTAAAAATTCGCTAAATGTGTTACTAAGTAGGATGGTGGGACTGACAGACAAATGCTAACGAAACATCATTCCAGTACTCTCTTCTAACAAAACAAAATTTCATTGATTTGAGTCGGTTTTATCAATTTGGCGACATTTCCGTCAATTTGGCAACATTTAAGAAAAGTTGCCAAAATAAGTGAAAGTGGTGTACGCAGTCCGCAATTAATACAATTAAAAGAAAAATCAACCCATTCATTTATTTATAAGATATAATTTTTTTCCCATTTATTTATTATTCAAATAAAAAAAATAATAAAAAAAATTAACAAACACATTTAATTTAATTACGTTGCCGAGCAACAGAATCTTCATCATAAAATTCTAATAATTATATAACCATTGTACTTTTCATTGTTGATTAAAAGCTTGTGAAAAATAAACCATGGTGATAGATTTTCCATTTAAATTCATGTTTCAAGCATTCAAGGTTTCAAACAATTCATGTTTTCAGAAAGTGATTTATTAGCGCAAAAATTCTTTCACCAAACTCAGAAATATAATTTTAATTCACTTTCACGCTTTAAACAAACGATTTCCAACCTTTTCGGTTTGAGGAACCAGGGAGTTAGAGAGTAGAACTCCTAGGAAAATGTTTCGTTTTTCATTAATAACTCGACAACCCCTGATCTTAGAAACTCGAAACTTCTATAAAATTTAAGGTGGGCTATTTCAAGGCTACCCACAAAATTTCATTAAATTTGGTTCAGCCGTTCTCCCGTGATAATGAAACAAACGAATGTTTTGTTTTTCACTAATATCTCGAGAACCACTGGTCGTAGAAACTCGAAACATGGAATACATTTTATATGGAACCATTTTAAGGCTACTCACAAAATTTCATCGAATTCGGTTCAGCCATTCTCCCGTGATGATGGGACAAACAGACAGACAGATTTTCAATTTTATTTTTACAGATATACTCCGTAATTTGTATATTAAGTAAGTTATCTCCGTAAGTTATCTCCGTAATCTGTAAGTTATCTCCGTTCTCTCCTCTTGTAAGTTATCTCCGTAATTTGTACATTAAGGAAAAATACATGATTGATGAAATTATTTTTAATACCTCTTAACAGAGCTACTTTCTAAGATTTTATTCCCGTAAATTGTGCATTAAGGAAAAATGTTCGATTCCTGAAATTACTTTAAATATATGTTCACACAGTTATATGACCTGAAGTTATTAGAATATATTTAATTTATTATTTTATTATATTTAATAGTACTAGGGGGCACCGCCCCCTGCTCGCTGCACTCGATGAGATCGCATCGCGAGAACTTTAGTGCCACCTGCTACGCAAGCTTAATATGCCCGTTGGTCTCGCCTCCTCGCTACGCTCGATAACCTCGAAACTTGTTCCGTGAGTTGGGAAGCTTCGTCTCCTGCTTCCTGGCGTTTGCTGAGCCTGCATCGAAATCTATGTCGTGCCGCCTACTTTTAAGTACGATTACTTATTGTATTAAGAACAAACGGCAAAATTTCATAACTGTATGTTTTGCCGCTTGTTTTTAATACAGTGACAAAATATCGTTGTTGTTGTTGAGACGGTAAAATATCGTGTAATACTTTCAGTATAAAGAGATGTACAACAATGAAGCATGTAATTGTTGTGAAATATAACAATTGAATTATGATGTTCATGACAACAATACTTTGAAATCTTCGCCAGTAAAGAATAGCCTTTACCATATAAAAGTGCATAACAAATTGAATAAATCTTTAATTGAATCGAAACTTAAAAAAAGGTCTCCGTCCTGCAAAAATTCAACTATGCAGGTACAGTTCCCGAAAAATTCGAGTTCATGCTATTGCTAGTCTGTCCAGGGCGCAAACTCGTAGCTGAAAAACTCTTCCTTTTATTTTGACGTTAAATATTTACTAAACTGATTTTTAAATCGAAAAACGGTTTATATCACAGTGTTCCCCTAATATTTCCCTACAAATGTACCAAATTTCATATTTTTGTGTGCTATAGATGTTGCGCTACGTGACAAAGAATCTTGAGAAACTCTAAATTTGTCAAACAGCGGCGGCGTTAGCGTCAGCGGCGGCGGCGTCAGCTTTTTTTTTTTTTTTATTGTAAAGAGATAAATGTATTACAGAGTTTAAAAGTAGTGTCTTTTGAATTACGCTATTATATTTGTTACATTAGAAGTATGAAACAAAGAGAAAATATATTTTGAAATTACCTAAATGACATTGCCTAACATAATTAACTACTACTTCAATTCGCCCCCTCCCTCCCACACATATTCCGAGATTTTTTTTCTACTCCTTAATAGCTCTTTGCATTCCTTCATAAAGAGAAGAGCTGAAAATCTTTTACGAAAATTAATTATAGTATGACTTCTTTAGAGAAACTAAAACATAGAAGACAGAAGATGCAGAAGTCAAATGTTTGTCTGGCACGTGAAGTTCTAGTAAAAGCGTCTAGACACAAAAAATAAGACAGCAGTTTTACTTTAATTTTATACGTAGCATAATGTATAGGGACAGTATTGTGACGGGGTCGAAAATTCGAAAGACCACGTTTCAAGCAACCCTGAACTCGAGTCGAAGGTTTCTGGAGTGATGTGTGTGTGTGTGTCTGCGAGTCTGTGGAGATGCTATCTCACGAACGAATGGAGCATTTCTCACATCGGATATTACGAAGTTTATCCTTTGGGAGAGGTTTTTTTGCATAGAACTTCTTGCAGTAAAAGGAAAATCCCGGATGCAATAACTAGTTTGGTAACAAAGATTCATCTCTAGATAAGTGTAGTCTAAACACTTTCCTAGATACACTGAGCTAGCCTAAACACATGAAGATTGCCTGCAAATTTTCAGATGATGCCTGACATGATGTTCATGCCTAACACGATGTCAGGCACATCAACAGGAAAAAAAACTGCTAGAAACGTACTCGGTTTTATGAGAAATTCGACAATCCTTCAATTTCGATCCTGTGTATGAATGTGGAATAGGTTATAAGAAAAAAAGAGTTTTGCTAGGTTATCTTACTTTCAACAAATATGCTGCAAGCGATTATTATGTTGGATAGACGCACAACAGGCCTATAATGCCATTATTGACACAGTTGCTGATAACACGTCTATGATACTCCCGATGAAATCGAACTTGATTTAAAGAGAGAGGATAACATCAATAATTGTCGTGGAAAGCCACCAAAATTTTCATAATTATTTTGAAGGCCACAACGTTAATTGCAGTGATAATTTATATGCAATGAGAATGGTGCTATGCAAATAATGTTGCAAATTCGAATGTTCAAAAGAAAGTTAGCTTTTAAGCATAATTAAAAAAACAACACATTTCAACCTTAATATAATGATTTTTTTTACAGAAAATAGAGACATATGTCAGTCTTATGGTTTGTGTCATACGTAAACATTTTATCGGTTATTGCAAATATTGGTTATAAAGAATATTTTCCGTCTTTCCCGACTTCACTATATGCAGCCTCCACTGTATTACAAAACATAGAATCTTGTATACAGACTATTCAGAATCTTTTCTTATCATTTTTTCTTATCATTTAAAGATTAGAAACATAAGTTATTGTTTTACCTTTGTCTTTTCTAAAGTATAAACTTTTTTACTTTTTCTGTGCTAAACCCCAAACAGTTTCTGATTTGAAATTATGAGTTGCGATCACTTATCTTACTAGAAAACTGATTTTCACAGGCTTTTATAAAAAGTTATTTTATCTAACTTTTAGAAACCATTGATGAATGAGATCTATATCTCAAAGTCCATATGACTTGTGAGAACGGATTTCAGGAATTACACACAAATCCAGATGAAACTGAATAAACAGGAAAATCACTTCGCGCCAATTGTCTATTTCTTGTCAAGAAGTCATTTCTCAGGTTATACAACGAAATTCGAAACAAAACTTAATCACAATTGTCTAAATCTCCCTGGGAACTCTTTCTATCTCAACAATCGGCGAAAGGCGTAGACTATCTTGCACGAGCCTAAAATTCAAAGGTCACAACAGACAAAACCGAAAGTCCTGCAAACGTTATTGAAGTCTTTAAAAAGGAATTTTCGTTCTTCTGGCTGCGTTTGAAGTACTCGCTTGGGTTACTGCATTCGTCAACAGCTTCTGATAATAGTTGTGATTCGTCCTTGGATTCGACCATGGTCATTGTGTTGGGATTCTGGGTAAATTCTGCTTGACCACTGGCTTTTGTTTCAGATAGCACGACTTCCGCTAGATTGCGTCTGAAACTTACGTCGAAAAGTTATCCACAATATTTTGAATCATCTGGTGTGTAATGTTTATTACTATGTAGCGATTTGCATGTATGTGCCCAGTTTTGTATACAATATACGAATTAAGTCTTATGTGAATTCTAAAGAGATTCTATAGAGTCAATATCTTGAAATGCATTAATTATTTTTAACAAATAAAGCCTATGATAGTTATGCAGTATTTTGAGGCTAGAAACCCAAGCAGTGTAATTCCAACATTTTAAATCCATTGGCATACGTGTGTAGTCGCCGAAGTTAACTATTTTGAAAGAAATATAGTCCAAATCATTTTAGTGTGAATTATGATTTTCTAAAGGAAACATTTGGGAACTTTTGAAACAACCTTGTATTTCTTGCACTAATGACGCTAATAACTTAAATTTTGGATTTTTAAAAATGTCATGCTCACATAACTCGTTTCCAGACTGAATAAAAAAGAGGTTTCTAAAGTAATACTGAACTTATAGGTCTCTGTATAGAGGCTCGCAGTGATAGCCATTTTTCTTGTTATTGCTAGCATAGGTTATTCCATGTTAAAGAGTGCGAAAATGCGTGAAACCGGTCGGCAGATGCTTGAATCATCGTATAGAAAATCCAATCATGTGACACCTTTTAGTAAAAGAGTACAAAAATTAATTTTTTATACGGACCCGAACGAAATTCAATTTTTATGCAACTCCTGAAATTTATTTTTCCCTGTTTCTTTTGGTGAGGTCAAAATGGTTTAAGTCCTATAATTCTGACAATTTTTCCTCAGCCGATTTTGATTAATATAAAACCAGCTTTTTTACTTTCCTTATATACATAGTATAACATAAGAAAAATATTGTAACGGGGTCGAAACTTCGAATTCGAGTTATTGACCACGTTTCAAGCATTCCTGAATACGAATCAGACGTTTTTGAAGTGATGTCTGTGTGTGTGTGTGTGTGAGTGAATGTGTGTGTGTGTGTGAGTGAAAGTATGTGTGTGTGAGTGAAAGTATATATGTGTGCGTGTGTGTGTGTCTGTGGAGACGATATCTCACGAATGAATGCGGCGATTCGAATAAAATTTGGTACAAAAATCACAATTAGTGCATACTGGAAGCCTATTGTTTTTACACGTAATCGAATCAGAACATACCTAAATTTTGAAAAAATCATCAAAAAATTAAAACATTCAATGAAGTTACGTAAGTAATCATCTTTTATGTATTTTTTCTTTAGAACGCGATTAACACAAACTTTAGAACGCTAACATGAACCGTTCTCGAGATATTGCACATATTTCAAATAAGTTTATCAAAAAAATCACCCAAAATTCATAAAAAATATTAACTATTGTCAAATCTGTTCACTTTTTATATGTAATATTATGCGATAAATTTATTATCATCATTCTCGTAGATCTAACTCGTTATATTCACGAAAGAAGACATTTTAGGTTGGTTGGTTGGTTGATTATGGTTTAATGGCACAAGATCCAAAGAGGATATGCTGCGCCAGACATATGGTACCAAGATACATAAATTAGTATGGATTAAAACACGTGTATAATTTAAAAGAGTTATAATGTGTGAAAAAACCATGACTATAGACATTTTAGGTAATAGAATTCTAATTTGACTCCATTAGTCTTTTATCTACTATATAAGAACATGCCTGCATCCACAATGCTTGGCGAAACCTTGGCAATATCACCAACTTGACGAGTTTTCTAAACGTCACCAAATTGAAAATAAATGACTTTAAATCAATGAAAATGAGGACTGATAAAATTTCAATATCTTGGAAGGAATATCTATTATAAGAGAAGATACTTTGGGTAATAGTTTTGCCTTTAGACGCCATTAATCGTTTATCTACTATAAGAATAACCTATTTCTCCAACAGTAACGCTTGACGAAATTTTGGCGAGGAATTTGGCGGAATATCGCCAACTTGACGAGTTTTAAATGTCGCCAAATTGATAAAATTGTCGCTAAATTGATAAGAATGACGCTAAATCAATGAAAATGACAACTAATTGATGAAAATTCAATATTTTGGATAGAACATAAGAATAACCTTCTCCGTCTGTAACGCTCGACGGAATTTTGGCTACGAATTTTAGCGGCATATCGCCAATTTGGAGGCTTTTTTTAAATGCAGCCGAATTGGCGAAACTGTTGCCAAATTGATAAAAATGACGGTAAATGGGATGCAATGTTTTGTAAATTTTTAATTCAGTCATATAATGGGCATATTTTTTATTATATAAAAGATGCTCTTCTAAATATCGCCAACTTGGTGATATTTAGCCTCACATTGATGAAAATATCGTCAAAATTGCAAAAATGACTCAAAATTGATGAATGATGCAAAATTGATGAATTTATTATTAAAATATTTAAATATATGGACTATATTGCTTATTAAAGATGATATCAATATTGATATTTATTAATTTAGAGTGGCGTAAAATATAAGTAAATTGGGTACGAAATAGTTTTACATATTGTCATCCGAAAAGCGTCACATATACAATTTAACGTTAAAAACACTGTGCCGTGGATTTTTTCATCACCTTTTCACTATTAAAAAAGTAAATTCAGAGCATTATACGTATAAGGAAAGTCATGTGCTACCCACATCAGATTTTTTTTAATGAATAAGTAATAATTTTCAAATTGAAACTTTCTCCGTAGAGGGCGCATATAAAAAGTTAAATTTTGTACTGTTTTACTAAAACATGTCACGTGACTAATTCTGTCGCAGTTTGAAAGTCTGTCATTTGAAGCATTTCTCAACTTGGAACGAAGGGTTCCCAACCGTTCAAGGTATATTTAGTTGTACAATCTCTTTGAAATACCCCGTATAACGGATTACTGAACCACATAAATGTTTGAAGAAATATTTCGGCGTGTCATTGGGGTAAGTAAGGACGTTTAAATAAAACTGTTGGGATGTATAACTGTCACTACCTGGTTACACTGGGATCCATGAACAGCTTCACTAGCAAGGGGTGGGGCAGCCCAGTGGTTAGGCACAGCCCAGTGGCACTTGAACGACCCGAGTTCGATTCCCGGCTCTGCCCCAATTGTCCCCGTGTTCACGTAGAGTACGCACACGTTAAATATGTGGGTGCATAAGTCCTTTCGAGAGATTGGTGGTAGGGGAAAGAGGATACGGTGTCGCCCCATTGGGCTCGGTCTAAATTGGATGGCACTTCTCGGCCGTCCACATTTCTCCTTCGGGTAGGTCGGACAGAAGAAGCAGATTCACTAGAAAATCGCGTTTTGCAATGTGGGAAAAGTTAGGCATTTTCTACAAAGGAACAAAAAGTGTATTGTTTAATTTTTTTTTCATTAATTTCCCAATTAGAAATTCTGCTGTATATATATGTTATTCAATTAGAAATTCTGCTGTATATATATGTTATTCAATTTTTAAAATTGGCAGTTCTTGCTCTACCCTTCGTGAAGATTTGGGAAACTAATCTACTTTTTACGAAATTTGCTAAGACACGTTCATAACTATTAACTTTGACAGAACTTGAGCCAATATATATCTCAGGAGAAAAAGAAATCGTTGGAAATCGTTCAAAATCATGCTAAAACATAAAATAACTAATAAACTACTTAATTCGAATTTCGAAAAAATCTAGCCAAGGAACATTTTCTCAGATCCTGAAGTACCTCTGTACCAAATGCTTTTGTTGCCCGACTGCTAGATTTCCCGCTACAGACGACATACTCTGGGACAAACATTTTCTTTATCATAATAAATTTTTTTTTTTTTGTGTGTGTGTGTCATCTGTAGCGGGAAATATAAGCGTCGTACGGCCATGAAATGTGGTACACAGATATTTGATGACCCGGGGCGTTGCGCTTCGGTGATGTTTATTTTAAATTTGAATTAGTTTTTTGGTTATTTTATGTTTGAGCAAGATTATGAGCGATTTTCACACAAATCGTAACCTTAGCGACTGCAAATATTATCACAGTGTTTCCATACTGACACCATTTGACAGATCAAAGAATGTTCTTTCCAGCGATGTTATATCCTTCATTTTACTTATTTTTAAATACATCAAATGTTGCTGTGTATTTCGCCGCATCCTAAAAAGTAAGAGTAGCACACCATGGCTTACCAAAATGTTTTGTGTCTTCGCATTCTAACGAAAAAAGAAATATTTTTAATTAATGCGTTATTTTATTTTCTGTGATTTTATGCGTTTGCTTAAAAAGCAAACGCACAAAAATTAAGATTTTCTATCCCGCTTACTGAAGTATTCATTTTCATTTTTCTCCCTGGTCAACTACGCCGCATGTTCGACCTACTTCTTCCGAAAAGATCGTTTATTTTATTTATTGATTTGCTCTTCACGTTTATGGATCGCATAGGAGGAAATCGAGGCGGTTTGAAGAAGCTATTCTGTAATGTATTATTTAAGATGCGGGCGCTTATTTAGGGCCCGAGTAACGTCGGGTAATTCGTTCTAGTTTATTATGTAAAATAGTATTTAAGACACTATATTCATCCCTGTTCCCATGAATGGTCATAAGAGGATACGAACACATTAAAGTGGGGGAGAGGGGACGTTTTCGACGGATCAACACATTTTGAGACCTCTAGGACACGAAAAAACTATTCTTAGGATGACGTCTGTATGTGTGTGTGTGTAATGTATGTATGCACTCTAACTGAAAGACTAATTGACAAAATTTCACAAAATTTGGCAGGTAAGTTACTTAGGAGTGACTTAGATTTTAGTACAATTTGGGATAAAAGAACCCGTCTTTCTTTGCGAAATGACCTGCAAAACTCGCAAGTGCCCACTCTAGCTAAAAAACGAACTTACTGAATTTCACAAAATTTGTTAGATAAATCACTTGTAGGTTATCCTAGTGCTGATTAAATTTTAGCTTTTCAAATTTTTACGATTTTAGAAAACAGAATCTGCTGGGTTTTTTTTTTTTTTGCAAAATGTCCCGCAAAAATCTTTAAAATCTAAAATAAAAGACTGCGTATGCTCAAACGCATAAATTAAATGCTTGTTTCGTACGTAATTTTTGACGCTAGCATTACCCGATCTCGAACAGTTTCTTTTCTTTTTCGCTACGCCGCCTTTGAATATACGTGCAGTCTATATAATAAAAGGCAATATCTGTCTGTCTGTCTTATACACTACAGGCTCAGTGACCGCGCGTCGCAGAGCTACGAAATTTGGCAATCGGAGACCCGGGGGGGGGGGGGGAGTTTACACGTGAAATTCTGATTTTAAAATTTGAATTATTATTTTTTTGTTGTTATTTAATGTTTTATGCGATCTCGACCGTTTTTCCCCCTTTTTCTCCCCCATCTAGATATCGTAAAAAAAAAAAAAAAATCACACGACCGGAAAGAGTAGACAATTACGAGTAAAATTATATCAATATCAAATCTCAGGGACAAATTCTAATATTTTTTAAATATTTTAAAACAAAAGTCACTTTCGGCTCAAAAAAACGAACTTTCGTTTTTAAATCCTCGCGTCGAGAAAAGTACCAACAATTTCGACTAATAATTTACATTTCTAGTGAGCTCAAAGAACAGGCTTTCTTACAAGCTCAATCTGGTTAAGAAATAACAAAAAGTAGCCGCACGATCCGGATTTTAAGGAAATAATGATTTTCAATTTCTCGGCCAAACCGCGAAAGAAGTGATCGATTTTTCACCCACATGCGCGAGTAGAGGGACAGTGTTTCTATAGTGGAGGGGAGGTGGGCGAGGTTATGACGTCACGGTTCTGACTAGAGCCCCTCTACTACAGGCTGACTTATCAAGCATATTGAAGCCCATAGGGTTCCATACTACAGTTACAGAAATTGTAAAATGAGTGTTTAAAATAAATACTTTATATAAAAAAAAGAAGTTTCAATTAGAATATTATAGAATTTAGCTCGCACAAGTATGCTCCAGTACGGGGTATCCAATTATTTATTAGCCATTGTTTTCTTCTTTCTTCGTTTCTAGGAAAGCGAAATAGCCTAAAACCCTTTCTAGAATGATTAGAGCAGTTCGACGCAGAACATCCACCCATAATTATTTTAATTATACTTTCTAAAGTGAAAATAAGAATAGAGTTAATGTTAATGGATTGCGCTTCCAGCTATGGTGGGCTTCAATATGCTTGATGAGTCAGCTCGTATATAGAGGAGCCTTAGTTCTGACGAGATTCTGACGTCACTTTGCAAATGTCATTAGTGATTGCTTTTTATACGGTTTTTGGCCAAGGGACAATTAAAAACCGAATTAGAGTTTGCTTTTTATAAGGTTTTAGGCTCATTATGCGGGATTGAATTGTGGCGATGTATTGTTTACATCGGGTGGTGGTTGGGACCGCAATGAAAAAACTTAAAAACTGAAGAAATAAAAATATAAATAAAAAAGGTTATGGAGATTGTCGCGGTGCATTTATACATCGGGTGGTGGTGGGGGCAATCTCTAAAAGAAAAACCTTTTTTCGCTGAGCAGCATCGTTATTTTTTAAATACTAAATACACATTCAACATCACCAGTCTCAAAAATACTTTCATGTCATTTGCGATGCAATACTAAAATGCAGACAAACGGATTCAATTTCATTTATGCAAAACAAAAAATAGAGGAGCATACCTCTATAAAAAATATAGGAGCAGCTGATCCCGGCTGTGAGTACACATGAAAGGGATGCCTTTCCTAGGGTTACAGGTACAGAAATCCTCAGAATCTCACAGTTCACAAATATTAGAATAAATTCACTTTACAAATCAATTTTCAAGAACCCCTCCCCCTCCCGTAGAACATTATTTTTCATCTTGAAATTTCATTATTAATTTTAACGTCATTAAACTAAAACAAACTTTGTTAACTCCACGGGGTTATGGCGTTAGCGACGGTCATATGGCGCCACGGGGTTATTTGCCACGGTCAGAATTTTCAAGGGTAGCAAACAGGCTACTCGCCGAAGGCGGCTAGTTACCAAATAAAATCGATGAAAATGGAATTAAAAGTGCAAATTCAGTGTAATTTCAAATAAGTATGTGTGACTTTTGGGCACTAAAACTCAATTTAATGAATCATGAAAGAAATAAAAAGAAATTGAATTTATGTCTGTAGGAAAAGTGATGTGCTGTCCACATCAGATTTTTTTGACAGATGTGAAAACATGAAAAATTTAGTGTTGCCAGATTCAGGTATTAGACCGAACGAAATTCTACACAAGGAAAAAAGTTAGGGAATAAGGTGAAATCTAGGAAGTTTTTGAGGATAATTTGGTAACACAACTTGAAGCCTTCAAAGTTCGTGAACGTCATTAGGGGACGATGCAAACAATTTTTCTTCGAAGCTCCTTGAAAAATCTACTAAAAATTCTACGGAAAACAGTTATATCTACCGAAAATCTACTAAAAATTCAATCTACTAAATTTTCTACTGAACTTTCAAATTTCGCTTAAAATTTATCGAAAAGGTAGAAATCTACTGAATCTGTTCAAACTGGTTCAAGCATCTTCCCATATCCAATCAAATGTGAGTGAGAGACGTTGGTTACTTTATTTCAATTTGCTGTGTCTTGATTCCGAACAGCTTTCTTGAAGAATATTTTCATGAAATATGATTAGTTAATATCGCCAATGTACAGATATTAGTTAATAAACTGAAAACATTTTTTACATACTATTTAACTTTTAAATATTTCTGATAGATAAAAGACATATTAAAATTTCAATTTATAGGTAAATTCATGATCTGAGAAGCCACCATATTTTGAACCATTTCAGTCTTAAACCAAGGCTTTCCAATTGCTAAATAGTTGTAATGAAGTACTTAACAGTATAGTGTAATATTATGCATAACACTAATAAAACATATTAGATTGTTATTACTAGACTATTAGTTATATTAATTTAAATAGCCTGCTGAAAACGATTTAAAAACAAATTGTTGTCTGCGAAAAAGAAATTATTTAGAAAATTATGTTAACTATATGTAAAATGTTATTATATGTAAAACCGTTATATAAATTATATTATATTAAAAATTATTATATAGATTTAATTATATAACTAATATATATACCCGTACTGTATAATAAGTGAAATGATATTAACAATTGCATTTATTTTTAACCATTTTCCTTATTTAAAATTTTCTATATTTAATTATAAAATATGTTTAAAAGGAAGTTTATTTCTTTCAGTTGCATATACGTGCATCGTACAAATTTCTCTTACTCTTGAACTTTCATACTATTTGAATACACAATACCGAAGAGTTTACGCAAAATTCCTTTACTAAATTAGCCATAGGACTTGGATTCAAATCATCTATTGTGGGAAATTTCGCTCAAATTAAAGAATTATTGCCACGTGAACGAATTTGATCATATTATTATTTTTTCTCTCAATTATTTTGCATTCTGTAGTGTAGTGATGCGTATTGTAGTGCAGTGTTGCGTACGGTAGTGTAGTGATGCATACTGTAGTGTAGTGTTGTATACTGTAGTGTTTTGCGTGCAAGTGTATATATCATGAAATTAGAGAGGAGTACGGAAACTCGATCAATGCAGAATAACAATTGCTCATGGAAACTTATATCATGCCGTATTTCTCAATTTTTCGTATTGGACTTTTTGAACAGAAATAACTTGCCATCGACTACCTGAAGGTACAGTTTTACTACGGTCCACAGGGTATTTGCCCGGTGACTCCAATGGCAAGTCCGGCCCTGAGATTAAATGATGACTGATATGGAATTAGCATCAAATTCCGGTTGTGGTGGGAGGGTGTTTTCTATAGGAATTCTGCTTGCGTTTCTAGTAGAGATTTCACTTCCGGAAATTGTGTACAAATGCTTAATAATTTCGTCGAAAAGAAAGTGCAGACATCGGCTTGATACCTTATAAAAGTTCTCTCATAATTTTTTTGTTTATTTCTTCGAAATTAACAGTTTAAATTCGTAATGTATTATGAATCTTTCATCATAGAAATAAATGTAATGCATCGGGACATGCCAGCGCCACCTATTGGATTGTAGCGCAAAGTCTTGGAATTTTCCCAATATGAAGTTTTAACATTTTAACTTTTTTCTTTACTTTCATGGTATGTATAATATTTATTTTGTGCTACTTTAGACAAGATTGACTGGGGGTTAACGTGGTTATTTTATGCACCTTTGGGCTAATTTGAGTGGAACCTTTAGTTTAAAGTGGATTTCGAATTTTAGGGAACATTCACGACTATCTAATACGATTCTATCTAACATGATTTTTACCCCATACAATATTTATTAATGTTTTCACGTTGTTTTTAATTGTAAAAATTGAAAACAGTGTTAAACGTTTTGCATCAAGTCCTCCTTTTCTAAAAAAAAAAAAAAAAAAAATACTTGTTCAGTAAGAGCTATGTACCTGGAACTTAGAAAAAATTAAGAAATTTGCATTATCATCCCATAAAAATCTGAATTTATACATATATTCCAATCGTCCTTTTAATATAAATCTGAACTCTTCCTGATCAAATATTGCTTATACTTCTCCATAGATGACAAAGAAAGTTTCTTAAAAATTATTATTGATCGACTACTCGTATTGGAAGCAACAGCCAGTTGATTACGGATTATATTTTAAAGAAAACACCCTATTTTCAAAACTGCTTATCATAACAATACATCATTTTTTATATTTACTGCTGCAAATTTATTGACTACAACTAGGAATTTAAATGCTCAAAAAATAATAATAGCTTGTTCCGTAGTTATCACTTGAATATTTTCCGCTTGCACCGTGCAATTACTAGTAATTAAGCCTGTCTCATACAGAAAGTAACACTGTTGAAAAATTAAGTTATATAACTTTTTTTTTATAAGTTTTATTTTGTTTAACAATGTATGACAGACACTTAGTGGAGAAAAAATCATCTTAGTTGAAAATTGGCTTAGTAAAATTATATCCCTCAGTCGATTCTATAAGTGTGCGAAGATTAAGACTTCTAGGTCACTGGAGAATTCTGGATGGTTTGGAAAAACTTTTCGTTCCACCCCTTATTTTGTTGGCCAGCGTTTTTTTATAACGCAGTCTTTCAAGGCTAGTGCTCCACGGTGCACAGCTAGACCCATCCCACTTAATACTTTCTCCATTTCTGCTCGAGGAATTTTACCTCTGTTTTCAAATTCTGCGACTCAACAGATCTTGTTTGCGATTTGTCACAATCAGGATCGAAGATCATCGCTCGTTTTTTTGAAATTTCTCTTTTGTAAAGTATTTTTTTTTTTTTCACTATTTCCCAATCGTCCTTTAGATTGGAGTATAAAGGCAGACTGACGGCTGCTTGGAAACACCGTTAATTGGACATTCTTGAATCCTTCAATCATTTTGTTGATCCGCGGGGGAGAAATGGAAAATCCCACTCTGCTAGGTTCTATCCTCATCGATACTATAGGTGTGCAAAGATTCGGCCTTCTAGTTATCCAAGTTCAAGATTTAATTTTCTATATCCTCTTGAAGAGGATATGGAAAATTGAATCTTAAAATTATTCTTATTCCTCTGCTCTGGGGAGGGCAAATTGAAAACCCGGCTCCCTTTAGATTCTGTTCTTTTGTCGATCTTGTAAGTATGTAAAACTTCAGGTAAGTCACCGAAAACTTCGGGAAACGCTAGAAAATCTTTTCTAAAATCGAAAAACCCCTATTTTCTTCGCCCCCGAGAGGCCAAATCGAAAATCAAGTCCTATTCAAATTGCTCTTTGAAGGTTCTGTTAGGTTCTTTTCCATCATTTATACCATAAGTGCGCTTCTAAGAACCTGGAGGGGGGGGGGGGGAGGTTCTGGATAGTCTTTTTAAAAAGTCTCAATCTTCATTGTCTCGGGAGGTCAAATCGAAAATCTGTCTGAATTAGGTTATGGCCAGTGGTCGATACTGTAATTGTGTTAAGTTTCAGCTTTTATCCAGCCGTAAGTATCAGGTCACTGTCGGTTTCACACGGCCACACAATTTGTTACCATAAACCCCTGGGTTGGTCGTGTGGTCTGGGCCTTCAACGGTCACCTTCACAAATGTGTTTAGGAAATCTGAAAATGTTCTTTTCCTCCAAAATCTGGAATTTAAAAATTTGAGAAAGACAATACTTTCTTCATACATTAATATGAGAAAATAAAAAATATATTTAATTTATTTGAAGAATTTTCAGTTTTTAAGGTTATTATTTTCATCCATAATTTTTATTATTTCAAATAAAACAGACATCGAAATTTAATGAAAACTAAAAAACATTGTATTAATTAATTTCTTATATCTTGTTTCTATGTAAACTTTTCATATATAGTAATTGGTTTAATTTTTTCTTCAACGATATTATTGTTTTTTGTAATTCTTATATTTTTCAAGACGATACCTATTAGTATGTTAATTTATGGAGAATCAGGCCAGAACACTTGAATATATTTTAATTAAGCAAAAAAAAAATGTTTAACTAGTGCAAAATCGAATGACATAAATATTACGCAAACCTTATAATTAAAACTTGAGGAAGCTAAACAGCCAAAGCTTGATTTTCTGATACTTATCGTATAAAATCGAACTTTTAAGCCTTGTTTTCTAGGAAACTGAATAGTTGAATATTTCAATGTTTAAATTAATATAATTCAAGAAAAATTTGAGCTAGAATTATGAAATTTGAGACGTAATTTGTCTATAATATTAGCATTAATTTTCTTCAAGATTCGTAAATAATATTTAAAATTTAAAATTTACGATGTTTGATAAATAAGACATACACTTCTTAAAAAAATAGCTTTTTTATTAAAGTACTTATTTTTTTTGTTATATCGAAATATCTTAAAGATAAATAAATTTATAGAAAATAAATTATTATTAGACAATAAATCATTTTTTAAATGAAATGTTTACAATCATAATGATATCGAATTAAAAAAAAATATCTTTGCGTTATAATTATTTAAAAAATATTTTAATTTTTTTCTTTTACATAGCACATTTACACCCAATAAAAGAAAAAGTAAATTTTTTGAGTAAATTTTTATAGAAAATAATTATTAGACAATAAATTATTTTTTAAATGAAGTGTTTGCAATCATAATGATATCGAATTAAAAAAAAAATCTCTTCTTTACGTTATAATTATTTTAAAAATATTTTAATTTTTTCTTTTGCATAGGACATTTACACCCAATAAAAGAAAAAGTAAATTTTTTGAGTAAATTTTATAGAAAATAAATTATTATTAGACAATAAACCATTTTTTAAATGAAGTGTTTACAATCACAATGATATCGAATTAAAAAAAAATCTCTTTTTTACGTTATAATTATTTAAAAAATATTTCAATTTTTTTCTTTCACATAGCACATTTACACCCAATAAAAGGAAAAATAAATTTTTTGAGTAAAATTTTCTTTGTTATTTTGAATAAAAAATGCAAAATTTTTGAGTAAAACCATTCATAAATAAGAGAAATAAAATTTTTCATCTAGACCCCCCCCCCCTCTTTATTTTAAGAGCCCCATAATGTTGTTGGCCTGTTGACCCCACAAATCATAATACGTCACTGCCATTGCTATGAATCCACGATCTTTCTTCAGGCGACATTTCAGCCCAAAAGACATACCATCAAACTTGCTTCAACCTTAGAACTCAAAGACACACGCAAGAATCACTCTCTACCAAAGAATACCACAAGAGTCTTCAGATGCTTTTTTTTTTTCAAGGTCTGTACATCTTATCAATAACTGGTAGTTAAAAGGCTGGGAGGGATGCAGTACGAAACTTCATGGTTCGGTGATCCTCGGTATAAAAAGTGTTGCATCTTTTAGGGCTGTTTCACTTTTTTCTCCTGCCGGTTGGTCTGGCTTCGGACAAGATTGGAATATTTAACAGATGTGCCTAGAAGCGGTTGGATGTGTAATATTTATAGAGTGAGAGTTATAGAGATTTCGTGCATACCACGTGTGACGTCAACTTGGAGAGTTGATTCGCTCTACAAAATGGTTATTGGATAATAAATTGTTACTTAACAACATACTGTATTTGGAAAATATCTCTTGTTGAACAATTACATGTCCTCGTCAACTGTGCACACATAGGTGACCTCTCAGGATGCCACAGCAAGATATGGACTGATATATATCTCAACAATTTTTCGTCATTTTTCATTTAGACTTGTATTTATTGCTGTACCAGATGAGGAGCCAAAATACCTGATATAGACAGTTCGTAGAGACTTGTTTTTGACAGTTATATTGTGTTGATCCTTTATTTATTTGCCAAATCGTCGAAAATGGAACAAACGAACAGATATTTTGTTTTCTTTTGTTTTCTTTTAATATTTGGTCTACGAAGTTGCCAAGATACGACTTCCGTTACAACAGACATGCCATTGGTAGAAATCACAACGACGGTAAGTTTTTTTATTACTTTATTAATTGAAAATATTCCATTATAAATTTGTATTTAAGGTAGACCCGTACGCTTCGAGGCTGTTTCTTATTTAATTTATAATTTAAGGTATACAATTTTGGCCTGATTAAAATGAGTATTAATTTTGAAAAACGTTCATTAATGTTATTCTATAACACTATAGAAACACGTGTTAAAGATTTATTAAGAAAGATCTCACTTTTTTTTTCAATAAGCTGCTTTGTATTTAATTAATAATTCAGTGTATAAAATTTTGGCATGATAGAAATGACATAATTATAAAATTTATTGAAGCAGAAATTATATTAAAATGTATTAAATGTATTTAATGTATTACATTAAATTATTATTTAATTTTTTTCAAATTACTTCGGCTGATTTTTTATACTTGGCAAATAACCGAATTCTTCTTTAATTTTGAAAAACGTTCCTTTTTTTTTCTATGACACTATAGAAGCATATGTTAAATATTTCTAAAAAAGAGATTCATAAAAAAAATAGTTGAAAAGTTGTGTGATATTTTTCATTGTAATTCAACCGGAATATTAAATATATTTTATTTTTTCTTATTCATATATTTACACAAATTAAATTATCAACTGTTTGAGAACATTTCTAGCATTGTTTAACATGCACTTTATATTCTGTAAAAACTATATTCGTCTAAAAATAACCCTTAGAGTTTTTAGTACTTGATAGATTACAAAATATTATTTTGATACAATTGTTTTCATTTAGTGTTTTCATTTAGTATATACAAACGGAATCAGGATGTTTTATTCAGATCTGTAAATTCAGAGCTACGAATTTGGCAGAATATCGCCAACTTGGCAACTTTTTTTAAACCTTGCCAAATTGACGGAAATGTCGCCCAATTGATAAAAACGACGCAAATCAATGAAATTTATTTTGTTTTGTTAGAAGAGAGTACTGAAATGATGTTTCGGTAGCATTTGTCTGTCAGTCCAACCGTTCTACACATTTACAGTAAAACACATTTATCGAATTTTTAAAATGTTGATAAAAATTTTTGTGAATCCATAAAAATATCTTGAAAGTGTTAAAATTGAGCTAAATAAATGAAATTAATTGTGTTTTCTTAGGAGATAGTATTGTGATGATGTTTCGTCAATTTGTCGCCAAGTGCGACTGTCAGTTCTACAGTCCCATTTGGCGATAAATTTGGCGATTTTTTAAAATGTCCCCAAAACTTCCATAGAGATAGATAGATTCCATTCAGACGATATTTTTCCACTGATTTATTTCAAGCAAATGATATCATGTCGCTTAGCAACGGATTTAAATCCAATGTGTTTATACAGCAGACTATTATAATTAAATTTTTTCTTATTTGAATAATGAAGATATGTATATAAAAAAATCTAAAGTGGATAACACATGACTTTCCTTATATAATGCAAAGAATTTACTACTTTTACAGTTAAAAAAATCTGATGTGGGCAACACATGACTTTCCTTATATAATGTAATGAATTTTATACTTTTACAGTAAAAAAATAGATTTTTTCTTACAGTAGATACTAATATTCTTTCCAAGATATTGAATTTTCAACAATTAATCGTCATTATGATTGATTTAGAGTCATATTTATCCATTTGGCGAGATTTTCGTTAATTTGGCAACATTTCAAAAAAGTCGCCAAGTTGGCGACATTCCGGCAAATTCGTCGCCAAAATCTCGCCAAGCGTTATGGACGAAGAAATATGTTATTCTTACAGCAGATAAATGACTATTGGCGTTCAAATACAAAA
The DNA here is from genome assembly GCA_951213105.1 of Amaurobius ferox. Classification (NCBI taxonomy): domain Eukaryota; kingdom Metazoa; phylum Arthropoda; class Arachnida; order Araneae; family Amaurobiidae; genus Amaurobius; species Amaurobius ferox. The sequence continues at coordinate 42,520,849 of OX578137.1, read as the reverse complement.
GTATTATTCAAAGTATCTTTTTTCATGAATGGAACGAACTAGATCCACGAGAATGATGTCACTCAATTTATCGCATGGTATTACATATGAAAAGTGAACATGTTTCTCAATAGGAAATTTTTTTTTTTATTTTATATGACTTTTTGATAATTTTTTTGAAAAATGTACAATATCTCGAGAACGGTTCATGTTAGCGTTCTAAAATTTATGTCAATCGTTTTCTAATAAAAAATTACATAAGAAATGTCTATTTGCGTAACTTTATTAGTGGTTTTGATTTTTTAACGATTTTTTCAAAATTTCATTCGAAAATTCAGGGGGGTTCTGAACATTCGATTGCGTATAAAAACAATAGGCTTCCAGTGTTTACGGATTGTGATTTTCGTACCAAATTTGATTCGAATCGGTCCATTCGTTCGTCAGTTATCGTTTCCACAGACTCACTGACACACACACACACACACATACTTTCACACACACACACACACACACACACACACACACACATACACACACACAGACATCACTTCAAAAATGTTTGATTCGTGATCAGGGATGCTTGAAACGTGCTCTCCCGTCGAAAACTCGATTTCGAATTTTCGACCCCGTCACAATACTTTCCTTATACATTATGTATATAAGGAAAGTAAAAATGTTATTCTTATAGTAGATACTTATATTCTTTCCAAGATATTGACTTTTCTTCAATTAGTCGTCATTTTCATTGATTTAGCGTCATTTTTATTAATTCGGCAAGATTTTTGTTAATTTGGCAGCAATTAAAAACGTCGCCAAGTTGGCGACATTCCACCAAATTGTCGCCAAAATCTCGCCAAGCGTTATGGACGAAGAAATAAGTTATTCTTACAGCAGATAAATGACTATTGGCGTACAAATACAAAAGTATTACTCAAAGTATATTTTTTCATGAATGGAACGAGCTAGATTCACGAGAATGATGTCACCAAATTTATCGCATGGTATTACATATGAAAAGTGAACATGTTTCTCAATAGGAAATATTTTTCTATTTTATATAACTTTTTGATAATTTTTTGAAAAATGTGCAATATCTCGAGAACGGTTCATGTTAGCGTTCTAAAATTTATGTCAATGGTTTTCTAATGAAAAATTACATAAGAAATTTTTATTTGCGTAACTTTATTAGCGGTTTTAATTTTTTGACGATTTTTTCAAAATTTCACTCAAAAATTTGGGGGGTTCTGTACATTTGATTGCGTCTAAAAATAATAGGCTTCCAGTGTTTACGGATTGTGAATTTTGTACCAAATTTCGTTCGAATCGGTCCATTCGTTCGTCAGTTATCGTCTCCACAGACTCACTGACACACACACACACACACACATACATCACTTCAAAAATGCTTGATTTGTGATCAGGGATGCTTGAAACGTGCTCTCCCGTCGAAAACTCGAATTCGAATTTTCGACCCCGTCACAATATATATACTTTCCTTATACATTATGTATATAAGGACAGTAATAAATTTCGCTGACATTGCATTTTTGGCTAGATAATATCAATTACGGTCTTCAGGTTTAAACATTATTATTATTGATATTTTCGGGGATTATTGATTTAGAAATATTTTTAAGTTATTATGCCACTTTTTATTACGGCAAAAATTGTTGAAGCTCATATATTGCACGTTGTACGAGTAATCTTCAACAAATGCACTAGTATATCTTCTAATCTATGAGAATATAATAATACAGGTATATTAGCATATATTTTGATATATATTGGCATATATTGGAATCAATTACTGCCTTCTGGTGAAGATTACGGACATTATTGATATTTTCAATTTATTACGCCATCTGTTTTATTTTGGCAAAGATTTTTGAGACTCATATTGTAATACGGGTAATCTTCTACTAACACTCGGACATATATTCTAATCTACGTCATTATAAGTAGTACGGGTATATCTTCCCAAATAATTTTTTAGCACTTTCATTTTGGCATATATTGGAATCAATTACTACCATCAGGTTAAAAGATTACGGGTTTTTTGATATTTTCAATTTATACATATAATCTACTAATACAGGTTATATCTTGTAATATTCGCGTATATAAGTAATACGGGCCCCATACAATTTTAACGCTTTTATTTTGCATATATTGATTCAATTCCATATTTTTTGTAAATTTGCTTACAAAAGGGACCAGGATGTTTTATTCTTCAGATCTGACAGTGAAGATAATATTTTGTATAACGGGAACAGAAATTCTTAAACTTATTTTTAGGAGTATTAAATTAAACATTTTAGCAGAATATTTTAATTAAAAATGTCATATAGTATACCATAGTACTTTTCACATGATTGTGAATTTTAAGGTTCTTTATATTATATACTACGAAGAACGGGTATACTGTTAGTATATAATATTATAAAAAAGAATATTGGCTGCATTATTACCAATAATTAATGCATGCTGCATTATTACCAATAATTAATACATGCTGCATTATTACGAATTATATCATGCTAAAATATGTAATAATGCAGCATGGAACGCAACCTTTATTCGTGATTGGTATACAGGAAATTATCCAGGTTTTGCCATAGATTTCGGGGATGAAAGAAGATCACAAAATTGCATTGTCGAGTGACCATATCAAAACACTGACGTTTCTCAATGATCAAAGTCTCTTCTTCTGTATCCAAGTGCACTCTTCATACAGGCTTCTCCTGATTATTTGCATTCTTGTGCTGATTATGAGAATCCATTCCTCATGATCTACCTCAGAATACCTTGAGAGCATTAAATGTCTTGGAGACGAGTGGTTTATTTGACTTGGTATATAATCGATTAGACCAAAAAGATGGTAGTAAGAACAACATTGAACACAAAAAAAAACTAAGATTTTGAACAGGATCGTTATTGCAAACGTAATCGTAATAGAGGTAAATAAAAATAACTGATATGGGCAGCACATGACTCTTGCTACAGACAGAAATACTACGTTTTCTCTTTCTTTCTTTCACATTTCTTTAAATCGAGTTCGATTGCTTAAAATAGCATAGATAATTATTTTAAATTACACATAATTCAAAGTTTTAATTCAATTTACTTTTTTATTTGACAACTGAACGCATTTTCAAAGGCGTCGTAATGAAAGTTCGAAAAACTGAAATATCTCGAGAACGATTAGTGTTAGAGTTATACGGATGAACTTATTTTTTTCTTCGTTAAAAATTACGTATCAAACAGGCATACGATGTCTTTTATTTTAAATTTTAACGATTTTTTGAGGGTCATGTTGCAGAAAAAATTTTTTTAGCTAGAGTGAACACATAGGATTTTTGCAGGCCATTTCGCAAAAAAAAAAAAGTAGGTTCTTTTATACCTATTCATACCAAAATCTAATCAGCACAGGGAACCCACAAGTGGCTTACCTATAAAATTTTATGAAATTGGGTCCTTTAGATTTTGACTTACAGTGGATACATACATTACACACACACACACAGAAACACAGAAACACATACTCGAACTAAAGAACTAAAATATCTCTAGAATGGCTAGTCCTAGAGTAATGGGGTTGGTCTAATTATTTTCATCGTCTAACATTAAGTATAAAACAAGCATTTAATTGGTACATTTAAGCATACTTAGTTTTTTATTTTAGATTTCGTGGACCATTTCCAAAAGAAAATCAGGTTCTTTTCTCCTGAATCGTACCATAATCTAATCAACATCAGGATAACCCACAAGTAACACACACATATTGAGACGTTACGCTAAAAATAGTTTTCTCGTATTTTAGAAATCCCAAAACGTGTAGATCCGTCGAAAACTAGAGTTGCGATTTTCGACATGGTTCCAATATTTTCCCTTATATATTGCCATGTATTGCAGGGAAAGTAATAAGGGGTTACAATTAATTGATCTTTAGCTTAAAATGTCTAAAAACATTTCATATAAAGCAACATACAGTGATCGGATATGATGTATGTACTGTTTTATTTATTGCAATCTCCATGTTAGCAGAACTATAAAATGTGAGCTATTTCTTTGCCTAAATTTGAAAAAGTTTTTAATATTTAGAACTTTTATTAAGTGCGTAATTGTCATATTTAATGACCACTAGGCTAACAAGCCTGCTAGCTCGAAACGTGAGTGAAATAATTATATTATTCACATATAACTTATGTGAATTATAGCGTGTGATGTACAGACATTCATTACAGAATTCTATTAACACTTTAGGATTATAATTACTCTTTAATTATAGTTGAAGATAGTTTGTTTTTAAGCTCAATTTATCATTGTTTATCCTCATAAATAGTCTCCGGTGAAGCTCTGCGTGACTACCGCTACATTACTATGCTACGCTGTCTTATGTCAACTGTATCAATATCACAATACGAAAAATCTGATGTGGGCAACACATTACTTTCCCTACAGACTCATATTCACGTTCTCTTCATACCTTCAATAATTTATTAAATTGAGTTTAATTGCACAAAATAACAGACATAACTATTTTAAATTACGCTGTACTCGCACTTTTAATTCAATTTTTTTGTTCATTTGGTAACGGACTTATTTTCAAAGGTGGCGCAGCTAAAATGCGAAAAAAAATAAAATATCTCGAGAACGACCAGTCCTAATGTAATGGGGTTGCTTTTATTCTTTGTGTCGTAAAAAATTACGTATAAAATAAGCATTTGAATGATATATTTCAGCATACGTAGTCTTTTATTTTTAGACTTAACGATTTTTGCCGGCTCTATCGCAAATAAAGGCAGTCTCTTTCTTTCCGAATCGTACCAACATTTGATCAGCACCTGGTTTACCTACAAGTAATTTATCTACCAAAGAAATTGTGAAATTTGGTCTATTAGACTTTTAGCTAGAGTGGATGCAGGCAATTTTTGCGGGCTATTTCGCCAAAAAAGACAGGTTTTATTATACCGAATTTTACCAAAATCTAATCAGTACCAGGGTTACTCATAAGGGACTTACCTACCAAATTTTATAAAATTTGGTCAATTAGTTTTTTAGTTAGAGTGGATACAAAATCTGCACAGACAGACAAACAGACAGGCACACTGTAAATTAACTCATTACTTGGCTCTTGCTTAATACTTTATTCCACGGATGTGTATATTTATGTTGTGGGGATTACATATCCGTACTTATCTCTGTCATCAAAGTGACTTAACTCAAACTTAAATTCTTTGATATTCAAACCTTTCGGTACAAGGGTAATAACACAGGACTGCACTGAGAAAATAAAACTAAATTTATTGTGTACTTCACAGAAATAACAGCAGCTAGCTGTTTAAAGCAATTGATTCCATAGAAAATAAGTATTATTACACACCCAGACTACACAAATATACAAGATACTACCATTAACAGGCCTAGTGATAATTCGTAAATGGAGACAATTCTAAAACTTTTAAGTTTACCACTGGCCTTCTTTTATCTCGCTTCGTATTGCGGCCAAACCCCGAATACTAACCTTGTCTACTCATCGTTATACTCACTGAGGTTTCCTTCCACTCACTTACTCGAATCCTTCATCATTCTAAGAACGCTCTACTCAAACAGCCACTAGTCAAAAAGCTCTCTTTCCTTCCAAGCACTCACTCAAGACACGCACGACCTCAAGACATGCATCCCCTGAACTCATCCGATCCGAAACTTATTCCTTCTCTCCCGTAGGAACGCAGACAATGCTGATTGGGTCGGTAATTCGTCTAATAACCGAATCAGTTGGGATCATTAGTTCAAGCAAACATAAATTATAATGAAAATTGACGGAAATAATAATCGAGAGATTATTTAGATCTCACACACTGCCTAATAAACATAAAATTTTGCCCGAGAGATCCCTCTAAACGAGATCGACCGCACAAAATTACTTCAACTTGCCCCATTCCTCGACATTCAAAAGCCAAATTCCTACACCTCCTACTCCGTCCCGCTTATTCACCATCGGAGTGAGATTTGACTGCCGGACCCCAACTATCACCAGGTTAGTTTTACAGAGCAGAGTGACCAACTTAAGATGGGTATTAACTTTTCCATTGCCATTCTGAGCAATCGACTTTTTGGTCGTTACTTAAAGACTCCATGCGATCATTTCCTAAAAAATTTGAAATAAAACAAGGAAAAAATCCTGTCTCAATACAGGACAAAATTAACATTTTTAACTTATGTGACAATGAGTCAAGAACTGGACCATAGACGGTCTCTTAGAAATGATCACGAATCATAAAATAACAAATTGCACATAAATCACAATTTTTCTTATACAAATACATCCATTGACAATTTTCTTTCTTTCTAGTTCCTCCTGTCATCTACAACTGAAAATAAATTTTAATCTACACTTTTATAAATATTTTAAACATTCTCGATTATACAATATTACGAATCCACAATTTCGATCGTTCTTCTGCATCACCTACTTCCAAATCAACATCATCAATCAATATACATCTATTTTTATGCTTATGTCACTTTAAAAACACAAGTCTTTTTCTGCCTCACTTGACTTCAACCATGAAATCATGCATCCACCTAATCCGATCTCTTTGATCAAGATATTTTCGTGATGCGTAAACTTTCCATTCCTAACATTTTTTCAATTTAAACCACAGACAACCCTCCCCCCCCCCCCTTTAGATTCGCGATATAACTTCAATGTTCCGCCACCCTATTGATCAAGTAACGCTTACCCGATCTAACCCAAACTACAATAATTTTTCTTTTTTACTGTAGAAAGGAACTACATTATATAGTTTCAAATACTTTAAAATCCTAATAACAAATCAATGTCAAATACTTTAAAATTATTTAAACATCAAATGAAATCAATTGCAATTTCAACTATTTTAAAACATGACATCAATTACTATAACTTCTACATAAATTTCAAATGCAATTTCAACTTTAATTATTTAACTTATTCGAACACATCAATATTATTTTTAATATCTAAAACTTAATTAAAACAGAATGCAACACAATATTTTAACTCTAAAACTTCTTCAAAAACATCAATGCAAATTTTAACTTCTAAAAACTTACGTCAAACATATCAATCCAATTTTAGCTTCTAAAACTTATGCCAAAACCTAGCAATACAATACCTTAAAAAACTACATTTTATACCCTTCACAATATCAAACTTATACATTTAATATCTACTTTTAAAATTTTTTACTTAACTTAATGAATTTCTTGCTTGTCGATATCTGAAGTCATTTCCGCCGTTTCCTTGTTGGTGTCTTGGCTCCCGGGTTCACTCTTTTCGTCTATCTGGGAGGCTTGTCCTTCATAGTTGCTCCAGTGGTCGTTGACGCTCCCAATCTGATCTCCCTCGCAGTTCTGTTTGGGCTTGTTTTGTCTCGGTATCCTCCTGTTGGTCTATTCTCTTGATCGCTGCTGATTCCATTTTGTCCTTTCTTTCCACTGAACTTGGTATGATTCACTTTGAGCTGGTGATACGATATTTCCAGTCGCTGGCCTTTTTTCAAGCTTGTATTTGTTTTTGAAACTGGATTTCTTTTATGGTTCCCTTTATTGGGCCTTTTCTGCACTTCTATCCAACTCGGCTAGCTGATCAAACTTCTTTTCAACTGGCTGTTGAACCTCTAAATCACTTTTTAACTTCACTTTCAACTGGCTTAACTTCAGTTTCTGAAATTATCTCTTCTGTTTCAAATATTTGCGTGCACTCCCCTACTTCTGCGATTATAGCTTTCTTTCCGCTCGTTCCTTTCTTTCTTGAAATAATCGCTTACTGTTCCTGTTTTCAACGTACTTTACGTCTGTCTCATCTGGTTGAGGAACTCTTAACTTCTCAACAGGTCGTTTCTCCATTTTTTCTATTACGGGCGGCAGGTTACTATTTCTCACATTCACTGCGTGTATGGACTTAGATCTAGGCTTTTCCTCCTTCTTGCTGTTTTTAGATTTGCATTCAGACCTCGAATCAACTTTCTCTTCCAATAATTGGCATAACTTCTTTTCTTTCTGTACTTCTAATTCTAGTTTCGAACCTTTTCCAGTGGCCAGATTTGGGTTCTTGCTTCTTATCTGATTTCTGCAACAAACTGTTTTGTATTTCTACAGCTGAAATGATCATTACTTTTCTTTGACAACCTCTTTTAGCCCTTACATATATGTGAATTTCCTCTTCTGTGGTTTCTTCTACACCCTGTCTTGGATGTGGGTAAATTTCCCTTTAATTCGGGTATTTCCTCCTCCGAATCGGCCGATCTATCTTTTCTTATTCAGTTTACTGACACATTATCAGCTGTTTCCCGATTTGTGTTTCGTTCCCGACTGTTTTTTTCACTTTACCGTATCTTTGTGTTTTTGGAGAATCTACAACTCGTCGAGGTTCGCATCTGTTCTGCCAATTCGACTGTTCGTAATAGGATCTCCACCCCCTTTTCAACTTATTTGTGTTATATCCCGATCCTTCACTTTGATCTATTGGATACCGTTTATCGCATTTTAAAGTCAAATGAAAAAACTATGCGACCGTTTCCCGAACTTTATCAAAGATAACATCTTGAATTTCTGTGTTCGGCCTTTCAAACGTTAGCATATTCAATTCGGGCTTCCCTATTACTAATTCTAATTTATTTCTTACTTTTATTTTTCTTAACACAAATTTGCATATTGACTCTCTAGGTTGCTGCGTTACACCATGAAATTCAGCTTCTAACTGCGCTCTGTTTCTTACTTCTGGAAAAACATTTTGTATTTGTACTTTGAATTCGGCCCACGTTTTACAAATTTCGTGTCAGAGTATTTCCTACCAGTACCCTGCTTATCCTTTCAGCGTCGATTGAATTATATATACTTTATGCACCTCGCTTCTCGTTCCTGTTAGAAAAATATTTCCATTTCATATAGATACTTTTTGACTGACCCACAAACGAACCTATTTGGAACAGAAGAATATCAAAAACCTAAACAATTGGAAAATGGATAACTAAAAGAGAATGACTATGTAAATAAGACCCCTGAACACATTTAAACTAAAAACAAAATACCTAAAATTATTAAATATCCAAAAGTATAACCCAACATTGGTCTAATAACTGAACCAGTTAGGATCGTTAATTTAAGTAAACAGAAATTATAATGAAAACTGAGGGAAATAATAATAGAAAGGTTATTTAGACATCACAACGCACAGAGACACACACAGAGACGTTACGCTAAAATAGTATTTTCATGTTCTAGAGGTCTCAAAACGTGTCGATCCGTCGAAAACTCGAGTTACGATTTTCGGTGCGATTCCAATACTTTCCCTATCCATTCTCATACATTGCAGGGAAAGTAAACATGTATCTTTTATGAATCCTCGTACGCAAATTACGAATTTAAAAATTTACATAAATTAAAAAACAAATTAAATTGGCAACAAGTCGATTATGCCGATGTCGATAGGAAAACTTCTATTGATTTCCGGGGTCTTTAAAAATTTCGGTATTCGGTTTAAATTCTCTAACTCAGATTACCCTACGACCAGTACCAGGTCGGCTAAGGGTAACACGGCAAAACCGATATTCGGCAAAACCGATATTTGGTGATAACTACGCAACATCAGAGGACCCGTTCTGCCAGACAACTGGGTTCAGCCCTGACAGCCGCCAGAGGAGTCACTGTTTCGAGACAAACTGTTTACAGGAGACTCAGACACGTTGATCTCTATGTTAGACGACCAGCAGTTTGCATCCCCCTGATGTCTGCACAGAAACGAGCGCGTTTACAGTAGAATTGAATTTGGAACATCGGCAGTGAAGTGTACAACAGTGAGACAATGTCATGTTCAGTGACGAGTCCAGGTTTAGCCTGCAAACTGATGCTCGTCGTACTACGATCTGGAGAGAACGTGGAACGCGTTTTCGCCCGGGAAACATCACGGAAAGACATCGTTTTCCGTTTGGGGGAGTCATGGTCTGGGCAGGCATCATGATGGACGACTGCACAGACTTCCACATCTTTGACACGGGGTCGGTTACCGGTGAAAGATACAGAAACGAAGTCCTTGAGCCTACCGTTCGATTTTTTCGAAGTGCTGTTGGTCCTGATTTCATATTCATGGATGATAACGCACCTCCCGACCGTGCAGCTTTGGTCGACGACTCTTTCAAACTGAAGATATCCAGCACATGCAGTGACCTGCCAATTCCCCTGATCTGAATCCAATAGAGCATGTGTGGAATATGCTCGGGAGACATCTTGCAGCCCTCCGCTACCCACCAAGCTCCGTTCCGGGATTGAAAACGGCCCTCCGTGAGGCTTGGAACTCTTTGAGCACACAACTCATCAAAACCCTCATCGAAAGTATGGAAAATCGTTGTGCAGCATGTGTGGCTACCTTAGGTTCCCACATATTGTATTAAACTGAAGCATCACATTGTCTTAATCATTCTGTTTCACTGAGGTTGACACTTGTATTGTGACCCTTTTTTTTCAACCCTTTTCTTTTGATAATAAAAGTCGTTATTATCCTTGTTTTGCATTGTTTTCTTCTTCTATAACCCTATTACACCCGCATACGGCGTTTCCTTCCATTCCGATGTAGATTTCCTGAAATTTTCACATAAACAGCAACTATGCTTAACTTTTGGACATGAGTGTATATTTCTGTTTGTTCGTCTGCCAGCGGTGTAGCAAAAACTTGCAACCCGAAGAATTAGAAGCAACCCGAAGCTACGAAATTCTCTACTGCGAATGTTAAAATCAGGTTAGACCCGAAATATCTCTGGGCGATTTTTTAATAATTTAAATTAGGTATTCTTATATATTTTATGTTGAAGCGTAATTTTCAGCGATTTTTACGCAAAACGATTTCTTAATAAAATTGTAAGGAAACACGTCAAAATAATCAATACTTTAAAAATAAAGACATCCAAAAAATTGGGCATAATTAAAAATTTTTTATTAAAATCTCCTTTAACGATTTACTAAAATTACCCAGCCATAGCGCTTTCGGGCGTAACCATGACCTTTATCAGTGGTAAAGTCACTGAAGGTCATGGTTAATAAAGATTTTTTTATTAAAAGGCACTTTAATAAAAGACTTTTAATTATTGCCAATTTTTTTGTTGTCTTTATTTTTAAAGTCTTGATTTCTTAACGATCGAAAATATTATCATAGAATTTCGATCTTAACACCATCGCTCTTTTAAACGAGCTTTGAACCGATTCTGTGAGACAATTACTTCACATTTAATTTCGTTTTAAATATATCACAATACCCATCTTTTAGGCCAGTTGATAGTAATTCATTCTTAGTTTAGTGCATCGGCAAATTGAAGATTCACTCAACTCTGATTTTTACGTGAATAAGGAGTGATATCTTTGCAATTTAATAAAAATTTGTTTTTAATTACTTTATTTCCAATACTTTTATGGATTTTTAAGTAGGTCTATAAAAGTTGTAATTTTTCATTCGAACGTTCACCCGGAAAGAATATTTTCTCTGAACACTATGATCCTGAAACTAGAGGGGGGGGGGGGGCGTGTCCGTTACTATGGAGATCTCATATTAAAATACGCAGTGAAAAGTATTTTCAGCAAGCAATAACGTATTACGTTCCCGGCAATACATGGTAATGTATAGGGAAAGTATTGGAATCATGCTGAAAATCGCAACTCGAGTTTTCGACGGATCTGTACATTTCGAGACCTCTAGAACACGAAAAAACCATTTTTAGCGTGACATAACGTCTGTCTGTGTGTGTGTGTATGTGTGTGTGTGTGTGCAATGTATGTATCTATCCACTCTAATTCAAAAACTAATGGACCGAATTTCATAAAATTTGGTAGGTAAGTCACTCCATTTTATGAATTATTGAAGAAAGAAGGAGAACTTGAATATGAGTTTGTAGGAAAAGTCATGTGCTGCCCACATCAGAATTTTTTTTTACAAGCAGTGTTAGATTGCGTTGTACAATATTTTGTGCGCATGAAAAAACGGAGCGCGGGTATGATTTTTGTTCAAAACAGGCTCTTTGGAAATGTACTGGTGCTATCTGTATTTATATTATGTACGTAGTCGGCGCTTATTTAGAATCCACGCAATGATAGGTGATTTGTTCTAGTTATTTATATAAAGGAACATTTCAATGACATAATCAACAGAAAATATTTCACTACAAAATATATTACATAATTCCAGAAATAATTTTTAAAACTCAATAATAATTTTTAAAAGTTATTTTTTCAAATATATATTTATTTGTGAAACATTTTCATAACAATATTTTAGCAAAATCATTAAAAACTACGAATGCAAAAAAAACATTCTGTAATAAAAACAAAAATGCACAACTTTTAAAATGTCCAAATTGTTAGGTTATCCTTACTCTTGGGATTCGGTATTTCGAACATATATAGATGTAAGAATGCAATATGATATAATTTATATTAAAATATACAGAATACAAGTGGTCGCAAAACCGTTGTTTTGCCATTCTCTTAGATTTTCTTTTTAAATAACAACGGAAACAAACGAAAATCAGTAGTATATTCATTTTAGTATAAATCATTTTAGTATATTCTTAGGCCCACACAATTACTTTTGAGAAACATTTTAACTAAAAGCAATCATAATTTCCGCCAAGAAACAGCTCATCCTTTGTGATACGCTCTTATGCAACTCTGAAAATGATGTCCTCTAAGTGCATATAATGGAGTTTTCTTTTCTTCGGTGTTGCAATAATAGTTATGGCAACCATAATAACATCCATTTAAGTACTGAGAAACAAAGAAAAATTAACGTAATATCAAAGAATTCTCAAATGTATAAATCTGCTGAGATCAACATATTTGTTTCTCTTCAGACACAAAGAGAAACTAACTCATTCTGATGTGTTTATATTGATATTTACTTTATTATACACTTTCTTATTTACTTTCTTATATCTTATTGAGAAATCATTGTTTTCACGAACATTTTTGAATTCGAGATTTTGATGCCAATATATGTTTTAAGACCTCCTGAACACGTTTTGACTATTCTTGAAGTGATGTCCGTCTGTCTGATGTCTGTGGTCGATTTCTTGTGTAGACGATAGTGGCAACAAATATTAATGGATTTCCACGAAACTTTATATTCGTCTATTAAAAAATCAAGAACTAGATAGAATCTGTTTTAAATTCGAGCGAAATTTTATATTTTTTTAACATGGCAACATGGGACACAATTTGGCATAATCATGCATAAAAGCGTTTATTTTGGCATAATCATGCATAAAAGCGTTTATTTTTGGCATAATCATGCATAAAAACGTTTATTTTTGGCATAATCATGCATAAAAACGTTTATTTATGGCTCACTGATCATGAGACTTAATTTTAATCATTGTTGTGAAAAACAGTCGCGATATAATTTTTTTATAAGTGGCGTCAATAGTCCCCTTTGGGGGCAAATTATCCTTCCCATCCAGGGGGTACAGTGTCAGTATGATAATCAATCGAAATATTTTTTCAACATCTTTAAAGTGAAAGGTAACATGCTATCGTTATAATAATTTGGACCCACAATACCGATTCAAATGGCCACATCAGACGTCCAAATCAGAATGCCAACCATCAGACCTAGAGCTTTTCAGCCAATAGATCACTAGGGGGCTTTCGGGAAGGGGGGGATGTTTGAAAAGATTTTTCGCCGCTCTCCATTTCACCTGTCTCCGGATAAAAGGAAAAATCGAAAATCCGATTACATAAGGTTATATTCCATGGTCGATGTTAGAAGTATGCAAAGATTCATCCTTCTATCTCATTAGGATGCTTCTGGAGGGTTTGGAAATAATTCTCAAAAATTGCCATTTTCTCGCTCCTAGAGGTGGAAATTAAAAATTTGGCACAGTTTACTCTGTGAATGATATTATAAATATGCAAGGATTCAGCTGTCTAGGTCACTGTAAGGTTTTGGATGGGTTTGTGAAGAATTTTGGAAGTCTCCTTCTTATTTTGTTTACCATTAGGGGAAGGGAAAAAAAATTGAAAATCCGGGTGAGTTAGGTTCCGTTTTGTGGTCAAGCAAAGATTCAACTTTTTTTAAGTCATCAGGAGTTTCCATAAAGGGTCCTGAAATATTTTTCTAGAACGTAAATTTTCTTCTTCTTCTGTGCTGGAAATCAAAAATCTACGTTAGGTTCTGCTGCGTGGTCGATATTATGAGAGAACAAAAATTCAGCTTTCTACGTCATCGGAAGGGTTTGCACAGTGACCGACTTAGCTTAACTTGAGCCCGGGGCAGACATTTCTTCGGGGCCCCCTCCACTTCTCGACAGTGTTTCTATCAGAACTTTTTGACCGGGGGGGGGGGGCGAATGAAATTTTAGGGAGGCAAGTTTTCTATTTGCCCTATATAAATATATCTAAATGCTGTGTCACATAAATAAAAACTAGGTTAACGTAAAATGTCCTCCAGGGAGAGGAGGCAAGCCCCCCGGAGGTATGCCTGAAAGAATCACTGCTTCTCGACATATATGAAATAAACAGAAATATTTTATCAAAAACATAATTGCATTCTAGAAAATGGTATAAAAAGTTAAGCTCTTACATATATTAATTTAAATTACTGGCAACTTTCTCATCATAGCCAAGAAGCCAACACACTCTAGATCTTGAATTAGTACGGTCTTATATATCCTCAAAATGAATCTCTTCACTGAACAGACCTATTCCGATGACACACTTTTTTTTCAGGAAGCAATAGTTAATTTTTCAATGCTGCAATTGTTTAATTTGGGGCCCCTCTAACGCGGAGGCCCGGGGGCAGCTGCTTTGTATGCCCCTGCGTTAGTCAGACCCCGGAGTTTGTAAGGACTTTCAAATTTCTGTTTAATTCGCCTCCGGGAGAGAGTTCTACTAAACAGCCGGCTTTAAATTTCTTAAAGATAGGGCTTAGTTGCATATCTGCAAATTTTATATCACATAAGGTTTTTTCTTTTTTTGCTAGAATTGAAAGCAATTTGCTCGAATCATTACCTGTTGACGAGCACATAAAAAAGCGCAAAAAGATGCCATGGATGCTGTTACGTGCATTGTCAGCGCGATCGTGATTTATTATTCTTTACCCTCACTACTATGTGTGTGTGTGTATGTATGTCAGTTTGTCTGTCCGTGAAGCTATGGAAGTGATATCTCCCAAACGAATGGAGCGTTTTGAAAGAAAAAAAATATACGATTATTAGAATTAGTGAATGCTGGGACCTTTTAAATTTTAAAAGCGATAGAATGTTCTAAAGACCCCTCAATTTTTCAATGAATTTTTGAAAATATCATTAAAACTCACGACCTTTAATAATGGTGAATAAATAACTATTTCTTAATATCATCATAAATAATTATTTTCTACGCTAATTTTTCATTAGAAGACGAATGACAAGCTTTAGAATGCTAGTACAAAACGTTCTCGAAATATTGCACATATTTTAGATAAATGTATCAAAACAATTACATAAAATGAAAGACGCAGTAATTGTTGTCCAATGGGTTCACTTTCCATGCTCAATTCTATGCGGCAAACCTGCCATCACCGCGCTCGTAGATCTAGCTCGATTCATTTACGAGAGAAGATACATTTTGCTTTCCCTGCAGTACATGGTAATGTATAGGGAAAGTATTGGAATCATGTCGAAAATCGCAACTTGAGTTTTCAAAGGATCTACACGTTTTGAAACCTCTAGAACACGAAAAAAAAACTATTTTTAGCGTGGCGTCTGTGTGTGTGTGTGTTTGTGTATATCTACTTTAACTGAAATGTATGTATCCACTTTAACTGAAAAACTAATTGTCCAAATTTCATAAAATTTGGTTGGTAAGTCACTTGTGGGTGAACCTGGTGCTGATTAGATTTTGGCATAATTCGGGAAAAATGAACTTGCCTTTCTTTGCGAAATGGCCCGCAAAAATTGTATGTATCCACTCTAGCTAAAAAATCAATTGACCAAATTTCACAAAATTTGGTATATATGTCACTTGTGGGTTATTACCCTAGTGCTGATTAGATTTCGTTATGATTCCGGAAAAAGGAACCTGCTTTTTTCTGAGAAATGGACGCAAAAATTGCATGCGTTCTAATGTACGCTAGCTGAGAGATTAATTGACCAAATTACACAAAATTTGGTAGATAAATCGCTTGTAGAATATTGTGGTGCTGGTTAGATTTTGATACGATTTGGAAAAATAGAATCTGCTTTTATTTTTTACGAAATGGGCCGCAAATCTAAAATATCAGATCTAAAATAAAATATTACATATGCTCAAATGTATAAATTAAATTCTTGTGTTATACTTAATTTTTTACGTCAAAAGGAATAAGATCCACCTGATTACTCTAAGATGGACCATTCTCGAGGTATTTGAATTTTTAATTTTGGGGAAATGATGATTTTCACTGTACTTAAAAAATATTTAAAAAAATGTCTTAAAACTTAGTAGTTAAGTCTCCTGGTGGTCATCCTGATGCTGATTAGCATTTGATACGATTCGGAAAAGTACAACTGACTCTTTTTTGCAAAAATGGCCCTCAAAGATAGTGAAAATCTAAAATAAATGACTACAATTTTTTAAATGTATTAATTAAGTACTTGTTCGTCAGGTAAATTTTGACAACGAAGCGAATAAGACTGATCCCATGACTGTAGGATAAACAGTTCTCGAGATATTGTATTTTTTTTTTTTTTTTTTTTTTGAAATTTTGAGGATCTGAAGAATTTAAAGTGGATTAAGTTGCCAAATGAAACGAAGATGCAATAAAGAGGCAAAATTGATATAATATCAAAAAAAGTATCCATGTTATTTTCTGCAATCAAACTAAATTTAATGCATAATGAAATAAAAAATTACAAAAGGAATTTGAATCCGCAGGGAAAGTCATGTGCTGCTCACATGAGATTTTTGTAATGGTTTCATACTTTGATACCGTATAATTTTCCAACAGTCATTTATTTCACAGAACATTAATTAAATGTCAATTACATTTTGTATTTTGAATATGAGTATAAATAAGCCATTCTCATTGTATTCATATTTCGTTCAAGGCACCAAATTTCAATTTGTGTGTTGCTAATTCAAAGTTAACATTATTGTGATATGGCTTTATTCATTTATGCAGTGGGCACAATGCGCAGATTGGGCACAATGCGCAGATTGGGTACAATGCGCAGATTGGGCACAATGCGTAGTGGGCACAATGTATAGGCAAATTCAATTTTGAGCGAAATATAAGTTAATTGGGTTACTTTGAAATAAATATGCATGTTGTTATAAAAAAAAAAAAATTCCCCACTTTAATCCAAAATTCAAATCTAAAAATATTGTGTCTTGTATCTTACAGATCATTACTTTGCTGTGAAATAAGTTAATTCGTTGCATAATGTAATGAAAGTCATGTGCTGCCCACATCAGATTATTTTGCAAGTTATTAAATTCCATTCAGTTGTAACCCTGGGAAGAAACGACATTCAAATCTTTCTCAAATGTTAAATCAGGAAGATGCATACACGAATCAGCAACGCTAAGATCCTATCTTTTCCCCCTACAATTTTATCTTCAGCATCTTCTGCTTGCCCATGAAAATAGCAATTTAAACAATAAACAAGCAAATGAAGAAGATGAGAACTTTAAATTTCCCTTTCGGGCAAACGAGCTATTGGTCATTCCTCTCGGATTTTATTCGCGTCGTTTCCTACTGCAACTTCATCCCAAGATGGCGGAAACACTTGCCAAGCGTCTTCTTCCATTCATGGTCATCAAACCAAAACATCCTTTTTGTTTCATTTCCCTCATTTTTGAGGGATTAACAAATATTACAAGCAAGATGGTTTTGAATTTATTGTGCGTCAGTGCAACAGTTTTTTCAGCTGATGTCATGTCAGCTCCACAAAGACTGTCCCAAAAAGTTGAATTGATGAATGTATACCAGGCAAGTCACAATGCAGGATGTTGGAAAGTGTCCGTGACCTTCTACGAGTAGATCATAGTCAGCAGGGCATTCAGTACCGGGCTAATAATGAACAAGCAAGCAAAGAAATTTAGATTTAGGATCCTGACTTTTATTTTAATTGGACGCTTTCTTCGGACACCTCTATTTTAATTTCTTTTGACACTTTTATTTTAAGTTCCTTGGACACCTTTATTTTACTTTGTTTGGACACCTTTATTTTAATTTGTTTGGACACCTTTATTTTAATTTTTTTAAACACCTTTATTTTAATTTCTTTGGACACCTTTATTTTAATTTCTTTGTACACCTTTATTTTAATTTCTTTTGACACCTTTATTTTAATTTTTTGGACACCTTTATTTTAATTTCTTTGGACACCTTTATTTTAATTTCTTTGGTCACCTTTATTTTAATTTCTTTGTACACCTTTTTTAATTTCTTTAAACACCTTTATTTTAATTTCTTTGAACACCTTTATTTTAATTTCTTTGGACACCTTTATTTTAATTTCTTTTGACACCTTTATTTTAATTTCTTTGGTCACCTTTATTTTAATTTCTTTGTACACCTTTTTTAATTTCTTTAAACACCTTTATTTTAATTTCTTTGAACACCTTTATTTTAATTTCTTTGGACACCTTTATTTTAATTTCTTTTGACACCTTTATTTTAATTTCTTTGGTCACCTTTATTTTAATTTCTTTGTACACCTTTTTTAATTTCTTTAAACACCTTTATTTTAATTTCTTTGAACACCTTTATTTTAATTTCTTTGGACACCTTTATTTTAATTTCTTTTGACACCTTTATTTTAATTTCTTTTGACACCTTTAT
This sequence comes from Amaurobius ferox, assembly GCA_951213105.1. Taxonomy (NCBI): domain Eukaryota; kingdom Metazoa; phylum Arthropoda; class Arachnida; order Araneae; family Amaurobiidae; genus Amaurobius; species Amaurobius ferox. The sequence continues at coordinate 42,502,038 of OX578137.1, read as the reverse complement.
TTTAATTTCTTTGGACAACTTTATTTTAATTTCTTTTGACACCTTTATTTTAATTTCTTTGTACACCTTTATTTTAATTTCTTTTGACACCTTTATTTTAATTTTTTGGACACCTTTATTTTAATTTCTTTTGACACCTTTATTTTAATTTCTTTGGTCACCTTTATTTTAATTTCTTTGTACACCTTTTTTAATTTCTTTAAACACCTTTATTTTAATTTTTTTGAACACCTTTATTTTAATTTTTTGGACACCTTTATTTTAATTTCTTTTGACACCTTTATTTTAATTTCTTTGGTCACCTTTATTTTAATTTCTTTGTACACCTTTTTTAATTTCTTTAAACACCTTTATTTTAATTTCTTTGAACACCTTTATTTTAATTTCTTTGGACACCTTTATTTTAATTTCTTTTGACACCTTTATTTTAATTTCTTTGGTCACCTTTATTTTAATTTATTTGTACACCTTTTTTAATTTCTTTAAACACCTTTATTTTAATTTCTTTGAACACCTTTATTTTAATTTCTTTTGACACCTTTATTTTAATTTCTTTTGACACCTTTATTTTAATTTCTTTGGACACCTTTATTTTAATTTCTTTGGACACCTTTATTTTAATTTTTTTGGACACCTTTATTTTAATTTCTTTGGACATCTACGAGTAGATCATAGCCAATAAGTAACTCAGTTCAGGTCTGATAATTAACAAGTAAGTAGTATTAACAAGATTTCGAATTCTGACTTTTATTTTAAAATGTACGAAAACAAAACAAAAAGAAATTTCCCATTTGTATCCCAAACAATAAAAGTGGGTGGAATAAAACGAAGAAAATTTTCAATTACAAAGTTGTACAGTATTCTCTATTTAGTAAGTATAGATGTGCGGTTTGCATATACCATGAACACAGAAGATAAAAAATGAGGTCAGGGAAAAGTGATAGTTACCGTATTGCATCATTTGTCTGCCATTTTTATGCAACTTTGTTGTTAACTGTAAAAATGACAATAATAAATTTTTTTTAAATGAGATTATTACACGGATAACAATTTTTCCATGCGCATTTCTCGTCATTTCCTTTAAGACTGCTTCAGTAGTAAACGATGCATTTACAAAATCATCGCTTTTCGTTTACTTCATTTTTTATCGTTTGTGTACATGCTATGTACACAGCGTAGATATTTCCATACTAAATAGAGCATGCCTTACAACTCTGTAATTGAAACCTTTCGCCTATCTTGCTTCGTTTTTGAGATAGGAATTCTGACTTATTTAACTCGCACCTAGAGTAGAGCTCTGATAATGGCTGTCGTAACAACTGGAGCATTTCCATATTTTTACTTAAAAACCTGGGTCTTTTAGTAAGAAAAAAAACAGGGCATAATAGAAATTAAGAAAGCTGAAATTAATTAAATCTATATAAATGAAATTGATAATCTGTCTGTCTGTATGTTTGTCTCATCATCACAGGAGAACGGCTGAATCGAATTTAATCAAATTTTGTGGATAGCCTTGAAATAGTCCCATTAAAAATTTAGTCCATGTTTCGAGTTTCTCGGACCAGGAGTTGTTGAGATATTAATGAAAAACGAAACTTTCAAAAGGAGTTCTCCTCTCTTACTCACTGATTCCTCCAAACAAAAAAGGTTGGAAATCGCTAGTTTATTCGGGTCATTCCATGTGAAAACACCCATTTTAAGAAAAACTTGTTGCTCCATAGTCACGGATTTTTTTTTAAATTTTTACCATGGATACACATGGTAATAAACCCCCCAAATCTGAATTTATAATGTATATATCGCAATAATTGCCAAGATACAAGCATTTGAAAAATGGCCATTTTTGCCGAATGGCAGCCATCTTGGATTTTGCACCAATGTTTATAAATGTAATAGCTTGAGAACTAATGGTGTAAATTAAATAATTCTGGTACTAATTTGAAGCTATTAATATCAGGAATATAAGTAATATATCAAAAAATAAAAATATATATATTTTAATATCGTTATTACATGAAAATTGCAAAAATCACCTTCGAACGGATAGTCAAGTTTAATAGGCTATAAAAAAAATGGCCCCTAATATTTTTTTCTGAAACTTGGTACACATATTAACTAATATGTGCGCTTTAAGTACAAAAAAAATTAGAAAGGTAATATTTCTTATTACAGAGAAAAATAGCTATAAAACATATATACATTTTACATGTGATGCTTTAATCATTTAAAAATATATATTTTTTAAAAATAAATAATGAGCAAAAACAAAACATAGGAATTTTTCTACACACTAACTAGTATGTGTGCTTTAAGCACAAAAAAAATTAGGATGGTAATATTTAATTTAATGACTAAAGAAATACTGTTATATGTATAGGAAATCAATGTAAAATTTCTGGTGTGCTGAAACATTCTAATAAAAATCTTCCTAAAAACGATACAGTTATCCATTTTATATTTTATTTTCTTATTTTAAATTTAGAAAAGGTATTTTCTATATTCAGTAGAGCTGAAGATACCCAGTTTTTCCTAGTGGCCACTGGCTCCTAAACCAATTTCATCTAATAGCAAGTATCATAATCTTTGGCACACATCTAAAGGTCTTGGCCATATATATAATGCATTTGGGCCATAAGAATACATAAACATAACATATACAAACAAAACACACACTAATTTCTAATTCATTGGGATGCATTGGTACTCTAAGAATTTCTGGAGATGGACAGTTATCACACCAGCTCACCATACTTTTCTGATTCAGTGCAATAAACTTGTTTCTTTTAACAATGATGTAATATATTCACTGATATGGATGGCATGAGTTTAATATTTTGATGGTATATACAAACACGTACAGAATGAATAATTTTGTTTCCAACAGTTACATATTCTGTTGGATGTAGTGTGCAAAATTTACATAGTATTTTTATTTCATTATGATTTTCTTTAAATGCAGCATATAATTCTTTTAAATTATGCAAAAGTAATCTCTTTTGTTTTAATATTTTCCCATTTTCACACTTGATATAGATATGCAATATTTTCTTCCTGGACACATACGACTGTTATAATAAAAACTAGTAACTTTTGTATAGTATCAAATTTTATTTAACACTTATATCTCACTAGGCATTGATGACATCTTTTCTGTTTCTTTTAATTTTTCTTGTTTTTTTTTAACTAAATTCTCAGTAGTAATATAACATGTCTTTGTTTGTTGGATTATCCATGAATCTTGGACTAATTTTAAAATCTGCACATTTTCTTTAAATGATGCATCTAAAGAAAACTTATTCAATAATTTTCCGTCATAAACGTGCGATTTTGGCAAATAATGTCTGGAATTTTGTAACTTATTAATACTTTCAATGCCCAATACTGTAGCAGTTTTAGTAGCAACGTGGCTACTTAATTTCTTAACTTGCATATATCTAAGTTTCCTCTTAGAGCTAAATCTATTGAACTTTATTAGTGATAAATCCAAAAGTTCACAGCTTTTATTCAATTGTTCCATTACTATTGTGACTTCACTATAATCTGCATCATTGGTCATTTCCATGTCAGCAGTAGAAACCTCTGACTCACTAATTGATGAATGCGAGGAAGAATAACAAGACATACAGAATTTTTTCCCACTGGAATGAGTAATTCTTGATTATCATTGACAGTCTGAGAGAAATTGGTTTTAGGGACTTAGTTCTGATTTTGGTGGTTTATTAAATAGATCACAAGTTTTCTGTCTTGAACTGCACCATTTCAGATATTCATCCTTGTGAACCTTGCATATACTACCACTCAGAACACAAGTACAGGAATAAACAGGAAGGCTTAATGACACATTGATTTTCTTGCATGCAAAATATTCAATTTTTATAGCAAGACAAGAACTAATTATAGAACATAAATAAAAGAAACAATCATTGAAGCACAATTAATTGATTTATTTGTTGAACATAGTCAGCTCTGAACACTTGAGCAAAAATGAGCTCTGAAAGGTATAAGTCACCCAGAAATGTAATATTGTATCTTACTTTAAATTCAACCTAAGAGAAAACAGATGATGCAGTACACGTAATCATTTCAGGAACTGACAACTGGTATATGTTAATTGCTATTACTTATATAACAGAACTATGAGTATTAGAGTTGAAACTTTGGAGGCTATAGGCAGCTGATGTCTTATGTACACAAAGACCAGAAGCAGGTGTTTTTAAATGTTCCAGAAACAATATTGGTGCTGTAGGATAATTTTCTTCTCCAATAGCTTGTTTGTTTATGTTTAGTTTGTTGCTCCTGTTTCAGCTGGATAGGGGATATTGCCTAGTGTTTCCTTTGGAGTTGGCAGAAGGCTAAAGATATGTTTGGGTGATCAACATGCTGTAGTTCTGTTTAATTTTTTTTTTTAATTTTAATGCTTTTCATGAAAATGAGTGTTTTATATTATCTAATTACAAATTATTTTTCGTGGAATTAACTATATGTATGCTGCAAAGCTTCAGCATAAAGTGATAGGTGTCATTTATAACCAATATGCCAAAGATTATTGTACTTACTGCCTCTAAGGTGAAATTGGTTTAGAAGCCAGTGGCCTCTAGGAAAAAATGTGCACCTTTTGCTCTACTGAATATAGAAAATACCTTCTTAAAATTTGAAATAAGAAAATAAAATACAAGAGAGATAACTGTGATTTCTAGGAAGATTTTTATTAGAATTTTTCAGCACTCCAGAAATTTTACACTGATTTCCCATACATATAACAGTATTTTTTTAGTCATTATTTAAATTAAATATTACCATTCTATTTTTTTTTACTTAAAGCACACGTACTAGTTAGTGTGTAAAAAATGCCTATGTTTTATTTTTGCTCATTATTTGTTTTTAAAAAATATTTTTTTTTAAATGATTAAAGCATTGCATGTCAAATGTTAACTAAATGTATATATGTTTTAAAGCTATTTTCTCTGCAATAAGAAATATTAAATAATATTATCTAATAATATAATCTAGATAATATTATCTAATTTTTTTTTACTTAAAGCCCACATATTAGTTAGTATTTGTACCAAGTTTCAGAAAAAAATATTAGGGGCCATTTTTTTATAGCCCATTTAAGTTGTCCATCAATCCGAAGGTGATTTTTGCAATTTTCATGCAATAACGATATTAAAATATATCTTTTTAATTGTTTTGATATGGCACTTATATTCTTGATATAAATAGCCTTAAATTGGTACCAGAATTATTTAATTTGAGCCATTAGTTCTCATGCTATTACATTTTTAAACATTAGTGCAAAATCCAAGATGGCCGCCATTTCGCAAAAATGACCATTTTTCAAATGTCTGTATCTGGGTCATTATTGGGATATATACATTACAAATTCAGATTTGGGGGTTTTATTACCATGTGTATCCATGGTAAAAATTTAAAAAAAATCTGTGACTACAGAGCAACACTCATCGGGTGTCCCCATATGGAATGACCCATTCCCATTTTGAAAAGCAGTAATTGACCGATACAAAATAAAACGGCCACGATCTCTATGGCCTTGAGTAACGTTAAGAAGGGCATCCTCCACAGGGGGAATTAAATTAATAAAACTAGAATTATTATTGGGATATGCAAACTTAGGGCCTCTCTGAAGAGCATTACGCTGTACCGGGGAAATATCAATGTTGGTACAATTTACAAAGGGAAAGGGTAAAGGTTTTTTAAGTTGTGAAAAAAATTTTGGTTTTAAAGCAAGAATTTCATTACGTGAATACTTAAACACAGGGTGCATAGAAGGGGGGAGGGCATCACTCACACGAACCGCCTGACATAACACCTGACGCCTGAATAAACTTAAAAATAAATATAAATATAGACATTTTAGTTCTGATATTGTTTTAAATACTGAGCTTGCAGAAATTAAGAAACTGAGATCTAACCCTGATATTGTCATTTTATCTGCTGACAAGACTAAGCAACTTGTTCTTATTAATAAATCAGATTATGTGCATTCAATGCAGAAGTGTATTGACGAGATGGAATGTAACCAGGTCAAAAAATTTCCGATCTATATGATTAATGCTAGGATCGTAAAACTTGAAAAATGTAATGATCTTCCTCCCAATGTTAAATCTGCGATGTTTCGTACATCTCATCAACTCCCTAAGATTTTTGGTCAAATAAAACTTCATAAACCTAATCATCCCATGCGTCCTATTGTTTCTAAATGTAGTGGACCTACTTATTTTTTAGGGAAATCCCTTGCCTTTTTCTTAAAACCCTTTTTTAATAACCATAGGTTTTCTATAAGTTCCACTGAAAATTTTATTAATGTTTTATTTAAAACTAAATTTAATCCTAATAGTACCCTTCACAGTTTTGATGTTGTCTCTTTATTTTTTTAGCATTCCCGTTGACATTGCTATTGGAATTATTGTTAAAAAATTGCAAAATCATAATTTTAAAACCCCTACTATCCACGCAATCACTTCTGCTTTGAACATTGTTACGGAGACAAATTATTTTGGCTTCTGTGATAATATTTATTTACAAACTTGCGGTGCCCCTATGGGTAGCCCTTTATCTGGTATTTTGGCAGAGGCGGTTTTGTAGGAGCTCGAGAATGAAATTTTGCCTTTTTTGGCCATCCCCCTCTCTTTGGTGCCGTTTTGTTGATGATGTTTTTATTATTTGGGATGGTGATTTAAATGATCTCCTTCTTTTGTCCAAGGTTAATGATTTTTTCCCTTCGATTAATTTTACCATTGAGCACGAAAATAATTGTTCCTTGCCTTTTCTTGATGTTCTGGTTATCCGTTCTGCTGTTGTTTTTCACACTTCTGTTTACCGTAAACCGTATTTTACTAATTCCTGTATTCCTGCTAATTCTTACTATCCTATGTCCTCTAAAAAAGCTTCTTTTAACGCTTATTTTAGTCGTGCTTTTAACGTGTGTTCTTCTTTTTCTACTTTAAGTGACGAAATTGATTTTATTTTCAATCTTGGCTATGAGGCTGCCTATTCCTTTGAATTTATACATAAGGTTTTTTCCCATGTTCGCCGTAAATTTTCTCAAATTGATACTAAACTTATTTCTTTAAAAGATGGTTTGAATCATAAATCTAGTTTCCCGTACCATTCTAGGATTTTCTGTCCCTTTATTCAGTTCTGCTCTGAATTTGGTTTCAGGCCTGCTCACTCTAATGTTACTTCTTTATTTAACCGGATTCGGTCTGATAAGCAGGGTGATAAGGATGACTTTAAAAGCTTTGCTGGGGTGTATGTGGTTCCCTTGTTGTCCATAGATGGTAACTTTATATTGGCAGTACAAAACGTACTATTGGTATCCGTTTGGAAGAACATGCTAGGGATGTCAAAGGTGGTAAACTTTCTACGGCTCTTGCTCATTTTGTTAAAGAAAATTTCCGGCCCATTTTTGAAAGAACTTTCCTTCTTATGCGTTGTAATAACCCACGTGATATTCTCCTTTCTGAGTCCTTCTTTATTTGTGTTTACCGCGAGTCGATTTGTAATTTTGACCCCGTTCAGATTTTAAGTTATGCTTGGCGACTCATTATCGACTCCAAGCAATTCAAGTCTCTTCATAGTTATCTTTGACGTCATCCTCTCGGGGATTGGGCCTGACTGCCCCCTTTTTTGACATTTTTTGAATTTGAAAATGCTGTAATAAAATTGTAAATTTTTACTGTTCTTTTCGTGATTTATGCTCGATTTTTTGAATCTGTGCAAAATGTTTTGTATTTTGTATTCTCCTTAGATAAACGTAAGTTTATTGATAATTGAATTTATGCAAATTTGTCACCTTTTCTAGTCTATATATGAACGATTATTCCTATTTCCATGTAGCCACTGATGAAGAGCGTATTTACGCTCGAAAGCGCTCTGGCCTTTTTAAGTTTTGTACGTCTTAAAGAAGTGAAATAAAGACCTTCGATTATAGTTGTGTGCTTGTTGTTTCTGCTAAATCAAATGTGTTTGTTAGTTATTATTATTATTTTTTCGATATGAATAAATGGATATAAAAATCGAATGGATATAAAAATCGATCAAAAAATTTCGATATAAATGGATATAAAAATATATCTTACAAAAATAATGGTTTGATTTTTCTTTTAATTATATTAATTACGGACAGAGTAGATCATTGTCTTTAGCCAATAAACTCATATATTGGGTTTAGCCAATAAACTCATTTGTTGAAAAAGAATAAGAGTAGAACGGGTATATCGTCTAATATCATTTTAGTGGTTTCATTTAGTATATACAAACGGGATCAGGATGTTTTATTCTTCAGATCTGCAAATTCAGATATACGAATTTGGTGGGATATCGCTAACTTGGCAACTTTTCTTAAATGTTGCCAAATTGACGAAAATGTCGCCAAATTACTAAAAACGCCGCTAAATCATTGAAATTAATTTTGTTTTGTTGGAAGAGAGTACTGAAATGATGTTTTGATATCATTTGTCAGTCCAACCGTCCTACTTGGTAACATATTTAGCAAAGTTTTAAAATGTCGCCAAATTGATAAAAATATTTGTAAAGAAATCAAATGTTTTGTTGACATAAAATACATTTATTATATCACGACTACATTTTACATTTTAGAAAAAAAATACTTTTTCTGTTTTTCTTAAAGCAGATTTATATACTACTACATTTTAGACAACCAGCGTAATGGAAATATCTAAACTATAATTTCAAAAATACTGTTACATGAACAACTGAAATTTCCCAAATCCTCATCACATGGCTATATGCAGTAAAATATTGCAATAGAGCAAGAATGACGAAGACTGACTGGCAATATAGCAGTTGTGGTTTCAATTATTTGCATAAGCAACGAAGCCAGAATTGTTCTTTCATTATCTTTTACTTCTAAAAAAAAAAAAAAAATCAGTATTTTGAAATACGTGCTTTTTCTGTTTTAATAATGTCGAATATATATTTTAGAATTCTAGACTATATTGAGTTTTTGCAACCCACTTGTCCTAATTCCTTCTTCTTCTTCGACCTAGACCATCCATCCTACTCGAAAGTGTAAGGTATTTGTTTGGACGGTCGGGTAGTGCTACCCATTTTTAAACCGAAACCACGTGGCGGCGCTCCACAGGGGCCGAATTCCCCTTCCCTTACCAACCTCTCGAAAGGACTTGCGGACTCATATATTTAACGTGCCTGTACACCGCGTGAACCTGGAAACAGTTTAGGCAGAGCCGGGAATCGAACTAGGGTCGTCCGAGTGCAATCCCCATGCGTTAGCCATTGGACTGTCCCACATCTTGTCCAAATACCTCCTCTTTTAGGATCAACAATTGGGAAAGCGGAATGATGAAATACAGGGATGTTATCACACAATTTTGCAACTTATCTTTTTGACCAAAATTGCTCTTTTTTAATCTTTATCACTTGAAAATTTATATTTTGCTAACGGAATAGTCAGATACGTGTCCAAAGTTGCCATACTGAAAAATTTCCTGAATTCTAGGGGATATAAAATTGTCGCATTATTTTATGTTTCATTTACTATTCTTCTTAATATAAAAATAAAAAGGATGTATGTGATGGTTTAAGAATTCCAACTAATATTACAGATGTAAGATAATGTATCTCGCAAACTAAATGGTGACTTTTTCATATATTGTTATTCCCGACGTAATTATTTCGTATATACTATATCAGTAATTGTATTTAAAAGGCTATAGAAATTGTTACAAGAATATGTAAAATGATAGGCAATAACTCACTTTCAGTAGGAGTTTCCACGCTTTTCATGTGATGACAATTTCGGATTAAACACATTGAAGAAATAATGAGAACTACTGAATCTCTTAAAGGGTTTGCTAATAATTTCCAGACATTAAAATATTCTAATTTCCTTTAAAATAAATAAAGTGTGGCTTCAGTATATTAACCACGGCCACCAAATTTCAGCACTATATGCATTTTCAGAAAAAATAAAATAGAAATATTGATTTTCTATACATTATCATAAAAATGAGAAGTGAAATTCATTAGGCGTTTGCTATTTATTTCCTGGAAAGTGATATGTGTAGTTTGAAAATATTAACCACGCCTACTAAATTACACTAAGTTTTACAGTTTTAGAAAAAAAAATAAATCCATTATTATTTTAGAAATTTGCCAAACAAATGGTAAACGAACTTTAACAGGAATGGAATTTGCTTTCTATTCTTTTAAACTATATAAAGAGAGCGGGTTTAGGATATTTAAATACGCCCACTAAATTTCAGAAAAATTTGCTTTTTTAGAAAAAAAATAATTTGTTGATTTTTTTTTTAAATCTTAAAATTAAAAAAATTGTTTTCGTAGAAGATATGTGAGATTTACTTTTTTTTTCTTTTTTAAAGACACTAAATGTAATATCAAGCTAGAAACCACGTCCCTACATTTCTGCAAGTTCTGCACAGTAATTTAAATAAATAATAATAAATTTAATGAATGAATAATAAATTTAATGAATGAGGAGACCTCACTTAGTAGGAACACCCTCCTTCCCCCCTAACTCAAAATCATTACTTTGTCATAGGGCGGATTATTAAAGCACAGAGATTTTGTACTTTGTACGGACACTTTGGATTTAATACCAAGTGCGGCGATTTTCTTTTCTATCCGCACTCTTAGGGATTTTCTTGTAAGAGGGTATTATTCAGAGCAGTTTACTAGCTTAAGTACCTAACTTCGAAAGTATCCTCTAGATGGTAGATAAATTGACACAGTTTAGTTTACTTCACACAGCATAACTAGTGTTTGTTGTCGGTTTTCGTATATTAATTATTTTTAATATTATTAGATTAAATCTGTAAAACCGGTTTGTTAATTTCATATGAAAAGCGTATAATTGCCTGTTTCATTTTTTAACTCTCAAGTTTGATACCAATGATTATGCTGGCGTACATGCATACATGCGTGCGTATGAGTGTATGTGCTTGTAGGTATTTGTGTCCATGTGTGCATATTTCTATTTGCTGCCAGCAAACCTCTAACTGACTTAAATGCGGCCCTTAGTTTAATAAAATTTGAAGACCACTAGACCAAGTCCAGAAGATCGTGTCTCAAAAGTAGGCTAGCAATTACTTCCTGAATTCAGCAGTAACTGTAAGGCGAAACTGAGGTTTTGTATAGAATCGATGTTACAAACATCATTACATAAACAAAAAATCTAATGTGGGCAACACATGACTTTCCTTATATAATGCAATGAATTCACTACTTTTACAGCAAAAAAAATAGGTTTTTCCTATAGTAGATACTTATATTCTTTCCAAGATATTGAATTTTTGACGATTAGTCGTCATTTTCATTGATTTAGCGTCATTTTTATCCATTTGGAGAGATTTTCGTTAATTTGGCAACATTTAAAAAAGTCGCCAAGTTGGCGACATTCTGCCAAATTCGTCGCCAAGCGTTTTGGATGGCGAAATAAATTATTCTTATAGCAGATAAATGACTATTGGCGTTCAAATACAAAAGTATTACTCAAAGTATCTTTTCTCATGAAAGGAACGAGCTAGATCCACGAGAATGATATCACCAAATTTATCGCATTATATTACATATGAAAAGTAAACATGTTTCTCAACAGTTAATATTCATTTTTAATGTATGGGATTTTTGGATAAATTTGTTTGAAAAATGTACAATATCACGAGAATGGTTCATGCTAGCGTTCTAAAGTTTACGGCATTCGTTTTTTAAGGAAAAATTACACAAGAACTGTCTATTTCCGCAACTTTATTAAAGGTTTTGATTTTTTGATGATTTTTTCAAGATTTCACTCGAAAATTTAGGTGGGTTCTGAACACTCGATTACGTTTTTAAAAACAATAGGCTTCCAGTATTCACGGATTGAGATTTTTGTACCAAATTTCATTCGAATCGCTCCATTCGTTCGTGAGATATCGTCTCCACAGTCTCACTGACACACACACACAGACATCACCTCAAAAATGTTTGATTCGTGATCAGCGAGACTTAAAACGTGCTCTCCCGTCGAAAACTCGAATTCTAATTTTCGACCCCATCACAATACTTTCCTTATATATTATGTATATAAGGAAAGTAATAAAATATTAATATAAAAATAATAGATTTAATGGATATAGACTAAATCCATTCTTTTACTGAAATAAATTCGGATTGAAATAGAACGATTTAGATCACAAATGAAATTTTAAAAGCCTTTTTAGTCTAGAATTTAACTTTTAGTTTTCCTAATAAAATGTTGATACAATTTAACTATTGATACAGTTAACCATAACGTGATTTCGTCTTCACGCTACAAAAACATTTGTAATACCAAGGACTTTCATCTTCCTCTCCTGTTTTCACTTAATTTGGATAAGCTTATAAATCACTTTAATTACCACTTAAATTTGATAAGCATATAATATAATATATTTCTAGAGAAGAATCCGAATCTAGTTTTTTTTTTAATGTTCAATACTGTAAAATAAATCAAGGTAAAATATTGCTAAATTTAGCATCTTTCTTGATACAGGAAATTCCTAGTAGCACAAAGTTACCAAATACAACATCAGAGACAGCGCGGAAAATTGGCAGTCCATCTTCCCCTGCAGAAGCCAACAAAACTGGTGAGTTATGTTTTGCTGTTATACCCTCTAATATAAATTATTGTATTACCTTACTATTTTTTCAAATAATTCTCTAACTAGAACGAATTACCCAAAGTTGCCCGTGTTCTAAATATGCGAACGCTATTTAAATAATGCAGATATGCTTTTAATGAGTCCTAAATAAATTCCTTTAACATGTTCTAAATAAACGGGAGGCAATTCGCCACGTGCACAAACATATCTTTTAAATTCGTGAAGTTAGAAAACTGATAGTCAAGAGTCGACTTTGGGATTGCTTAAAATAAGAAGTTAGACTTTGGGATTGCTTAAAATAAGAAGTTAGACTTTGGGATTGCTTAGAACAAGAAGTTAGACTTTGAATTGTTTTAAAGAAGAAGTCAGAGTTTGGGATTGCTTTAAAGAAGAAGTTGGACTTTGGGATGGCTTAAAGGAAGTTAGACTTTGGGATGGTTTAAAGGAAGTTAGACTTTGGAACTGCTTAAAACAAGAAGTTAGAGTTCCGGATTGCTTAAAATCTATATCGTTTTGAGTTTTGAGAAGCAGTTTTAGCGTTTCTCAAATTTGAAAATATTTATCACGAAATATAGAGACTTGTAGAGTGATCTGATTTTGTCTTCCTTACAGTTCGGGATCATGTATAAGGAAAGTATTGGATGTATAAGGAAAGTATAGAATCGTGTCGAAAATCTATGTTCGACTTTTCGACGGATCTACCAAGTTCTACCAAGCCTCTTGTACACATATATACTATTTTAGCGTAATATCTGTATGTGTATAATGTATGCATGCATTCACTGTAACGCAAAAACTATTTGAGAAAATTTCATGCAATTTCATCTAAAGAATGAAAATTTCGTCATGAATTTCCCCTTATAATTTATGGGTCTTTTATGCGTTTATTATGGGTTACGCATGAGCCAGTTATAAGCATTAACATATGACTTATTCTGACTAGATATTTGTACAATTTATAAAAATAGAGTTGGTCTTTCTTTTTTTTTTTTTTAATCTTGAAATTTTGCTCAAAAATCTATAAAATCTGAAATACAAGAATGAATGTGTTTAAATCTAATAATTAAATGCATATCTCATACGTAATGCGTCATGATAAAATTAATAAGACCAATTTCAATACTCCAGGACGATTCGTTCTCGAGATATTTTAGTTTTAATTTTGACGATATGGCGTTCTAAAATGCGTTAAGTCGTCAATCGGAAATAAAATGCTTTCGAACTGCAAATTGGATATGATTTTAAATAAGTATCCATTTTATATATTATTCTGTTCAATAAAACTTAATGTATTGCGGAATATAAAAGAAAAAAATTAATATGAGTTTAGAGAACATTATGTAATGCTTACATCAGAATTTTTACTACATACATACTTTCTGCAGAGGTTTCCAAATATTTACAAGTCAACAGCAATTTGAAAAAGTCGCAGACTCTCATCTTATAAGGATGAAAAAAATAATCTATAAATCATGAGACAGATATAACCTAAAAATTTTATGGTCATGTCATTTTATAAGGATATCAGTTACCAATATTAGCTAACATATAATGGTAGAACAATATTTCAAATGATCTTTAACTTTGTTAATTCTGCAACTTATTATCGTGTAGAAGGATGTGATCGTTTTTTTTATTTTTCTCTCATTTAATTTCAATTTTACTGTAAAAATCACTTTTCTCATGAAGTTAGAAAGGAGATGAAAATGAACAAAATACAGTAAAAACCACTTATAGCGAGCTCGGATATAACGAAGTATCGACTATTAAGAAATTATTTTTCTGTCATCTTGGATCTGCAATACTTTCATAATGTTAAGCGTATCGTTTATAGCAAACAATTAGATACTAGTACATTAGATATTGCAAAGTTCTTAGTGTGAAAAACCCAGACCACACGACTGACCCGAAGGCTTACAGTAGCTCTTTGTGTGGCCGGGCGTGTGTGAGAGGTAAAGAAAAAACTGATTTTCATGGAATTTCTTGGAGTCAAAGCAAAATCAAAGCAAGGAGTAGGAATTAGTTTGGTAATAAAGATTCATCCCCAGTTACGCTGATCTTAAAGATTTTCCTATAAACACATCCTCAGATACGTTGAGATTTCAAAGCTTAAACACATGAAGAGTGAGTGCTAAAGGAATTTTAGATTATGCCTGGTGTGGTGCTCATCCGCAGACACAGAAAAACTGCTGGGAACATGCTGGATTTTTAGAAGACATCCAAAAGTCCTTCATTTCCGATCCTGTGTATGAACATAATTCAGTGTGGAATAGGTTACAAGAAAAAGTAGTTTTGCAGGAGATCTTACTTTTGTTGACGATTATGCTGCAACCGATGATTGTATTAACCTTTAACGTTCGAGATTTATTATTATAATGTATACCAACAGATCGAGGGGGTGTGGTTATTAATGATCTGCTAGATCGACGACGCCTATGCATGCAGTGTAGTCTAAAACCACGCTGGGCTTATCAATATGATGAGTATCACCACCGCGAATTATTCTGCTGACATTTTGCATCCCTGCTTTGTTTTTAGTACTGAGTAATGTTACAATTCGCTTTTCTTTCCAGACCCATAGCAAAATACTATTTTTACGGCAAAAAATTGTTTGTTTAGTTGCGGTAAATGTTAGTTATTTTATTTGTACAGGCAAACCTTTTCTATTTGTTATTGGAGTTTTATCGCCGAGGCCGTAAACTTGCATTACGTACCAATTTTACATTATAAAAATGATTCATTTATCTATATATATAAGAGATAACAAAAATGTCTCCATAGCGGAGCCTTCCGATTTCTATAGCATTAATACAGGTTTCCACAGCGGAGCCTTTCGAGCGTTAAGGGTTAAAATAAAATATCAAGAGACCACTAATGCCATTGCTGTTACAAGTCGCTGATAATACGTCTGATGAATTCGAAGAATCCGGAAATAATTTAAAAAGACGGAAGATAACATCAAACATTGCTACGGAAAGCCTTCAAAACTTGCATGACTTTTTTGGAGCCCACGACGTTAACTGCAGTGACAATTTGCATGCAATAGTATTTACTGCTATGCAAATGTGTTGTAAATTCAAATCAAAAGAAAGTTATAGATTTTTTTCAACGCAACTAAACGAACAATGTATTTCAGCCTTTCTATAATGATTTTTTACTTCACAGTACGCAGACGTGTAATTCTTATTATTTATCTTATGCCTGATGCTACACAAAAAAAGCTACACAGGAAAGAAATTGAGGTAGAATCTCTGGAGGCATCTAAAGGAAAGTCATGGAGCTTCCTCAGCAGGAACATTTCAGTCTTTCCGGAGGCTCCTCGACGAGAAGCAGTTGCCAGGTTCAGACTTCTGACTGGACATGACTGTCTCAGGGCTCATCTCCATCGAATTGGACTTGCTGCTTCCCCGGATTGTACTTTATGTGATTTAGGATACCCTATGTCTGGAAAACATTTAGACGAGTAGCCTACACTAGTGACTTTTAATTCAATCGTTGAGAAACATTGGAAAGCTCGCTGTCTAATGGCCCAGCGGCCAAACGACCGGTATTTGTCAGCAACACATCTTATGCTTAAACTTGTTATCGGTTTTTGCGGCTATTGGTTATAACAAATACTTTCCTTGTCCTTTGCGACTATTGGTTATAACGAATACTTTTCCTGTCCCTTGCGATTTTTGCTATATGCTGGCTCCACTGAATTTAATAAACGAATTGTCTTAAAATACCGAATTGTTTTAAGAGTTATATATAAGTGACACTACCGTTTCATTTGTTCTCTTCAGATAGCAGAAAATTATAGTATTTAATTTTAGCATTATTGTGTTAATTATAAAACAATCAGGTTTGCCAATAATGTTAATATTGCCATAACCATAAAAAAAAATCACCAGATTCTTAGATCGGCCATTTTGCATCCCAGCACTCTGTGGTTAGATTGTGGTCAGAAACGTCATATCACGTGGTTGAAATGCTTTTTATTAGAAGAGGGGACGATTTTGGTGATATCACTTGGATGGAGGGAAACTGCAATTTATAGAATATTCAAAGGACAATGTATACCTTTTCTTTTGATTCATATCCAACACCTTCAAGCAGGAGGTGTGGAACTATAAACTTACTGCCCCCTTTCAATGAAATAACTACTTATAACTATATCCTTGCCATATACCATATCCTTTACTTGCAGCCACGACAGGGAATTTACGATAAAGGCGCAGAAAAAGAGTTTGAAATGAAGCAATCTGCAGAAGAGTAGATTTTTTAAATACGACTGCCTATTGAACTACATCTATCGCACAACACTCAGATATTGCTTCAATAAACAACAATTATCTAAAAACTTTGTCTAAATACGGCATATACTAAATTTTAGAGGTCAATCAGTCTCGAGGACAAAAAGCAGATTTCATTTTCAGAGCAAATAAGAAGCGCTTCAAAATACCGAACTTGCTTGATGCCTAACACAGGATTATACAAACTAACCACGGCAGCCATGGGGGTTTATGCCGATATTAAGACTAGCTGCGTGCAAGTTTCATTCTCTCTCATCCAGCAAAGCCACAGCCAGGGCAGCGAGATCGGCGGAATAATTCACCGAGCAAGGTCCGAAGAATTACCGCCAAGCTCGACCCCAGTCGCCGGCCAGATCTGGGCTCAGGTCATGAATAGACGCAGTCCATGCGATCACAGCCACCTGGAAGAGTCCGAGGCCTAACTGCCTTGCCAAAGCTCAACGGCCGGTTTCTCGGATATATTTGCCCCCCAGGTTGGAGGATCAGAGCTACAGAGCTAAGATCCGTTCACCATTCAAAGAGTGGGCTGGCCGGGGGGGGGGATGATGCCTAACACAGATGCCGAACTTACTTAATGCCTAACACAGATGCTGAACTTGCGTGAATAAATGATTTTATGTTTCGTGTGTGACCTGAAGAAAAAGACTGTTTTTGTCTTCGAAACCTATTGAACCTTAAAATTTATAGTGTATGCTGTATTCAGAAGAAATTTTCACATTTTTGTAAACTACACCTTTTATGCTACAAAACGAAATTCTAATCTTACGGCTCCAGTTTCATTGACAAGTTTAGTCTTCCCGGAGAGTGTCTAACATTCTTTTTGTCTGCTGAAGTTTACACAGATCATTGACTTTCAAGATCCTTGTTGAGAGAATAATGATTTAACAAGGAGCGGGACATAATGACTTAACAATGCCACAAAAAGTCAGGGGAATCTGGAAAAAATCTGATGTCATTCCACAATAGTTGCTTTACCCCTCCGCTTCTGGGAAATAGAAGTTCATATCCAAGGTAAAGAGCCTAAAAACTCGATGTTTTCACCTAAAAAAAGAGTCCGCGTGTAAAAAAAAAATCTCCAGATTTGTCGCCAGATGAAAAACGATATCTCTAGGATTGAGACTTGTCACAGAAACAAAAATTTTGTTGCTATATGAAAATCAAAATCTCCAGAACTGGTGACAAAATCGTTAAAATGGCAGCCCCGCAGAGAAGCTGTATGAATTGTTTTTTTTATGAGATATGCATGACCTGACCAAGAAAATTTATGGCCATGTTGTTTTAAATACAAGATTTCCAATAGGCAACCAAGATTAACATGTTATAATAAAATAATATTTCAAATGATTTTTTATTTTTTTGCAACTTATTTCTATGTAAAAGAATTCGATCGCACACACACACACACACACACATATATACATATATATATATATATATATATATATATATATGCACACACTATAAGACAAAAATATCGACGCACCAAGAACGAATTATCCAAATGAGACAAAATTCGATACGTGTAATGCGGATGTACAGGAAACGAAATGATTAGAATTTCAGAAGAATTGGATGATTTATTGCACAGAAATATCTACACAAAGTGAGCACGTCAATATGACTTTGGTGCACGTCTGGCCATGATAAAAGCTGTTACCCGACGTGGCATTGATGCATAAAGTTGCCGGAAGGTGTTCTGAGTGATGTCGTTCCAAATGGCCTCCAATTGACGATCTAATTCGTCTACATTCTGGGATGGTCACAGGTGACGCCCCATCTCAGCCCAAATGTGCTCAAAAGGCGAGAGATCTGAGGATCTGGCCGGTCCAGAAAGTGTGTCATAAGCACCCAAACAATCAATAGAGAGGTGTGCCGTGTGTGGTCTGGCATTATGTTGCTGAAAAGTTAGCCCGGGGTGTCGCAAAAGGAATGGCAGTAGTACAACGGGTCGTAAAATGTCGGCAACGAACCTCTGTGCTGTGATGGTGCCGCGGAGGACTATCAAAGGGGTCCGGATATCAAACGAAACGGCACCCTAGACCATAACTTCCTGTTGTCGGGACGTGTGGCGTGTGACAGTAAGAGCAGGATTCTTGCGATATCCGGGCTGTTTCCAAACACATCTGCGCTGGTCGTAGGGACTCAGTTCAAAACGGGACTCATCACTGAAGACAATTCGTTCCTAATCCGAACAATTCCACGTTGATTGGGTACTGTACCAGTGCAATCGCTGTTGACTTTGCATACTGGTCAGTGGTAGGCGGTGTAATGGGCGCCGAGAGTATAGATTCCGCTCCTTATGTACATCACCATGGTGCTCAGTTGCAATGCTCTGTAGGTCCGACAATTCATTCATTGGCTACGAATTTTTGATCATTTGCATATTCGGTCGAAAGGTGTTTGCATGTAAAGTTTTATTACTATCGGATTATTTTGCGGGGTGAGTCGATTTTTTTGTCTTAAAGTATATATATATATATATATATATATATATATATATATATATAAAAGATCGAACTCGCATTGTAGATATAGAGCTATCCATAGAGCTGTAGATATAGACCTATCCATAGAGCTGTAGATATAGAGCTATACATAGAGCTGTTTCGTGATTTTTAGCTTTTTTAGTATAAAATTGCCAATATATGCAATATCTGCTGAAAATTTGTTATGTACTTCAGTTTTGCATATAACAGACAACCAATTGTGTTACAATCGTGATACATATCAAGTTTTTCTGCAACATTTTGGGGCACATTGTGGCAAGAAACTACTTACTCATTCATTTTTTATGTTTCTACATTTTTCTTAATTATAATTACATATTGTTCTCCATGTGTACCATTGCCAGGAATCCATAAATGACTTATTTACAGATCAACTATCAGTTTTTTTCACACTTTAATTGGAAATAGCCACGCCCTCGTACTTGTCAAAGTACAAGCTTTTAATTTGCAGTTGATAGATATTCTGTAAAAAATGACGATTTCGCATAATTATGAATTAAATTTGTATTGTCTTTTAAAATGCTATAACTGTTTCATTTTCCCATTATAAATATGGATAAAATAGCCACATCCACTTATAAAATCAAAAGTCTGATGTAAGCAGCACATGACTTTACCTACATGGTCAAATTTATTTTTTATTCCCATCTTTCGTAAGTCTTTGGATTGAGTTTAATTGCACAAAATGACACGCATACTTATTTGAAAATTTATATATAGTTTTGACTATTTTTATTTTCATATAGTGACTTATTGAATCGTGAAACGGTGTCAGCTTGCAAGAATTACTTCAAAATTAAATACCTCAAGAACGGTTGATCTTAGAGAAATGGGGTTGGTCTAATTCGTTTTGCCGTTAAATATTTTGCGCGAAGAAGTCATTTTATTAATATTATTAAGCATATTTAGTTTCATATTATGGATTTGTACGGTTTTGGTGGGCCATTTCGTAAAAATGGCAGGTTATTATTTCCCGAATATCACCCAAAACTAATCATCACCAGAGTAGTCTATAAGTGACTACTTTGGTGCTCTGTCAAATGTTGTGAAATTTTTAATAGAGCACCATCTGGTACTCTATCAAATGTTGTGAAATTTTGTCGAATAGGTTTTGAGCTAAAATCGATACATACATTGCACATCCGCAACGCCAAAGATGGTTTCATGGTGTTCCTGAGGACTTGAAACGTATAGATGCGACGAAAACTCGAACTCCAATTTTCGACACAATTCCAGCCTCTGTCCAAACTGCCGTCGTGTTCACACGGAGTACGACCACGTTAAACATGTGGGTCCGTAATTTCTTCCGAGAGATTGGTGGTAGGGGAAGGAGGGTACGGTCCTTGTGGATGCCTTCCCCACTGGGTTCCGGTATAAATTGGGTTGAATTTCCCGGGCGTCCCAGCAGTTACCTTACACTTTCGGGTAGGTCGGATAGTCTGGGTCGAAGAAGAAGAAAAATCAGGATTTTTACATTGTGAAAAAATGATGGATGCCATATTTTATTTTGAAGTGGATCACGGGATCTCGTCATGTAATATGGGTGTAATTATTATTTTAATTTGTATTTAAAAAGACTACCAAACATATTTTGCTGAAATGTTTTTATGTATTTTATGGAATAATTTGAATATAAAACATAAATTATAATAATAACGTAATAATGTATAAAACATAATTTAAGTTTCACTATAATTGTAATATAGTATATCGACGTAAAATGTGGAATATGAATGTATGAGAAAATAGAATATAATCGAATATGAATCGAGCTCTGTCACACTTCGTATTCTAGATATTCTCTAAGTTCATAGGAGCATAAAGTTCCGATTTTAAATAACAACATCTTTGAACCGGTTTCAAGATTATTATCGGCTCGTCAGCATGATGTTCGTCACCATGACAGCAATGCATTCAATCAATGGCAGCAAGAAAACTTAATGTGTTGAAGGCTTAGACCACACGACCAACCCTAAGGCGCTTATGGCAGCTTAATGTGTGGCCGGAAAACTTAATGTGTGCCACTATTTTATGAACCTCTATGTAAACCGACAAATTCAGTCCAGCCCCTTAACAGGTTTCAAATTTCTTCAAAATCAGGCCAAATCACACAAAAAACTTGTGGCACACAGCAATTTTACTTCCTGTCACTGCATGTATCAGGTATCCGATGCTGATGCGCGCATAATAAGAGTGAATCCGGTTCCTGGATATCATTATATGCAATGAGAGCGTGATCCTAATTCTGATGCTGATTATAATACATATCGACGTAAAAATATGGAAGAACGAATATAATTGAACCATAACTACATTTATTTAGATGATCTTCAAACTCAAAGAAGCATTGTGAGTTGATCTCCAAAGTCAAAGTAACTTTTTAAGTTGATCTCTAAACAGAAAGAAGCATTTACAGTTGATCTCCAAACTCAAAAAAACATTTTAAGTTAATCTCCAAACTCAAACACGCATTTAGTTGATCTCCAATCTCAAAGAAGTATTTTAATTTGATTTCCAAACTCAAAAACCAATTTTGAGTTAATTTTCAAACTCAAAGAAACATATTTAGTTAAACTCCAAATTGCAGTGAGAGGAATGAGAAGAAGTATTTTTAATTGATATCTAAACAAAAAAAAGAGCATTTTAATTGCTCTTCAAACTCAAAAAAAGCATTTTAGTTGCTCTCCAAACTAAAAAAATCTGATGTGGGCAGCACATGACTTTCCCTGCAGACTTATATCCATGTTTTTTTTTATTTTAATTAAATTTACACTTTTAGTTCAATTTCCTTTCTCATTTGATAACTGGACTTATTTTCAAAGGTGGCATAGAGAATATACGAAAAAACTAAAATATCTCAAGAACGGCTAGTCCTAGTGTAATGGGGTTGATCTTATTCTTTTCTTCGTTAAAAATTACGTATTAAACAAGCATTTAATAGATATATTTGAGTATACGTAGTTTTTTATTTCAGATTTTGGCGATTTTGGTGAGCCATTTTGCGAAAAAAAGGGCAGGTTATTTTTTTCCGAATAGTACCAAAATCTAATCAGCACCAGGGTGATCCACATGTGACTTATCTACCGTTTGTGAAATTCGTTCCATTAGTTTTTTAGCTAGACTGGATACAAGCTTTTGCAGGCCATTTCGCAAAAAAAGAGGGTTTCTTTTATCCCAAATCGTACCTAAAACTAATCAGCACCAGATTCGCCCACAAGTGACTTACCTACCAAATTTCATGAAATTCGGTCCATTAATTTTTTAGTTAGAGTGGATACAATATCTTCACAGACACACAGACAGACAGACACACAGACGTCACGCTAAAAATAGGTTTTTCGTATTCTAGAGGTCTCGAAATGTGTAGATCCGCCGAAAACTCGAGTTGCGATTTTCGGCATGATTCCAATACTTTCCCTATACATTACCATGTATTGCAGGAAAAGTAAAAAAATAAAAAAAAAACTTTACTTGCTCTTCAATTTCAACGAAGCAAATTAAAGTCGTTACAAAATTTATACAGCATTGTATTTCCGTAGAATTCCCTATAACTACTATGTGTCTTTTTATAAACAGTTTATCTCAAGAGACAACAGTTTATCTCAAGAGATCAGTTAGAATGAAAAGTCAGAGAACTTTTCTTGTCTTGACGTTTGTCCATTTTTATTCATTGCCATCTTCTCGAAGTGAGGGGAATAAAAAAGGTTTGCGTAGGACGTTAGACCGTAGGCTGTAATTACGATTAAAGACTTTCACTGAAGAAATCGTAGCAGCTATACCCCGGTAGGGAAGAGATTTCCATTGATAGCTTTCACAATAAGAAATGCTCAATTGTAAACAAGATAATGGCAATAAACAACAATACATTTTATCCTAGAAAGTATAATTACATATTTAGTATTAAAAAGGATATTTCTTTGGACATATTCATGCATTTTTACTTTCCCCACAATACATAGAAATGTATAGAGAAGGTATCGGAATCGTGTCGAAAATCGCAACTCTAGTTTTCGACGAATCTTTAGAGCACTTTTCTTTGAAGTTTAGAGCACGAACGCACTATTTTTAGCGTGATGTGTGTATATGCAATATATGTATCCACTCTAACTGAAAAACTAATGGATGACATTTTACAAAATTTGACAGATAAGTCACTTGTGAGTGACCCTGATGTTGATTATATTTTGGTAGGATTTGAAATAAAAAATAGCTTGCTATGTTTAGGGAAATGAGCCGCAAAAGTCATCAAGACTGAATATGTTCAAATGCATTAATTATAAATGCTTGTTTTATACGCGATTTTTGACGACAAAAAGAATAAAACCAGCCACTTAGCTCTAAGACTAATTGTTGTTCTCAAGCTATTTTTCAGCTTTCTGCATGTTTGCCATGTCACTTTGGAAAATACGTTAAGTTTCCAAATGAAAAGGAAACTTGAATGAAAACTGAAAATTCAGAGTAATTTCAAATTAGTATCCG
Source organism: Amaurobius ferox (assembly GCA_951213105.1). Taxonomy (NCBI): domain Eukaryota; kingdom Metazoa; phylum Arthropoda; class Arachnida; order Araneae; family Amaurobiidae; genus Amaurobius; species Amaurobius ferox. The sequence goes on along the minus strand of OX578137.1, from coordinate 42,478,113 downwards.
GGTCATTTTGTGCAATTCAATTCAATTTATTGAATTAAAAAAGAAAGAAAAAGAAAATGAATTTGAGTCTGTAGGGAAAGTCAAGTGCTACCAACATCAGACTTTTAATGCTAAGAGGGGGAAATATCTATAATTTATGCTCAACAATTAGTATCGTTCTAAATGTTTGTTAGGGATTTGGAGTCACAAACATGTGTGCATGCCGCGCTATACTCACGACTATAGTAATAATTTGCAACCTTGGATATTTCTCTCATGAATATTTGTTTCTACATAATCTTGTCTATGCAGAGTGTGTTAATAAAAGTAGCTACTCGTGTGTACTGGAGTAGTAATGCATCAAGTATACTTCGTAAATGTATTTTTAATACATTTTCATGTAATACAAAATGTTCAATTTTCAATACTTGTGACCAGGGCTCTTTTTTACATTCGGCTGAGTAAGCACAATGCCCAAAGCCTACGAACCTATTAGGTCCTTTAAAAATATATATCACGAAAAAATAAATTTCCATATTCACCACACTGAAAAAAAGGCTGCAAAATTGTAATTAATAAATTTTTCTTCAGATGCCTCCAAGAAACTCAATAAAATATATGAATCGTAAAGCTCCACTTTTTCTAATTCGAAAATTTTCCAGAAAACGATAGTTTTTCTGGAAAATGGTACAGGTTATAAATCAGCTAAAATATTATGGGCGGAAGTGCCTTCCCATGAGGATTCGTAAATTTGTGAAGATCATATAAATCGGTCATCATGGATGCTGTTATCTTCAATGGAAATTTCAATGGAGGCTTTAATGCTGTTATCTTCAATGGGAGCTTCATTGCTGTTATCTTTAATGGGAGCGTCAATGATGTTATCTTCAATCTTCAATGCTGTTATCTTCAATGGGAATTTCAATGCTTTTATCTTTAATGGGAGCTTTAATGCTGTTATCTTCAGTAACAGCATCAATGCTGTTATCTTCAATCTTCAATGCTGTTATCTTCAATCTTCAATGCTGTTATCTTCAATCTTCAATGCTGTTATCTTTAATGGGAGCTTCATTCCTAATTTTTTGGTCATCTTCTAAAATAGGATTCTGCAATTATTAATAATAGGTTTAGAGAAGTGGAAATACAGCATCATGGAGGAGCGCGTGAATATCAACGTCATTTTTCAATTGAACAGCAAGAATTGCAGAGCCATTTATTTATATTGTTGCAACGTATCCTCTGGAATAGTGGGTGTACTCTCAAGATACAAGAATGAGTCCACATTTTTGGCTAACTGAAAAATTTATTTAAAAGCATTGATAAATATAAACAGGAACCACATACATCGAATATCTCGATAACTATATCACAAGATTAATTATAACTTCATTTAATTCCCCCAAAATGAAGTATAAGAATCTGTTCTCGCTATACAAAATTATTTTCACAACCTCCTGGTCCCGTTTGTAAACAAATTTACAAAAATTCCGAAATTGGATCAACATATGCCAAAATGAAGCGCTGAAATGGTATTAGAAGTATCAGTGCCGTCTCCATTTTGTTTCAGAAATTGACTAAACACAAAACATGGGTTTGAAAAATCCTTGGCAAAATAAAACAGATGACTCAAGAAATTAAAAATATCAATAATCCTCGCAATCTTTTAACCAGAAAGCTGTAATTGATGTAATCCAGTCAAAAATGTAATTCCGATAAAATTAATTTTTATATACATTCCTTAATTATTTAAATCGGGAATTATTTAATAAAAATTGTCTGCTGTATAATCTCATTGGGTTTAATTCCGTTGCTTAGCAACATGATATCATTTTCTTGAAACAAATTTGCTCAAAAATATCGCCTGCATAATGCTATGTCTATGGAAGGTTTAATTGTTCATTTTTATTAATATCTAGACAACCCCTGGTCCTAGACATTCGAAAGATGGACCACATTTTAAGTGAGACTATGCCAAGGCTGCCAAAAAATTTCATGAAATTAAGTACAGTCGTTCTCCCATGATGATGAGACAAACAAACACTCAAATAAATATACAAACAGATTTTTAATTTTATTTATATAGGTTTTAAACACTTTCCAATATAGTTGAAAAGTGTTTATGACTTTGGCCATTCTATGTGTCTGTGTGTCCGTCCGCACGATAACTGCCGTAAAATGACTGTATCAAAATCAAATTTTAGTATGTTGTTCAGATGGTCTGTGGGGACATAATATGGGAATGTAAATGAAGAAAATCCCCTAATTAGTTTTGGATTGAACACGGGTTGAAAAAGTGAAATGCATTGAACCGTATGGGACCTAATTTTTCAAACATTTTTTAAACGAAGTTAGAATTTACAAATTGTTTTCAAAATTTTAGGAAATATACAAATTATCCCAATAAATATATAAAAAAATTTGAGCAAAATATGTTCGGTAGTTTTTTAAATAAAAATTAAAATATTAATTACATCCAAATTAAATGAAGAGACCACGTGACCAACTTCAAAATAAAATATGGCATCCATCTTTTTTCCAGTATCAAAATCGTGATTTTAAAAGTTCTTTTAAATTTATATATAGTGTTGCATCCGTCCTAAAACCGCTTTATTTTTGCGTATTTTCTGTATATCTATATTCTGCGCCAACTCAATTACAATATTTTAAAGTGTAAATGATTATCCAACTTTGATTATTTCTACTACGAAGTCTAATTTTAATAGATACAGAATGTAAACAAATCAAGCTGTAAGATGAATTGTATAAATTGATATAGAATTGCTAAATTTTTTAACGGAATATTATTTAGCTCTGCAGTCTGGAATATAGGTGATATGAATAAAATAGTCATTGATTTCACATAGAGAAGCAAACGATTTTATAGCATTGCCTGTTTCGATGAAGTTTTAAGCATGGAGTTAGGCAGTACTTTTATTTCCATGGTTTTAAGTTTTTAAGTAAAATAAATTATTGTAGTACTGTGATAATTTAAAAAATATCACAGATTAATGTATCGCATTTTAGAGATGTTTATATAAAATTGCATTGCAGTTCGAAAGTGTTTCATAATCAGTGCTTATGTCTATGCTGTATGTGTGTAATCAGTGCTGTATGTTTCATAATCAGTGCTTTATCTTTCTTGTTTTTCATAGATTTCGTTAATTTTTTGTGGACCATTTAAAAAAAAGGACTGTTTGAATTTTTCCGAGATCATACCAAAATCTAACAGGATTTTAGACAGTGGTAGAACACGCTGTATAGACATACACAGACTTAACATTAAAAACAGTTTTTTTTATCTTCTAGAGTCCCCCAAATTCTTCAGAAAATGGCATTTCAATTTTCAACCTTACATTCCAATACTTTCCCTATGCTTACCATGTATTGTCGAGAAAGTAAAAAATATGAATACCGAGAGGAAAACATGCGAAAAGGAAAACATTCTTTTATTAGGAAGTTGATGATTATTACGGTTTCCCCACAAACGCATTCCTGAGTTTTACTGCGAATTGTTCACCTCTGCTCTTTTCTAAGACGATTTGTTAGGAATGCACCCATTATCATTAAGCCTAGAATGACATAAACAAGAAAAATGCGTTATATAATCATGGCGTTGAACGGTAAAATGAAAATTGTTTTGTCGTTTATCATTATTTTAAAGACGAGATTACTTTATGCGTTTAATTTCTGCACCACATACAGTATAAGGAACATTTTGTTTAAGTTCAAAATACTCTGAAGAACTGCTGTTAAAACTAGACTAAAATGAAATCTTCGATAGCAGCAGCATTCAATGCAAATTTGGGTGTTAACCAATTTTGAAGGCAAAAAAATTGCTATCTTGGGTATGACAAGCAAAAAGAACAACAGCCTGACTTATTCAAGCAAGCGCCACCTCCAGTGAATGGCACTGAAGGTAACTAAGAAGTTGCCATAGCTGCAAGGAGAAATAAAATTCATTGCCCCTTCTTCTCTTCTGCTTAGAAATCTCTGGATTTTATTTTCCTTCCTGGTCTGCTTTTTAACACTTTACAACAAAGTTGAAAAGTGTTTATGACTTTGTTCATTCTGTCTGTCTGTCTGTCTGTCTGTCTGTCTGTCTGTCTGTCTGTCCGTTAGCACGATAACTGCCGTAAAAATGAGTTTATCAAAATGAAATTTTAGTATGTTGTTCAGACGGTCTGTAGGACCTATGGGAATATAAATAAATAATATCACCCAATTAGTTTTTTATTGAACGCGGGTTGAAAAAATGAAATACATTGAACCCTATGGGACCTAATTTTTCAAACATTTTTTAAGTAAATTTAAACTTCACGAATTGCTTCGAAATTTTTAGGAAATATTCACATTATCCCATAGAATATATAAAAAAAAATTCAGTAAAATATGTTAAGTAGTTTTTTAATTAAAAAAATTATTTAATATAGGGAAAAAAACAAATTCAATTAAATTCTGACTTTGGGATATCTTCCAGAAAGAAAAGAGAGAGATATTATATAATAAATATCTCTCCATTTGTTTAAACGTTTTGCATATGGGAGTGGCTTTATAATTTAAAATAAATTTGGTAGATAACAATTTTTCATTTTTTTTAAATTTTATATAACTCTTCATGATAAATTTAATTGATGGCATTTTAAATGCACTTTCCTACGTCCTAGAGAGTTAAAATTTGGTACACAGCTTAAATTTGTTGAACATTTTATTCGACAAAAATTTGATGGATCTTTAAATATAGATCATACATTTTTTTCGAAATGGCCTGAAAATAATCCCCGTTCACTTCTATAAATCATTGGTGTAATATTGTTAAAAATTCTGATGTGGACAGCACATGTCTTTCCCTGCAGACTCATATTCGTTCTCTTTATTTATTCAATGATAATTTGAGTTTATCTGCACAACATAAGTATTTTAAATGACATTGAATTTGCACGTTAAACTTAAATTAAGTTCTCATTTGATAGCTGAACTTATTGTCAAAGGTGGCGTAGCGAAAACGCGAAAAAACTAGAATATCTCAAGAACGGCTAGTCCTAGAGTAATGGGGTTAGTCTTATTCTTTTTGTTGTCAAAAATCATATATAAAATAGGAATTTAATTGATATAATTGAGCACACGTAGTCTTTTATTTTTATATATAACGATTTTTGCTGGCCATTTCGCAAAAATAGCCCGTTCCTTTTTCCCGAATCGTAGTAGAATAACCTACAAATGATTTATATACAAAATTTTGTTAAATTTGGTATATAAATCACTTGTAGGTTATTGAAATATTATACTCCAAATTTTGTTAAATTTGGTTCATTAGTTTTTAGCTAGAGTGGATAAAGGCAATTTCTGCGGCCATTTCGCAAAGAAGGCAGATTCTTTTATTACGAATCGTACTATAATCTAATGAACATCAGGATTTCCCACAAAAAACATACCTACCAAATTGTATGAAATTCGGTCCATTAGTTTTTCAATTAGAGTGGATGTAATATCCACACAGACACACAGAAACATACACAGATACACCCTTACACACACAGACGTCTTCCTAAAAGTAGTTTTTTCGTGCTCTAGAAGTCCCAAAACGTGTAGATACTTTGAAAATTCGAGTTCCGATCTTCGGCACGATTCCAATACTTTGAGCACATACACATACACATATATATTATCTGTGTATTATCTGTGTATCTAAATTCCGTGCCTATGCAATTACAATAGTTGTGATTTTAAATGATCCCTAAACTTTTATTATTTCTTCAAGGAAGCCTAATTTTAACATATGCAGAATGCAAATATCTCAAGCGATTGTAAGATGAATTACATAAGAATTACTGAATTTTTTTCACACAAAATTATTTAGCTCTGGAGTCTGGAATACAAGTTATATGAATGAAATATTCATTGATTTTGCATAAAGAATCAGATGATTTATATTTCGATACAGTTTTAAATATTTAAGTATAATAAATTACTGTAGTACTGTGATAATGTAAAAGATATTACCACTGAATGAATCACATTTTAGAAATTTTTAAATGAAATTACATTTCAGTTGGAAAGTGTTTCATAATCAATGCTTATGCATGATTGATCTTTCTTGTTTATTTTTGTTATTGTTGTGTCTTCTTTTTCCGGATGTTAGTTATTTCCCGTAATTTTATTCTACGAATTTAGCTAATATTGTCTTCGAAACCAATTGGTTTCTCTACATTTATTTTTACTGTTATTCTTGTTTTTCCAATTATTTTGACGCCTTTTTAACACTTTACAACAAAGTTGAAAAGTGTTTATGACTTTGTTCATTCTGTCTGTCTGTCTGTCTGTCTGTCTGTCTGTCTGTCCGTTAGCACGATAACTGCCGTAAAAATGAGTTTATCAAAATGAAATTTTAGTATGTTGTTCAGACGGTCTGTAGGACCTATGGGAATATAAATAATTAATATCACCCAATTAGTTTTTTATTGAACCCGGGTTGAAAAAATGAAATACATTGAACCCTATGGGACCTAATTTTTCAAATATTTTTTAAGTAAATTTAAAATTCACGAATTGCTTCGAAATTTTTAGGAAATATTCACATTATCCCATAAAATATATAAAAAAAAATTCAGTAAAATATGTTAAGTAGTTTTTTAATTAAAAAAATTATTTAATATAGGGAAAAAAACAAATTCAATTAAATTCTGACTTTTGGATATCTTCCAGAAAGAAAAGAGAGAGATATTATATAATAAATATCTCTCCATTTGTATAAACGTTTTGCATATGGGAGTGGCTTCATATTTTAAAATAATTTGGTAGATAACAATTTTTCATTTTTAACACTTTACAACAAAGTTGAAAAGTGTTTATGACTTTGTTCATTCTGTCTGTCTGTCTGTCTGTCTGTCCGTTAGCACGATAAATGCCGTAAAAATGAGTTTATCAAAATGAAATTTTAGTATGTTGTTCAGACGGTCTGTAGGACCTATGGGAATATAAATAAATAATATCACCCAATTAGTTTTTTATTGAACCTGGGTTGAAAAAATGAAATACATTGAACCCTATGGGACCTAATTTTTCAAACATTTTTTAAGTAAATTTAAAATTCACGAATTGCTTCGAAATTTTTAGGAAATATTCACATTATCCCATAGAATATATAAAAAAAAATTCAGTAAAATATGTTAAGTAGTTTTTTAATTAAAAAAATTATTTAATATAGGGAAAAAAACAAATTCAATTAAATTCTGACTTTGGGATATCTTTCAGAAAGAAAAGAGAGAGATATTATATAATAAATATCTCTCCATTTGCTTAAACGTTTTGCATATGGGAGTAGCTTCATATTTGAAAATAAATTTGGTAGATAACAATTTTTCATTTTTTTTAAATTTTATATAACTCTTCATGATAAATTTAATTGATGGCATTTTAAATGCACTTTCCTACGTCCTAGAGAGTTAAAATTTGGTACACAGCTTAAATTTGTTGAACATTTTATTCGACAAAAATTTGATGGATCTTTAAATATAGATCATACATTTTTTTCGAAATGGCCTGAAAATAATCCCCGTTCACTTCTATAAATCATTGGTGTAATATTGTTAAAAATTCTGATGTGGACAGCACATGTCTTTCCCTGCAGACTCATATTCGTTCTCTTTATTTATTCAATGATAATTTGAGTTTATCTGCACAACATAAGTATTTTAAATGACATTGAATTTACACGTTAAACTTAAATTTGGTTCTCATTTGATAGCTGGACTTATTGTCAAAGATGGCGTAGCGAAAACGCGAAAAAACTAGAATATCTCAAGAACGGCTAGTCCTAGAGTAATGGGGTTAGTCTTATTCTTTTTGTTGTCAAAAATCACATATAAAATAGGAATTTAATTGATATAATTGAGCACACGTAGTCTTTTATTTTTATATATAACGATTTTTGCTGGCCATTTCGCAAAAATAGCCCGTTCCTTTTTCCCGAATCGTAGTAGAATAACCTACAAATGATTTATATACAAAATTTTGTTAAATTTGGTATATAAATCACTTGTAGGTTATTGAAATATTATACTCCAAATTTTGTTAAATTTGGTTCATTAGTTTTTAGCTAGAGTGGATAAAGGCAATTTCTGCGGCCATTTCGCAAAGAAGGCAGATTCTTTTATTACGAATCGTACTATAATCTAATGAACATCAGGATTTCCCACAAAAAACATACCTACCAAATTGTATGAAATTCGGTCCATTAGTTTTTCAATTAGAGTGGATGTAATATCCACACAGACACACAGAAACATACGCAGATACACCCTTACACACACAGACGTCTTCCTAAAAGTAGTTTTTTCGTGTTCTAGAAGTCCCAAAACGTGTAGATACTTTGAAAATTCGAGTTCCGATCTTCGGCACGATTCCAATACTTTGAGTACATACACATACACATATATATTATCTGTGTATTATCTGTGTATCTAAATTCCGTGCCTATGCAATTACAATAGTTGTGATTTTAAATGATCCCTAAACTTTTATTATTTCTTCAAGGAAGCCTAATTTTAACATATGCAGAATGCAAATATCTCAAGCGATTGTAAGATGAATTACATAAGAATTGCTGAATTTTTTTCACACAAAATTATTTAGCTCTGGAGTCTGGAATACAAGTTATATGAATGAAATATTCATTGATTTTGCATAAAGAATCAGATGATTTATATTTCGATACAGTTTTAAATATTTAAGCATAATAAATTACTGTAGTACTGTGATAATGTAAAAGATATTACCACTGAATGAATCACATTTTAGAAATTTTTAAATGAAATTACATTTCAGTTGGAAAGTGTTTCATAATCAATGCTTATGCATGATTGATCTTTCTTGTTAAGTTATTTCCTTCTTATTTTTCTTGTATATGTTTTTTCATAGTTGCTTTTAACGTCTCATACTCTTCTATTACCGTTTTAATAGGTTCACTCACTATTCAGTTGTCTATATTCGCTCTGCTATCCATTTTCTTACAGCCTTCGTTCCTTTCCGTTTTCTGCTGTTCTTTTCGTCTTCCCTGGCTTTTACCGTTCATTTATACCGTTCATTCGTATCCAGTCACTCATTTCCTTGCCTATATGGTTTTGCCTCACTTTTTCTCACGGCAATGGCATCTTTTCTCTGTATCTTCAGCTACGTGTGCTCTTTCACCGCAGATGCCGAACTTGCTTGAATAAGTGATGTTGAGCTTCTTGCTTGTTTTAAAGAAAAATACTGTTTCTTGCCTTTGAAATCGGTTGACACCCAAATTTTTATTATTCAGTGTAATTATATAAATTTATATTAAAGTTCGAAATTTGAATTTAATTTTTTGATGTAATTCCACGTTTTGAGCGCCGCAGAATGTGAAACCACAGTTTTTAGTGAGACCCTTGATATGTGCTGGGGGGGGGGGGGGAGGGAGAGAGATGTGTGAGTCTATTTTGATCTGAGCAATGTATGAATTGTATTTTCCACAATAGACATTAGAAATTAATAAATTTAAATAAAAGAACTTCTTAGCATTCCGTGTTAATAACATTCTTCGTTTGAAGGAAAAATCAATAAACTACAAAAGATTTATAATTGGATTTAAAAAAACAGCAAATCAATATGTATTAAAAGAAGGAGGGGCGGATGACGAGAGAAATATTTAAACCTGAATAAAAAGAGGTTTAAAACCATCAATTTTCAGATAAATCAGCTGCGGTGTTGCGGGTTCGAGTCCCACCTGCGGGCATTGATGTTGTATTGTTGGGCATAGTCTGTTTCACACCCACTGTTGGCCGGGACAGCGTCTTGCGATGGCTAAGTGGTTTATAATTCTGGCCAATGTATAGTCCAATGATTGGCCTATGTATAGTCGATGGCCAAGCACTTGATAGTACCAAGTGCTTGGCTATTAGCAAATAAGAAATGCATAAAATTTCAGATAATAGACTGATATTCAATTTCCAGTTCAAATTTTTGAATGCAATTTACATTCTGCAAAATACAAAATAAAGATCAACTACATGAACTTAACTTACTCTCTTGGAATCCTCCTTGTAAAACAGGAAAATGGAGTTCAGAATAGAAGGATATATTTTTTTAACACTTTACAACAAAGTTGAAAAGTGTTTATGACTTTGTTCATTCTGTCTGTCTGTCTGTCCGTTATCACGATAACTGCCGTAAAAATGACTTAATCAAAATGAAATTTTAGTATGTTGGTCAGACGGTCTGTAGGGCCTATGGGAATATAAATGAATAATATCACCCAATTAGTTTTGGATTGAACCCGGGTTGAAAAAATGAAATACATTGAGCCCTATGGGACCTAATTTTTCAAACATTTTTAAGCGGATTTAAAATTCACAAATTGCTTCGAAAATTTTAGGAAAATATTCAAATTGTTCCATAAAATATATAAAAAAAAAATTCAGCGAAATATATTCAGTAGTTTTTTAAAATAAAAATTAAAATAATAATAACACCTCTTATATGAAGCGATCACGTGACCATGATATGAAAAGATCACGTGACCCACTTCAAAATGATGTATGGCATCCATCTTGTCTCAAAATCGTTATTTTAAAAGTTCTTTTTAATTCATATTGAGTGTTGTATCCGTCCTAAAACCACTTTATTTTTGGTTAAATTCTGTGCATCTACATACTGAAACAACGGAATTATAATAAATTTGAGTTTAAATTCTCATCCAAATTTGATTATTTCTGAAATGAAGCCTATTTTTCACCTATGTAAAATGTAAACAGCAAAATATATAGAATGAGTTGTATTAGAATTGCTGTATTTCTTTAACACAAAATTATTTAGTTCATGGAGTCTGCATAGCTGATATGAATGAAATATTCGTTGATTTTACAAAGAGAAGGACGATTCTTTTCGATGAAGTTTTACGCATAGAGTTTAATTACTTGTAGCTCCATGGTCTTAATTTTTAAAAAAAGTAAATTATTATAGTATTATGATGAATGACATGAATGGGAAATTATTTATGAATGAAATGCTGCTTTTATAGAGAGAGCCAGGCGTGTTATTTTTTCTATGACGTCATTTGAATGAATTTCAGTTGTTTTCGATGAAGTTTTCAAATATAATAAATTATCGTAGTATTATGATAATTCTAAAACTATTACCGAGGAATGTATAACATTTTAGAGATGTTTAAACCAGGCAATTTATATTTCAATGCCGTCATTTGAATGAAGTTCATTTTTTTCGATGAAGGTTTAAGTTTTCAAATATAATAAATTAATGTAGTATTGTGATAAGTTTTAAAATATTGCCGAGGAATGTATTGCATTTTAGACATGTTTATATAAAATTGCATTGAAGTTGGAAAGTGTTTCATAATCAATGCTTTAAGCATGATTGATCTTTCTTGTATATTTCTCCATACTTCATAAATAGAGTGCTTAGTGAATAAAATCGTGGCCATCTGAAGTTTGGTAACAGAGAGACGAATGAGAAAATAATGCGAAAATAAAGAGAAAAAATCCCGTGATATCTCGAAAATAGCAAAAAATCGTAGAAAAGGGGGAAGGGGTAATAAACGGAAATTTTATGTAAATGATAAATGTCATCCAGTTTTTAGAGGGGTTATATTCGGGTGGGTAGAATTATCGGAATTCTACGGTAAATATATTGTTAAATATCTAAAGGAAATCAAGAAGGAGCACTTCTTCTTTCCTTCTGCACTCCCATAGAAGGTCGTCCACGTCTTTTTCGAACGCATTATTCTCACCACACGGGTGGTCCACATTTTTACATACGGAGTCTCATACTTGTTTTGGCTTGGGTTTCCTGCGGGGAATTTTGTGGTTTATAGCTTTAAATGTAATTTGCTATGGCAAAAGGAATGAAGTCACTACCATTGTACTAAGAAAATCTATTCACAAGCTATTTTCATTTATGAGCTTTGACCAGTTGATGGTAATTCAAACTAAACAAAATTCTCACACAACGTGATAAACCACAAATTAATAAAACAAAAAAGCATACAGCCGTTTTAAGGAAACATTGAATTGCCTTCTACAGTGCAAGGTGACCAACAAACTCGCCCATATCGTCTTTTTGACTTCAAGTTTGTTAGTCTTGCCTTGAGAAAAGGGATCCAGAATATTCCTAAAACAGATGTATGCTGCTTTGTTATCAATTTGTGCTTAATTACGATGTTTGAGTTTTTCTTATCCTTTGAACAAATTGTTTTTATTTAGTAAGTTTGTTTAACTTGGGTTGTTAAAAAATGTGTAAAGAACCTCGCTGCCACAACCTGTAATCGAACTCTGGACCTCCGAACTGACCAACCGACGCTCTACCGTTGAGCTATTGGGATGAAATTGCAAGCTCTTATCGTCGAAGTGGACTCTGCATTCTCCACCCGTGCAACTAACAATGCAACTAACAATGCAACTAACAATCTGACTAACCACCTATCGCTATTTTTACCTCAGGTTAGCCTCCCGCTACTACTATTTTTATCCAGGTTAGTATCCTGCGTGGTCATTATCCTCTCAATTTGAAATCGGCGCTCAATCTTTCAGAATACACTAAATCCGTACTAGTCGTACTAGGGTCAATTTCAGACCTTCGACATATTTGCACTAACCTACAGGGTTGATTTGTTCGGAGTAAGTTTGTTTAACTTGTGTTGTTAAAAAATGTGTAAAGAACCTCGCTGCCACAACCTGTAATCGAACTCTGGATCTCCGAACTGACCAACCGACGCTCTACCGTTGAGCTATTGGGATGAAATTGCAAGCTCTTATTGTCGAAGTGGACTCTGCATTCTCCACCCGTGCAACTAACAATGCAACTAACAATCTGACTAACCACCTATCGCTATTTTTACCTCAGGTTAGCCTCCCGCTACTACTATTTTTATCCAGGTTAGTATCCTGCGTGGTCGTTATCCTCTCAATTTGAAATCGGCGCTCAATCTTTCAGAATACACTAAATCCGTACTAGTCGTACTAGGGTCACTTTCAGACCTCCCACATATTTGCACTAACCTACAGGGTTGATTTGTTCGGGCGCGATTGTAAAGAGCCTTGCTGTCCCAACCGGGAATCTAACCCTAGATCTCCGAACTGGTCAGCCGATTCTCTACCGTTGAGCTATTGGAAAGAAATGGCAAGCTGTTATTGTCGAAGTGGACTCTGTATATGTATTTTCAGTATTACTTTAAATTGTATAAAATTGGATTTCTAATATTTACTTAAATTTCATGAACTTTAGTTCGATTGTAAACTTAATGTAATAAATATAATGTAGAGATAAAACATATTTAGTTTGAATCTGCCCACATTAAATGTTCACTACTGTTTCGTAATACACAAGTTTCAGCAATATTATTGAAAGTTTGCTGAATAGAAATATTTATTTTGTTGAGAGTACCAAAGCTTTAACTATTCTCGCAAGTTATAAATTGTTTAACGTTTTTAATTCCAGAAAATTAAATCTAAATTTTTAAATTTTAATTAATCTTCAACTTTTAAATTTGAGCTTTATAGTATCAGCTTATTAGCTTGAAATTCATACAATTTAATTAGTCAAATTCAAATGGAATTATTATTATTTTTGAAGATTACTCTGATAATATGAATTTATTTTAGATCATGCACATTAATCAGCCTACATTATGCAAAAATACTTATGCATTTATTTATTATGAATATCATTTTTTAATAAACGCAGTACACTTTTCAATCCTTGCGCAATATAACGTATAATAATGATTTTTTTTTCATGCCTCCTCACTTTCTATTCATATTGATTTCCGGTGAATGGTTTATTGCAATATCTATAATGCATTCAGTTCTTTTGAAACTCGCTGAAAAGCTGGAGATTAGTTTTCAAGAAAGAATAGAATATGAATTAAATTGCGAACGAATAGAAAACTGGAATTCAAAATATAAAGAAAATTTATACGCGAAAGGGATTTATGCTGAAATTTGGTGCTCTTGAAATAGATATAAATAATATAGTGAAAAAGGAAGCAACACCAATCAAATCAGTGTTGTAATGTTGTAAAATAAAAATAAAATTTAATGTCGGCAGCATATGACTTTTCCGACAAGATTAATTTTTTCTTTCACTTTTTATATTCATTACATTGAATTTTATTGCACAACATATTGACCATTTGCATGTGACGTCACCACCGTCAAATCCACAGCCTGCCAGCCATATTAGACCGAAAGCTCGCTTTGCCGTCTCATGTTTGAGTGTATGCTTTGCTTGCTATTCTGCATTTTTTTGTTCTTTCTTTCTTCCAAGATGCAGTAATTAATATGAATCTATATACAAACCTCCTACGCTCAATTCCTCAATATACCTTTCTGGAAGACGTACGTCCATATTTTTTACCGTATCTATTTACGCTATCATCGCTGAATCCTTTCACAGCGGCATTTATTCTGATCAACATGTCGATGTAAATAGCCATGACGTCACATTGTGACAAACGTGAAGACTACGGCTAGTCTACAAACATTGCAGACAAAGATAATTTACAAAACGTTGTAGACTATCTTTCTTGATTGGCAACATTTTTTGAAAGCAAAAACACCTATTTTACAGCTAAATAGCGTAACAAATATCAGCTATGTAACATGCGCGCCATTGAAATACCACAAACAGACGATATCATATCTGACTAGCCCGATAAGAATCAAAATGGCGGTTACGTCAGCCTGTATATTTAGGAGCCTTAGTGCAAACTGTCAGCGACACACAATCGATATATTTCAAATTACATTAAATTTGCAGTTTTTTTTTTTTTTTTTTTTCTTGAGGACTTGCCGTGCTTTTAAATGTGAGAAAAGTTTTCTAGAAGTGTTAGTGCTTTTTAGAAAATGTATTCCATTGGTTGATTGATTCACTCAGGGAAAAAGAGGAACGTGTGAACATAATAGGAGAAAATATTATATCGCGTTTAGGGTGTGTGTGCAGCGTTCATTTCAAACACAGTAACGGCTATCGCCTTGATAGATCTTAACTGCTCAAGCGGAGATCCGTCGTTCGAATCCCAGCTGTGTCATAAGTTTTTTATGTGTGCGAATACGAAACTCTTTCTGGTGATATGAGAAAATAAGAAAGAATACAACTCTCTCTCTCACTCTCTTCATATTCATGAAATAAATTAAGAATATGTTCTACAGATGAAAAAAAAATTGATGTGAGCAGCACATGCCTTTCCCTACAGACTCAAATTCATTTTCTTTTTATTTCATTAATAATTCATTATTTCGAGTTTAATTGCACTAAAAAACACGCATAATTATTTGAAATTACACTGAATTCGCACTTTTAATTCAATTTTCGCTTACATTTGGTAACTGTGGACGCATTTTCAAAGGCGGCGTAGTAAAAATGCGAATAAGCTAAAATACTTCGAGACGTCGTATCCTAGAGTAATGGGGTTGATATCTTATTCTTGCCATTGTCAAAATTTTTCGCATGAAAAAGCATTTAATTGATAGATTTGAGCAAACATATTCTTTTATTTTAGATTTTGATCATTCTTTCTGGCCATTTTACAAAAAAATGCAGGTTCTGTTTTTCCGAATTGTACTAAAATATGATCAGCACCAGGATGACATACAATTCACTTATTTACCAAATTTTGTGAAATTTGGTAGATGATATTTGGTAGATGATATGATACTCGGAATAGAAGAATCCACCTTTTTTCGAACCATTCGCAAAAGCATGGATTCTTTTATTCCGAGTCGTACTAAAATCTAATCAGCCCCAGGGCCATCTACAAGTGATATACCTACCAAATTTTATGAAATTTAGTTCATTAGATTTTCAGTTAGAATGTATAAATACATTGCACAGACAGACACACACACACAGACACATACACAGACGTCACGCTAAAAATAGGTTTTCGTGCTCTAGAGGAGCCAAAACATGTAGATCCGTCGAAAACTCGAGTTGCGATTTTCGACATGTCTCCAATCCCTTCCCTATACATTACCATGTATGACAGGGAAAATAATATGGAACACGTTTGAAGAGATATTGAAATTTGAAAAGAAATTTTAGAAATATGGCAAGGTTTTGTAAAACTATACACATTTTTACTTTTTCGCTTAAAACTTCTCAATAAGCATGAAAAAAAAATCTTTAAAAGAAAATATCAAGAGTTTAAAATATTTAATATATTTTCCACCATTGCTGCAGGTTTAAAGTAATAAAGATATCTTAAAATCAACAGAAATACAAATTCCATTTTTTTAGCTTCATAGATTCCAGGATTGCAAGATCTATCTACCAACTATTGTAGATTTCCATCTTCTTAAGAGTTATACATTTCTTAAGAGTTCTTAAGCTTTATGGATTTCCATTGCAGAATATTGAATTCGAAACTGAGCAAAACTGAAAATTCGATCTTCTTAAGCGTTTTCAGAATTCAGACTTGCAAATTCATTCTCCCAAGTATTATAGCTTCCCATTTATTTAATATTATATATTTTTTGAGACCTCTTCCTAAGTATTATAGATAAACTACCACTGTTGCAAGATAGTGAGTTCCAAACTCAACAAAAATGCAAATTCCATCTTCCTAATTATTATAAATTTCACAATCGCAAATTCAAATTTTACAAATTTCATCTTCCTAAATACGAGTATCATAAATTTTTATGAGATTTCATCTTAATTATTGAAGTAATCAACATTACTCTTGATAACAACCGCCTAAAATGTAGAAGGAATGTAAATCGCTTCAGTAACTCAATGCATTAAATCACCTGATCAGCTATGGATAGATGGTTTGACGACGAGATATCATTTTTTTTTTCACAGTATGCTTATATGCTCAACTGTATTCAGCAAATGATTGTTTTTGCATTGATATTTTGCAGCAAATCAAACACATTCACTCCCAATGCAGTTATGCAATTCCTGTCTTTTGGAAATTGTCGTCTTTTGACGTTAATCAGAAACGCAAAATCAACGATTAGAAATTTGAATTATTGAAAAATTGCAAATTCGATGTAGTTCTACATAATTATTCGTGTTACATATTATTTTACGCACTCGAACGAATAAATGTCATTCCAATAATTATAAATTGCAATAGAGAACAAAACAGATTTAAGTCTAGAGAACAAAACAGAAAGTCGTGTGCTGCGCACATCGGATTACTTTCCCTGCATAGTATAATGTGACAGCATCAAAAATTCGAATTTGAGTTTTCGACGGAAGAGCATATTTTAGACATCACTGAACTCGAATCCGACGTTAATGAGGTGATGTCTGCGTATATGTATTTTAGTGTGTTAGTGGGTGCGTCTATGAGTCTGTGGACACGATATTTCACGAGCGAATGAAGCGTTTCGAAAATAATTTAGTACGATTATTGCAATCAATGAATGCTGGGATCCTATTGGTATTAAACGCTGTCAAATGTTCGGCAGACCGCCTTCCCCCATTTTCGAATAAATGTTTGAGAAATATCACAAAATGTCAGAACCTTCAACAATGATATATAAATACTCATTTTTGACGTTAATTTTCATTGGAAAACGAATGACACCAACTTTAGAACGCCATTGAGAACCGTTTCCGAAATATTGCACGTTTTTCAAATAAATGTACACTCTCTTGCAAAAAATAAGCATCATGAAGAAAGTGACAAGTTTTATTGAAATTACAGATGCGTACAGCTCATACGTAGGTAATGCAATGATTACAAAATCAAGGTCGCGGAACCCATCAATGGTTAGCAATTGCACATTTTCAAATCAGTAATTGGTGAAACCTCCCTTGGAGGCAATGCATGCTTGTATACGCCCAGGTAAGGAGTGATAAAGTTTCCTAATGTCATCCTGCGATACATTCAGCCAGGCATTCCTCAATTGTTGCTCCAGATCTGCTACATTTCTGAGTGCCCGAATCTGGTGGCTTAGCATGTCCCATACATGCTCGATTGGCGAAAGGTCTAGTGACCCTGCTGGTCAAAGAACAGTATCAACAGCACGGCGACAGTCCACAAATATGCGAGCTGTATATAGCATGGCATTATCTTGTTGAAAATGACCCCAGAATGACGTGCCATGATAGGTAACGTAAACGGCTGGGAGATGTCATCAACATATAAACTGTTAAAGTTGTACGCAGGATGACTAGGGGTGACCTGCTGTCGTAAGAGATAGCACCCAACACCATCACACCAGGGGTAATGGCTGTGTGCCTATGTAAAACAAAGGTGATTGGGACCGCTGGCTATGGCGCCTCCACACATGTATCCGATGGTCATCTGCTGAAGGACTGAAGCGTGATTCATCGCTAAACACTATGCGATGCCAGTCTGCTGGCAACCACGATGCTCGGCTACGACACCACTCCAAACGATTCTGACCTCTGTCAATGTTGTGGGGTTATGGGCAGACGTCTTAAAGGCCGCCATGGGCGTAATCCCACCCCACCCCAGCCAAGCGCCGTGAGATAGTGGAATGTACCACGGGTGGTATGGAAGAGGCTGTAGCACATTGGATGGCGGACAATGATGCCGTTGGGCCAGTTCGGGACTGTCGTATAATCATCCGATCTTGCCTCGCATTCGTGCATCTTGGCCTTCCAGTGCCATCATTCCGCCGATGAGTTCCTTGCAGCAAACATTGCTGCCAGCAACTTTGCGCAACAGTGTCCTTTCGGTGCAGGTGACGGCCTATTGCTCGGTATGACCAGCCAGCTTCAAGCATCCCGACTATACGACCACGTTCTAACTCGTCTAATTGCTTATAAAGTCTTCGGCAATATCGTAATGGCATTATTGGTTGTGCCGCCACGGAACTGCACCGCTGATAACGAGCAAAGATAAACCGTCCACATTTTTAACCTGTTTTATAGGATGCTAGTTGCGCATTAGAAACACGCGCTATTGACGAAGTTAACACTCATTGGCCTTGCAAATTCAATCATTTGCATACTTGGTATAAAGTAATTTGTATACGAAATTTCGAGATGATCGGATTATTTTTTAGGGGTGTTTCGTGTTTTTGCAAGAAAGTGTTTCAATAAAAAATTACATTTTAAAATAGTTAAATATGATCCTATATGTTCACTTTCCTCATGCAATATCCACATTTTTTGTGAATCTAGTGTTTGTTTATTACATTCACGAAAGAAGATACTTTATGTGCTAGTTTTGTATTTTGATGTTAAGGAATCCGGCAAGAGTAACTTACTTTATGGGTTATTCATTAACCCTTTCGGGACGGCCAGTGAAAAAGTATGTGAAACTTACATGTGCGGCGATCGACCCGAAAGGTTTAACAATAATTGCATTTTAATAGGAATTTTCCCTGTAAGTATGAATATGTCACTCTGTTTGGATTCATAACTTGCCAAAAGCTCACAATTTCAATTTACGTAGTGCCAATTCAATGCTAAAATAATTTTGCTATGGATCTTGGACAGCATGAATTCGTCCTGAAAGGAGTAAAATCATTGCATTATGTAGGGGAAGTCATTTGCTGCCCACATCAGATTTTTTAAGGTAACGAGTACGGACCTCTTTAAAAGAAAAGTGACTGTTATAGATAACTTCGTGGCTTTTCAACAGTTACTACTCAATCCTGGTGAAGAACACGTTTTTAACTAATTGCTAACTCTGTGTTCAACCTAAATGGCTATCCCTTTTCGTATAAAAGAACAATGAACTGTATGTCTTAACAAGATCTTCCATTATAACAGACTAATTGGACAATAACATCTGTTATCAAATTGTATCGTCTCCTTTCATGCCAACGTGCAATAAACATCTTGCTTAAGATACGGCGGAAAAGTTGTAAAGAGTTTGTTTACCTGCGAACTCCACCTATCAAATTCTATGAATGGCACATTCCAAGCTTTCTACGAAGAAAAACAATTTTGCATGATTATCAGAAGAAAATGGCGAAGATGCGCAATTCTTTAGAACGTCAAGCGTTTTTGTGTTTTATTTAGAGGAAAGTAGTTTTATTGCTTCTATCCTTGAAGTATGAGAAAGAAGCTTTCTCTCTATTTCATTGTAATGCATCGTTTCAGAATATAATATCAAAGGAAACACGGCGCAATTTGCTAATTAAAGAAGATAAAGATTAAGAACAGTGTGTTGATGTTCTTTGAGTGCTTTCTGGTTTGTTATGTTCAGGTGTTTCCAGTTTTATTTATCATGTTGGTGAAAGTAAAAAATGAATTATTACTGTTTATTTTGATCAGAGGTTATGCTATGTGAACTGGGAAATACTTTGAAAGAAAATTGTTGAAGGCAGAAATTATCATACAATATTTAAAAATGAATGGTATATTTTCATCTATTGTGCAGCGAGACCTGACTTTGTATTGATGGTTAATTTCTCTGAAACTAATAAGCAAACTGAAAGGAAGTATATATAATAAAATTATCTTTTATCTATTTCTTTTATTTTTTTAACCTACGCCAACCATAGGCCTTTCGGCTAATAAGTCCCGGGCAATCCAATTGCACGAAGCTCGAAAGGTGTAGCAGTCCTGAGAGGTAAATAATAACACTCTTGGTGTGACAGGGGGACACCAGCGAAGATGGGATAGATGGAAGGATCTGCATGTCCAATTTGATGCAAATGCTGTTGAAGACAGTCATGTCCGAGTCTTGAAACAAGTATCCCCAACTGTTTGAGGTAGGCAGGCAGGAAGTCTAAGCTTCTTGTAAAGGAAAGTTTCATAGCATTTCCCGTTCAGCAGGGAGCAATTGTGAAGATAATATTTCTTATATGTACTACGAATGAGTGTAAAATCTGCGTTTATTGAAAGTGGAGGATTTGGCAGTGGTAAAAGCGGTCCAGCCTTGGTCAAATAGTCAGTCTCCTCATCACCAAAGATATCACTAATGAAACATGAGATGCTATTAGAAGAAAATTCATATTAATATTATAGTACATTCAAAAGAGAAAGTTTTAACTTGTTTATCTCTGAATTGAATTATGAAAAAACTAAATACGTGTATTCTTCGTTTTTATTTTAATTAAATAAGGTTAAATTTCCCCTAAAATGTGTTTCAGGAAAGAGTTTGCAGAGTCACTAATTAACAGTTCAACCACTTCTGACGTGTCACAATTTAAATAACCCCCCTGGGTTATCCAGATTGTCAAGATGTATTGCAGTGAACAAAGTACTGCATCCATAATACAATAGTTAGTAACAATCAATACCATCAATCCCTTATACTTATTAAAGGAAGTTGCACATATACTCATTGCCATAAAAATTTGCGCAACAAGAGGTAATTGTGGGATCGTTACGAAACTTAGCATATAGGTACGTGTCAGGCAGATATGCAAATTATTAGAAATACAGCGTGATTGCGCATTGCGTAATGGCAACACAGAGCGTTGAACTTCGTTCTTCCTGGCGCAGAAAAAAGGTATGCAGAGGCTTTTTGCCTGTACTTAATCTGTTGCAGCGAGATGCTTTTTCATTAGAGATGCCGTTACACCGCCATCGAAGACAATATGATGAGCTGTCAGAGTTCAAGAGGGGAAGAATCATCGGGATGATGAAAGCCGGGTGGTCAGCTCGGCCAGTAGTTCGCTACCTAAGCCGTTCTGACTTTACTATGAGGAGGTGTTGGAATCAGTGGGCGAGAGAGAGGTCGCATACGCGACGGCCAGGTTCAGAACGCCCTCGACAGACCAATAGCCAAGAAGACCGTCACATCACCCGACACACACGCACAGCGCCAACTATATCATTATCCACCATTCGGACACAGGCAGTACCTTCACCATGGACCCCTGTGTCTGTCCGTACCATCGCGAGGCACCTGGCTGAAGGACATTTGTTATCGTGGAGCCCATTACGTGTGCTGCCAATGACATCCACTCACCATCGCATCCGTTTAGAGTGGTGTCGCTCTCGACGGGATTGGACCGCAACTGATTGGAACCAGGTCGTCTTCAACGATGAATCGAGATTCAATTTGGGCAGTGATGACAACCGTGTACGTGTGTAGAGGCCCCGTGGTGAGCGCCCCAATACTAACTTTGTTTTACAGTGGCACACCGCTCCTACAGCTGGTGTGATGGTATGGGGTGCCGTCGCATACGACACACGGTCACCTCTGATATTGATCCACGGAACCATGACAGTCCAGAGGTACGTTCGTGACATCCTTCAGCCACATGTATCGCCACTCACGGCAGGGCCCCCAGGAGGCATTTTTCAACAGGACAATGCTCGGCCACACACAGCAAGGGTGTCACAGGAATGCCTTCGCCACATTACCACCCTTCCCTGGCCTGTCCGATCCTCAGATTTGTCACCGATCGAACATGTCTGGGATCACTTGGGGCGACAAGTTGGAGAGCCCATGAGTTTGGTCGAACTGGAGGCGCGCTTGCAACAACTGTGGAATGAGATGAAGCAGGACACCATGCGGGATCTGTATGCCTCAATTCTCGCCCGTATCGCATCGTGCATTCACGCTTGAGGTGGCCCAACATGGTATTAGAACATCCATTTGTAGTTTTTCCTGCAATAAATAATCCTCTTGCTTTGATTTTGTATCACTTACTTGTATCAACGCTGCACTCACAAATATATAAAATTTAGTTCGATTCTGACAACTCTTTCTTGGTGCTCAAATTTTTAAGGCAATGAGTGTATATCTTCTTTTTAAATGCACTAATTTCTTCCATAAACAGTTGATCAGAATATTTATGGGAATCCTCTACTAAAAGTAGTATTAAAAATTTATTTTCTGCAAGAAAGTTAACTCACAAGAAAGTTAACTCACTTATTTTCTGCAAGAAAGTTAACTCACAAGAAAGTTAAACAGAGAGAACCATTACTCCTGGAATGTATATATCTGCTATTATATCTATTAATATTATATTTAGACAATATTATACTCATTCTGCCGATAATATTGTTTCCAATGTCCTTGTTGGAGACCTGTTACTTGCCAATTTATTTATAATGCATACTGTTATTATTATTTTCTTCATTTGAGGTTTTTTTATAGTTCGTTGAAACTCAATGATAAAAGAGGTATTAATCGTTTTTTTTATTATACTTTGAGTGTTTATCGAGTAAATTATTTATATTAAATAATTAATACAAAGAATATATTTAATTTCAAAGAATAATAATTTCTTATTCTTTTTTATTATTTTTTATTAATTTAGGGACGTAAATTGATATTCAGTGCGTAGGCGGTATTATAAATATTAATATGATGTCCAGACACTATTACACCTATTTACATTGTATCCAGGCAATGTTACACCTATTTATATCGTGTCCAGGCATCATATTTATTGTCCAGGCAATATTATATTTATTGTCCAGGGAATGTTATGTTTATTGTCCAGGCAATATTTTATCTAATGCCAGTATATCTATCAGAGGTATAGCAATTTGTTTTACTTTTGGACTGTAACTATATTAGATAGTAAATAAGTAAATTTCATTCCAACTCACAATAGTTCAGTTTGTAAAGAACCTCGATGTGTGTTATCCCAATTTAGCAAGACGAAAGAGAAATTCCAAAGACCATTAAATCATTACAATTCCTGTGGTCTCTGTGCATTCTGTGGACATCATTTATGTTTTTTTTAAATAGGAATTTTCAATTTTTTTCATCTGAAAAACCGACTTCCTTTAACACCGCCAACCCTGGGATTTGACTGGATCCCTTTCATCACTTTTTCCCTAATAACATCAAAGAACATTCACTTTTCAGGACTTTAGGAAAATTAGTTGCTTTACAAGTGAACAACTGTTACAACAGACCGCCCATACTTATATACTTATATACAAAATATTATCGCATATTTTTTTTTTACCCGTGTAGATGTTTATGTTTTTCCCTCCCTCAATAAAACAAAATCGGGGCGATCGGTGGGGGGAGGTCGAAAACCCAGACCGTCCAACTCGTCCTGGGACATGAGCAGCAATTTGGACGGCTGGGGGGGGGGGGGGTCAGACCCCTGATACCTAGACCCCTAAACTCAAGTAGTGTCCCCTCATACGGCCGGCCATATCTACAAGCAAAGCCATGTATGTGTCTTCCTTACGTGAATAAATAGCTATTAAATTTGAATGGAATGAATTTCCTTGAAAGTTAAACATAATTAATAGCCCTTATAGAAGATTTGAAAATGATGGTAGGTATTGGCATGGGAGAAATATTACCCCATAGTTATATGTCCTACTATATTGTTATATCAATAGCTTCTTGTTATTAACTACTTAATGTATAATAAAACATTGAAAAACATAAGTCATGCAAGTCATTATTGCAAAGCTTCTTTTATGAATAAAAATACACTTTTTAAATTTTTGCATTACACTTGTAAATCCTCTACTTTGGTATTGAAAGCAATCCAAGCTTTATGACATTATTTCTTTTTATTTATCTTAGCGACATTCGATCTTTAAAGTTTAGTCTCATTAATTACTTGACCTCTTGAGAGTGACTTGCTGAGCTATTATTACTATACACAAAACTAGTGGAATCGAAGAATGGTACTGAAAAAATACTGTTATATGCATACACAGTTATATACGTATTGATCTTTAACAGTTAAGCATAATTGAAATAGTGTGAATACTTTACGAACCAAAAGTCGTAAAACGAAACACGGTATGTGTGTGCATTAAGGAAGTGCAATTAAAACAATGGAAAAATACATGGATAAATAATAATTTATTGCAGAAATTATGCATGTTTTTGCGTTTCAAATCGTAATTTTATTTTTTGTAAAAGAAAACTGAAATAATGTAGTACATGGGCATTATTAAGAGATGTGGACGTCCCTTGCAGCCACAGCAGACTCGCAGTAATTTTTAATGCTTTTTATGAGGTTAATCATGCGCACGGTCGACAAACTGCGAGTACAGTTGCTTTCATCTATGGAATGACTATTGGTGGGGACTGACGTTATGCAATTTGCCTCTCTAGTGCATCCACGCATGCTCATTTGAACTCATATCCGGATACCACGATGGCCACTGCATTCTTTGGATATCTTTACTTTGAAGGAAATTATATACCAGCTGAGAATGGGTTTTTTTTAGGAATGAATACGGATCCATGAATACAGTTTGTGAAACCACGACTACTGAAAAAAGCCAAACATGAGGTTCGAGTATGTCGCCTCTGTACCGTTTATCAGTAGCAGAACCTCCGTCGAAGTTGTGGAACGCTAAAGTGCACGTTCAGCATTATGTCTGCCAGCACCAAAACTCCACCACCTCGACATTTCCTTGAAATTTTCCTTTCCGTGGCGTTAAAAGGATTGTGGCGTGTTCTCTGTTCTTTCCATATGGTGGTGCGATTAAATTTGTCCGCCAATGAAGAGTACATTGCCCAACTGATTCAAAATTTTGAATCTACCCTAACAAATCAACTTCGCGGCTTTGCACCATAATCGGTTCCTGCTCAGCAGTAATAACATCACTTTTCACGGATATTGAAAAACATTTATCACGAATTACATTATTGAATAAGACACGAACCCTGTGATCATCTATATTTAAGGAGGTGCGACGTACACATCTTATTTTCGCATATACCTTCAACTGATAAAATTTGTATATGTACAGAGATTTGTTTAGGTTAGTGCATAATCTACATGCAAATTTCTGCTGTCTTGTTTGCGTTAATATTTTATTTATGAACTAAGCTTAACTTCTGAACAATAGTGTATTTTTGTCGCGTAAAATTAATTAATCACATATGATCGTTTGCTTTTATAATTCCAAATATCAAGAAAAATGGCGTTCAGGAGCCAGGAGTGAAGTCTGTCACCTGCAGTATTCATACGTTCACCCCTTCCTCCATTTAATCTTTATTCACAAGTTATTCTTGAGGATAAAAATTCCTTTATCAGCTTCCCTTCATATTAAGTTGCATCGCCATTTTCTTTATAAGTACCTAGTTTCTTCCATGAACATTTAATACTTATGAGAATCCTTTTGTTTGAAAGACAGGAGCTACATTGGATTTTTGTCAATGTTTTGAGAATAGCAGCAGCTGTTTTGTGAATTTATTTTCGTCAGTATTTTGAGAATAATATCGCTTATTCTGTGAAATTAGTGGGATTCAAAATTTGCAAGTCTGAGCTCACAAGAAAGTTAAACAGACAGAGCCCTTGTTCCTGAAAAGCAAATTTCTACTATTATATCTATTAATATTATATCCAATCAATATTATATTGTTGCGAACTTGTAATATTCCCAGACTGGCATTTCCCATCCAGTTTTTCGTCTTTTTCGCAGACCAACTAGCTCCATGCGGGAGTTTTCCAAAAGACAGCGTATCAACATTCTTTCACATGACGTCATTCTATGGTTGCCACAATTTCGAACTTTGGAGAAGGGTTTCCAGATTTGGCGATTTATCGGCAATTTGGCGACATTTTGCGACTTCCAAAATCTTCCAAAATCATCTCGATAGAACGATTATTCTTTGATATATAGATATTTATTTCCAGAAATTTCTATGGAGAGGCATTAATAGGAGTCATCACTGAGACGGACAATTCAGTTGACGAATGGGCGTGACACGAGCTACATTGCACTGTGACTTTTGTCAACGTTTTGAGAATAGTAGCAGCTGTTTTATAAATTTATTTTCGTCAGTATTTTGAGAATAATATCGCATTTTCTGTGTTCTCTGACATTAGTGGAGCATTTAAGTGATATTTGACTTTATATTGTTCCTGTTTACGCTGTGTTTGTGAATAAACGTGTTAGTTATTCAGAAATTTGGACGCAATCTTATATCCTACGTGTACACCCACGATTCTAGAGGATACGTTCTTAACAAATTTGCGTCAGAGGGTGGATTTTTGGAAACTTGACAAGCGGTTATGGCTCCCCCAAGTAGAAAACTCCGCGATGGGGCCAGTTGGTCTACGAAAAAGACAAAAAGCAGAACGGGAGACGCCAGTCAAGGTATATTACACGTTCGCAACAATATCTAATATCATTATATCTACTGAAGGCCTATTATTCGTCTTCGAGTTATTTATAACATATAAGTTATCATTTATTTTTTAGTTTAGTTTTCTTATTCTTTGAAAATGATAAATGATGTATTAATAATTTTTTTTTTGTTATTGAGTATTCTTTTAATAAAAGATCTTATATTAAATAATTAATACAAATAATTTACTTAATTTAAAAAATGTCTGTGATATTTACTGCCTAGGCAATATTATGGCTATTAATATTGTATCCTGGTATTACTATATTTCTTGCCCAGACAATATTTCCTTTAATGTCATTATATCTATCAGAAACATAACAATTTGCCTTTCTTCTAGATTGTATCTATATTAGACAGTAAATAAATTTCATTCCAACTCACCATAATTCAGTCGGTAAAGAACCTCGAGATGTGTTTTCCTGAATTAATAAGACGTAAGAGAAAGTCCACAAGACAGTTAATACATTGCAGTCCCTACGGCTTCTTTGCTTTCTGTATGCTTAATATATGCTTATTTCAATTCGAAACTTTCAGTTATTTTCCTTTAAAAACCCGTTCTCCTATAAGACTTTCAACTCCGGAGTTATCTGACTGGATCCTACCTTCCATCTCGAATGACCTAATAATATCAAAGGGCGTCTTTCTTCTGGAATTTAAGATAATTTATTGTTTTATAAGTGATACTTCTATGACCGCGTCACCCATATAAATTGTGGGGCTCAATACAAATGTTTATCGTGTCCCCCTATATGTATTTCATTTTACCGTATGAGTCTTTAATGATTTTTCCCTCTTTTACAAAAAATAAATTAGGGAGAGCCATTTTAACGCCTGGGCCTCTCAACTCATGTCGCGTCCATTCCCTCTATGAGCAGCCATGGCTACAAAATCATCTATGTGACTTGCATGTATATGAATAACTATTAAATCAGAATGAAAGTTCATGTTCATTAAGAGTTCAACAGACTTGAATGGCCTATAACCCTTTAGATTTGTTGACATTGTGATAGATATTGACATGGAGAAACATGTTATCTCATAGTTATATGTCCTGTTATAGCAATCATCCCTCATTATTAGTTACTTAATGCATAATAAAACATGCAAAAACATGTCCTAAAAGCCATTACTGCAAAGTTTCTTTTATGAATGGCAATGCGCTTTTAAATTTTTGTTTTGCACTTGTAAATACTCTACTCTGGTAATAAAATCAACCCAAGTTCTTTGTCATCATTGTGTTTCTTATTTACCTTAGAGGCATTCGACCTTGAGTTTTTGTTTTGTTTGTTACTTAGCCTCTTGAGAGTTAATTGAAGTATTATCACGCTAAACAAGAAACTGGTGCGGCTGAACGCTGGAGGAAATGCGATTGGCAGTGGAAAAATACAAACACATACATACCGTTATCTACAGGTTGTTTCAGGATAATTTACCTCGCTTTTCGACCTTCACAGTCGAGCAATACTTTCACAGCCCCGTACAATACTTTCCCTTTACATATACTTATGTATTGCAAAGAAAATTTAAAAAAAAAATCTTAGCTTGTTTTTGGCCAAGCTAAATTTCATATCGATTTATTGCTTTACGAATAAACAATCGAGGCTGACTAAGTAGTATAAATGGTTTCCGTATGTGAATAAATAATGTCATAGTTGATCGTCCATTTTTGCACAGAGTTCAAGAGGTGAATAAACTGTAATCCTTAAGTATTATGAAAAGTATTTGAAATTGACAAGGGAGCGAATGTTACTATGTCATAGTACCAAATATCAGCCGTTATTGATTGCTTATTGCATACTAAAACATGCATTACACGTAAGCTATACATGTCATTATTCCAACGATTCCTATGTAAGAAGAAATGTATCTTTTAAAACTTGTTTTAGCGACTGGGAATAATGCATCTTTGGAATGTGTGTGTGTGTGTGTGTGTGTGTGAAGATAAGTCCAAGTTCCTTGACAAAACACATTTCATATGCCCTAAAGAAATTTAATGAACAGGAAGTGTTGTTTTGTTTGCCACTTGAACACTTGATATATAATTGCTGAAGCATTATCCGTAAGTACACTCTGTTGCGTAAAAAAAAAACCTCTTCGTTAGAGATGCAAATGAATAAAATATCATCAACGCAATAAAATATCATGAACGCATCTTTGCATTTCCACAAAGAATGAGAGGTGCTCAGAGTGGACATATATAGGGTGACTCAACATTTGCTCAATTAAATGTGTCTTGAAAGATGGATCGTAGATATCCATGGTTACAATTTAAGAAATGCCTACATCAAGGTAAACTACCATAGTATGCACATTTTGGTCGTGTAACATCTTTTAGTAAAAAATTACAAAATGAAACTGTTTAATCGGACCTCATAACAAAATTTCTATTACAAAAATATTTTCCCTAGCCTAATTAGTCAAATACAAAATGTTCCATTGTCATACGATCAAAATTACTCGAGTTATCATTAATTAAAATTTTAGACGAATAATTGAGGACTGTATAAAACTTGTCCTAAATATAGGTACTTATATATTTTAAAATGGAAATTTTATCTAACAAACTGCAAATTTTGTACGAACAGCGAAATTTATGTTTTTGATGTTTCTTTTCATTGGGTCAAAGTTAAGTTCTATAAATTTGTCAATTGTTTCATGGCCAATTTTGCATTTTATGCAATGGGAAATTTTGGGAATAATCTTTAGATGAATAAGGAACAAATAGCTTATTGGAGCGTCCTTTATAGAAGACCCGTATAAAATGTTTTATACATTTTAATGAAAAGTTTTAAATTAAAAAGTATTGTACTTTTAATAAAACGTGTCATGTGGCCCAAACTGTCGTAATCAGAAAATTTATCTTATTTGAAGCATTTTTTAAATTTGAAACATGGGTCTCCGATAAATCTTTGAAGATATATGTAGGCATGCAATCATTTTGAAACATCCTGAGTAAGGATGTATTAAAAAGTATGTATGCAGGGATGTTTTGCAGTTCTAACTAACAATCAAATTTCACTGGTTTTGCTGGGAGATGCCTCCAGAGAGGACCTATGGACAGTAAAAATAATTCAGCGAGTATGAGTGAGTTTGTATCATAGGTACGGTTTTGTTGTAGTGCAACAGCCTTCTTGAGCAGAGCGATCGATTTTTTATGAGTTTGTCAAAATTTATTAAAGATTTGGAGACCTACCAAATACTAGCTAGCTTTTAAAATCAATTGCCTTCTAGAATTCAAACACATCACCTCAAAAACAATGGATTAAAGTTCAGATAGACGCAAAATACGCAAAACCGTTGAAAACTCTAATTCGAATTTTCGATTCTTCAGAATGCTTGCTTACATTATTGTATGTAAGGTAATAGGAAGATGGGGCTCAGTAATTCGATTCCTCACTGAGACAAGAGTTCTTTACATATGTATTATCTGACACATGTATATTTGGAACACTACAACATCGTAATAAATTTAAACTTTTTCTTACCATGTTTATATTAACTACATATATTGTTTTTATTAAGGGTGAGCGTCAGTAAATTTTCTGCCCTATCCGCGCTTTGTTAACTTTCGCGGCACACATATTTCGCCGAAATTCTGCTCAAACAGTTGCGAAATATTTTTTTATAGATAAAATGCTATGCTTAGATTATATTAAAACTAAATTTAACACCCAATAAAGCATAGAATATATGTTTTATTTTAATTTAAAATATTTTTGGTGCTGCCATCTGTTGTCGTAATCTAATTCATATCGACTATTTTTATTTTTTAATGAACATTTTTAAATGTCTATTCCTTCTAATACGCTATTAAATACAACAACAGATCATATATAATGCCATAATCACGGAAACGTAATTGAACTTGGACTTGAAGACAAAGGAACTTGAAGACAAAACTGCAGTCCTCAGTGATGTACATTCAGATCCCTTATTAAATTTATAGAATGATAAATGACCTTTCCATGACTGTGGCATTATTATATATGATCTGTTGTTGTATTTAACACTGTATTAGAAGGAATAGATATTTAAAAATGTTCATTAAAAAATAAAAATAATCGGTATGAATTAAATTACGACAACAGATGGCAGCACTAAAAATGTTTTGGATTAAAATAAAAAATATATTCTATGTTTTTTGGGCATTAAATTTAGTTTTAATATAGTCTAGGCATTGCATTTTATCTTTCAGAAAATATTTCGCAACTGTTTGAGCAGAATTTCGGCGAAATATGTGTGCCGCGAAAGTTAACAAAGCGCGGATAGGGCAGAAAATTTACTGACGCTCACCCTTAAAAGTCAGTTGTTGATACTTCTGTACATACTAATAAAATTAATAAATTTTTAAATTGTATCAGCATCTATTAACGATAATATTAAAAAAAAATATTATATTTCGTTCACTATGATGTTTTTTTTGTAGTTATTCACTGTGACCGAGACTGGTCAACGAAAGATTTTCTTCTTGAGCATCCTGGCTTCCCATATGAATATTCCAATGACGTGCTGTGCCGGTACACTATTCACAAGAACACGGAATCGGTTTGTGGTTTGGAAATTACTTTCAGGAAGTTTGATTTGGAAACGAGCCCTGGTTGTGAAAAGGACTTCCTCGCCATTGGGGACGAGAGGCTTTGTGGCCATATACCCGCTCAATCTATTGGTAAGTGGAAAATTTTTTGAAAACATAATTATAGGGGTCTCGGATAAGAGAGAACAACTAGTTTCCAGAAAAATATAATGCGGCATTTTATACATGGTGCTTTGGATAGTTCTTAACCAGGGCGCATAGGACAGTTCTTAACCTCTTAGTCCAGAGTTTACAAACTAGGTTTATCTATAGTGAAGTGACCATACGTTGTCGAATTTAAGGGATTACAGCTCCTATAGAATAGAATTAAAAAAAGTTAGGATAAAAAATCTGGTAACAAAACGAGAGTCACGGAGAAAAACATTTGCAAAATTATAGAGTATTGTCTAATTAATAGAAATCGACAATAAAACTATTACAGAAGGCATTGATTTGACACAATATAGTTATGGACAAATTGCTAGTATATTAAGAAATGATACAGTAAATATCATTTATATGAACAGAACGCTAGCGTAGAGTCTATTTAAGGGTACAATTGAAGTAGGTGGAAATTTTACTCCTCTTTTGCACAGACAGTCACACACACACACATACACAGGCGTCACGGTGAAAAATGGTTTTTCTGCTTCTAGAGTGTTTGAAACGTATAGATTCGTCGAAAACTCGATTTGCGATTTTTGCCACGATTCCAATACTTCCTCTACAGGATGTCCCAAAAAGATTGAAACGCGCTTTAATTCTTTACCTGTTGGAGATAAGTGGGCAATGTAAATTTCAAAAATGTTGAAAATAAAGTAAGAAATAAGACTGCGCTAATGAAATAGTCCTCCCGTTAATTTTAAGAAGGTTACACTTTTTAAATTTTTATACGACCCCCTTAGACAAATTTGGTCAATAAGAAAATTTTTATTTTTAATGCAACAAGAACATTAAAAAACCCGCATATTTGTATCTTTAACATCAACTGAATTATGATAATGGAAAAAATCTGATTTATGCCAATTTTCCGTACCATGCGAAAGGCTGTTTCATCAGTGAAAATAGGGATCATAAATTGACGTAAATTGGTTAGATCAAAAATACGTTAATATGGGTCAAATTTTTATCGTAAATGCATCTAAATAAAGCATTACATAGACAGAGGTCATATAAAGCAGTGGTACTCACTACGCCGTTGGGTATCCTATGTATTACCATCCAGTTTTATCTTTTTTGTGATATGTCACAAATTTACCTTTCTAATTTGATATAGGGTCCCCATTCACAATATTAAATTTTCAATTAAATATAACTCGCTCAATTTGAAGGATACAGATATGCGGTTTTCTTTAATGATCTTGTTGCATTAAAAATACAAATTTTCTAATTGACCAAATTTGTCTAAGGGGGTCGTATAAAACTTTAAAATGTGTAACTTTTTGAAAATTAATGGGGGGTATATTTCATTAACGTAGTCTTATTTCCTACCTTACTTTCAACATTTTTGCAATTTACATTACCCACTTTAACAGGCAAAGAATTAAAGCGCTTTTTAATCTTTTTGGGACACCCTGTATGAAATGTCTATATGTTTTGTAAGGAAAGTAAAATACGTCATGAAACTATAAACACATTATTACTGATTGAGCAAGGTTTATTAAAGTTTAAAAATAATAATATGTACCGTTATGCGTCCACGGCACGCGTGAGATAGGCCGGAACGCACTACTTAACAACCGCCAACGCACTGCGGTGTAGTATGCGATCTACTAAAGACATCTGATAACTTGTGCTAAAAAGTGGATGCGCCAAACTTTTGCCAAAAGGCGGAAAGTGACAGTCAAAGGTGGCTAGTTTCGAATTATTATCAAAAAGTAATATTATGAATTTACATAAAAATTAGAAATACTTTTAATTCTATTATAGAATAAAAAAAAAACACTAACCTCCCAGAATTTAGTACATTTCTAGCAAAATACATTTAGTATATATTCTTTGTAAAAAATCTCAAAAGCTGAACGATCTGAATATTTTTCCATATATGTTAACATTTAAAAACTAAAACATATTGGAGAATGAAATGACAAAAAAAGAGGCATATTTCTAAATTTGCATACATTTGATACAACTTTGTATATCTCCAAAGATGACAGGAAAATATTTTTCTGATATGTCAATTTACTTTTTAACTATAATTTGCATTATTATTATTTTTTTTTTCTGTCTGAAAC
Organism: Amaurobius ferox; assembly: GCA_951213105.1. NCBI lineage: Eukaryota > Metazoa > Arthropoda > Arachnida > Araneae > Amaurobiidae > Amaurobius > Amaurobius ferox. The sequence continues at coordinate 42,444,335 of OX578137.1, read as the reverse complement.
TGAAACTGTTCTATATGCCTAAAATTTGTAGAAATCTTCATAAAACTTTTCAACTTAATTATAATACCATGATAAAAAAAAAGTGAATATAGCTTTTGGAACTGCGTTATTAGTTCATAGTTATTTGTTGTAAAAATATATTTCTGGCAGATATAAAATTATTTCTGCCAAAATCCATACTTAAATAATTATACTCTATATTTTATTTAATATGTTAAATATGTATTTTTATTTTTGTATTTTATTCACTGTATCTATAAAAATAAGAGTAAGTGGCTGAGGATTTTAACTTTGGTAAAAGACAGAGCATTTGCAAAAGGACTATTATGAACAGTTGACATAAAATACTTTCTTGAGCATAAATTAACGCATAAAAAGAGGACACGGGAAAAAGAACAACTGGTTATTTGTGTTTTACTTGTTATGTAAATGCAAAGAAAAAACATTTTGCTTACAAAATTTAATTTTTCTTCCAGTGCAATATCCTTTTGATGAGGACTCTGATAGCTTAGCACTAGTCTTCGGCACCAATGATAATATTACAAAAAGTGGATTCCAGATTCTTTTTCAACAAATATCCATATGCGAAGAAGATCTGAACGGTAAGTATGCATCAAAGCCATTCTTACCAAAATTCAAAACCTTTGCGAAATCAAAACTTGAGGCCAAATTTTGGAATTTATATTAGTTACTTTCCTTTTCTAAATAATACCTTCTCAGTTCTGTGATTATATCAACACTGTGTTGGATTGCATTTTAATGTTTAATAATTTTAGGAAGTTAATTATTTATCTAAACGGATTAAGGAGGGTTCTTGCTTATTAATGTTCCTTTTTCTTAATTTCATTTACCTATTGTATATTAATTTATAATTTCAAAATGTTATTCCATTTTTATTTTATTCCATTGTAGTTTTTCAAAATATCCGAATTTCTTTCTTTTTCAGTTTTAATACATTAAATTTATTTAAATTAACTAAATTGTAATTATTTTTTCCCCTTTTTACTTTTGTTTAGTAAATACTAAATTTGTTATTTTTGGTTAAGTGTTAATTGATTTATCACGATTTTTTTAATAAATTCTACTTCCTTGCATTTTAGGAATTTCAGATATGCATCTTTTAATTTCAAGCGGGAATTTTATATTCCAAATCTTTTCATTTCATATCTTTTATTTTGGCTCATTTTTATCAATTGCTCTCTTTTTTTTTAATTATAGCTATTGATTAAAATAGGCATCTTGTTACTATTACAAAGAGCGATGCAATTAATTCAATGGAGACAAACTTTAATATAATAGTAATTAAATTTTCAAAAATTGGCTTATATTATATAGAATACAACTCAAATTACTTCAAATTCTAACCAACTATCTTCATTCAAAATTAAATTTTAAGATATTATGTAATTCTATGATATTTTTCTTCCTAACTTTTCTATCTGACTTATTAAATGATTTGAATAATCAATAGAAATTTAATACCAATTATTGTCTTGTTTGATACTGGTATAATTTTGAGAGTGACTATGAAAACGGATGAAGTAGAACTTAATTGCAATAGAAATATTTTTTATTTGTATTATGTTTTTAATTGTTATATAGAAATATTTTTTTAAAAATTACCTTGAAACATTTTAAAATTTATTTTCTTTATAATAAATTTTACGGAATTGCATTTATCAAGCATATGTTTTTATATATGAACTTTATATGCAATTTGTTCAATATCAGTTAGTTATATTTTCTAGTATGTATGTCAAAGTAACACAAATGCATTTAATATAAAATAACCAGATCTTGTACATATGCTTTTTTTAAATTAATGTAAGGTATATTACTTATATATTTTAAGAATATGGTCAATGTTTGTCACAAATATGAAAAATTATATTCTTCTTTTTATGAAAACGTTCATTATAACTGGAAGTTATTTTTATCGAAATTTCGTTATAAGGAGATGTCAACATGAGATTATTGTTAAATTACATGTATTATTTATAGACAAATAAATCACCCAGTAAGAATATAAAATATGTTTTTCCTTAAATGAAGTAAAATAAAATCCCCAAATCTCGCTGAATCTCAGGATTGAAAAATTTTCAATGATGATATCCCGAATTGCAAAAAACTTCCTCGATTGTAATCCCTAGTTTTCATCAATTAAGACTCCTAAATAGGATCTCAAGGAATAGCTAATTTGCATAAAATATCCTAGTGCTCATAATAACGGCCATGCAGTATATGTATATCAATCAAATAATCAAATTCTCTTTGTAAGTCGGCAAACTTGAGGCATTCGCCCCCCCCCCCTCATCCGAAGAATTTATTTTATGATCCGCCCTTCTGACCGATTTTAGAGCTTCAGGCTATGGAAAAAATATCCGTCTCTAAATGTAGTTAGACTTAGTCTGAAGCACAAAGTTTGGCACACTTAGTCTGGCTCATAACCAGCTTGCACTTCCTAGCGCAAGCTGTTTATGAGCCAGATTACTGACAAGTTCTGTGATTTTTAAACTGAAAACGTTCAACTCAATAATGATTGATCCTATGCACTCAACGTCATTTAAAGATATGTTCTACGTAAAAAGTTCTACACATTTGCCAAATATACCACTTTTTAAGATTGTACCAATCCTGAGATAGGGACGGACAAACACACAAATGGGCATGGTGAATTCTATAAGAGAGGCAATTCTAATACAAGCAAAGTAATGAAATATTATAAACAATAAAAAAGAGTGGCTAAGATGTCAAATTTCATTAAATTGGATACACACATTGCACAGATAGACAGATACAAAGACATGCTGTCACATACACATATCACACTAAAAATAATGACTTTCTGAATACGTTTCTGAATACGTTTTGGGCTCTCTAAAGAGAGCCCAAAAAGTATAAATTCATCAAAAACTCGTGTTTTAATTTTTGAGCCTATTCAATACATTTCCTATATTTTCCATGTATGGTGGGGAAAGTTATATATATGTCTACAAAAAATTTCTGTCGACACACTCCTTCCTGTTTTTCTGAAGCGACTAGACAGCTTTGCCTCCCTTTTCCTGAAGAAAAATGTTCTATTTTGTCTCCGAAACTCTGTGATACTTTTACACACATATACTATTATACTCTGTTATTAGCGAAGTGTTTTTAATTTGAATAGTATTTATGCTTTGGGTATCTATCTCTAGCTGAAATCGGAGCATTACGAAAAATGTAAACACTTTGGATACTTTTATCACCGATCCTAATAAATAATACTATAAACAATCCGTACTAATTTTGTCGGAAATAGGGCACTATTTATAAATATACGAATATAATTCCCATATTTTAATATTTTGAACAATTTTTTCGAGAAAGAAAATATTTTTATCCGAGCGAGTTTTTCTTCACTTAGCACTTCGAAATATCTTCTAAACTATAAAATATATATATAAATAGCAAACGAAAAACATGTTAATAGGTGATCCGATTTCTGAACTGATAATTTGTTTTCTCAAAGCTCTTTATAGATTTTGAACAATTGCTTTGTCAAGTTAAAGAATATTGAAAACTTCCCGTTTCTAAAGTTTACAATGCTTATAGCTCGAAAAGTAAAATTGTCCAGCTATAAACAGTAGGCAATTAACTTGCATTATTTTAAATTCCTTCTAGGATATAAAATTTAATTTTTAGTCAGGTTCTTAGTTTTTAGAATATAGTGGTTATAATTTTTCACATACTGTACAGTCAATAACGCGCGAACAAATTTGTATAAACTTGATATTTGATCGCAACTTAGAAATATTAAGTTATTTCAATTATGTATCTTATAGGATCTCATTACAGAAATTTATATTTATTTTTAAATCTCATTACAGATCAAAAATTATTCTTGTTATTTACAAGTTACGTTGCTGTGAGACACATTAATGAAAAAAAAAACATATATATTTTCTAAATTTGTGAAATTTTGAAAAATTAAAATAATTACCTTTAAAATGCTATTATTTTAAAATGCTAAAATTTCGAAACTAATTATTATTCACATTTACTTTTTGATCTTTATGTATCATTATATCTTGGGCTATAAAAGTATGCATACCTATTTATAATATTGTTTTCCAAAAAAATTTACAATAAATTTATATTTATCACACAAAAATTTTGTCAGAGCATACTTATTTTACAAAATTTGTCACAATTAAAACAAAGTAAACCATGAATATTTTTATAGTACAAGTTCTGAACCTTATAAATATACCAAAATAATTATGATTATTGTACTTTGAAAAAAGCCTTAGCAGTTACAATAAAAATTATACCTGAAATTTGTATTCTGAGAAAAAAGCAAATAGTTTACATTTTATTAATAGAATTATGAAATAACACTTTATAAAATCTCTTCTAAAGAGCTCTTTGGTTCAAGGTAGATATCTAGAAGTTTGGGAAGTGATTTTTAAGAATATGTGGATTTGAAATTAGAAAGAAATAATAATCGATTTTTTTACGCTAAATTTCATATTTTTGTGTAAAGATTCCCCTTACTTTGGTAACCATAAGGCCATATTATCTGACGCAAATTAAAATGAAACTCAATCCAGCTAATAAATTTTCTGAACTTTATTGAAATTTAATTTTGTAGGACGTTATTCACGCGTTAATGACGTTATTCACACAAATATACGTTAATGATGTTATTCAAGCTAATTTACGTTAATGACGTTTTTCATGTAAATTTACATTAATGACGTTATTCAGGCAAATTTAAGTTAATGCCGCTTTTCACGCAAATTTACGTTAATGACGTTATTCACGCAAATTTACGTTAATGACGTAATTCGCGCATTTCGGCTGCATCGGACTGTAGCCACCACCAATTTTTTTTTTTTTTTTACAATTCTTTGCATTGGAATACGTTTTTTTTTGGTCAGTGTTAATTTTTTGTCGATTTGCAAAATTTATTCTTCGCGAAAAGTAAGGCATGTGACAAAACAACAACAAATTCCTTTCTTATTTCATTTCTATGATACCCCGTGCTGTCAGAAACTGTAGCAAATTTCATTAAAACCGGAGCGTTGAAATATTTGAAATTAATTCCTAAAGTTATAGAATGAAGAACGCCATACATTAAAATGCGATTTGAAATTTAAATCGGCGTGCATAAACTCCGTGAGTTTCCGTTTCTTATCACTTCCTAACTCACAGAACTTCCAACTGCATAATTTTTCCATTTTTAAACCGCGATGATAAAACTTTTTATCGTAATGCCTACAAAAAGAAAAACAACGAAATAAAAGAGATTGATGACATTTCTATTTTATTTGCGCTAAATATAGTCCAGATTAAAGTAGAGGTTTCCCTGTTTTGTGAATTTTCTGTTGTATACATTTTTGTTTCAAATAAGTTGCACATTTTTACTTTCTCACACTAATGTATAAATGCTTATGAAAGTATTGCTTTATGAAAATTTCTAAGTTCAAAATCTTGACAGAAATAATGGAAATACACGTTAGAGCATGAAATGTTATATTTAGAAAGATTACAGAAATATCTAGAAATATCTAAATATATCTAAATATCTAGAATATTTTGGGATTTTTTAAAAATTAAAACAATAATATTCGACACATAAGATTGAGATAACATTTTGTGTGCAGAAATATTAATAATTTCATAAAAATGTTAGGAATTTATAAAATTCAAATTCAAACTTCGGTTTTACTGTGTCTAAAAATAGTATTATGGTATGTTTATTAATACAAATTATCTTAAATTAATCTAAATTACAGCACAGGCTAACTGTTGCCAAATTGTAAAAAATATTTAAAAAACTAAACATAAAGCACGATTGGTCCCACTCCATCTATAAAAAGAAAAATCTAATGTGGGCAGCACATGACTTTCCCTGCAGACTTATATCCACGTTCTCTTTATTTTAATTAAATTTAATTCACTTTTAATTCAATTTTTGTTCTCATTTGATAACTGGACTTATTTTCAAAGGTGGCTTAGAAAAAATACGAAAATACTAAAATATCTCGAAAACGGCTAGTCCTAGTGAAATGGGGTTGGTCTTATTCTTTTCTTCGTTAAAAATTACGTATTAAACAAGCATTTAATGGATATATTTGAGCATACGTAGTTATTTATTTTATATTTTAGCGATATTTGCAGGCCATTTTGCAAAACAAGGCAGGTTATTTTTTTTCCAAATCCTACCAAAACTAATCAGCACCAGGGTGACCTAAAAGTGACTTATATATCGAATTTTGTAAAATTCGGTCCATTAGTTTTTCAGCTACAGTGGATACAAGCTTTTGCGGGCCATTTTGCAAAAAAAGGCAGGTTCTTTTATTACGAATCGTACCCAAAACTAATCAGCATCAGATTCGCCCACAAGTGACTTACCTACCAAATGTTATGAAATTCGGTCTATTAGTTTTTTAGTTAGAGTGGATACAAAAGCTGCACACACAGACACACAGACAAACACACACACACACACACACACACGTCACGCTAAATTGTTTTCCGTATTCTAGAGGTCTCGAAACGTGTAGATCCGTCAAAAACTCGAGCTGTGATTTTCGGTATGAATCCAATATTTCTCCTATACATTACCATGCATTGCAGGGAAAGTAAAAACTATCGTCTGGAGTAGCTCAATGGATAGATCATGGAATGGACAGCAGGAGATTAATTGTTTGAATTCCAGCTGAGACATGAGTTCTTTGCAATGACGCCCCAACAACTTAAATCTACAGTTAATCCTACAGTTAATACACATCATGTTACAGAGTATTGCCTGTCGTACATTGAGCGCTGTCTTTGCAATGTATAACAGTTCAACTACTTGCTGAAAGTTAAAGGATTTGCAATAGAAAACCAACACTTTTGCCGCCTTTGGGGTTTTCTCAACTCTCCTGGTATTATAAATATAGAACTTTTTAACAGAAATCCCTAGGATCGCAAATTTACGGTCTCTTTTCTCGTCTATCTACCATAGGAAGAAGTGACAGGTTTAGGGAGGGAATCCACCAACCATAAGCCTGAGTTTTATGCAGACATATGGGGGGTCTCGTGGCATAATCTCCAATTCAAAAATCGTCATCCGCGACGCTCGGTCTACTATTCCGTGGGTAAGGTTCCAAGAACACTCAAGTCAAGATCCCAGTCGCCCAAGGTTTTAATTTCAGATTACAAAACCAATCCTATCCAACTAGAAAATTCTAGTTTACTGTAGAAGGAACTCACATTGGATATCCAGGGTGTCCACTAATGTTCCACTCCCAAGATTAATGTCTCCCTTAGGAGAAGTAGGTCTGTATCTGCAGATATAAGGCTCATCCAGTCTGAAAGCGTGCCCGCTGAGGAGGTAGGAATAAGTGATAAATTGTTAAGGAGGGAATTTGGCCAATAGGATAGACAATTTGTTAACCATCACTCGTGTACGCGCATATGAGGATACTTTTCCCTCGATTCAGCTATTTTTTTTTAGTGGAAAAATTAGATTTACTTCACCTGACCTTTTCAACTTTGTTTTTATACGATTGATTATAGTGTTTGTTAAAGGAAATATCTATAGTAGAGAATAGCTGCATTAAATTGCAAGTAGGCGTGTTGCACAATATATACAAGGCCTAACTCAGTTTGCCTACTTTGTAAGAAGCAGATGCAAGGAAACCAGGACTAACGCTCATTTACGCAGCGTTTAAGCTATATATATATATATATATATATATATATCCGTCCGACCTACCAGAAAGGTGTAAGGTAACTGTTTGGACGGTCGGGAAGTGCCACCCAATTTAGACTGGAATCCAGTGGGGGAGGCATCCACAGGGACCGTACCCTCCTTCCCCTACCACCAACCTCTTGGAAGGACTTTCGGACCCACATGTTTAACGTGATCGTACTCCGCATGAACAGGGCGGCAGTTTTGGCAGTGGCTGGAATCGAATCCGGGCCTACCGAGTGCAACTCCAGCGCGCTAACCAATGGGCTACCGCACCCTCCCCGACCACTTGTGATACTTTTCGTTTTCCACATTCATCTTTTGCTTTTCTGTACTTAGGTATTCATTTTGGAATATATATATATATATATATATATATATATATATATATATATATATATATATATATATATATATATATATATATATATATATATACATATATATATATATATATCAGAAAAATGTAATAATAAAAATTCAAGTAATATTTAACATCCCCATAGATGCAAAACCATAGCCATATTGCCGATAGGAGAAAAGAACTGCACCGGCCAAATTCGATGATTAATGAGAATTAAATTCATCTTCAGGTCTGAGTATTTAATTCTAATTAACCCAAACAAACGCCTGTTTCAGATTGAGCAATATAACATTACTATAAATGCTCAAACTCAGATTACAGACATCAAAAGATGAAAAAATGAAAATAAGAAATATTAAGGAAATTTGTATTACCATGTGGCGTGAACCCTTCTTCCTTCAACACGTGTATACGCGGTCAAACTCAGCAGAATGAATTATCTAGAAGCACCGGAATGAACATGTCGAAATATAACCAATATAACCAGGGAGGCAGTACGAACGTTCACAGCAACACTCCTAGACCCGTCCAGTGAGTCAGAGCAGGAGATAGGACAATTACCCGTATAAACAATTCAGAATATGAACATGAAGCAAAGATGATAATTCTTACTAAACAAGTGATTCATAGAAGAAATGAATAAACTAGAATGCCACTACGCACCATGATAAGGGTTCTCAAACCGTAGTTTCAAACTGGCTAAAGTTACAAATTTTATAAATATATATATATATATATATATATATATATTCACAGTTTAATGTATTTAATACTGCATTTCGAAGATTACAGTCCGAGATAATCATTGAGTCAATGATAATCTTTTAAAAACAAAATAGCTAACTTTTCTACTTCTTAATTAATGAAATTAATGTTTTATCCATTTCAGCCATTCCAGCGATCCATGCTTGTGACGTGCTTATAACCGATCCTTCTGGGGAACTTGTAACTCACCGATCACCAGAAGATGCCCTAGGCGACCCGGTATGTCGGTATACTATCGGTAGGCGTCATTCTGGATACTGCCAGGTGGAATTGGATTTTGTAGACTTCAACGTTGAGTACTCACCAGGATGTATAGGTAGTTATGTGCAACTGGACGGACATAGGTTTTGTGGAACGTCACTTAGAGGACAGAGAAGTAAGACACTATTGCTACATTATAATATACAAACAAAACGATATTTTTGTTGCTTGTAATACAGTATATTATTTCATATTTAATCTTCAGTCTCAAACCTATATATTAGAGTAACTCATAAGCTAATTAGTGCCGAATTATGACTTTGGAAAGAAATCAACAATGTTATCAGGGCCCATTTATTTATAGTGCAAATAATTTGCTAATTTAAAACATATTTCCATGGTTATATCTTGAAAAAAATTAACTACTATAACCATAATAGTATTGTTAGTGCAAAAATAAAATTAATTATTTTTAAAAATATATTTCCATAGTTTTATTTGAAAATAATAAAATTAGAAAACAAATACATTAAAATAAAGATATTTAAAAAATAAGTTAATTCTTTTATTTACATTTTTGTGTTTTTAAAAAATTTAATTTTTAAAAAAATAATAACATAGCTCTTTTTATTAATTTAGCGTTTAAGATTATAGTTAACCTGAAACTATAAGGCGAGCAACTGAAACTACAGCAACGGAAACTATAAGGCAGAATACGAAAAGCGATACATATTAGAACAATTATAAGCAATAGATATTAAGCAAATTCGAAAAGTAACATATATTTTGAACGCATATAAGCAACAGACATAAAGTAAAATAAATAAAAAAATGTATATTTTGAAAAGTAGTTTGGAGGGTGTTCGTTTATACAAATAATCGTTTATACAAATTTTACATCGTTTTTACTCATATGCTTTGTGAATATCTTATGGAACTCTAGTTTTGTAAATATCTCATGAAACTCTAAAATACCTCAGTATCCAGGAGGCTCCTTAGCTCGATGCCTAACTCGTCCGTACATATGAAACTTTGCCTTTACAGATATTTCTCTGGATTAATATGAAACAGAAGATGTTATTCAGTTCATTTTGTTGCAAGCTATTCCACCTTTTAAACTTATAAATACTTTTAACAACTTATACACGTGAGTTACTCTTTTTAATTTTATTTATATCTGTCATTTATACCTAAATCAACCAACTTTCTTATGATCTCGGGTAAACCCGGACAAATCTACACTGCCTTCCAAAAGTTAAGCATGCGGCAGTAAATCCAACATTATTAATAAAATTATGCTTTGATTGACTCCAAATTTCACAAGAAGATAGTCCATTGTGTAATGTATTCCATGAATATAATAATATAATTAAAGAAAATATATTTAGGTACATTTCTACCCTTAAGTAATTACTTCACACGTAGTACATTCGGGAAAAGTTTTGTATGTCATACAAATAAGTCCTAATATAAGATGTGACTTCCCATTACTCTGACAAGTTTCATTCCTTCAATCTGGTCCTTTAACGCAGTAGAAGACAATAACTGATGTTCCGGTAGAAAGGAAATTGCTTAAAGAGATAGCTTTGAACAATAAGCAAGAATTTGTACCTATTTGAAATGAATATATATATAATGGGACTTTTGAACGAGTTCTATATTTTTTAAAACAAAAACATAAAAATATATCTGTTGAACGAGGTTTTATATATATATATATATATATATATATATATATATATATATATATATATGAAATATCTTCGAAACTATAACAAACAGGTATAAATAGTAAGCAACGAAAATATTTATAGAGGAAATTTAGCTTTTAAATCTATATTTATTTTTAAAAAAAGCTCTTACAGTTTTCGAGTAATCGTTTTGTGATGTTGAAGAAGTATGAAAATTTAACTTTTTTAAGTTTGTAATGCTTATATCTTAAAGACTGAAAGTGATTGCTGTTTGTTGGATCGAGTTCTTTTTTATTACAAAAGTTCAGTTTTATTTTACAATATTTTATCTACGCAAAACTATTTCGGCTCCACTGGACTGGAGCCAGCGCTGGGTTTTTTTTCTGTTAGTAGTGTTTAAATAAGCCTTATGTTTGTTGTTCTTAAAATGAATAAATTACTTTTTTTCCCAGAAAACGTCACTTTTGATACTTTGGGCAATGTGCATATAGTGTACAAAACAGACTCTGTTCGAATGGACAGAGGGTTCCATCTCCTATTCCGCCAGCTTGTTTGTCCAGCGGGAAATCCAGTCAGATCACCAGGAGGAACAGGTAAGAAAACGTGATAACATAAATAAAACTCTCTTCATAATCCTTGACTCTTCTATCATATACAAGAGAATCTCGCTGGGGCAAATATCGCTCGAAGGAACTTTTCAAACTTACAAATCGGCTGGTCGAAAAAGAAATATCACAGAATTTCAGCAAAATATTGGATAGTTTGCAGCGTTCACTTCGACAATAAGAGCTTGCAATTTTGTTCCCGGGAGCTCAACGGTAGAGCTTCGGCTAGTCAATTCGAAGATCCAGGGTTCGATTTCCGGTTGGGCAGTAAGGTTTTTTACAAGTGTCAGTTTAAGAAATGCATTGATCTTAAAAAAAATATTAATACAGATTGGCATATTTTCTACAGTGCATGTGCTGTGGGCATGGCCCCCATATCGTAGGATGAGCCCCCCTGGCCAAAATTATTTAAGAGCCCTCTATGGGCTGCGGGCCCTTGGACATTAGTTCTACTTATCCCCCTCCCTTTATGGCGGACCTTGAAAAAAAAACGAACATCCAAAAATTCATGGACAATTGAGCATTAATAATATATGGTGGGCGAAGGGGGCGCATAAGGACCAGCTTCCGTGAGTTGCACAGGGTCCCAAGATTTTGCATAGGGGCCCGGAAATTTTGTCAGGCCCCCTAAGTACAAGTAGTGTTTCTTCCTGGAAAAATGGAAATGATACGATGGTACGGCGATCGTGATTGATCTTTTTTGTCACGCCATATTTTTAAGGACAGTGACCGTTAAGCACATAGCCACGAATTGGGCCCTCTTTGATAAAAAAAAAAGTCATGTTACAGTTGTTATTTTTCAAATTTCTTAGTCACAAAAACCAATGCCTCCTTTTTTTTTTAAGCAGCTGTCAATTAGTCAATTAGAAAAAAACCCTGAAAGGCGCCCGGCTTGGCCGGGCCTCCTTTCACATCGCTTTGTCCCGGGCCCCCTGGGTGTAGCCGTGCTAGCCACCCCCTTGTGGGGGCCATGGCTGTGGGGCGCCGACAAGCGGGATGGATTTCTTGTATAACTTATGACTACACCATCTTAGAATCTAAATTTTGAATAAACATGTTTTTATGCGAACTACCTTATATCGATTTAACGAAGTATGATATAGACGCAATGTAATTTACTCTGCTGAATAGGATAGTAAAGATGGGGAAGAGAATTGACGGTGAGCCTAGAACTCTAGTTCCATCTAAATTTGATCTCACAAGAATTTAAATTAGTGTTTATTCACACGTGCCTCTTCTGCGGATATTCACATAGCCGACAGACACATAGCTAACAGATATAACAATTTTAACTAAAATTAATTCACTGTACTTTATTTGGAACATTACTAATCTAACTTTATTTTGACAAATTGGCTCTTCAAAATTACTTAAAATGATTAAACACGCGGACATGTTTGCAATTTAATACCCGTTGTAACATCAAGTGAATAAACTCTATTTGTACAAATATTTATCGATCTATATATTGAAAATTTGTCTGTGTGTTTGCATGTTTATCTCTTCATTACGGGAGAACGGCTGTATCAAATTTCATGAAATTTTGTGGATGCATTGGAATAGCCCCACTTAAAATTTAGTCCTGTTTCGAGTTTCTAGGATTAAGGGTTGCCGTGATATTAATATAAAACACCCAATTATACCTTCCAAAGAAATAATTTTATGCAGGCGATATTGTTTCTGAAAATTTACTTGAAGAAAAATATATCACGTTGCTTAGCGGATTTAAATAAAATGTGTTTATATGGTAAACGATTTTTATTGAATCTTTTCCGATTTAAATAATAAAGAAATGGATATAAAATAAATTTTATTTGTATTGTATTTTTGACTGAATTATATCCATTACGGCCATCTAGTTTAAAGATTAAGGGAATTATTGATACTTTCAATTTATTGCTTCATTTGTTTTATTCTCGCAAAGATTTTTCAAGTAAATTGTTGAACCAGAATAAAACGGGTATGGGTTTATATTTTAATTCCATTTCAGCGCTTTTAATGTAGCATATATTGATCCAATTTCATATTTTTTGTAAATAGTTTTACAAACGTGACCAGGATGTTTTATTCTTCATATCTGTTTGTGAAAATAATTTTATATAACAAAAACACAGATTCTTATAGTTTTTTAGGAGAATATAAATTAAATATTTCATTAAAATTTTTTGATTAACGGTGTCATTTAGAATATTACAGAAATTTGCACATATTTTAAATCACGAGCAATGTCAGGTATTATCTATATAAATAAAATTGTATGTTGTGCTCCTATCTGTGTGCTTTTCTTAGCATGGGAGAACTCACTTTCTTCCTTTTGTTTGAATTACTATAAAATTTCAAAAAAGAAGGCTCTGGATATTAAAAGTTTGCCGTAAATAGTGAATTTAAGGTTACTTTATATTATGTATTCCGTACGAAAAACGGTTACACTGCTATTTTATAAATAAGTTCTTGGTGAACAGACAGACTGATATATGAGATTTTATAACTAAATATGATTTATCTGGTCGGGAAAATGTGTCAGGTAATTTTCTATGATATAATCTTGGACTTACAATATATTTATTTCCTCTTCTTACTTCCTCTTACTTTATCTTCTGAACCCTTTACAAATACTTTCGGAAGTTCTATCTGTGTGTGTATATGTGTGTCTGTATGTGTGTGTGTGTGTGTGTATGTGTATGGGTGTATATATGTGTGTGTATATGTGTGTGTGTGAATTCATTAATGATTCTGACTTTCAGATCATTGATTATTTCTAAAATTATTTATATTTCATTTTGCATCATTTTCCCTCTCTCTCTCTCGATATATATATATATATATATATATATATATATCAAAAAGAAGTATATCATTAAAGGAACTCCCAAATAAGTAAAGGAGAAAATTGAAGCTCTACCGAGGATGTGGCGCTCAGCAGCTCTGCATCCAGAGTGGAATATAAGGATATAAACAAGATGAAAGAGAAGTGAGAACGAGAGTGACCATATGATTTGCAAATGTAGGGTGTATCTCTTCCTTTCTTGGTTCCATCTATGCTTCTGTGTCCATTCGGGTGCTTCTATCTTTGCACATGTGGGAGATTGACCATTGAGTTACATTGGTGCCGAGAGCGTTGCCCGGGTCGTAAAAGCTGCTTTAAGCGAGAAAGGGGTGTCGCAATCCACCCCTACCATTCTATGCAAATCATATGGTCACTCCCGTTCTCACTTCTCTTTTCATCTTGTTTATATCCTTATATATATATATATATATATATATATATATATATATATATATATAATTGTTTTAATTAAGCAATGGAAATAGTATCGTGAATTTTTAAATAGAACTTTACATTAAATAATTAAACAAGCTCATAAATTCATATATTGTCAACGAAAATTTTTGAAATAAATTTTACGTCATTTGGTCAATTATTTATTGTCATTTTGTTTTTGTTCTCACTTTTATTCGTTCTAATATCACTAACTCAATAACTTTAGATTTGGTAAACGACCGTCTTCCCAGCAGTTGCAGCAAGATCTATAATGAGAAAGAATTTTACATGGAGAGCCCGGGATTTCCGAACTACTACACGAACGACTTGGACTGCCAGTTGGTCATCAGAAGATACAGGCCGTCGATATGCAAGCTGGACATAAGGTTCCTGGACTTTGACGTCGAAGAAAGTCCCGGATGTGTGTTTGACTTTCTGCAGCTAGATTCGCAGAGGCTCTGTGGAAGAATACCGGAAGATAATGTCAGTAAGTAATGAATTTATAATAATTACTAAAACATATTTCTATGTAAATGTATTTTAAATTTTTATTGATGCAAATACCGTAATGTCTAATGCTATACAAAAATAAAGTGAAACATCAGACAAACATTTTGTAAACACGTTATGGATTTTTCAATAATGTAAAATGCTGCGCAAATAAAATGTAAAAAGCTGACAATTAGTTTGAAAACCCGTTATGGATTTTTAAATAATATAAATGTGTGTCCAAATAAACTCTATAACAAAAAACTAGATGCACCAAGAAGGAGTTGTCCGATTGTAATAAAATTTGGTGGATGTGAAGAGCATACATAGAAAAAGAAACGATTAAAATTTCAGAGCAATTTAATGATTTAGAGTTTGACAGTATACAAAGGGAGGAAGTCAATAGGGCGTTGGTCCACCTCTAGTCTGGATGCAAGTTGTCACCCGGCGTGGCATAGACTGTTAAAGTTCACGGATGGTGTCCTGCGGAATGTCTTGCCAAATTGTCTCCAACTGTCGGGCTAAATCGCCAACATTTCGGGATGGTTGCAATCGCCTTCCCATAACATCCAAAATGTGCTCTATGGGAGAGAGATCAGGAGACCTAGCTAGCCAAGGAAGTGTTGGCCAAGCTTGAAGACAATTCATAGCAACACGTGCCGTGTGCGGCCGGGTATTATCTTGCTGAAAAGTAAGTCCGGTGTGTCGCAAAAAGAACGGTAACACAACCGGTCGTAGAATGTTGTCTACGTACTACTGTGCTGTCAATGTGCCAGAAATGATTATCAAAGGCCTATCAAAGGAGATGGCACCCCAGACCATAACGCCCAGTTGTGGGCATGTGTGGCGTGCAATAATAAGGACAGGATCCCCACGCTGCCCTGGACGTCTCCAGACACGTCTGCGGTTGTCGTCAGGACACAGTTGAAAACGGGACTCGTCGTATGAAAAGACTCAAAATGCATTTCATACGAAATTTCATTACAATCGGACAACTCCTTCTTGGTGCGTCGATTTTTTTTGTTATACAGTGTAAAATGTAAATAGCAGACAATCTTTTTGTAAACACGTTATTGGTTTTTCAATAATGTAAAATGCTGCGCAAATAAAATGTAAAAAGCTGATAATCATTTTGAAAATGCGTTATTGATTTTCAATAATGTAAAATGCTGCGTAAATAAAATATAAAAACTAGACAAACAATTACGTGTTTTTCAATTTGCATGTTGTCCCACAGCGTCTCACAAGACAACTTTTTACCACCTATTTCGTTGTTATCAGACTTACATTAGCCAATTCTAATTCTAGGAACATTTTATTCCTAAATAACATGAAAGAATTTCTTAAAGGCATTGTGTCTGTAGTAAATTTTTATTTTGTAATGTTTAGAATCTAGATTATATAAGTAAGAAATTGAATAAAAGGCTAAAAATTAGTTTTTTATGCAAAAATTCGAAATTGCAACCAATCATCCTCTCAAAAATTTCTAAATGGAATAATTACACTTTTATTACTGATGACTATTAGAGTATTATTATCAACAAGATTTGATTGGAACAGAAATTACAAATTGAAGCAATCCTACCCAATTTCGTCCTGGGCACTCAACTCTTTCGAGATATATGGCGCTCACTTTCAAGAATGTAAATTGTTTAATATCACAAATAACTTATCAATAAACTTTTAAACATCGACTTATTTAATTAGAATAAGAAATATATAATTTTGTGATTTTTACCATTTCAAATAACAGAATGTACAGTATTTTTCTTGAATTGTTCATACCAGTCTCGTATAAAGGACCTTTTAAATAACAAGTTACATATAAAGTTATATTTTATTTGCATTACATTTTTCGTATTTGATATACATGTTTGAAAAATTAAAGGCATTTTCCCATTACCCTATTGTTTAAAATTAATGCATCTTATGTTTACTGATTGAAGCAACGTACCAAATAGTAGTCACATTATTGATAATTTTTATCAAGAGGTATTATTCTCTTTACATACATAGCTAAGAAAAACAATTTATTTTGTGGTCAGGGATGCTCAAAAAAGCTTCTCCATCGAAATCCAAATTACGAATGTATGACTATAATACTTTCACTAGGACACTAGGTATTATAGTAAAAAGGAATTGCATCAAACGTAAAATGTTTAGCTGAAATATAGCAAGCTAAACAATAATGATAGAATTTAATATACATTTAAAGCTATATATATATATATATATATTTTTTTTTTCAGGAACAACCGACTTCCTTGCCTATGAGAAAGTTCTCCGCTTCAAAACCGACTCCGTAAATCCTAGACCTGGGTTCTTTCTATACGTCCGACAGCTGGATTGTGGGACAGTAGTCCAACCCTCTGTTCCAGGTTCACCCAGCTCTTGCGATGTTCACGTCTGGGAAAGGGAGGCCAGGATCACCAGTCCCAACTATCCCAGAGATTATGAAAACAATCTGAGGTGCAGATATACAGTACACAAACTTGGTGATTACATATGTCAACTGAAAGTGACATTTTTAGATTTTAAAATTCAAAATGGCAATCCCGGTTGCTACAATGATTATCTAGAGATGGATGGTGGATGGAGGGCGTGTGGAGACAAGTTTCAAGGAATTTCAAGTAAGCTTTTTGAAGAATCATTTAGTTGACTGTTGTTTTCAGTACATGTATCGGAGAAAGTTTGAGTAATAAGAAATAGCAGGGTAATATAGAGCCAATGATTATTTCCTATCCAGTGTTGTTATTCAGTGACAACTACTAAAATCCCGTCAGAATATTCACACACTCTTTTGTGACAACTACTAAAATCCCTTCAGAATATTCATACACTCTTTTTCGGGCGCGGTAGCCCGCTTTCGCGAAGGATTTGCACGCTACCACAACTGCCGCCGTGTTCATGCGGAGTACGATCACGTTAAACATGTGGGTCCGTAAGTCCTTCCGAGAGGTTGGTAGTAGGGGGAGGATTGTACGGTCCCTGTAGATGCCTTCCCCACTGAGCTCCGGTCTAAATTGGGTGGCATTTCCCGGCCGTCCAAACTGTTACCTTACACCTTTTTGGTAGGTCGAACGGTCTGGGTCTCAACAACAACAACAACACACTCTTTTGTGCAGTCAATCTTGCTGGAATCGTTCCGTTGTGAACTTCATTGCATTTTTAGATTTCTGATCTTTATGCACTTCTACAGATATCATAAATTTTGAAAAGTACGTTTTCTTTTCCACAATAAATAAAACTGCTCTTGTGAGAATAAAACTTTCAATATTACTTTAAAGAAAGCGGACATATGAAAATTAGATGACTACAATTGTTTCTAGAACTTTTGTGAAATTTATATGTAAGCCTTAATTTCATAACTGTTTTATATCTATACGTTTATAAATAATCTTGGAAACATCGTTTATTATGTTTTGACGTTTAACCATTCCAAAAATAATCATGTTAATATGTTCAGCCAAATAGAATAACTTAAAATCTGGCACTGCACAGCTGACTTCCGCTTTAAGATGCTGATGAATTCAATTCTTTAAAAGAAAAAAATTATATATGAAAATATACTGAAATCTTTATATGAGATTAAATAAGGTTACGAAGGATATGTGGTAGTTTGCGTGAAGTTTTATTATGGTAATTCAGACCTATACATACACATAAATTATTTCTTTCAGAAAATTTATATTTTTGTCTGAATATTTGTTTAGTTCCAATTTAATAATAAAAGTCAGAAATAGTTTTAAGCTTGTGTATTTTTTTCCAGGAACTCTCGATTTTAGAACACCAGAGAAGATTCTAATTTTCAGCAGCGACTCCTGGTACACATACTCTGGATTCTTAATTTCACTGAGGCAGGTTCCATGTTCAGAAATAGTTGCTGGAGAAACATCGGGACGGTTGAATGGGGATGCACCATCCTGTGACAGAGAATTCGAGGCATCAAAATTTGAACTTCGAAGTGAGCTCTACCCTCTAAATTATTCTCCAGGACTAAACTGCAGGTGAGAATCAGACACTATTTATGCAGCATATTCTCATGCAAACCAATACTGGCATACAATATTGAGACAATATTCAAATGTAGACCATTTGCGATGTTTATTGATATTGAGTCAATATCAGACATAATTCCCCATTAGTGGCCTAGAAAATTCTAGGTCCCATTTGGACATGCTGGCGACGCTGTATACTTTGCATTGCACCCTATAAACTTTTAAGTAAATTTTATGTCCCATTGAACATCATATTTCCTTCCATCGCATTATTTCCTTTTCTCTATTAATATATTTTAAGAAATTACCAATATTTTGGACTTCTTGACATTGAAATTGATTAGGTCATGTAAACATTATTAGTATAATATTATTAGCATAATTTAATACTGCCTGTATGTTGACTGTGTGTGTCCAATATTTGCTAAATATGGACTGTCAAAATTGCCCAATATTGGCAAAACCATAAGCATATTTCCAGTATCCTACAAAAAATGAATACATTAATGAATATGTTACTAATAAATGCTGGATGGCTAATTATCAGCTTGATTTTTTTTCTATTATTCAACAGTATTCTTCACTTTTTGATTTGAATTTGTTTTAATTTTCTTACATCAATAAAAATTACAATAATCTGGTCAATGGTCTTGACTTCTATTTCAAAGTGCATAAAAGGAATTATAGAGAGCAAAAATAATCAAATAATCTCGGATAATACGTACGAGAGCTGAAAATCATCGACCAAAATATATATTCTTTATTAAACAAAAAAACATTCATCGTACGTTATGTGCTTTTAATTAAAAAGTACACCAAGAATCGTATTTCTACAAGCAGAAATCGACATCAATTTAAATTTTATATACCGAGCGCTTAATGAAAAATACTCTAACGAAATATAAACAAGAAAGATCAATCATACATAAAGCAATGATTATGAAACACTTTCTAATTGCAATTTTATTTAAACATCTCTAAAATGTTATACATTCAGCGGCGATATTTTTTTAATTATCACAGAACTGCAATAATTTATTTTACTTAAAAACTTAAAACTTCATCGAAAAAAAATGAACTATATTCAAATGACATCATTGAAATATAAATCGTCTGGCTCTCTATGTAAAAGAAGTGAATATTTTATTCATGCACTTTTATTCCAAACTCCAGAGTTAAATAATTTTGCGTGAAAAAAATTCAGCAATTCTTATAGAACTCATCTTACAATCACTTGCTTACATTCTGCATTCATTAAAATTAGGCTTCGTTATAAAAATAATCAGTTTGATGATCATTTAAACTCAAGAATATTGTAATTGCGTTGGCGCAGAATATAGATTCACAGAAAATAAGCAAAAATAAAGCAGTTTTAGGACGGATGCAACACTAAATATAAATTTAAAAGAACTTTAAAAATCACGATTTTTACTCTGGGAAAAAAGATGGATGCCATATTTTATTTTGAAGTAGGTCACGCGATCTTTTCACATTATATGGGTGTAATTATTATTTTAATTTTTATTTAAAAACTACCGAACATATTTTGCTGAAATATTTTTTATATATATTTTATGGGATAATTCGAATATTTCCTAAAATTTTAGAAGCAATTTGTGAATTTTAACTTCGCTTAAAAATTGTTTGAAAAATTAGGCCCCATAGGGTTTAATGTATGTCGTTTTTTCAACCCGGGTTCAATCCAAAACTAATTGGGTGATGTTATTCATTTATTCATTTGCATTCTCATATGTTCCACAGACAGTCTCAATAACATACTAAATTTCATTTTGATACAGTCATTTTTACGGCAGTTATCGTGCCAACGGATAGACAGACAGACAGATAAACAGAATGAACAAAATCATAAAGACTTTTCAACTGTGTTCTAAAGTGTTAAAACGACAGTTGGTCACAGAAGTAAAGTTTTTTTTTATCCTCCTAATGGTTAGGCATTGACTCTTTCATCTTCGCCTATACATCGACCAGAACCGTGAACCTCTTAGGCGTCATATGACGTTGCCCAAGTGCACCAATGGGGGTGGGACCACATTGCGCCCAATAACACAAACATCCATGCTTGAAGTGGGATTCGAACCCACAACCCGGCGGTCGAACGAGTACGAGGAAACGCTTGCCTTTGACCGTTCGACCACCGCGTCGGCACGGAAGTAAAGTAAATTATAAAAAATAATCAGGAAACGAAGGATAATTCAGCAATGATATTTGCAACCCCGGAACTCATTTCATAAAAATGCAAAATTTATTTTTTATACGGCCCCTTATCAAAAAAATGTCAGTTAGTAAAAGTTGAGCAGCCCTTAATTACGGCGAAAGAAAATTTCTTGGTACTTTTAGATGAAGAACTCACTGAGATATCTCAATTATTATTAATATGTATTTTTGTTTAATTGTCAAGATCCAGCAGAAATTAAATGACAGCAAATTTCATTTAGCAGTTTTTCGGTTTTAAATAAATTTGTAGATGTTCACTCATATTTATGTTCAGAGGACGTTTACTATTCACACTTGCAGTTTAGGTAAAATGTATAAGTCAAGAATTTCAATTATCGATATATTTGCGAATTTTTTATCAAAACGAACCCGATACAGTTTTTTTCCTAATGAAGTGCGGCACAAAGTTTACTAATCGATTTTTTTTATTGCAGGCCTTGTAAAAAATTGAATTTTGCCCTTTTAGGATATTATTAGTTCCGGGGGGTGTAACTGTTATAGGTAACTACTCTGTTCAATTTACTTCTACGACCAACCATTAATATTATAGTCCTTTTTGGCAGTCTTCGCAAAACACCTGATATACAGGTTGTTTAGAAAAGTACGCAACTTGACATTAAAGAAAGTAAATCTTACGCACATGTAAGTTTTACATTAAATAAAGTCAGTTTGTACTACTTCACTCATGGGCAACCAACAGACGAAGTTGAAATGACCTCGGCATAAGTCAATGGCCTTTAAATACCTATTCCCGTGTTTTGTATCAGCTATTCAAAAACTGGGTTTATTTGTAGACCCGAAAAATGTAAGTTACAATTCAGTTTAAGAGAAGATAATTTTCTAATACCCTCAGTGAGAGAGTTACATATTTATTCACACCATTGACAGCTTCCGCGTTTAACAGTGATTGCCTATCTTGGCCCTTTACACACTCCCATTCTTTTATCCATCTTACATACTTTCACTGTCTTATCCATCTTACACACTTTCATTCTCTTATCCATCTTATTCACTCCCATTCTCTTATCCATCTTACACACTCCCATTCTTTTATTCATCTTAGACACTCCCATTCTCTTATCTTACACACTCATATTCTCTTATCCATCTTACACACTCATATTCTCTTATCCATCTTACACAACATCATTTTCTTATCCATCTTACACACTCTCATTTTCTTATCCATCTTACACACTCCCATTTTCTTATCTTACACACTCCCATTCGCTTATCCGTCTTACATACTCCCATTCTCTTATCCTTATTATACACTCCCATTTTTAAGAAATTTAACAATCAAACGCGATATTGTTAATTTATAAGGAACAGCCGAATGAGGAAGTATCAGTTGACAACGCCTTGATGACGTCTGAAATTTAACAATCAAACCTGATATTGTTAATTTACTAGTAACAACAAACAGAATGAGGAAATATTAGTTGAAATGCGACTTGACAAGCACGGTAAGATTTGGGCACGGAAAAAGTTTCAACAATCAACACATGTCCATTCTTGGAAAACAACATAAATACAAAACCCAGAATGGATACTTGATAGATATTGACTTTCAAAGTAACTTGCACAAATTATTTTTATTGATCAATAGTAACAACTGAATTTTGAAACATCACATATATGTAAATTTGATTGGTCGATATTCACTACTTTTCAATGAAGTCTTCAGAAATTATGCCCTTAGTAAAACAAGGCACAATAATAATGTATACCAAAGATTTTATTCAAAGCAGAAAGAAATCAACACACACTGAAATAAAATGGGTTGAAACACATGAAAAACTGGTTTTACAGCTACTAGATTGACATTTTTGAAAAGGCAAATTTCGAGTTGCAAAATTAAAAAAGTAACCACACTTATATGAATGTGTTATTTTATCCTTTTAAATGAGAATTGCACGGAATTATTGGCATATCTTATTTTACGCTGAAAAGACCCTTTTAAACAGGTAAAGAGGTAACATGTATGCACTTGTTAATTGCTTATGATTGTAAAGAGGTTCTGTGTATGCACCCATTTACCTGCTACCCACTTGCTTACCTGCTTAAAATGGCCCTTTAAAAAACTTCCTAAAAAAAGACAATACTATAAAATCGTCTGCTTCTCTATGTAAAATCAATTAATATTTTATTCATATACTTTATATTCCAGACTCTAGAGCTAAACAATTTTGCGTGAAAAAAATTCAGCAATTCTTATACAACTCATCTCACAATCGCTTGATATGTTTAAATTCTGCAGGACATAGAAATTCGGATTTCGTTGCAGGAATAATGAAAGTTTAGTAATCATTGCAAATAAAAAATATTATAATTGCGTTGGCACAGAATTTAGATACACAGATAATATGCAAAAATAAAGCAAGTTTATGACGAATTCAACACTAATTATAAATTTAAAATATCTTCAAGCATCACAATTTTTACACAAGGGGGGGGGGGAAATGGAACATTATTATAAAAGGAGTCACGTGGTCTCTTCCTATAATATGGGTTGTTGTTGTTGAAACCCAGACCGTCCGACCTACCAGAAAGGTGTAAGGTAACTGTTTGGACGGCCGGGAAGTGCCACCCAATTTAGACCGGAACCCAGTGGGGGAGGCATCCACAGGGACCGTACCCTCCTTCCCCTACCACCAACTTCTCGGAAGGACTTACGGACCCACATGTTTAACGTGATCGTACTCCGCGTGAACACGGCGGCAGTTTTGGCAGTGGCTGGAATCGAACCCGGGCCTACCGAGTGCAATTCCAGCGCGCTAACCAATGGGCTCCTATAATATGGGTCGAAAGCCCAGACCATCCGACTCGTCCGTGGACTTAGAGTAGCTTTTTGGATGGCCGGGCCTATAATATGGGTCGAAAGCCCAGAACGACCGACTCGTCCGAGGACGTGAGCAGCAAGATGGTCGTCCGGGAGAACCTATAATATGGGTGTAATTGTTATTTCAATTTTTATTTAAACACTAACATATTTTGCTGAACTTTTTGTTTTACACATTTTACGTTGTAATTTGAATATTTTCTAAAATTTTCGAAGCAATTTATGAATTTTAACTCCACTTAAAAAATGTTTGAAAAATTACGTCTCATAGCTTTCAATGTATTTAATTTTTCAACCCGGGGGAAATCCGAAACTAATTGGATGATATTATTCATTTTCATTCCCATATGTCCTACAGACCGTCTCAATAACATACTAAAATTTCATTTTGTTAAAGTTATTTTTAGGCCAATTATCGTGCAAACTGACAGACAGGCGATATGAACAGAGTCATAAACACTTTACAACTTTGTTGGAAGGTGTTAAAAACAGAAAACAATTATCTCCAATATTCGTGAAGGTATTTACAACGGAAATAACATAAAAAACTATCATAATAAGCTAAAATAGGATAAGTTAATTTTATTTTTTCTTGACAGCGACTCGTGCTGGAGAAATGACTGCGCATTGAAACCAGACATTACATAAAACGTATTTGGGCAATTTTGTTTGCAAACCGATTTGTAGGGGAAAGCTCCCAATTTTTTTAATAAGCAATAACTTGCTGAATAATACAGATAATTGCATAACTGCATCTGTTGTTCTTAGTGTAGTTTCTGTGCAGCACAACTTTTTTTAATTGAACTCTTTTGCTCAAGGAAACGAATGAAAATTATACCCCTATTTTTATGAAAATTCCATCTACTGGGAAAATAATTATATAAAATAATTTAAACATTTCATTTTAAGAAATTTTCAAATCGGAATTTTGTCGGATGATATATATTGATGAATCTTTAAAAGTGTGGTCACATATGCTTTATGTATGTACTTTTAAATGATTATGCTAATTTTTAACGAAATCTTTAAAAATTACGTCTTTATTAAAACTTGTCACAGCCAGATAGGATTTATATTTCACATCTTTGAGGACAATTATTGCTAACTTACTTAACCTTTTGCTTACGGGTGGGACAGCGTCCATCCCAAACGAAGAATCTCTCAAAAAGACAGGTATTTGACATACCCTATCCCAAACAGTTCGATCCTCCTTTACAGGCATTGGCGTCCTTGAACGCCAATGCCTGTTGGACGCCTATGCTTGTAAAGGAGGATCGAACTGTTTAGGATAGGGTATGTCAAACTCCTGTCTTTTTGAGAGGTTCTTCGTTTGGGATGGACGCTGTCCCACCCGTAAGCAAATGGTTTTGCTAACTAAATTTAATGTCGGAGTTGGTCTGATGAAGTCAAACCAGTTTAAATAATTTTTTTAACATACTTTATTTATGTACACCACTGTACATATAATCATTTTCTAGGTACCTAATTCGAAGAGTATCTGAGTTAGTGTGCCAGTTGAAGATTCGCTTCACCCACTTCGACGTCGAGGCTAGTGGTGGATGCAACAAAGACTATCTGACACTAGATGGACAAAAGCTATGCGGATTTTTACCGATGAACACAACTAGTAAGTAGATTTTAACATTTTTGAGTGTCATTGAAATTGAGTTTATTGCACTTTGAAAAGTTGTAGGGTGCGTGGTTAAGTTTTCACATCAAAAAAATTTTCATAAAAGATTAAAAATCAGTTGAGGTAGAAGCATTTTTAATTAGTTTTCAATTCCTTTTAAGTTAATGTTAGCACTATGTGCCAACTCTGGTTGACCCATAAGCTCTTTAGGCAATCCGTCTGGGCAATGGTTCCACACCTAATTCTTATAAATCCATAAAAATGCAAATCATGTCACAACTGGAGACGAATTGGAACCACCATTGTGTTATATGCAACTCATGAATTTGATCAAAATGTGGCATACATCATCTTACATTGTAGGTTGAATGTCCATATTCGAAAATGTTATATGTTTGACGTCGCATAATACTCCCAAAAATTTTCTCGTCTGGCATCTTTCTTTCGTAGTTTTCTTTTTAATCTTTATAAATGTTAAGTAGACAACGCTTTTTACTTTCCTTATATACATAATGTATAAGAAAAGTATTGTGACGTGTGTAAAATTCGAATTGGAGTTTTCGACGGAAGAGCACGTTTCAAGCATCCCTGATCAGGAATCAAACATTTTGGAAGTGATGTCTGTCTGTGTGTGTGTGAGTGAGTGTGTGTGTGCGTGTGTGTGTGTGCGTGTGTGTGTGTGTGTGTGTGTGTGTGAAAGTATGTGTGTGTGTGTGCGTGTGTGTGTCAGTGAGTCTGTGGAGACGATATCTCTTGAAAGAATGGAGCGGTTCGAGTGAAATTTGGTACGAAAATCACAATCCATGAATACTGGAAGCCTATTGTTTTTAAACGTAATCGAATGTTCAGAACCCCTCTAAATTTTCGAGTGAAATTTTGAAAAAATCATCAAAAAATCAAAACCTTTAATAAAGTTACTCAAATAGACATTTTCTATGTAATTTGTCCTTAGAAAACGATTGACATAAACTTTAGAATGCTAGCATGAACCGTTCTCGAGATATTTCACATTTTTCAAATAAATTTATCAAAAAATCCCATAAATTAAAAAAAAAATATTAACTGCTGAGAAACATGTTCGCTTTTCAAATGTAATATCATGTGATAAATTTGGTGACATCATTCTCGTGGATATAGCCCGTTCCATTCATGAGAAAGGATACTTTGAGTAATACTTTTGTATTCGACCGCCAATAGTAATTTATCTGCTATAAAAATAACTTTTTTCTTCGTCCATAACGCTTGGCGAGATTTTAGCGACAAATTTAGCGGAATGTCGCCAACTTGGCGATTTTTCGAAATGTTGCCAAATTAACGAAAATCTCGCTATCTGGATAAAAATGACGACTAATTGTCGAAAATTCAATATCTTGGAAAAAATATAAGTATCTACTATGAGAAGAACCTATTTTTGTTACTGTAAAAGTAGTAAATTAATTGCATTATATAAGCAAAGTCATGTGTTGCCCACATCAGATTTTTTTTCTTAGTCATCTGAATAGTTTTTCCCGATGTAGCTCAGAAAGTCATTTCTAGGATCTCGAAAAAGGGGTATAATCGAATGGAAGAAGTTATCAGTAGTTGGTTTATAGTAGTGGATTTTGTTGTCCAGTATGGACTCTATGGAGCACTAACGTAATTTTTCCGCCAGTGAAATTATGACCCCACCTGCGTACTATACTGGTAATTACTCTTCCCATACGTGAAGAAAGAGACTATTTTTGATTCTGAAACTGGTTGATATTTGATTAAAACCTCTTCTTCTTCTATTTGATTAAGACCTCTTTCTTCTTTGCTTTTAAAAAAGTCTGGCGCCACCATTGGCTCAGTTATTCTGCTTTTACCGAAACAGCCTTTCCAGACTACATTTCTGAATATAGCTAGTAAAAAAAACCTCTCCAATTATCTGTATAAAAATTGTCTAACATGTCTGTGTCTTTCCAGACCCTCAAAAAGCCCACATTGAGCTAAGAGACAGAATATTTCCATACATATAATATTAATCACGGGATAGAACCTAAAAGAGCAGGATTAGAAATTCCTCCCTCGGGAGTGAAGAAAACGATAAGGGTGGTTCGAAAAGTCTTTACAACCCCCCCCCCCCCCAGAAGCAGGTAACTTAGAAAGATAAAGCTTTGCATACTTAGTGTATCGTTGACGGGTCATAACCTAACAGAGGTGGATCCCCTCCCCCTTCCAGGAGCTAAGAAACTGGGGAGTTGAAAATTCTTTGCAGATTCTCCAAAAGCCGTTTCCTGATGACTTAGAAAACTGAATCTTTGCACACTTATAGTATCGACTACGGGATAATACCTAAAGGAGCGCGATTTCCGAGTTTTTTTTCTGGGGGTGAACAAAATAAGATTAAATGGTCTCCAGGCCCTCCGGTATCCTCTCGGTGACCTAGAAAGTTGAAACTTAGCACACTTTAATAATATTGACCACGATACAATATCAAAATGAATTAATTTTCAATTATGACAAATATTTTTAATGCTAACTGTCATGCAGTATTAAAAAAATAAAACTTATTAAGAAATGTTTCAACTAAAATTTTTAAAAGTATTAGTTTCCTTGTCAAGATTAAATACTAGTTTGATATATATGAATTTATGCAGTATGTTATCATTGTTGAGTGTTCCTTAAAAAGTGAACACTATAAGATTTTTTGAAACGTTAGTTGTAGACCCATACTTCCAATTGCAAAAATGCTTTAAATAAGGTAAAAAGTTATGAAATAGTAATTTAAACGATATTCCATATTTTTGTAAAAAGTTAAGAAAATTAACTTTTACAAAAGTTAAAAGAAAATTAACTTTTACTAAAGTTAAGAAAATTAACTTTTACAAAAGTTAAGAAAATTAACTTTTACTAAAGTTAAGAAAATTAACTTTTACAAAAGTTAGGAAAATTAACTTTTACTAAAGTTAAGAAAATTAACTTTTACAAAAGTTAAGAAAATTAACTTTTACAGATCCTCTATAAAAAAATTACAAAAATGTATCATATATCTCATATCTCATATATCTCATATCGTGTCATATATCATATATTTCATATCGTATTTAGTATAACTGAACAAAATTACACTGTAATTCAATCCTATTTGACATAGATATTATTGATTAAAATTTTCATTGAGAAATAAGGAATATCCACAAATTAACTTCGGTTGAAAATGGTTGAATGGTTGCTAAAACTTTTACCACTTATTCAAATTTATTTTATGCAGGTATTTCAGTAAAACGCTTACATCACCATTTGTATTTAAGCATTCAAGTAAATCTGCTACCTAAGTAGACTTTGAATTACGGCGCTATTCAGCAATGCCAGACTCTATCTTTGAGATGATTTTGATTTACAGCGAAAGCAACCGATCTTCTAGTGATACAGTAAGGGAATGCTATCGTCACTTCCCGTACAGCGGGTCGCATCCTGTTTTTATTCTGCGGCTGGTATTGCAATCAACAGGTTCGTTTCATCGTCGATATGACTCAAGAAGACCACGAGAAATTACACGGAAAAATATGAAATATATATTTAGCCTATTTCTCCCGTTATCCACATGTGATTGTCCGGGCAGTAAGCACTAAACATCGTATTCTTCGTTCTATCCTAACCAGCCACCTGCTGTAACGAATACAAGTGCCCTTACCGTCTATAAGAGCTTTTAGTTTGGTGGGAAAAGTGCAGTGACTGATATGTGTTAGAAAAATTAAACCAACTGAAAACAGTGGTTTTTAATGATCCTAGTTAATTTCAAAAATTGAAGAGCTTTCTTATTTTTCCATAGATTTTGTTAGGAAAACATCTTAATAGACCTGAAAAATATCATAAATCTGTTTTATTTACCTTATTTAAGTGTTAAGAATTACTTTTGACCAATACCGTCTGTCTGCCTTTAATAGTTTCATTAGCAAGTCATGGGAAAAATTGTTTTAAAACCCCGCTAAATGATTTCTGTGCATCAATTAAATTTATAAATGGCCCCCTGAATTTAGGAATCTTAGTGATTAAAAGGTATAGAAAAGTCACAAGAAAGTGGTGTAAGTTAAGAAGTTTGACAGTTTATTTTATTCTAAATAAGAACTTTTAAAATCCATTTTTTTTAATTTGACTAAACGAAGTACTGATAACATTTCTGTAATTTAACATTTGGCACATTTAGCAGGGCACATTTTGCATTTATTCTACCCAACATTCCAGTGACAGTCCCGAAAGCCAGAATTTTTCTCTTTGCAAAAGAATTATTTGTTCTTTCAAAGAATTGTGACGTCTTTTGTTCACAAAGTATTGCAGGATGATGACGTATAAGGGTGTGTAATCCATCATAATTACATGACGTTTTGTCCAAGTTTGAGGAATTTCATATGAGACCTCCATTCGCGCTCCCCTAATTCTATTGAGATGTCCGGCTTAGGAACTAGAAATAGATAATAATTCTTAGGCCTTATGTTCGCAATAGACCATCAAGTTTGTGGAGAATATACTCAAGTGAGTTGCTGAATTAATATAATATAAGGAAATGGGTGAAAGCAACTTTTATATCATATTCAATTTTCTTTATAACTGAAATGTTTTTTGTGTGTCATGCTTGAGAAATAGAACTAGAATAAAAAAAAAACAAAAAATATTTAATAAATATAAAATAAAATAATATGTTGTAGTAGAAAATAGGAATAAAGATTTTTCTCGCGATGAAATTTATATAAAATTACCCGTCAATGCTAGTTACATTGCACAATTAAATAAAATCTTCCCAAATCCATCATGCGCACTAATCTACCGATTTCAAAAGGCACAAAACAGCCTTCTTCTTCAGGACCGACAAGAACTGATGTCGCTCGAGTCAGATCGGTTACTGATGTAGAATAGAGCACATGTGACTGAACGTAAGAAAAATAATCTTGCCCATTGCCACGGAAAGAAATGAAAGAGGGAAAAACAACGAGGCAGGAAAACGACAAGCAAGATACTATGAATGGGGAAAAACAAAGGAGAAATGAAAAAAAGCAGAAAATAAGACGGTAAGAGGACGGATAGAAGAGCAAATAGAAACAAATAAATATTGAGAAAACCTACTAAAATGGTAACGACGGAATATAAGACGTTTACCTTCATCTATAACGGTACGTCTCGTGTTACATTCAAATGAAGAAAACATGAGACGTTTACCTTTCTGTGACGTTAACCTTCTTTACTTCTACCTTCAGCTAGTGTACTATTCCACCTCAATCACCTATGAACTTGAGTGCCACGCATCTTCTCGGTTCTCAAGAAAAAGAACTGTGTTTAAAGCTGGTAGACCAATTTATATATATATGCATGCTGTATTTACGAAGTTTTTATTTTATTGTGTTATTAATGCAGCAGAAATTCAAGCGTTTATTTAACTAGCTAAATTGTTAATAAACTAACTAAATTGTCTTTAACTAGTTAAGTTATTTAAAGGATACGAGGTCGAAGTCATCCAAGTCATGATTTAACTATTTTAATTTTATTCACATTCTACAATCATTGGAAATGACTCGATGCAGTAAATAAGTTTATAACATAATTTTTTTGAATAATGAAAATGAGTGTCAAAATTATAAAACGAGCTGGTAAGAAAATGATTCAGTTTAACAAAATTATTTATTTTCATTCTCTTGAAAAATGCGAAAAAATATTCTACTTCAATATTTTGCTGAATTATTTAATATGAAATAATTTTATTATTTTATTTATTAAATTTTAAATATCTGAATAATGAACAGATTATAAACGTATAGTTCTTCGCTAATACGAAAGTAATTATATTATTTATTAAATTGTTTTTAAGATAGAAATTATGAACTTATCATGAGCATGGATTACGATTTATTATTTTTTTAATTAATACCGAAACATCCCATCGAACTTTTTTATTAAATTCTTTGAATAATATAGTTTGGGAATTTATTATGAACATTTATCACGAGCTAGAATGTATTTCCCGGTGTTCTAAATAAGCGACCGCTACGTAAATAACACAGATTCGAATAACACCATGCAATTTTCAAATCGCCTGTTTTGAATAGAAATAATAACAATAATCCATTTTTAGTAACTTTTTTTTTTCAAATTTTAAAGGATTTTTTTTAAATCAGTAACATGGATCTAAATGGTTGCAATTATAGCGCGCCGTGTTACCTTTCACTTTCTAACGCTTGATAAAATATTTCGATTAATATCATACTTGACAATAATAATAAACTTTATAACCACGCCATAAGTACAATCTCATCCTATATGGTAATGACATTGTACTCGTGAGGGGGGGGGGGTTGCTGACGGAGAACATTTTAAGAAAGCGCTTGCCCCCGGGGGCGGGCTAATGACATCACGAATCACAAATTGCATCGCGGCTATTTTTCACAATGATTGAATTATTGAAGCTATTAAGTCTCGTGATAATTGAGTCATACCTACTAGCAGGTGCAATGTTTCTGCCGGCGATTTCCCCAAACGCTGGCAGAATTTGATATTCGCACGTTGTTCGTCAAACGCCATTTCCGTTTTCGACGAATGCGATCGACTACAGTTCACTAACACGTATTGTCTGGAAAAGCACCTGCTTCTTCGTTTTCACATCTCGAGTCACAGGTGCTTCTACGCCACGGTAAAATAGTTCCCCTCTCCTCCAATCAGGGTTGGAGATATCAGCACAGTCTCCGAACTTTTTATACTACCTTGTAATAAAATAATGCCAAGTTTAATGGATGAAAATGCTTTCTCTGCGATACAATGTACTGAATGATGTCCATCGAATACTGGATTTCTCTGTACACACAGTACGCCAAGGATGATGAGGTATAAAGCGAAATATCCATCATAATTAGATGGCATTTGCCCCAATTTTAGGAATTTCCAATAAAAAGACTTACTTCAATTACTTTCTCATCTTATTGATATGTCCAACTTCTGAACTGGAGGCAGTTAATAATTCACAGGCTTAATATTAAATGTAAAATCTTAATATTAAATGCTTAATATTAAATGCATTTCTCACAGAATGGACATGTTTGTTTATTAATTTAATGCATAAAAGGGGAGAATTTAAACACAAACTTCAAGTCACCTAAACTATGCGACCATGCAAGCCTTAACTATGCGATCATTCAAACCTTAACTATGCAATGGATTTTGATGAGTCATATATCAGACAATGGGGCAAAAGTCCAAAGAATAATGTTATGTGAGTTTTATCATCTTGAAGGGAATTATAAAAAAAAAACTGAAAATTAAAAACATGTTTCTTGCTGTCTGTCATGATCAATTGTAATTAGAGAATGAAAGGCTCAACGGATTTACATATATTTTTCAATGGTTAGTTAAGATTAATAAGAATAAGGTTTATGATTAAAATATTTCTTATTTGCATTGTTTTGATATACAGGGTTCCTAAGACGAGAAGATTCTTAACCTTTTGCTCGAGGGGGATCGAACTATTTAGGATAGGGTAAGTCAAATACCTGCCTTTTTAAGAGGTTCTTCGTTTGGGATGGACGCGCTTCAGCTAATTATCGTCTGTCGAAGCATTATTTTTGTATTCTTATATACTATATATATATATATATATATATATATATATATATATATATATATATATATATACTATATATATATATATATATGTATATATATACTATATATATATATATATGTATATATATACTATATATATATATGTATATATATATATATATACTATATATATATATATATATACACTATATATATATATATATATATATACCGAGTGGTCAGAATTAAAACACCCCTACTCTGAGTTCTCTATACATCGAACTACTCAGTGTAAAGGCTCCAAAATTGTTGAACCTACTATTCAAGACATGGGGAAAGGGATTAAGCGAAAAAAAAATTAGTTCCAGAAACACCGATAGGTGGCGCTGTACAGCTGAAAATATGCTAAAAAGACACAAAATAATCACATAAAAACAAGCATATGCGATATGGAATTTTTCCTTTTTAATTTCTTTTGCTGATATGAAAAAAAAAAGAAAATAAGAAAGTATAGAAAGTTAAACTGTCATTGTAACTGCAATTTCGCACTGTAAACATAAAAATTTGCATAAACCCTTGGTTTGCAGATACTATGTTCTGGGCATAAAAGGAGATAAAACTGGGAAATTTTCATTCTTATCAGCGATGTCTGTCACACTGCCAGAACGCGGTTTGCTTGTGAAGCTGTTTTATAAAAACAAAGGACATGCTGCAACTGCACTTCGAGAGTTTCGTGGACATAAGAATTTGCGCAAAGGACCATTACTTCCACAAGCTCTCAGGAGAATGATCGCTCGATTCGAGAAAACTGGGCATCTTGGAGTTCAGCCGGGTCGAGGACGCAAATCGACTCGTTCAGATGCCGTTGACGATGCTGCCACCGCTATTGTTGAACAATCAATGGATAACGTTATAGGCTGTAGTAGTGCACGTGGAGTGTCACGACACTTGGGTGTTCCCTACAGCACAGTGCGGAACGTACTGAGAAACATAGTGCATTTTTTCCCGTACAAAATTAGTCACAATCACCACTTGCTGACCATCGACAGGGAGAAGCGACTGACCTTTGTATTGACATTTCTGGCTAGAGTTGAAGTGGATGCATCGTGGCCATGGCAGATTATATGGAGCGATGAAGCGCATTTCCATCTAAGTGGAACAATCAACACCCATAACTGTCGCATTTGGGACACGGAAAACCCTCGTACCTTCTAAGAGATTCCACTTCACTCACCGAAAGTTACAGTCTGGTGTGGATTCACAGCCACATTCATTCTTGGACTTTTCTTTTTCGAAGAGGCTACTCCCAATGGACCTGTGACATGTACCGCGACGGCCAGAAGGTACAAAAACATGCTCGAAAATTCTGTTGTACCCCAACTGCAACAGCACCAATGTCTTGATTCAATTACCTTTATGCAAGATGGAGCACCTCCACACATTGGACTCTGTACAGCAGTTTCTTCGGCAACATTTTACTAATGGTAGAGTAATTAGTCGTGCGTTTCCGACAACCTGGCCATCTCGTTCTCCGGATCTTAATCCTTGTGATTTTTGGCTGTGGGGATACTTAAAAAGTCTTGTTTATCGAGGGCGTCTGGTAACCTTGGAAGATTTGAAAGACAGTATCACTCTGCATGTGAGAAGCATTTCAATCGACCAATTACGATCCGCAGTTGAACAAGTTGTCCACAGACTGCAGATTTTACATCTTGAAGAAGGGAACCACATTGAACAGCATTCCTTGCATCGATAAGGTCCTTGTGATATGAATGTTTGGTACGTTCGAATAAAATGTGTTAAAAATGTGTATTTTGTGTCTTTTCTGCATATTTTCTTTTGTACAGCGCCACCTATCGGTGTTTCTGAAACTAATTTTTTTTCGCGTAATCCCTTTCCCCATGTCTTGAATAGTAGGTTCAACAATTTTGGAGCCTTTACACTGAGTAGTTTGATGTATAGAGATCTCAGAGTTGGGGTGTTTTAATTCTGACCACCCGGTATATAAATGTATATATATACATACTATATATACATATATATATATATACTATTTATATATATATATATATATATATATATATATATATATATATATATATATATATATATATAGTAAATTATCATAACTATCAGGAACCTCATCAGGGATTCCCATTACGACAGTTAATTCCCCTGAAACTTTCAGTAACATGCTTGCAAATGTTTTACAGTGATAATCAATCTTAGGAAATAAATGTTCTAAGAATATTTTTGAACGGAAGTGGAAATTATTAGACAGTTTCTGTAACCTATTCGCAATTTGCTGCTGCATACATATCAGCCATCATCTAAGCTACATCTATAGCAGATACCTATAAATAGATGTTTCAAGAAAAATGTAAATTTTTGAATCGAAATTAACATCTCCAAAACAAGTTCGTTACTCCGTAGTTCTAGTTCCTTTATCTTCTTTAGAATTTGAGGTTGAATTAATATTAGTCATTGGCTAAACTATATCTATAGCTAAATCTAAAATATAAATGTTCCAATTAAAATTTTTTAACTGGAAATTAAAATTTCTAACGAACACTCTCCCGTCCTCCTACCTCCTCTAAAATTTGATACTGAATGCATATCAGTTATCATCTAAGCTGTATCTATATCAAATTTTGTGAAATAGATGTTTCAAGTCAAATGGAAAATTTTGAGCAAGTGAAGAACCGGAAGTTCTCTCCCAGAATTTGATGCTACATACCAATCAACCATCATCCGAGCTTGCTTTATAGCAGATTCTGAGGGAAAAAATGTTTCAAAGGAAAAAAAATTCGCAAAAACAATAATGGCAAAATGTTTGCAAATTTACAAATTATTGTAAAAAAAGATATAATTATGCTTAAAAAATTTCACGTTGCTTCTACAACCGTTTCATGACACAGGAAAGAAAAAGAAATTACGCAAAATTAACAAAAATAATTTACGTGTACAAAAAACCAACCCTATGTTGTGAATATAAAATAATTTTGCATCTTTCATCTCTCAAACTTACTTCCATATTAATTCGTAACCTCAAGGGTATTCTGCCAAAAAGATGATGGATGTAATGTATAGTCTGTCACGATGACTGTTTCTTACTCTCTGAAATGCCAAATTTTAACGCAAGAAATCCCAAGAGAGTATAATTCTGAACTTTTACCGCAAAGTAACTGTCAACTCGATTACCAGAAGGATACGAAATATTTCTATCTAAGAACAAATATACAATGCCCAAACTATTCGAACACTTACATATAACAAGACATTTCCATCCTCGAAATAGCTATTTGTCACAACTTTAACATTTATATACATAATAAAAGTTCTGAATATCAAAACTAGCTTTAAATTCAAGCATAAAAATGGTTCTACAATTTATAGGGGCGATTTTTACCTCCACCCAAACTATTTCGAAACTTACATATAACTAGATATTCCCATCCCCGAAATAGCTAGTTGTCACTATATGCGATACCTATATACATAATAAAAGTTCGGTCGTTAAAGCCAGCAGTCATTAGCCGCATGGTAGTGTGAGTGTGCCAGTTGTTTCCCGTTTATTGGATACGCCGTATTCCACTGTACGAACGGCTGATTTTGAATTTTTATCCCTGCAAAATCAAGCCTGTGCACGTATTGCAGGACGGAAACTCAGAGGTTCGTAAAACTTTTGCACTTCAGTTCCTTGCTCGAATGGTGGTTGACGTCAGTTGGCCATGGAACATCCTGTGGACTGACGAAGCCCACTTTTGCCTCAAGGGTCAAGTTAATACCCACAATTGTCGAATTTGGGCAGCGGAAACCCCTCACGCTATCCAGCAATAACCCTTACATCCTGAAAAAGTGACAGTATGGTGTGGTTTTATGGCAACCTTTATCATTGGACCGTATTTTTTTGAAGAGGTAACTGCAACTGGAATCAAAACCAGTTCCGTCACAGGACTACGGTACCATGATATGCTGAGGGATTTTGTAATTCCACAACTTCAACAGCGTGGATGCCTTAAGGACATCATTTTCATGCAGGATGGCGCACTTCCTCACATTGACTGTAGTGTAAAGCAATTTCTAACACAGCATTTCACAGCTGAACAGGTGATCAGCCGACATTTTCCAACAGTATGGCCTCCTCGTTCGGCGGATATCACCCCCTGCGACTTTTGGTTGTGGGGTTTCCTCAAGAACAATATCTACCGTAAAAGACCAGCATCTATGCCAGATCTGAAAGACAGCATTCGACGCCATGTTCTTGATATTCCGGCAGACTCACTCCGGTCAGCTGTGGAAAATATGGTTCTGCGATTGAGCATGAATGGGGACATATTGAGCAATTTTAATGCTACTTTTTTAATATTATTTAACATTTATAAAGCCTATTAAATGTTGTTATGTGTATTACAGCGCTACCTATCGGCGTATTTTTGTACTAAAATTTTTGATTTAATAAATGTTAAGCGCATCATTTGAATTATCTGTATTTCAAATTTTATCTCATTCGAACCAATAGAACGCATTCTAGAGACTTCTGAAGTGGGAAACTCATTTCCTGCTAACCCTGTATATTGTCATTGTACAGGGTGTCCTAAAAAGATTGAAACGCACTTTAATTTTTTACCTGTTAGAGATAAGTGAGCAATGTAAATTGCAAAAATGTTGAAAGTAAGGTAGGAAATAAGTCTACGTTAATGAAATAGTCCTTCCATTAATTTTTAAAAAGTTACATTTTTTAAATTTTTATACGACCCCCTTAGACAAATTTGGTCAATCAGAATTTTTTTATTTTTAATGTAACAAGATCATTAAAAAAAATCCGCATATCTGTATCTTTAAAATTGAACGAGTTATATTTAATTGAAAATTTAACGTTGTGAATGGGGACCATATATCAAATTACAAATATAAATTTGTGACATATCACAAAAAAGATCAATGTATGCATATTTTAATTATGTGCCCCAACCGCGTAGGGAGTACCACTGCTTTATATAATCTCTGTCTGTGTAATGCTGTATTTAGATGCATTTGTGATAAAAAAATTTGACGCATATTAACGTATTTTTGATATAAACAATTTTCATTGTCAATTTGTTTATGATCCCTATTTTCACTGATAAAACAGCCTTTCACATAGTAGGGAAAAGTGGCATAAGTCAGATTTTTTCCTTTATCATAATTCAGTTGACTTTAAAGATAGAGATATGCGGTTTTTTTAATGATCTTGTTGCATTAAAAATAAAAATTTTCTAATTGACCAAATTTGTCTAAGAGGACCGTATAAAAATTTCAAAAGTGTAACTTTTTGAAAATTAATGGGAAGACTATTTCATTAACGTAGTCTTATTTCCTACCTTACTTTCAACACTTTTGCAATTTACATTGCTTACTTATCTCTAACAGGTAAAGAATTAAAGCGCGTTTCAATCTTTTTGGGACACCCTGTATTGTCTATGCATGTTTATGGGTATTGCTATTTTTGTGTTTTTTCCCTGCCGTCCCTTGTAACTTGTTCTACACCCTTTGGGTGAGTTTGGCGGATTGGGTAAATAAAAATCCTTCCGGAGAAGGACAAAGTAATAGAGTTTTGAAAAGTTTTCCCAAAGCCTTCATAAGATCTCGGTGATCCAAAAGGCTAAATTTTTGTACTCTTTCAGTATCGCACAAGGAGCAAAACTTAAAGAAGTCGAAATTTCAATTTCTTCTAGGGGGAAGACAAAATAAGGGGTTTGGGAGTCGAAAATTAATTGCAGACAACCCAGAAAGCCCCTCTGAGTGACCTAGAAGAAAATTTTGCACGTATAACATCGACTACAGAACGAAACCCAATTCAGTTTCCGAATAAGACGTCAGTTTTTGACGCCAAACGCTATGCATTGTTAAACAAAATAAAACTTATTGAAAATAAGTTACAATTTAATTTTCTTAAAGTGTTAGATTTTCTGTCTTTGACAAGCTTAAATACTGTAGTCCTATATAAAGAAAAATCACAGGCTAGCTCAGTTTTGATTGAGAGTTGAGTTTGAAGCGTAGGACTACGATATGCAGATCGGAGAGTTGAAATGAGCTAGCCGGATACGACTTTTGTAGCATATGCAAATCTATTATATCACCGAAATGACGTCAGCGTAATATGCGGGACCGAAATATTCTACGAAGGCAGCTATAAAATACGCTGCACTTGTAAGTAAGTTGTGTGGATAAAAGTAGTCCAGTTCTGAGAGTGTCCGATCCCTGGTTCCTCGGCGTAAATGCGCAACAGCTTCAAAGCACTTATTTAATATGTTATAGCCAACACGGGTCTGTAATATGAAAAGTAGCTCGCACAATTTTGATTGGACCGTTGGATCGAGTACAAAAACGATTAGTGTATTTTGTTTATACAAGTATGGCGCCTACGAATTCCGTAGCATTGTCGAAAATGTTAACCCGTTCACATGAAAATAATTAAATAAAAATTAGTTTATCTCACTGCGATATGTTAATTATATATTTGAATAGGATCCCATTGAGAGCTTTAAAATGATACCAGGTACAGTCGTTTTTCACTCATGGTTGTCCAGATAAACCGCGATGTTGTCAAAAGGGTTCACCGGTTCACAAGAAAACAATTTTTAAAATATTCAGTTTAAACCACTGCGAAGTGTTTTTCATATATTTGAATAGATCTCGACGAGAGCTTTAAAACGATGCTACGCATAGTCATGTTATGCTCACGGTTGCTGGGATAGTCAAACGCGGAGGCACATCTAGAATTGTTGCATCATTTTCCTGTGCACAGGAGCGCCGCATGTACGATGTATTATTGCTCAGTACGCGAATTGGACTCCATGCTATTCAACGGATATGCTGACACGATTATTATTCACCACGGATTTTTAACGATATGAGGATTTCAATTAGAACCTATTTTGTCTGTTGTAAGTTACCCCATACTATTCGCGAAATTAAGCGTATCCTACGTCAAAACAGCAGAAGAATGAAGATGCTGTACAGATCATAATTACCCCTTCGAGCTGCACTCGCAAGAATAAAAATGCAGGATTCTCTTAAAATGTAGAAGAAAATATAATAGATTCAGCATTTCACTGAATAGAGCGCCTCTTGGCTTGCCAAAGATCAGTGGTTTATTTTGTCATTGAGAAGTTGCATCGTTACTTTATCATAAATGTGTAATATCCCGCATTCTACTCATGTGATCACACACTCCGTAAACTTTCAGTCACTTTGTGCTATGATATCAACTTGATAATAAAAGTTCATTTGCCTCAAACTTTCTTATCATCACTGTCTAGAAATTAACATCGAAAAAGATACAAAGTTTCGTATTTTACGATAAATTATTTTTAAAAGGTTTATAAAAAAAAAACTTTGAATAATGTACGAAAAAGTTTTCCGTCTTAGAGCACAAACTTATTTTCATCTTTATTTGCTATTGCTTGGTATCCCGTCATGTGGATGATGGATGAAACGCGTAATCTGTCATGATGACTGCTTCTTCCTTTCTGAAATACCAAAGGTTGACGCAGGAAATCCATAGAGGCATTCGGAACTTCATCAGAAAGTATCTGTCATCTGAATCATCAAATGGAGAAGGAATACACAATATTTTTTCTGATGTATTTTTGCGCGCTTAACTACAAAGAAAATATGATGTGGGCAGCACAAGACTTTCCCTACAGACTAAAATTCTTTTTCTCTTTATTGCTTCAGTAATTCATTAAACTGAATATAATTGCACAAAGTAACAAGCATAATTATTTTAAATTACACTGAATTTGAACTTTTAATTCAATTTTCGTTTTCATTTGGTAACTGGACGTATTTTCAAAGGTGGCGTAGTTAAAAAACTACAATATCTCGAGAACGGCTAGTCTTGGAGTAATGGCGTTGGTTCTATTCTGTTCATTGTCAAAAATTACGTTTAAAAACAAGAAATTGCTGATATATTTGGGCAAACGTAGTCTTTTATTTTAGATTTTGAGGATTTTTGCTGGCCATTTCGCAAAAAATAGGCAAGTCAAATTATATTAAATTATTTCCCAAATTATACCAAAATCTAATCAGCACCAGGTTAACCCACGCCTGACTTATTTACCAAATTTTGTGAAATTTGATCCACTAGTTTCATAACTAGGGTGAATACACCCGATTTCAGATTTTTGCGGGCCATTTTGCAAAAAAGGCAAATTATTTTATTCCGAATTGTACCAAAATCTAATCAGCACCAGGGTCACCTACAAGTGACTAACCGAAAAAAAAAATTGTGAAATTTGGTCATTTAGTTTTTGAATTAGCGTAGATACATACATTGCACAGACAGACACCCACACAGACAGACACAAACGTAAAACTAGTTTTTTTCATGTTCTAGTGGTTTCAAAACGTGTAGAGCCGTCGAAAACTCGAGTTGCGATTTTCGACACGATTCCAATACTTTCCCTATACATTACCATGTATTGCAGGAAAAGTAAAAGCACACACATGCAAATCACTGCAAATCATGTCCCGTATGTTTATGTGTACCCCGAATATTGCCCCCGTATGCATTATTTTTATAAAAAAGGAATCTTTTTTCCTCTTTTGCACTTCGGGTTAGTCGGTTCACTTGCACTGACAAAGCGGATTCAGCGAATTCTCGAAACAGCTGTATACTGCACTATTGTGTTATTTGTTCTTAAATGCGTTGCTCAAGTTTTCCTTGCGCTTTGCACAAAGTGCATTTTACTTATTGAAAGAATACATAGATAAAAGTTTTGATATAGCAACATTTAACCCTAAAACTGCGAATTTTGAGGAAAATTTCATGATTATTTATTTTAAATTTAAGTCAAATGCAACTATTATAAGATGTTGTCGTTGAAACCCAGACCGTCCGACCTACCAGAAAGGTTTAAGGTAACTGTTTGGACGGTCGGGAAGTGCCACCCAATTTAGACCGGAACCCAGTGGGGGAGGCATCCACAGGGACCGTACCCACCTTCCCCTACCACCAACCACTCGGAAGGACTTTCGGACCCACATGTTTAACGTGATCGTACTCCGCATGAACACGGCGGCAGTTTTGGCAGTGGCTGGAATCGAACCCGGGCCTACCGAGTGCAACTGCAACTATTATAAGTATCAAAGTTCCAAAGAAAAGAAAGAAAAGCTATGAGTAGATGTGGAAAATGGTTTGCACACGGGTATAAGCAAAATTGTGACAATTTTACTAAATATGCACAATGAAGAAAAACTCCGTGTGATATTTTTATTACTCACGGAAGAATGTGAACTTTGTAACTAAGTCAGGTTTTGAACCTAAAATATATATCAGAGATTGGTACTTTTCCACATTAATACCGCTTGATTTACATGCTTACCAACATGAGCAAAAATAATATATAAATAATTCTCATTTCGGCCGAAAATGAAGAATGTGAGTTTTCCAGTTAGTTCCCTTAAAATGAAATTTGCTGGGTGCTAATACAAAGACAATATTATTTTGGCATGGCTTTATATTATTATTTAAATTTATGGGGTATGGTTGTTTCTCAAGTTTTTTCCTATTCTCTGTTATTTAAATGTGTGTAGAATATAGGTTAATGTAAACACTTCGAAACAGTTTTGCATGACGCTACAAAGGAAAGCGTGCAATTTCAATTTGCTGTTATTTAGCGTACAGCTTCGAAAAAA
Source organism: Amaurobius ferox (assembly GCA_951213105.1). NCBI lineage: Eukaryota > Metazoa > Arthropoda > Arachnida > Araneae > Amaurobiidae > Amaurobius > Amaurobius ferox. Next base: position 42,401,304 of record OX578137.1, on the reverse strand, counting down.
AAATCTGATGTTGTCAACACATGACATTCCCTACAGACTCAAATTTGTTTCCTCTTTATTTCTTTCATAATTTATTACATTGAGAGTAATTGTGTAAAATAACACAGTTCATTATTTGAAATTACACTTAATTTGCAGTTTTAATTCAATTTTTACCTTCATTTGGCAACTGGATGTATTTTCAAGTGTATTTCTTTGTAAAATTGCGAAAACTGGATGTATTTCTTTGCAAAATTGCGAAAAAACTAAAATATCTCGAGAGCGGTTAGTCCTAGTGCTATGAGGTTGATCTTATTATTTTTGTCGTCAAAAATACGTATAAGACAAGAATTTAATGGATACATTTGAACATATGCAGTCTTTAATTTTAGATTTTGAAGATTTTTAGGGCCATTTCGTAAAAAAAGGCAGGCTATATTTTTTCGAACCATACGAAAATTTAATCAACGCCAGGGTAACTAACAAAAGAGTTACTTATATACTAAATTTTGTGAAATTTCATTGAATAGCTTTTGAATTAAAGTGGATACATACATTTCACAAACAGACAAACACACCGATTGACATGCAGATAAAAATGGTTATACAAAAATAGTTATATAAAAATAGTTATATTCAAGATAACAATAGCTTTTTTGGCTTATAGAGGGCTCGAAATGTGTAGATCTGTCGAAAACTCGAGTTGCGATTTTCGACACGATTTCAATAATTTACCTATGCTTGATTGACATGTATAGTAGGGGAAGTAAAGAATAACGACGAATCACGCCTCGTTATTCGCTCAACGTTCATAGTAGAGAAAATTCAAATATGCCATTCGAAGTGGAATAATATCCTCTACAAATTCATATACTTCAAATTTGCATAAAGGACCGTCTTCATATCCAAATCCGCACCAACTTTCCAAGAATAGCACCCACTTTTGACCCCAAATTTCGATTCTGCATCAAATGTTAATCTCGGATACTAAGTTTCAAGCCATTTGGCCAGACTATTCCTAGATAATGAGAATCTCATTTTTTTTTTTTTTTTTTTTTTGCTCCTAATATTAAATTACTTTCCCAAACTTTTATTCGCATCTTCCAAAATATTCTTCTTACCACTCTGATTTTGCTTTATTAAATTGCTATTAAACGACCCAAACAAGATCTACATATTTCTTCTTGTGTAGATAATTTTTTATATGCAATAAGAAATAAGAAATTGATATTGAATAATAGTGACAATGAAATATTTTAATGAAAATCTATTTAGGAGGAAGTTTTATATGACTGGGCAAAATTTCAGCTCTTTCGTGCTGAGTTTTTCGCTTTATTTAAAGTTTCATCATTACAATGATTTTAGTGGGCATTTATCAGTTGTGAAAAGAAATAACTAACTTGAAAAATTACGTTTCAAAAGAAAATGTTGTAACTTTCCCCTTTATTCAATACAACGGATTGCGCTTATAACCCAGTTATTATTGCGTTTATAACCCAGTTATTAACATTTGTGTAAAAAGTGTAGTATAAATGCATTCTAAAAATTAACGTAATTCTGAGTATTTTTACATACATATTATCTTGAAACGAAGAAATTACAGAAAAGAAAAAGTTAATTTTACATAGTCAAAAACTCTTTCTGAAACTATTTACATTAAAAATATCAAGCTTTCTATTCATATTTCTTCCGAATATTAATTTTATAATTCATATTGCATACGAGAATGGATATTGAATTTGAAAAAAATATGCTGAATTAATTCTCACGCATTCAAAAGTAATCAGCGTAATGAAAAAAAAATAGTTGATTTAATGCAAACGCATTCAAAAGTAATCAGCATAATTAAAAAAATAGTTGATTTAATGCAAACGCATTCAAAAGTAAGCAGCATAACGAAAAAAAAATAGTTAATTTAATGCAAACGCATTCAAAAATAATCAGCTTAACGAAAAAAAATAGTTGATTTAATGTCAATGCTTTCAAAAGTAATCAGCATAATAAAAAATTATATTTTGGAATATATAAGTAAAAGTGTGGGAAACTTATTTAACATTAGGAGCTCAAAATTTCATTTACACATAATGCATAAATAAACTATATCGAAACACTTCAAACTTTGTACCACTGTTGGGAGATAATTTTTTGCCCACTTTATAAAAACAACTCTGATCAAGCAACAAGAATTTGGTTCTTCAATCTGCGATTTTAAATGTGGAGATGATCCCCAAATCATGTTCATATATAAAATCAAAATATATCCGGATATAACGACAGGAAGTTTATGAAAATCCATATTTATACGGATTTGTGGATGCAGAATTTGTTTATGAAGTCAAAACTGGGTGTTTGTTATCGGGAATTTTTAAGTTTGTGCCCGGTTTGATATAAAGACCGCCCCTTATACATATTTTTATTTTCATATGAATTTGTAGATGGTATTCCTTATCAAATGATGTCTTTGAATTTGTTCCACGATGAACGATGGTAGAATAACGAGGTGATTCGCTTTTCAGCAACTACTATATGATGGTTCTGCTATACGAATGACTGTTAAAAAAAGCAAAATTTTTAAATTGTAAATCGAAAGTCATGGTTGCCCGTAAATGTCCACATCAACTTTTTTTGTCCGAGGTAGTGACCTTAGGGTTCGGCCATTAACGGATTAAAACTTAAGATGGCACATATGCTTGAATGCAGCTTACTATGAATGGATGTCTCTAAGATAGAATTTCCGCTTAAGAACAATAACATTTTTTTTATATAAAGCGTATAAAGTGCACTTAGTCTGTTACAGGACTTCTTAATGAATCTAATCGGATTTAAAATAAAAATGCTTTTCATGGCGCATTTGAAGAATGATGCATGATTTGAAACCCGGAAAAGTATTAAGTTCGTTGTCACTCTGAAAGAAACCCCTATAATCCTCGTAATAATGATTGAAAGAAATATTAACAATGAAAACATGTTGAGAACTACAGCAGTTTAGAAGATAATCCTATGAAAACATTTTTTTCGTAGATTCTAGCAAGACTGTAAAAAGTTTAATATATCCAACACATGAATTTCCCTACAAATTAACTTATTTAGGTATAATAAATAATTAAAAAATAACAAACTAGAGATTTATTATGACTCGATCTGATCGAAAATTAAAATTGATTATTGCTTATACTCACAGAACCCGTCCACAATACGAGATATCGGTTGAAAGCTGTTTCGGACGGCAGATGCGAGACGTTCTTAAACTTTTGGCACTAGATGTTTTAGAATCCAACATGTTAACTTCTTGAACTTTGGAGATATCGTTCAGATTTTTTAAATCATCAATATAAGTATTGCGCTCAAAAATCTCAAAGACTCGACGACAACTTACGAAGATATCATTTCATTTTTTTTTTAATTTTACTTATTTTGGTAAAGGAACTTTTCCCTTTTCTTGTGATTGAAAGTACTTTCATTTATTATTGAGAACGTAATGTTGAACTTGAGTTCAACATCTCCCATATATGCATGCGCCGCACGCGCTTATTTAGGGTGCATCAAAGAGGCTTATTTGGACTTATTATACCGGCGTTGTACAATTGGCAAGGTTAAGCATGGATAAACGAAATTCGGAAATTATTTTTGTTCGAAACAGGTCTTTTGGAAGTTGAGCGGTGTTATCTGTATCTCTATTATTCAGGCAGAGAGCGATTATTTACTACCCAGGTGCACTGGTCAATCCGTTGTAATATAAAATATCTGTAATAAAATACGACTAAATTTTATGTTGTGCATGTGATAGTTAATAATTTTAAGGTATATTCAACATTTTTCATTCCAGGTCGCTGCAAGACCGCGTATGACATAAACGCTGACTAAAATGAGGCTATTTAAAGCAGTAATTAAGCTGTGAGCGTAACAATCAAATTGAGATTGTTGCTCTCATTAACTGCATATTAACAGTTAATTGCATATTAACAGTTTGTATGCTGAACTTAAATTACACATGTTGATGGTATCATCATTACTGAGCTTGCCCAAAGCAGATCAACGCATTCTTATTGAGTTTCTGTCCATTGAAAGAAATAATCCTAAAGAAATTTATCGCATTATGGTGGCGGGTGTATGAAGATTGGTGCTTGTCCTCTGTTACGGAATTCAACCCAGCAACCAATGTAAAAATTTAGTTTTACTACACGACAACGTGCACCACCATGTTGTCAACTTCGTAAAGGACAAATTGCAAGATTTTAAATGGAAAACCGTGAAGCAGCCCTCCTTTCAGTTTATCTCTCTTTTCTTTCGGTTTTCACATCTCTGATCCGCTGAAAAAAAAACACTGAAAGGATGTCGTGGCTGTATTGGATTTTTTATACGCAACAGACTTCTACTGCAACAGCATTTTCAACCTTGCTTGTCAAAAGAACTATTATCTTAACATCTGCGAAAATTACTTTTAAATATACACTCTCGGACAATGAAAGTTGCGCGCCAAGAACGAAGTATAGCCTGGACCTGAAATTTTATTCATGGAAGGATACAGATGAATGATATACATGATCACAAAAACAGCGCAGCAGAACACGTACAGAGGGAGCTATGGCACACAGTCCGGTCATCCTCAACAGCACGTCGCACCGCCTCGTGCTGCGATACAAGAAGCAATACGGTCCGGCATGGTGTCGAACAGACGCCTGATGTTGTTCTGGGGCGGACGAGTCCGCACCTGTTGGACGTCACGTTCCAAATCCCGAAGATTGCTGCAATGAGGCCGCTGGCGTTTCAACTGATCCCACACATGCTCGAGAGGGGACAGGTCTGGGGAGCGGCCAAGCTATGGAAGTGTCTGAACATGACTCAGGCAGGCTTGGGCGACCCGAGCCATGAGCGGCTGAGCATTATCCTGCTAGAATTGCGCACCTGGAATCCCAGCAACGAATGGGAGAACACGGGGCCATAGAAGCTCATCCGCGTACCGCTGGCCCGTCAATGTTCCAGGTACCACTACTTGAGCGGCTCTGCTGTCGTAGGCTATGGCTCTCCAGCCCGTGATGCCTGCATTGGGGCTGATGTGGCGCTCGATAACGAGGTTGGGATTGTGGCGCTGTGCAGGGGACTTCCAACCCGGGCACACTGATCATCGGCCTCCAAAATAAAGCGACACTCATCGCTAAACACCACACATCCCCAATCTATGGCGTTCTACGTTGCTCTGGCCCGGCATCACTGCAACTGGAGCCACCTATGTTCGGGACGCTGAGATCGCAGATTCGCTTCTTTCAGACGTCTAGATATGGTTCGTGGGCACACAAGAGCCGTTATGTGTGTCTGTATCGCGGATCGGGTCGTCGTGGGCTCTATACGTGCCTGCCGCACGATCATCCGATCCTCTCTACTCGTGGTATGCCTAGTCCGTCCAGAGCCGGTCCTCCGTGTCTGGGTGGCGTACCGTGACCACTGCTCTCAAAACCGTCGGACGATATAGTCCGAACGATTCACATGACTGGCTATCGGACGCGATACGGTTTTCAGCCCGATGATCAGGCCTCTCTCGAAGTCCGTCAGTTGCGTATATCGGCGTTTCTGGCATTTACCGACCATTCATTTCAATTAGTGCCGCAAATCTTGGCCCGCTCAGGGACTTCGTAGCCTGGGTTTAGATAAGCCGTTGACACCGATTAACACTCGTTTATTTGATAAAGGCAATAATTATCAAACGTACAACTCTGTAATATTTTTAATGTCTTTATAAAAATTATGTTAGATTTTAAATAAATTGTAGTTGTTAATCTACAAGCATTTCTAATATGTCACAATTTTCTGTCCACAGGAAATCTACGATTTGATACACCAGAGAAAGTTATATTCTTCCGAAGCGATTCCGAAATTCAAGCTTCAGGATTCGCTGCCTCAGTTGAACAAGTTGAATGTCCAGGAGGTTTTCCACCAACTGATGACGGATTTTCGCCGTCAGTGACAGGAGGAGGAGGGGGAGGAGGAGGAGGAAACACTATACCGGCCACCCCTCCTTCTTCATTTCCCACTGGTAAGGAAAGATGAAGATATAGATATTTGTTTAGGAGTCGGTTGATATACATCCTTGCCCACACACAAGAAAATTCAATCAAAGAACTCTGTAATATTTTTAATTTTGGATTTTAGGTTAATACAATATTTTGTATACCTTTATTGTTGTTAATTTTATTTCAGTTTTATAACTGTTTTGTTTTAAAAGTTAATAAATACGTTCTTGTATATTTTTGTGTTACTTGTCCTTCCTCTTTTCAAATTTTAGTACTTTATCTTTAAAAAAATTCACAAACAAATATTTGTTTGAAAAGTGATAGTCATTAAAGGTTAACTATTTCGTCCATGACTAAAAAAATAAAAGGAATATCTAACTAAGTAGTTTTTATTTTTCAAGGAACTTCTCCTCACATAAAAAATGAAACTTTAGTTTTAGCAAAAGTTTTTATTTGTAATTTCTTCTTATTAAAGGTATTAAAACACTGCATACAATTTAGTCTGTATATACATTAAAAGATAACAACTTTAAATAAAAAAATATTTCAAAGAAAATCGGAAAATGTTGAACAAAAATACAGTAGTATGAATATTTCAAAATAGAGGAGATTTTACGGGGTATATTTGTCTCAACAGAAAATTTCCAAACTCTGGAAGATTTTCTTCAGATTTTGTGAAAAATTCAGTATCACATTACCTTGTTCAACCAACCGACCTTGCGCCTGCCTAACCAACTAACCTTGCATCTGCTTAACTAACCAACCTTACGCCTGCTTAACTAATTGACCTTGCGCCTGCCTAATCAACTGATCTTGTCCCTGCTTAACCAACTAAATCTTACGACCTGGCTCAACCAATTTCTAAACTTTCTTCTTCAGCTTTTAAAATTATTCTGACTTACATTTAAGTAACTTTCTATTCTAAAAAAATCGAACCTAATAAATTTATATATTTGAAAATTTCATTTCACTTTAAAAGTTTACTTTTAAGAATATTTTAAAGTAACAGAAAAAACAACCCTTTCTCTGTTAAAAAATCCATCAATTAGCAGATTCCAGTTAAGAGACTAATTGCAGAAATTATCTCGACGACTTTTATTCCTATTTAGAAAACTATGTGTTAGGCCTTAAAATATTGAAATGAATAAAACGGAAGACATTGGGACAAATTATATATATACTTTTATTCTAAAATTCACTCTGAAAGATAATTGGAAAAATTTACCTAAGTGCAATCATTAGATTACTTGTTTAGTTTGCTCATATTTCATTTCTTCATATTTCTTGTTGAAAGTTCTCTATCTTCTTATTTATTACACTATTATATTATTTGTTTGTTTTGTTATCTTTTATGAGAAGTTTAGTAATAAAATTAATGTAGTTGAATATATAAATAATTGAAATTAGACATTTTGATGACTATCTAAAAGGATAACCGAAAAAAAATTGCAAATTAAAAAGTTGGTCCAAAATGTTACCATTATTATTATCATCATTATTATTATTATTAATATTATTATTCGTAAATTAAACGTTTTAATATAGAGATTCCGAAAACATTTTCTATCAGCAAGCAATAGCATTAGTTTTTCTATAGAATGTTAAATAATAATTAAATTAGTACTGCAAGGAATAAGCATTTTTCAACTTACGCGAGTACTGTAGTCTCTCGAGCCACGAGTTTGGACAATTGTTCTGAACATTTAAGGATAAAGTTTTCAACATTAATTCTTTAAGCCTCTGTCTGTATCAATTTAAACACACTAATATATATGACATTTAACCAATTTCAACATGACTTGTAAAATAAGTTTCAATAGTCAAACTTCTATAGTTAATGACAGTGATTAAATATAAGCAAAATAAAATAGAATTTCTTAAGTTTTCTGGATTATACATTGCGATAATGACTTCTAAACATTGATGATATTTTACACAGTATCCGTTATTTATATAATGATAAAATGTACTTTTAAAAAAGACCTGTTGCAAAGTCTTCTCAGAGCAAAGCGTCAACCTACAACCACTTGAAACAAATGCTCTATCCCATTATTCTGGCTGTTAAAGTTCCTCACATATTTCTCCTCGTAATTTGGGAGGTCAAGGTTCCATCGGCCTCAACTGAATCAACTATTTCCTTACATAATCACAAAATGGTGTTTATTTGTCACATGTAACAATTACGAGGAAGAAACATTGTTTAAATGGCAATGCAAAGTTTTTCCTACAGTAAGACCCAGACTTACTTACAGGGCCACCCATAGAAATTATGGGGCCCTGACATATTTTTCTCAAAGTTCCCTTTCCTTACCTGTTATAGTTATCATCAGACTTTATACTTCCTTAATGACACCCTTTCACTACAGAGCGCCTGGCATTTACCCTTCCTGTGCTCCCTATGGACGCCTATATTCTAACAACCAATTTATTTGAGATGTAAAAGAACACTACAAATCTTAGGAAATATACAAAAATAAAATATGTTCAAAATCTAACTCAAATTTTGGTCACTCATCCCATTTTCTTTTATCCATCTTATTCTATTTTCATTGATTGAACTTATCCTATCCGCATCTATCCATCTTATCTCCTTTTCTCACTTATCCACATCTCATCCCATCTTCATTTATTCATCTTATCTCACTTTTATTTATACATCTTACACCATATTTTTTCATCCATGTTATTCCATCTTCACTTATCCTTTATTTACCATCTACTCCTCGCACATCCTGTATATCATGTAAAATAGACTCAGTAACCAATTTTGATATAAACATCAATGTAATTGTTACTCTGTTGTAAAACTACTTACTTGCTTATATGAACTTCTATTCTATAGATGGATCTTGCAGTCGGCGCTTTACAGAAATCCGATCTACATTCAACAGTCCAAATTATCCATCCCCCTATCCTGTTGCCGTGGCCTGCAGATACTCCTTCTATTTGCAACCCGGATTTTGTAAAATAGAGTTCACTTTCATTGACTTCTTCCTGGAGCCACCAGGACCAAGATTACCGTGTACCAGGGATTATGTCGAAATTTCAGGTGTAAAATACTGTGGACAGCAACTTAGAGGCGTGACTAGTAAGTATCTTCTAAATCTCGAAATTTATATAATGAAGTTTCCATCTTACATAAAATATTCAAACCCTATACGTGTATAAAATGAATTTGTATTCAACAAAACTAGGGTCATTTTACTTTGGCAGAGATTAAGACAAGTCTGAATAAAAAGCTTTATACAAATATAATACAAATTCAAATTGTATAAATACGTAAGGAAAAACATGTTCAGAGGTGCCTTGGTGAAAACGTTTTATTTTCCTTCTAATGTGCTTGAAACGTGTAAATCCGTTAAGACATTCATTTCAAATTGTCAATCTCAGAATGAAACTTCTCAATTCAAATGTGGTGCTTTCTAGAGATATAGTCATTGTTTACATTAAATCGCTCAAACTGCTGAAAAATTAACTGCAACAATTTTTTTAAGCACAGAATATAAGAAATTAGGAGCGATAACAACCAATGTCGGTGGAAAAACATTCTTCTTCAGTAGAAAAGACATAGCAATCACTCCAGCAGAAACAAGAACTTTGCTTCTGTGACGGCTCAAATGCTTCGACTCAAAAACTTTTTGAAATATATTCTTTTGTTATATTTAAAATTGCAATTGTATGCATAATAATTTTTGCTTCAGGATTTAAATATGGATTTGCATATATTATACTATTAGCAAATGACTTGCCTAGGGACTTCAGGCGCGGGGCGAGTATATTTTCTAAGGCTTTTACTCACGCCTCTCTCTCTGTCTTTGATACCAAAAGCTGAGCACGTGACCAGCTGGTTGGCAATCACGCCAAGCTCGCGTGTTATGATTACTTTATGTTTAGCCAGGGGCTTACCGTCTTTCATTTTCAAGTTTTTGTAACTTATAAATTTGAAGTTTGAATAAGTGTTAATGCTTGGCGTCTTTTTTTAAAAGTGTCCGAATCGTGTAGTGTGATCTCTACCACATCGGCGTGACTTTGGGAAAGTTCTTTATAAACTAATATAACAGAGGTCCGGAAAAATGCCAACGGCTCATTAAAAGCGCCGACCATAATGCCGTATTTGTATTAGAGGGGAGTTTTCAAAACGCAATCTTCAAAAATGAGACAAATTGTCCATTACAAAAAATTTGGTGCCGCCTCTAGAAAATTGGAGTCACGCCCTCAGCTTTTCATTCTCCTAAGTTTCTAAGGAACTCACGTTCAAATCAGGATTCGAAATATGAATCTTTGAACTTGCTACACGACGTTTAGTGCATCTAGTTTTTATGACGAGATTTTTATATTTTAATTGAAGAAATGGCAGCTGCATTCTTCTCTTTCAGATGTCAGATTGAAAAATTATTCCGCTATCATCTTGTGGGTGGTAATGCTTGTGAATCGCAAAAATGCTTGCTATCAATCGTAGAGAAAAATCAAAACTTTATGTTCTTCACACCTCCATGGTGGGGCGCGGTAGCCCTGTGGTTAGCGCGCGGGAATTGCACTCGGTAGGCCCGGGTTCGATTCCCGCCACTGCCAAAACTTCCACCGTGTTCACGCGGAGTACGATCACGTTAAACATGTGGGTCCGTAAGTCCTTCCGAAAGGTTGGTGGTAGGGGAAGGAGGGTACGGTCCCTGTGGATGCCTCCCCCACTGGGTTCCGGTCTAAATTGGGTGGCACTTCCCGGTCGTCCAAAACAGTTACCTTACACCTTTCTGGTAGGTCGGACGGTCTGGGTCTCAACAACAACAACAACACCTCCATGGTCCCGGCCACTCATACAGCTGCTGTAAGCCCTCTGGGTCGGTCGAGTGGTCTGGATCTGCAACACCTCCATGGTTACTGTATCAACCCTGTAGGATTAAGCTGTTCGGGTGCCATTGTAGGGAATGAAAGTTCCAACCAGGAGTTAAACCACGATTCTTCTAATTGGCAAGGCGACGCCCTAACCATTAAGCTACTGGGACGCATATTTCTCACAGTGCCAGTGGATTCTATAAGTTGCTTAATCAATTTCTTAGAATTATTTGGGAGAGACACGTCGATATTTTTACTGATGTGGTTGCTCTGTTTCTATAACCAGGTAAAGCTTATTTTTTGCCTCCTAAAGGGTTGATACCATTACTAATTTGTTATATGCCCAGTTTTTACGAAGCGCTTATTTCGATATCAGTCACTGGTGAGAAAAATTTTGCCATGCTTTTGTTTATACAAAAGAATTTTAAAAGTTTAGTTTAAAAAGTTTTGCTATATTAATTTTTTGTTAAAATTTAACCTTAAAGCACCTATTTCTAAAGATCTGCTGAAGATAGTGCTTAGATGATAACTGATATGAATTCAGTATTAAATTCCAGAGGGGTCGGGTGGTTCACTAAGGATTTCTCCTTTCGATTCTTTTCCCACTCATGTTTTTTTCTAAAACTTGTATAACTATACTAAATAAATGTTCAAAAGAATATAAAAATTCTTAATATATCCATAGAAAATGAAGTGTCAACATTGCCACCATATGATGGCTTTTCATAAAGTTCTTGCTCTTGTAATTAAATAAGATAATTTTCAGACTAAGTTTGTAGAAGGGGATTTACAAGGAAAAAATTGAAAGTAATTAATTAGGCAATATTTGCCCATTTTCCTCTTGAGAACTTTTCCAACTTTCATTAGTTCGAAATTGTAATATGCGCTGGGTGGAAACTTTTACGCAGATTAAATATTTGGCGAGTTTTCGTGACAAAAACTAACGGAGATAAATTCCAGCACCGAAAGCAATTAACAGCTTTTTAAAAAATAATCTTTCATTTCTGTAAGTTGTTTACTCAACTCCTGGCATTCCTTCTGAGATTTTGTCTCCTACGTTACACGAATTTAGTTTCTAACAGTGATTCTAAATAAACGACATAGATTTACTTTTTGTCTGAATAAAGGACTAGAAACACTAAATGAAACTGCTAATCTCTTAACTCTGAATTACCACTCAAGGAGGGGCTAAATCCCCTCTCCCACATCTGAATTTCAAGACCTTCGCTCTATTCATTGAGCTATCCGGAGGAAAACCCCAATCTTTAATATTCTTTCGTACTCCCTTCGTTTGGGCCATTGAACACATGCGACGTGGATCACTTTTGCGGTCACATCAAGTAACCCCAAGTGGACGCCAACTTAACGACACGTCCCCAAATTACATTGATTTGAATGATACAGTTCGCACGGGACGTTAGATCTGGCATCAGTTTGGTGTCACAGAAAATCCTATGTTCTTCTTTTAACGCACCACTGACATCAACTGTACCATTCAAATCACTGTATTTCTGGGACGCTGCGTCAACGTTGCATCAGAGGACGCGACAGCAAAACTGACGCAAGTCGCTCATGTGCACTGGTCTTTAAATCTAAAACTCAGATTTTTGTTTCAGCATATCCCCCATTCACCTTATTTTACTCAATCACTAATATTTCGGTCACATTCACTTTATTTCATATCATACCCAGAACTCGCCTAAAGAAGGTGTTCGTAAGGCTAAGATTGCGCTTCCATTGCAAATAATAACATTTATCAACCATTCCGCGGTTTTTAAGCGCCTTTTAGCAAGGAATAATAAATATCTGCATTTAACAACAATGAAAACGTGTGCTACAAGACTCGTGCAGACTGAAATGACTAGGTCTTTATACGAAATTCGATACAGGCTGTGTAGTAGGACTCAATTTGCTGGTCTCCATGAGGTTAGCAAAATTATAGCAAATAGTAAGTTTCCTTGTTGCTATTACAAATAGATATTCCATGAAGACGAATGCATAAGGTCCGCGAAATTGGTCCATGGATGCTGTTATCTGAAATCGAAACGCTATCCTTTATATGCTTGAGACCTTTTTAAACAGTTATAAATATATATAAGTAGAAAGAAGAAAAGAACAATGACAATTATTCAAGAAATCGAACTACAGCCATTGTTAGCCTTGATGCTTTGACTCAAAGGTTTTTGGTTCGAACATAGTTAAAGTTCAGTATTTACTTTTCCGAATAATTGCCTCTGAGCTCTTCAATTTCTTTCTTCCTTCATCTTTGGATAAGCAGTGGAAGACCTCGAGTTCGGCAGGAATTCAGAGCCTTTTAAATTTCTTTTAAGCACAAATTTGATATATTATCCGATCTGATATATTATCTGATATATTATATGTCCAATTTCAGTAGATTCACCAGATATTTTTTCTTTTGGAAGGGGGGGGGGGCACCAAATATTTTGTTTCACATTTCTCTAATTATCTTTTCTTCGAACTTTCGCGGGTTGAAACGGATTTTCGGAGGTATAATCCCCGAATATCCGCATATTCGGGGATATACCACTGAAGGAGGTTATACCACTGAATAACTATTCGGTGGTATAACCTCCACCATGGCGACAATCGCTTATTCGACTGAGTAGGCCATTGCCAGCTTTGGAAAGGAAAATTTTTAAATAAATTATTAAATATTTCACTGGAGAACGGATTGTTATTTTTCTTTCTTTACATTCCGATATACGTATTATGATGCAAGTCAACCTGAAAAGCTGGTATATGAACATCTGAGAAAGTAGAGTGGCGTCTCTTACTCTAAAGTCTAGATGTTTAAAAGTTATATAGTTCAAATGTTACGTTTTATTGGAAATTGTATTAACATATAAAGTAAAACTTCTTTCATTTGTCTTTTCAGAGTTAGAGCCTGCTTACGGAGCTGCCCAAGAAGTCATTGTTACATTCCTTAGCGACACTGTCATTACCGACAAAGGATTCCTGTCGTCTTTCAGACAAGTTCCGTGCGGAAGTGCGCCCTCACTTCCACAGCAGCCTCCACAGCAGCCCCCTAGAGGTGAGTTAAATTAAATGACAGGGGGGCTTCTCTTTCTGGTATCAAAATGAATTTTAATTAAGCTCTGAAGGTTAATTTGCAAATGAATTGCATTTAATGTCAAGTGCATGTTTTGAAAACGGTCACAGATATCAAAGTCGAATTGCTGTCATTCTAAAACAATTGTTATTTGTTAAAAGGTTATGAAATCATGTCTCAGTGAATCATGGAATGAATCATGTCCTAGGAAATCATGAACATATGTCTCAATAATGCTAAGAATGGAATGCCTTTTATGGAGAAATTCCTGTGGGATAGTGTGTTTAATTTACATGACATGTTAGGAAAACATAGAAAAACTTACATAAACATGGAAAAGTTTTACAGTTTCTGAGCAGATGACATTCGACGCCTGAAGCTAGATTCCCTATCAGTATAACAGTTGCAGTGTAACCCCTTGTCAATGTTTTGTCTCTTATGTGAAAGTGTAACTCCAAATCTTCATACTCGGATAAATCATTTGGTAATGTAGGTCTTTCACTTTGTTAAAAAATGCCTCGAATTCAAGATGGGAAAATTAGTGCTGTCCTGAAATGAGATTTCATACAACTAAAACCGCAACCATATAGTTATCATATAACCATATTTCGACAGATTTCACCGTTATTGTTGTTTCTTAGGAAGGAGCCGGTAATTATAGCTAAAGTGAAGGAATTTAAATTACGGGAGCTAAAGTCAATGTTTCTTTCAGGCACACCTCCTGAGGGGCGAAGCCTCCTTCCAGAGACATTTTATGTTAACCTAGTCTCTATTTCCAAACATAGTAAAAGTGATTAAAGTGGCTCAACTAAGATGGCTCGGCCATATATATAGATATGGAGAAGATAACTTAGTCAAGAAAATAACTTTCCAGGGGCCAGAAGGAAAGAGAAGGAGAGGAAGGCCGTGTACAAGGTGGCTGGACAATGTGGAGAAATGGCTGAGGAGCGTTGGCATCAATAGATGGAGTCGGAGGGGCGTCGGATAGGTCGAGATGGTGGAAACTGACTGAGACAGCCTTGGCTGGCAATGGGCTGTAGTGCTTAAGAAGAAGAAGAAGTCTCTATTTATGTGACACAACATTTAGATATATTTATATAAAGCAAATAGAAAACTTGACACCTTAAAATTTCAGTCGCCCCACCCCCCCGGCCAAAAAGTCTTGAAAGAAATACTGGCTAAAACATATCCGATAGTGTTCTTTTCAGTTCAAGGTGTAATTATTGTCATGGTGTGCGTACCAATAAACATTTCTTTTCTGAAAAAAATGTCAAAAGAGAATCCAAAAATAGGAGTTGCAAAATATAAAGAACTACATTGAAATCTATAACATTACCATTGATCGATTACTATTATCGTAGTCCACCAGAAAGCAACAAGCCGAGGTTAAAAATATTCAGTTTTTCTGAAGTTAACCTGCATTTTAGGCTTTTCATTGCACAGTTTTAGAAGAGTAAAACGCATTCTCCCGGAGTTCTTTAAATTTTTATAATGCACCTTTTGGGTACAACTTACTCCTTTGCCTTCTTCATCACTTAAGATTCTGCTTCTTAGAAAAGGCGTGACGAAAATGTGCGATAACTTAAATAAAAAGTTAGCCTGGAATTTTGTAAAGAAAATGCTCACAATCTTGCAACAATTATTTTGGACCAAAATTGCTCTTTGTTTAATCTTTATCACTTGTAATTTTGTATTTTTGTAACAGTATAATCAGATACGTATCACCCCGAAATTACCATACTGAAAACTGTACAGAATTACAAGATATACAAAATTGTTGCATCTTATATGTTTCATCTACTTCTCTTCTTAATTGGACATTCAAAGGAATATATGTGATGGTTTGTGTAGGAATCTAAACCAATATTTCAGATATAAAATAATGTTTCTTCTCACAAACTAAATAGTAACTTTTTCTTTTGATATCTTGTCATTCCCGACGCAAATGTTTCGTATATATTACATCAGCAATTATATTTGAGAGGCTACGGAAAACTTTTACAAGAATTTGTAAGATGATAGGCAATAGCTCTCACTCAGTTTGAGTTTCTGCGTTTTTCTTGTGATGAATACATCGAATTAAACACATTGCAAAAGCAATTAGAAGTAATGAATATCCTCAAGGATATGCTAATAATAATTTTCAGATGTTAGGATATTTGAAATTTGAAGGAATCCTTTAAAACAAAGTATTTCAGTAGATTAACCACGCCCACTAAATATCTATGCTATTTACATTTTCAGCAAAAAATAAAATAAATATATTGATTTTTAAACTTTTGTTAGGAAAATGAAATTCAAACGTCAGTAGGAGTTTGCTGTCTGCAATTTCAAAAGAAAAAATGTAGTTTGAATATACTAAACACGCCCACGACTCAGTAAGATTTGCAATTTTAGAAAAATAAAAAACAAATTTATAAATATCTTAGAAATTTGGCACACAAATGAAAAACGAACTTCAGCTGGAATGGAGTTCTCTCTCTATTCTTCTGAAGTGTGGATTTTGGGGTATTAAACACGACCACCGAATTTCAGCAAGATATGTATATTAAATGTAAACAAATAATGTACTAATTTTTGTTTTAATCTTGAAAATGGAAAAAAATGAGCTTCATTGGTGAGATATGGGATGTTCAGTCTTTTAAAAGACAGTAATTATGATTTCAAGATATAAATCATACCCTCCTACATTTATATAAGATTTGAACTTAAAAAATTATAAATAAATGTATTTTTTTTTTAATTTGTCAAAAAAAGAAAAGTGAATTTCAACAGGGGGATGATTTATATTTACATCCCAGGAAAAATATTTTAATACAAGTATCCGCATTGGTGAATTAAATTTGGAATTTTCGGAACGTTGTTTTTTATGTGTTTAAAAATGAAAAGGGGACCTCTAATAGTATTATAACCCTCTTTCCACAAATTATGAGTTTGGCACAGAACGGATTATTATTAAAACATAGAGATTTTGTAGGAGCAGTCAAAATTTTAGCCTAGTGCCGTGAATTGTTTTCTCTCCGCATTCTTTAACACTAGCACGACGGATATTTTGAACTACCTAGAACGACGTGCAACGTTGATTTGTTTTCTTATTATGAAACCTAGAATAATTTTCTTCTGTGTTTTCGATAACTTTAAGAAAATAAGAAAAGTCATAATATTTCAATAAGCTGGGATTAGCCGTCTTGGAGGAATTGTTTCTCAAACTAGTTATGCGGTCGAAATGATCTCTTCCGTCGTTTAGTGTTAAAACCAGAATGTAACCATTTTAATTTCTTGTAAGCTGCTATCATTCAAAACAGCTTACTAACTAGAGTATTTTAGTATGTAATCCAGATAACTCCTTTTTGGAATGAAATTTGATATTTTTAAAAGTATTCTAAAATATTATTTGTGGTAGATAAATGAACCATTATAAAATTTATATAAAAACTCTGAACGTTAGATACCCGGTAATTACTTTTCTTATATAAGGAAGTAGTATAAGGAAGGGATTGTGACGGGGTCGAAAATTCGAATTCGAGTTTTCGACGAGATTCAAGCATTCCTGAATACGAATCAGACGTTTTTGAGGTGATGTCAGCGTGCTTGTGTGTGTGTCAGTGAGTCTGTGGAGACGATATCTGACGAACGAATCAAGCGATCCGAACACAATTTGGTACAAAAATCGCAATCAGTGAATACTGGAGTGTTGTTTTTACATGCAATCAAATGCTCAAAACCCTCTTAAATTTTTAAATGAAATTTTTAAAAAATCATCAAAAATTAAAACATTCAATAAAGTTACGCAAATAATCATTTCTTATGTACATTTTTATTAGAAAGCGATTGACATAAACTTTAGAACGCTAGCATGAACCGTTTTTTAGATATTACACATTTTTCAAATAAATTTATCAAAAAATCCCATAAAATTAAAAAAATATATTAACTATTGTAAAATATGCTCACTTTTTATATGTAATATTATGCGATAAATTTATTATCATTCATTCTCGAAGTTCTAGCTTGTTCCATTCCCGACAGAAGACACTTTAGGTAATAGATTTGTAATTTGACGCCATTAGTCTTTTACCTACCATAAAACTAACCTATTTCTCCATAAGCAATGCTTGGCGAAATTTTGGAGGTGATTTTGGCGGAATATCGCCAATTTGGAGAGTCTTTTAAATGTTGCGAAATTGACGAAAATATCGCCAAATTGATAAAAATGTCACCAAATTGATAAAGATGACTCTAAATCAATGAAAATGAAGACTTATTGATGAAAATCCAATGTCTTGGAAAGAATAAGAATCTATTATAAGAGAAGTTACTTTGGGTAATCATTTTGTATTTGGACACCATTAGCCGTTTATCTGCTATAAGAATAACCTATTTCTCCGACCATAATGCTTGATGAAATTTTAGAAACGAATTTGGCGACATATCGCCAACTTCGCGACTGTTTTAAATGTTGCCAAATTGACGAAACTGTTCCCAAATTGATAAAAATGTTATCAAATTGATAAAAATACAGCCAAATTGATAATTTTTTAAATTTTTGCAACTGTATCTCTCTCCAAGATTTTGAAACACGCCTCTGAGACGCTGAAAACCCTCTCATTGGTTTCTCGGGCGTAATCCCTTGACCCAAAAGCAACATCATTGGCTTTTTAGACCTCTCAGGCCAAAACCACTTTTTCAAAGCCCCAATGAACCGATATCCTTTCGGCCGCTAATTCAAAAGGCCAGCCAGCTCTATGATCCCGTCCGACTCGGACAAAGTAGCATATTTTGGTAAAATACGATCTTCAAAAGGTCCAACGTGTTTCCTGTTTTCGAGTGCAGCTGGCATCCAAGGGCTGCTCCCCCAAAATAAATTCGTTAACTCTAGATCGCACCCCCCAAATATTGGATCTTGGGTTTGCCATGTGACAAACGCTATGCATTGGATCTTTTCATCACTTTTTAACACTTTACAACAAAGTTGAAAAGTGTTTATGACTTTGTTCATTCTGTCTGTCTGTCTGTCTGTCTGTCCGTTAGCACGATAACTGCCGTAAAAATGACTTAATCAAAATGAAATTTTAGTATGTTGTTCAGACGGTCTGTAGGACCTATGGGAATATAAATGAATAATATAACCCAATTAGTTTTGGATTGAACCCGGGTTGAAAAAATGAAATACATTGAGCCCTATGGCACCTAATTCTTCAAACATTTTTTAAGCGGATTTAAAATTCACAAATTGCTTCGAAAATTTTCGGAAATATTCAAATGGTTCCATAAAATATATAAAAAAAAATTCAGCGAAATATATTCAGTAGTTTTTTAAATAAAAATTAAAATAATAATTACACATCTTATATGAAACGATCACGTGACCATGATATGAAACGATCACATGACCCACTTCAAAATGATATATGGCATCCATCTTGTTTCAAAATCGTGATTTTTTAAAGTTCTTTTTAATTCATATTGAGTGTTGTATCCGTCCTAAAACTACTTTATTTTTGCTTAAATTATGTGCATCTACGCACTAAAACAACACAATGACAATACATTTGAGTTTAAATTCTCATTAAAATTTGATTATTTCTACAACTAAGCCTATTTTTCACCTATGTAAAATGTAAACAGCAAAATATGTAGAATGAGTTGTATTAGAATTACTGTATTTCTTTAACACAAAATAATTCAGTCCATGGAGTCTGCATGGCTGATATGAATGAAATATTAATTGATTTTATAAACAGAAGGACGATTTTTTTCGATGAAGTTTTAAGCATAGAGTTTATGAATTGTAGCTCCATGGTCTTAATTTTTAAATAAAATAAATTATTATAGTATTGTGATGAATGAAATGAATGGGAGAAAGTTATGAATGAAATCCTGCTTTTATAGAGAGATCCAGGCGTGTTATTTTTTCTATGACGTCATTTGAATTTATTTCAGTTGTTTTCGATGAAGTTTTCAAATATAATAAATTATCGTAGTATTATGATAGTTTTAAAAATATTACCGTGGAATGTATTGCATTTTAGAGATATTTAAACCAGGCAATTTATATTTCAATGCCGTCATTTGAATGAAGTTCATTTTTTTCAATAAATGTTTAAGTTTTCAAATATAATAAATCAATGTAGTATTGTGATAAGTTTTAAAATATTACCAAGGAATGTATTTCATTTTCGACTTTTTTTAAAAAATTGCATTGAAGTTGGAAACTGTTTCATAATCAATGCTTTAAGCATGATTGATCTTTCTTGTTTACCTTTAAAGAAGTAAAGTGATTGCATTATATAATGAAAGTCATGTGATGTCCACATCATATTTTTTTATTTTCTTATGATATTGGCAACTCTATTTTGACTAGGAACTTCTCTGTTACTGATATTGGTGTTATATATACTTCTGATTTTTCCTTTTTACCTCATTTTTCTGATATTTGTGCTAAATCCTATGAGATAGTTGGTTACATTGAGATTATTAATCGGGATTTTAAAAATGCGGATACCGCTATTTTCAGTGTTTCTTTCGGGACTTTTTGGTGGGGGGGAGGATAAAACTTTAGCGGGCACGTTTTGTTTTTGCCCTATACAAATGTATCTAAATGCTGTCACACAAATAGAAACCGGGTTAACATGAAATGTCTCCGGGGGGAGAGGGAGAAGCCCCCTCTCGGATGTATGATTGAAAGAAACACTGATTATTGTTCTCTTTAATGCCTTGACTAAATCTAGGCTTGAATATGCCTCCGCTGTGTGGAGGCCTTTTCATGCTGTTCATGTAAACAATATTGAAATTATTGAAACTAAATTTTTGAGGTATTTATATTATAAGAAAACTGATATTAACTGTTATACTTTATATGCTACCTTTCTTCGAAATATGTTTAATGTTAAAAGTTTATAGAACAGAAAAACATTCATTCCATTATTTTTTTCTTTTTTTTTAAATGTGTCCAATAAAAGAATTTGTATTATTTGTATATAAAAATTTTGTATTCCTGTCTTGAATGACATCGGATTTAATGTTCCTCAGTACTGAACTAAAACTATGAATTTATTTGCTGAAAGGAAATTTAGTACTAATCCTGGTTGTTTTTGTGCCATTAATAAGTTTTGTAAACTTTACAACAGCTTTTCTAATAATCTTGATGTTTTTTATTCATTCAAAAGTGCTTTTGAAAATCTTTTGTTGTAAATATTTTATATTTTAATGTATTTTATATTCATCCGCAAGTGCTTTTAAAAATCGCTTGTTGTAAATATTTTGCATTTTTATTGAATTTTATCTTGCAAGCTGTTACTGGGACCTTCTAGCTTGCACTTTTTTAAATATGTAAATAAAAATAAATAAATAAATTCCTCACAGTGTTATGAACCTTTCTATGATACCCAAGCCGGAAGACATACTCAATATGCACGCCATTTGTCCAAACCTCTCTGACCCGTCACATAGTAGTAGTCTCAAGAATACCAGCTGTCAGCTTGCCCACATCTTTCCACTCACTCGCAGGGTTGCCAAGAACCTTCAAACATCTCACTCTTTGGTGATGCGATCTTACACATGTTAGGCAAGAAACCTGTCCATAGATACAGTCATGTGCATTGGGAGCGTAATTGGTTGAAGGTGTTTAGTAAAATGAATCCCTCGTAATAAGGCCTGCCATTTTAATGAAGTGAAAATGTATCTTGAATATTTATAATTTGGTAAACAAAAAAGTCTTTATACTAGCAAAATTCATTTCTAATTGAATTTTTATTTTAAAAAATTTTGATTTGTTGCTATTATTTCAGTTTTATCAATTAATGAACACTTTTTGTGGATATCTCCCAAAAAAGTTTTATTTCATATTCATTTTTTTATTGTTTTTCTTGCTTGCTTACTGACTCCAATCAATCAATTCATTTTTTTTTTCGTCTTCTGTCTTTTCATCGATTATTGAATGATCGATTAAACTGTCCTTATATCGTTCTTTTAATGTTGTTTGTAACCGATAATTTTTGCCGTTTCCATCATTTTTTCTGAAGGTTAGATTATTAGGAAGTTAAAATTCGAACGTTAAAAAGTTAAAACTCGTGTTACGTAACTTGACAGCTATAGACCAGATGCTCATATCTGTAATGCAGCCTATAATGGTAGTGTATTAATTTAAAGCGGTAACGGCCAATACAGATACAAAGGTCAGTACAGATAAAAATTCAACAGTTTAAACATCCAGTGTTTTTCCTGTGTTCATAATTTTACCATAATTATAAAACTTGAAATAGAATTGAGGTTTGAGGAGGTCAAGAGGACTGATCTACATTCGAGCAATGGTAGACCCACATGAGGGCTACTAGTAAGTTTGCTAGACATTATCTTTCCTATATTGTGTTTGTACATTTACTATCAGCTTGGCCATATTTTAACTATTACCATAATCTTCATAGGTTCTACTCCAGATACCACTCCTGCCGGAGCACCATGCGGCGGCCACTTGACTGGTCCATACTTCGAGATAAAATGGCCCGATCTCAGTACTACCGGTGACTATGGACAAACAGTGCAGTGTGTCCATAACGTGCATCGCCTTGGATCGGACACTTGCACCTTGAGAGTGACTTTCGTGACTTTTGACTTGGGAGATGGAAGAGATTGCCCTCGTCAGTTCGTACAAATTGGTGAACATACATTGTGTGGACGCTTACCAGCTTATACTGTTCGTAAGTCGATGTTTTTGTAATAATCAGATAAATATCCTTGGAAATGACCCCTATCCACAGTCAGCGCCGTAAAAATGGAACTCTATCGATTAAAGAGCAATTGACCAGCGTAATAAAATCATAGATTAAGTCATGTTGCCAACCATCTGCAAATTCAATTTAATACTAATTAAATAATATTTTTCTTGGCCCCCTATTGTGGTCTGCGTTAATGCCTTGAACTATAAATGGGCTGTCTCTTGTGATTTGAAACTAAAGCGAAGCAGGGTATCTATTTATATGTTTAATAATTAAGAAGTTTATTTCATGAAAGTAGTAAAAATCTCAAAATGTTAAATGTTAAATAATTTATATATAAGACCGCCTCAAAACAGTAGTCAAATTGTATGAAACAGTCAAAAATGTAAGAAATATGTAGAAAATTCTGTTTGACGAGCGAATTATCATAAAACTAATTTTTACCTCATTGACTTATTAGTATCTGACCTTTGAACTAAGATATCTCAGTACATGGACCGATATTTAAAATTCAGGCTTTTTTATGATCTAAAACATGATTCATTCAAGATGTGTACAACATTTTATTCAAATCAGTTAAGTTTTACTGTGTCAACGAAAATTTCGCATGAGTGTATGAACAGTCTGGGTCGAAAAGTCTGACAATTCGTACTATACATGTCGATCTCAGCGAGCGCCAGGAAGTTTCACACAAAACAAATTTTTTTGGTTGGCGAGCAGAGAGCGGTCTAAGCATCCTAGTATTGCATACACAAGTAGGCAATGCATTGTTTATGTATACAGTTCGTATCATTATATGTAAATAATATAATACGCTTTGAAAAGCAAAAGATGCATCACTTACAAAACTTTCTTAAAGAAAGTTGGCATATGCCAGTAAGGTGACTATAACTGTTTCGACAGCTTTAGAAGCCCCCTTGCGCAGGATAAAAGAATAGGTAGAACAGTATGCGCCCTTACCAACCGCTAAGATGAACTGCCACTTTTTATTTCAATGGTAAATATTTTAAACAATCTGAAGGACTGGCGATGGGTAATTCTTAGTCACTGTTTCTGTGAACATTATTCTCGTATATAATTGCATTTTGGATCGAACTCTTAGTTTTAGAAATATAGTAGTTATAATTTAGATATTTTAGTACTTTATTCTGGATTTTCCAATGGATAGGAAATTTGTAGCACCTAAAATGTCACGATTGTTTCAGCTCAGTCTGTTTACTTACTACGCGAAAAAGCACGTTCAGAAGCACGAGATATTTTGTTTTGTTGTTAAAAAGCAAGAGGGTAAATGAACTTGGGGATTCTAAAGGTGTTTAATGATTGGTGAGGTTAGAACAGAATATATATAGTTTTTTTCAAATGACCAGGCACTTTGACCTTCGTCATTCGCCTTTAATAACAGAATATATGGAAATATACGTACTCAAGCGCCTATTCAGTACGTATTCACGTACTTATGTTCCGCCAAGCAAGTTTAATATTGACTTAAATAAACTCTGTTGCAAATATGTCCACCCATAAGAAATTGAGCTACAGCCGCGAAACTCAGCATGCATATATCGTTTGCAAATGATTAGAATTTGACAGCAAAAAACATTTTAATAAAAATGGCGGCAACAAGAAGTTGACATTTTAGTAAGTGGTACATCCTCATCTGGCAGCTACAAGCCGATATTCGGTGCGGAAGTTGCTTGTGTCAATCTGCGGAAGATTCTGCTACAAATGTTGCAACTGATTAGCTAATTCAGTGGTATTCAGAAAATCCCTGCCAGCACTCTCAGACGTGTTCTATTGGTGATAGGCTTGTGGACCTGGATGGCCATAGGAGGGTATTAAAGCTTCAAAGACATTTTTAAGAAAGCCGTGCAGTATATGGTTAAGCCTTGTCTTGTTGATAAATGCAACATTGGCGGCTTAACAGCATAGGCAGAAAAATCGACTGTAGAAGTGGCTACTTTTTAATTGACTTTTTATTTAAAAGTGATTGAGGTCATGTCATAGGACGATAACATGCGCCATACTAGAGATAATTATGTTTTAATTTCAAACCACCATAATATATATATATAATTTTACTATTACAAAATAAGTGAAATCTTTTTGCACATTTTATTCAACATTAGTGCCCATCGTTCTATAGACGTTATCTCGAATCCTTCTCGAGATAGTGGAAATCTTACTTTTTTCCCCATGGAGCACTATATCAAATAAATTAAGCAAAAGAGAATAGAATTTACTTTGATAGCTACGATACAGAAATTCATTGATTCAACAAAATTACATAAATGATATGTAGAGTACATACCTGCGAGCCCAGCTAACCAACTAGGGTTTATAGCTTTCAGTGGGACATCGAGGCGCAACCGCTACATCTCTTTTCCAGCAAAGCCGCAACCTCGGTCGCGAAACACGGCGGAATCATTCACCGGGCAGGGGCCGAAGGCGCCTGCCGGGCCCGACTCCGGTCACCGGCCAGACCTGGGCTCAGGGCATAAATAGCCACAGTCCCGTGATCCGGCCACCTGGAAGAGTCCGGGGACTGCCTCGTCACTTCCGCGATTGCATCCGTGAGTCATCAGCAGCGAGGTTGAGATACCTCCGGATTAATTTACCCCCCAGTTTGGAGGATCAAGGCTACAGAGCCAACATCCGAAACCACCATCTTGGGTGGCCCGCCCCGGGGGGGGGGGAAAAATGATATGTAGAGAAAATCTTTCCGGGCTATAACAACATTTGCTAAAATATGTTAAAATGAAAAAAATTAGAAGCAATTTTATATTTTTGCTCCATTGATTTCAATCTGTTTCCATTAATTAGATAAGATAAAGTTTACCTGAGAAAAGCTGTCTTAAATTGAATCACTAGCACTCTGTGCTCTCTACAATCTTCAAATACATAAATACCATCAATACCAATAAAAATACACTTTCCAGAACGATTTTCTTCGCTCTGTTCAACTTGTTTCCACATCGCTTTTATTGCAAAATATTTATCGCGAAAATAAATGCATTTTTTTTACCAAGGAGTTGAATCTGACTAAAACTACAGCTATAATTCACTTTACCTAAGTAAGATGAAAGAAGATTTTCTGAATTTGTATAATGAAAAAAACAACACAACAAAAATTTGATATTCGAGCATTGTTTAAAAACAATGAGGATAGGTCATAAATGGTTTTGAAAATAAAAGTTTCTGGCAAATGACTACCAAAAATTTTTATAAATCCAGCAACATGTTTATATATAATAAGAATGTTTAATATGTCTTGAGCTCGGATTGTAGAAGTAAATGTTCTAAGGAAAATGACTTGTCGGGCCCAGCGCTTATTTCAGGATAGATAGTGTCCGCGCCAACAAATTCCATGAATATATTAGATAATATTCAGAGGGCCCATTGGAAGAGCCGCAGCTTCCCTCGTGGAAGCTCTTAGGTGGAAAATGCACCAGTTGAACCTAAGTCTGTCTAATCATAACTTAGGTGATGGAATTAGCAAGAATTTTCATACGACATTAGTGACTATAAAAGGAGCTATTAGGGATGGGACAGCCCAGTGGTTAAGGCATGGGGATTGCACCGAATTCGATTCCCGGATATGCCCAAACTGAAGTTGTTATAAGAGTGAGAGAGGGAGGAGAAAGAGTTGTTGAAAGAGGAAAGAGTAGAAGAGAGAGAGAGTTATTGAAAGAGAGAAGAGAGAGAACGGGAATAAGAGAGAGAAGAAGGAAGGAGGGGGAATAAGAAGAGAAATAAAGAGTAGAAGAGAAAGAGAGAGAAGGAGGAAGGAGATAGAGTTGTTGAAAGAGAGAAGTGAGAGAAAGGGAATAAGAGAAAGAAGAAGAAAGAGAGCGGAATAAGGTGTTATAAGAGGGAGAGAAAAGAGTTGTTGAAAGAGAGAAGAGAGAGAAAAGGAAGGAGGAGAGAGTTGTTGGAAGAAGTTGTTATAAGAGGGAGAAAGGGAGGAGAAATAGATGTTGAAAGAAAGAAGAGAGAGAGAGGGAAGAAGAACAGAGAGGAAGAGGGAGGGAGAAGGGAGGGGAAGCGTTGTTGAAAGAGAAAAGGAAGAAAGAGATTTGTTGGAAGAAGTTGTTATAAGAGGAAGAGAGTTGTTGAAAGAGAGAAGGGAGGGAGAGAAGAGAGATATTTTTCTTCGGTTTCTCTGCCTCCATAGTTTCTTTCACCCATGTCAAATTCAAAGACAAAATATTTGAGCCGCAAGTTCGCATTCTGGATAGACTAACAGTAGCAGGACCAGGAATTTTTACAGGCAGGTACCTACATGGTAGAATTTTTGCAGAACAGAGCCCCTTCTTTTAATTTTGATGTAGTTTACGAGATATTTTATTTTTTATGCACTTCTGAAGTGATGATGTGTAGACGTGTCTTTAAGACAAAATATGTGTTAAAATATTCCAAATGTTTAAATATATTACGTATTGATGAGTGGCAACGTGATGAGTTTTATGTATTGCCCTTTAAGTAGGATTCTTACTATGAAACACATACTTTTGATGAATTTTATGACTATTGGCCTTTCTGTGTCGTGTAGTTAGAGCTCATTGTTTTTAAAATATCTATGTTACTTATCTGAGGAGCTCAACTGACTCTCTTAATCACCATAGATGTTTCAAAAATTGTTGTATATTGCTTTAGCGAAAGCAAAACTGGTTCACCTATACTTGTTGTTGCACCGAGATTTTGATTACAAATGTCCATTTTGAATATGTAATCTTTCAACATCACATGAATGAAATGATGATAACATGTTGACTTAGATTAATTTTATTATTACTGTTTGATCCTTGTATGAAACTTGATTACACAACCTATGAACATGACAAAAAATCCTTGAACTTACTATGTGTATTTGAGAACCCTGTTGTTCTATAGGAACTTTTGTCCCCGGACCGTATATTAATCTAATGAATACCTAATACCCATTTTATTCCATTTATCATCTATATTAAAATATAATACTTTTTTTATCAAGCAAATTCCTCACAGAATTAAGCTTTTACATCTATATTCAGAAATGCAATTTTTTGAAATAATTTTTACATATTGTTATCATAAATATGTTTCATTTACTGAATTTCTAATAACAGGAGACTACAACTTCCACGATTACACCATGGTCATCAGGGCTACATCTTCTCAGCTTCCTCGTCCAAGAATGCTTCTACAGGTGCAACAAGTACCATGTGGTAGCAGTGGTCCACCTTCAAGGGTCCCACCTCCATCGTGCGACGAAACGTTCAACGGTCCTGGATTTGAACTGAAAAGTCCTTTGTATCCTCATGGGTTAAGTTCTAGTGTGGACTGCAGATACATTGTGAGGAAGTCTTCGCCGTTTGTTTGCCACTTGGAACTGACATTCGAAAGATTCGAGTTGCCAGATAGTAGACATTGTTACGCCAATCATCTGAGAATTGATGCTGATAGATTATGTGGAAGTATTACACCATATTCTGTCAGTAAGTAAATAATTTATTTCATTTTCTGTTCTGAAAAGGAAATTGATGGTTGGATTTTTTTTTTGTCACTAAGAGGTAGACAGTACACGTTCACAAATCCACAGTAAAAGTAACGTCTAATTGTTGGAATAAAATCACTTTATATTCACTGATAAAAATATGCATGAAATAAGGAATACATTCAAATGGAAACGCAGGAAATTTAAATTCAATGTTTGTCAGATCTCAGTAATCACGCTGCATTTAGCGTGCAGGGTTAAATTGTTGGGTTGGTATTATAAAGAATTTATGCCTCGACGAAGATTCGTCCCACCAATTTCTAATTGAACAATCCACGACTTATCTTCGAACTAATGGGACGATTATGTTTTTAACAGCTAATATGGACCTCACAAAGTTTATATTTTGAAATTATATGATTAGGAATAATCAATTTTATACAAATAAAAGTTTTAACTGAATTTTTGCATTTACTAAATAAAAGGGCTCTTAAATATCTCTGAAAACGTCTCATATAGTTTTGACATTTTACAAGCTAGACTTTGTTTTCATGCTTTCACACACAAAAACAGGAGTTCCAACATCTGACAAAGTAATAAAATATTCATATAAGGTGTAAACTGTTTATCGCTTCTAATGATATCACCGTGGATAAATTCAGATACGCAAGATATTTGGTTATGTTGATATTGATTTTTATGTTTTTCTTTCGATCAAACAAAACATATGTCCATTTCTGATTATTTATTACAGGGCCGCAAAAATCTTTGCCTGGCCTCTAAGCAAAAGGGAAGTAAAATTGCCAATTATTAGTGGAGATATATAAATACGGAAATGCACTGACACTAAAATACTTCAAATCTTTTATAAAAATTAAAATGTATAAACACATATATATATAAAGATATTTTCGCTAAGTTAAAAAAAATTAAATTTGCTCGCATTTTTCAATTTCAAGTGGCAACTCTATTTATACAAACAAAACGATAAAAAGTTAGCGAGTTTATTCTTTTATTTAAGCGGATGTATTTTTTAATTACAATAAACAATGGAACGTTTTAATGCTCTGAAAGAAATTTTTGAAGCACTGGAAGAAAAAAGCAGATTCCGGTATAGGGGAGACTAGGGTTGACATGATCACTGGAACACAGACGTCCAGGGTCATGCTAGCTCGTCATGTGCTGTCATCTGCAATCAAATATGATACATAAAAGGGGTTAACCATCTTCTTCCAGTGTCAATCTGCCATTAATCGAATCGACTGTGAACCTGTGTCTTGTTTGAAACTGCGAGTTTTGTGATAAGAACTACAATTTTATTTACTGATTAATACGAACACATTGTATTAGAACCAGTTACCTTCTATTTTTATCCTTAGTCTTGGTCTATAGTTACTTATTTGTCACAGATATGCTAGAGATGGTTTTTTTTGTACTTACCGTAGTTTATGCACAGTTTTCGATTAAAATCTTTCAATTTACATATATATATATATATATATATATATATATATATATATATATATATATATATATATATATATATATATATATACAGGGTGTCCCAAAACCCCAAAACATTGACCTCGGCTTTTATTCCTTAAATATTGATCATAGGCATATATAATAAGTTACAAATTTGCGTAAAAAGGGGTACAGAATTTTACGAAATCGGTAAAATTTTCAGGGGATTGAATTTGAAAAAATACAAAATTTGAATTTTTATACGGCCCCCGTACAAAAACATTTTCAATGAGTAAAATGTGCCCCATACACTAATAAGGTGAGATACAAAATTTCAGCATTTTATCATAAAAAGTCCCAGAGATATGTTTAAACAAAGTTGGTGAGGGATTAATCACAAATTAAAATGTAAATGTTTACAGCAAGAGTGCAAATGACGCAACGCCGAAATGCATCACAGGCAAATAATATCTGTCTCTTATCTTTAATGGATCTTTGGCATGGATTAAAAACATTTTGAATAAGCTTCGTAATTTTTGTGTAAAGTTATTATTTCTATACAGTACTAATAAATGGCAAAATTATTATTTATTTATGTAATCATTGTTTTCTTTCTTAA
Organism: Amaurobius ferox; assembly: GCA_951213105.1. Taxonomy (NCBI): domain Eukaryota; kingdom Metazoa; phylum Arthropoda; class Arachnida; order Araneae; family Amaurobiidae; genus Amaurobius; species Amaurobius ferox. Next base: position 42,371,144 of record OX578137.1, on the reverse strand, counting down.
TTTGTGTATGACCCCTGAAACGCGATCTGCCGACATGATTTCTGCCCTCTGAGAACCCATGCCGATGCATCGAAAAGTGGTTTAAGTTAGCATTTTTGTCTTTTCATATCTCTGGGACTTTTTATGATAAAATGCTGAAATTTTGTACATCACCTTATTAGTGTGTGGGGCACATTTTACTCATTGGAAATGTTTTTGTACGGCGGGCGTATAAAAATTTCAATTTTGTATTTCTTTAATTCTCTTGAAAATTTTAATCGATTTCATAAAATCCTGTACCTTTTTTACGCAACTTTGTAATTTATTGTATATGTCTGAGATCAATATTTAAAGTGAAGTGTATTTTAAGGTATTTATGTTTCCTTTTTTGTTCCAATCTATATGCTTGTCGTCCATATAACACAAGTTTATAGATAAAATCTATCTTGTGTTTCAGAAACAAGCATTTTTGTGTTCATTTCGAAGGGATATATAGACCCGAAGAGAATTTTTTCGAAATGAACTTATCGTAAGCCTAAAGCTCTTCCATGTGCAAGCTTTTTTGCTTGATTTTTTGTTTTCTTATTTTCATTCCTCATTTTTGAAATTTGTTGATTGTCTTTGTCTTTATGACCTGCATTACGCTTTATTATTTCCTCTTTATGTCTTAATTTCTTTTATTTCTTTGTATTTTGTAGAAAATTTTGGAATAGTGTATTATGAGTTACTACATACATTCTAACATTGGATTTACTAATTTATATTTATATATATATTCTATTAAACTATATTTTTAGTAAAAATTAAATCAAAACATTGGCATATAAGGTCATAGTGTACTTTATAAAAACAAACAGACTAATCGTATTAGAAAGAGTAGACATAAAAGACTCTACCAGTGAGTTTCAGATGTTCGGAAACAAATGGAAAAATTAGTATATTCGGCAAAAGGAACAACGAGTAGCCACAAAATGTACGTACATGACAGGCTGACACTGCGGAAATCAGCCCGCCGAAAACATTTCGTATACCAACATTTTTTAACAAGCAAACGTATTAGACATAAAAACGGTCTGTTTCTGCAGAGCCTGTACCTCCGCGTTACGGATTCCAGAAGGAAAATCGAAATAGCCAAATTTTGAGAAATAAGTAAACGACATCATGTGAGTGACTCCAGACGATAGAAGGTAATAGGGTATCTCTCAGGGAGTCAGCAACAGTTGGAAGTAGCCAGAGCTCTAAATGTTAATCGTTCTGGCATTCTCCGCCTGTGGAACAGTATCGAACAGTGCCGCGAAGTCCAGTAAGTTAATGTTCAAGGATCACAGCTGCTCAGGATTACTGTTTTCTGTGCCTGATAACACGATGCCACAGGTCAATCACTGCATTTCAGCTTGCTTCTGACGTCGGCAAGAAGAGCAATATCTCAGCAAACTGTTTACAGACGGCTACATGCAGGTCAGCTGTATGCAAGACGACCAATGGTTTGCGTCCTACTGATGCCCTCGAACAGAGGAGCTAGTTTAAACGGGGCTCGAGATCACTTCAACTGGATTCCACAACAATTTCCAGCAGCGGTCATCACATTCTGTATTGGCAGACCTCAACCAATGAATTTTTTTGCCACCCAAAATTTTATGTTCTTGTTTATCTTTATTAGTATGTATTTATTTATTGGTAATTTTCTTTGCATCTCACCCACGCTAGTGTCTTTTGTAATACCCCATCATCTGTGAAAGTTTCAAAGAATTCCAATAAATACTTTTCTTTTTATCCGCTTTTTTCACGTTATTGCTTAACTTTTGGACATGAATGTAAATAAATTTAAATGTAAAAGACAGTTTAATTAATTTTCGTATCATTTTTTTCTATATTAAAAAAACGCTAGGTACAGCTGCTGACAAAATCATTTTAAAATAGAAAGATTTTCTGTCAAAACTAGTGTCAGACCTGTTGTATCAAATGATTTACAGTTTTGCATGGCGATTTAGAATACATTGCCATGTGTGGCCTCCTATTTTGGTTATCGGATAAAAAAAATATTTTTTTGCTACAATTTTGAAGTGAAAATAAAAAATAAGTAAAAAATAAAAAAACTACGAGCAGCCGCTGAAAAATCTTTTTAAAACAAGGATATCAATAGTGGATTGTTCTATCTATGTGGTCGCATTATCAATTAATTTTGGACTTATTGGGGGACAGGTCCTAGGAATGTACTCATGGCGGTGAATGAGTAGCAACAAACAATCAGCAGATCTCCAAATGGTGTATTAGGCTTCGATAGAAAGGTGCATTACGCTTCGATAGAAAGGTGCATTACGCTTGCGTCACGAAAACGTTTGAGAAGCGAGTTTGGCATGTGCCAAAGGGGGTGGCGAAGTTCCCCATCTCCGACACACAAAGTTAATTCCGAGGGTTGAGCGTCAAAAAGGAGGTGGAGGAGTCCCTCGTTCTACATAAAAATGTTGAATATTTGCAGAAATTGATTCTTCGCTAAGCAAAAGGTGACTGCTGGAAGAGTAAAAATTGTAAACAATATTTACTACGGCAATTTACTAGGTAAAGTATTCCATGAATTTTCATGTGTGAGCTTCTCAATGCAAAGATTAAAATTATTTACACTCGATATTTGTGATTTTTACTTTCTCGTACTATAAAATATGATATGGTATGTACTGTCTTCACGAAAATTCTCGATTTTGAGATTTCGATGCCAATATATGTTTTAGGATCTCCAGAACACATTTTGAATATTTTTAGATTGATGTCCGTCTGTCTGTTTGTGTCGATTTTTTGTATACACGATAGCTGACATAAATAAATGGGTTTTAACGAAATTTTATATCCGACTTTGGTAACGAAAAATTTAGAATTACATAGAATTTTTTATAATTCGAGCAAAAACTTCAAAATCTATTCCAAATCTTATATTTCCTTAACATGGCAGCATATTACAAAATTTGACGTCCCCCCCCCCCCCCCCCCCGCTTTTCATCTTTTCATTGGGTTTTCTGTGTTGTTTGATTTGCAATATTCTTGTTTTGTGTTTAGCTACTTTTCTCTGTTTTGTTATTCTACCTTTGTATCATTGTAAGATACTGTTCTGTGATGGATTGATTTCCAATAAAGCCATATAACAACATAGTTAAATTTAGAATAAACACAATATATAATAATAATATTTTTTATTTTTATGGTAAAAAAAGAATTAAACTCTTGGAAGATCTATGAACGACGCTTTTTAACAGAACTTCAATGTCAATTTATATTTCCATTCGACTCTACCTGAAATCAGCTATACTGAACATGTCACTGATATCCTTTTCCAGTGACGCGCATGATGTATACTAATTCTTTGTAGTAGGGATATGTAATGTTTAAATCCCTACAAGGTTTCAAATTTAAGTAAAATTTAATTTCTTTGCTATTTCAAGATTACAAATAGGTTGAGGTTTTTAACTTTTGAAAAATATAAAGTAAAATTGTTATAATGCTGAAAAAAAACTTTTATTATCTGCAATTACTTAAATAGCAGGTTTTATTATTATATGTCAATGATTAGTTTACGAATAAAGAGAAAACAACATTTATGTAAAGAAAAATGATTTAATAGTTAAAGGTTAGGCCACGCCCTTAATTTGGTCACGCCTATTTATTTTTAACTGGAAATTTCATTTGAGTATTTTTTGGATATTTAGATAGTACTCACATGCCAGGAATAATAATTGTATGTAAGATTTTAAAATTTTTACTGCCGGGACTAGGGCGTTGTTCGCAATCACTACTGTAGTGTGGGCTTAAAATGCGAAAGAAAAACGGAAATAAATATAATCTTAACCTTTTGCTTACGTGTGGGACAGCGTCCATTCTAAACGAAGAACATCCCCAAAATACAGGTATATGACATACCCTATCCCAAACAGTTCGATCCCCCTTTGCAGGCATTGGCATCCTTGGACTCCTGCAGAGGGGGATCGAACTGTTTGGGATAGGGCATGTCAAATACCTGCCTTTTTGGGAGGTTCTTCGTTTGGGATGGACGCTGTACCACCCGTAAGCAAAAGGTTAAACACGTTTCAAACTCTCTTCTTCCAAAACTTTAAAAGTTACGAAACTCTACTCAGTTCCTCTGTTGAAGTAGTATGAAGTTTGAGAAATAAAAAGACAGTAGAAAATTTTGTCTTTGGTCAGGCGGTCTGATGTGCAGACTGAAGAAAGCAGAAGATTTCTGGGCAGAAATGATGTGGCTTAGAATTCGAATGGTGAATTAAGTGACTTAGTAACTTTGCTTTTTAACTACATCAGTTATCGTCATAAGCGCCGATTTCCTGGATTTCAGGCGCTTTTTGAACCCCCAATAATTTTGGCGTGAGTTTCTGGAACCCCTAATACTTTTACGCGTATTTAGTGGGGGAAATGTATGCATATATGCATAAATTTTGAATTTCGTTATCCATTCTTCAAATTTTTCATTATTCATTCCCCGTTTACTATAAAGTGTGTATAGAAATTTATCCCTCAAACTGCTTATTGTATTCTGAATACAATATTTTAACTCGGAAATCATTTAAAAGAGAAATTTGTAACATTTTTGACATTGATAAAATGAAATAAAAAATAAATATTTCAATTATTTTTTTTGTTACTTTTATAAAAACAATTGAGTTAGAAATTCGCAATATATGTATAGTGTATATGATAACGCTGCGCCTACAGAAGCAAAATAAATGAAATAAATAATTATCTAGAGAAAAAAAATGTTTTTCTGTACTTAACTATAATTTGCTTCATTTTAGCATGTAAAACGCTTTATTGTGCCAGATAATTTGACTGAATAAAATTTAAATTAGACTTAATTCTTTGAAAACTGCATGGGCCATTCGACTTCAAGATTTCATAACTCCAATAATTTTTCATTCTATGGTTATCGCACATTCTAATAGTGAAAAAATTCATTTTTAGCCAGATGATAGTTATTGAACCTTATAATTAAATGAAATGGTTATTGCCATCTAATGATTTTAAACTCACTAAAATTACTAAGAGTTTTTTACTGATTACAATTGCTCCAGTGAAACACAGAATGTACACTCGGCACAAATTAAAGGTAGTGTGAGCCTATGATGCCTGACTTCTTTTGATGACTTTGCCTCATACATGTTATTGTAGCTCTTCATCCTGGGTCTATACTTCTACTCACCGTTCAGAATTATTTATTTTCAAATATTTTTTTTATCTTGATGGGATATTGAAATTTGCTTAGAAGAAATGGAAGTAATCAGTTTTCTGACTTTAATATTATTTTCTCTCTAAACATTAAAACATTTTCGATATTTATGTTTTCTAATTAATCCCAGTCATCAATATTTTGGAAGTTATCATATAATTTCCTTTCGTAATAATTTAGTGAAAGTATTATCAAACTTGGGTAATTATATAACCTGTGCGGTGCACTTTGAATAAAATAAGTAGATAAATAAATAAATAAATAAATATTACTCCAAAAGGATGAGTTTTTGTATATTAATTGTATACTGTACTTTCATTGTATTCCGATGAAAGGAAAAAACAAAACATGAGCTATAGTCATCATCTGTCGTGTCAGTAACAATTTTCACACATGCAGTTTGCAATAGAATGCCTTTTATTAGCGATTCTGATAAGCTGTTTTACATCACTCTGAAGACTGTATGGGTGAGTTTGTTACATATTTAAACTGCTATTGAATGTAGACACTTGTAGAAACTATTACATAAAAACCAATCTCTAAAAGACGAACATTACTTTCAGACGCTCACTTGTATAAATAACTTCTTAAATACGAAAACACAAGAATTCTAAATTCAAGTTAAGTGAATTTAACTAAAAATCAAACTTTGATTCTACAATTTGTTGCTCAATTTGATGCAATATGAAATGCACATTTTTAAAAAAAGAGAACGGTTCATAGTTCGTGATGACTGTCTTTTTGAAACATGAAATCAAATTTTCTATACCGTAATTTGTTAGCCAGAAGTCAGGCTTATACTGGACACAAGCGGTCTTTTAGTGCGGAAGTTGTAAACATACATACATGCTTTCTTTGAAGCTAATACAGACATAAAATTAGAAAGAATACGTCGGTTTCGGAGATACGTTGAATCCCTTTTGTCGGGGTTTAAAAACCCACAAACCCGAAGTCAAAAGGAATAAATGGGCCACAAATCATCTGACCTAATTTGTCTTTATGACTTCGGGGTTTTTGTACTTTTTAAGGCTAACGAAGAGGATCAACGTATCTTTTAAACAGATGTCTACTGCGTTGGAACATAATGTGAATTTAATTACGTTTCTGTATCTTCCTATTATCCCGCATGCTGAATTTTTCTATCCGATAGATGACATTCATCAGTTGCTAGCAGATGCATCATATGATGGTAAAGATATATCATATGGATGTATCACATAATGATGAGGGTGTATCACGTGGATGGATCACATGGTGAGGATGTATCACATGATGGTGAAGAAGTATCACAGGAAGGCGAACAATAGTCATTTGATGGGCTGTCATAAGTTGCTGATGTTGTGCATTCAACAGGTGGTGAAGTACATTTATCTTGATGATCATAGTGATGAGAATGATCTTGCCCATAATCATGGGGCTTGTGATCATTTTGTAAATTACTCAAATAAAATATATCAGGAGCAAAAGAATTATCTCCTGAATAGTTATTATTTCCAACCGCATGAAGATTGGTTGAATCCACAGATTGCGATCCCTTATGTTGGAGAGAGGGTTTCGGTGAACACGCATAATGACAAGTAACGCATAGCAGAACATAGACGAAAAAGGCACCGATCACACATGCAATAATCCAATACATCTCAATCGTGATTCTTAATACAAATGTTTAGAGCAAGTTGAAATTTAGCAACTGAAAATTTCCCGAGAAAGAGCTATTGTTTACACACTTTCATAAAACAATCAAATTCTGAAGTTTCACCATATCCTGTTAATGGCACCAAATATCGGACTTGTTGGTGAATAAACACGATATCAACTATTTGAACTTCATAAAACTGTATTCGTCAGATCAGTAGATTTTCCTACATTGTGACAAATAACTCCCAGTCTGATAAACACAAAATTCGCGCATGGGCAGCGAGTCTTTTGTTTTGAATCATTCTTTCATACTACATTTACAGCACGCAAAAATTTTGTTTACTGCCAGAAGAATATTAAATAAGATGGAAATACCCGAGTAAAAATAAACAGCCGAAGAACGTACGCACGCGATCGTGACATTTCCGAATTGCGTCCGAATCTGAAAGACTAAGGAAATACTTTTTAAATCCATATAATTTAAGTTTCAATAGATCAGCGTGTTTGAACTGGGGGTACGTGTACCCCTGGGAACACGCGAATAGATCATTCACGGTACGCCGAAAATTTTCTTAAACGGAAGACATGAACTAATATTTATTTTTTAACAAAATTACTTTTTCTTTACATAGGAAAAGTATTAGAGAAAGACAGAAAATTAGAACTCTAGTTTCCGACGGATCTACACGCTCTGTGTCTTTTAGAATACGAATCCACCATTCTTAATGTGACGCCCGTGCATGTGTGTATCTGTATGTCTGTACAAAGATTAAAATTATTTACTTTCGTAATGGGTGATTTTTACTTCCTCGTACTATAAAATATGATATGGTATGTACTGTCTTCACGAAAATTCTAGATTTTGAGATTTTGATGCCACTATATGTTTTAGGATCCCCTGAACACATTTTGAATATTTTTAGATTGATGTCCGTCTGTCTGTTTGTGTCGATTTTTTGTATACACGATAGCTGCCATAAATAAATGGATTTTAACGAAATTTTATATTCGACTTTGCTAACTAAAAATTTAGAATTACATAGAATTTTTTATAATTCGACCAAAAACTTCAAAATTCATTCCAAATTTTATATTTTCTTAACATGGCAGCATATTACAAAATTTGATGTTGCCCCCCCCCCCCCCTCTTTTCTTTTTGCTTTGTGTGTTGTGTGATTTACAATATTCTTGTTTTGTGTTTAGTTAGTTTTCTCTGTTTTGTAATTCTACCTTTGTATCATTGTGAGATGCCACTTGTGTGATGGATTGATTTCCATTAAAGCCATATAACAACATAGTTAAATGTAGAATAAACACAATATATAATAATAATATTTTTAATTTTTATGGTAAAAAAATAAATAAACTCTTGGAATATCTATGAACGACGCTTTTTAACAGAACTTCAATGTCAATTTATATTTCCATTCGACTCAACCTGAAATGAACTGTACTGAAAGCGTGTCACTGATATCCTTTTGCATTGACGCGCAGGATGTATACTAATTCTTTGTAGTTGGGATACATAATGTTTAAAGGTCTACAAGGTTTCAGATTTAAGTAAAATTTGATTTCTTTGCGATTTCAAAATTACAAATATGTTGAGGTTTTTAACTTTTGAAAAATATAAAGTAAAATTGTTATAATGCTGTAAAACACTTTTATTATCTGCAATTGCTTAAAAAGCAGGCTTTATTTATTATATGTCAATGATTAGTTTACGAATAAAGAGAAAACGACATATATGTAAAGAAAAATGATTCAATAGTTAAAAGTTAGGCCACGTCCTTAATTTGGCCACGTCTATTTATTTTTAACTGGAGATTTCATTCGAGTATTTTTTGGATATTTAGATTGTACTCACATGCCAGGAATAATGATTGGATGTAAGATTTTAAAATTTTTACTGGCGGGGATGTAGAGGGTTGTTCGCAATCACTACTGTAGAGTGGGTTTAAAATGCAAAAGAAAAATTGAAATAAATATATTCTTAACCTTTTGCTTGCGGATGGGACAGCGCACGTCCCCAACGAAGAACCTCCTAAAAAGGCAAATATTTGACATACACAAACCCAAACAGTTCGATCCCCCTTTGCAGACATTGGGACGCTAATGCCTGCAAACTGAGATCGAACTGTTTGGGATTGGGTATGTCAAATACCTGCCTTTTTGGGAGATTCTTCGTTTGGGATGGACGCTGTCCCACCCGTAAGCAAAAGGTTTCACACTCTCTTCTTCCAAAACCTTAAAAGTTACGAACCTTTACTCAGTTCCTCTGTTGAAGTAGTATAAAGTTTGAGAAATAAAAAGACAGTAGAAAATTTTGACTTTGGTCAGGCGGTCTGATGTGCAGACTGAAGAAAGCAGAAGATTTCTGGGCAGAAATAATGTGGCTTAAGAATTCGAATGGTGAATTAAGTGACCTAGTAACTTTGCTTTTTAACTACTTCAGTTATCGCCATAAGCGCCAATTTCCTGGGTTCGAGGAGCTTTTTGAACCTTCAATAATTTTGTTGTGGGTTCCTGGAACCCCTAATACTTTTGCGCGTATTTAGTGGGGAAAATGTAATCATGTATGCATAAATATTGAATTTCGTTATCCATTCTTCAAATTTTTCATTATTCATTCCCCGTTTACTTTAAAGTGTGTATAGAAATTTATCCCTCAAACTGCTTATATTATTCTAGATACAATATTTTAACTCGGAAATCATTTAAAAGAGAAATTTGCTAACATTTTTGACATTGATAAAATGACATAAAAAATAAATTTTTCAAATATTTTTGTTTGTTACTTTTATAAAGGCAATTGAGTTGGAAATTCACAATATCTGTATATTGTATATAATAACGCTGCGCTAACAAAAGCAAAATAAATGAAATTAATAATTATCTAGAGAAAAAAAACTGTTTTTCTGTACTTAACTATAATTTGCTTCATTTTAGCACTTCAAACGCTTTATTGTGCCAGATAATCTGACAGAATAAAATTTAAATTAGACTTCAATTATTTGAAAAATGCATGGGCCATTTGATTTCAAAATTTAGATATCCCAATAATTTTTCATATCGGCGCCTATGGTTATCGCACATTCTAGTGGTGAAAAAATTCATTTTTAGCCAGATGATCGTTATTGAATCTTGTAATTAAATGAAAAGGTTATTGCCATCTAATGATTTTAAACTCACTAAAATAACTAAGAGTTTTATACTGCTTACAATTGCTCCAGTGAAACACAGAATGTACATTCGGCACAAATTAAAGGTAGTGTGAGCCTATGATGCCTGACTTCTTTTGATGACTTTGCCTCATACATGTTATTGTAGCTCTTCATCCTGGGTCTATACTTCTACTCACCGTTCAGAATTATTTATTTTCAAGTATTTTTTTTGTCTTGATGGGATATTGAAATTTGCTTAGAAGAAATGGAAGTAATCAGTTTACTGACTTTAATATTATTTTCTCTCTAAACATTAAAACATTTTCGATATTTATATTTTCTAATTAATCCCAGACATCAATATTTTGGAAGTTATCATATAATTTCCTTTCATAATAATTTAGTGAAAGTATTATCAAACTTGGGTAATTATATAACCTGTGCTGTGCAATTTGAATAAAATAAGTAGATAAATAAGTAAATAAATAAATATTACTCAAAAAAGATGAGTTTTTGAATATTAATTGCATACTGTACTTTCATTGTATTCCGATGAAAGGAAAAAACAAAACATGAGCTATATTCATCATCTGTCGTGTCAGTAACAATTTTTACACATGCAGTTTGCAATAGAATGCCTTTTATTAGCGATTCTGATAAGCTGCTTTACATCACTCTGAAGACTGTATGGCTGAGTTTGTTGCATATTTAAACTGCTATTGAATGTAGACACTTGTAGAAACTATTACATAAAAACCAATCTCTAAAAGACGAACATTACTTTTAGACGCTCACTTGTATAAATAACTTCTTAAATACGAAAACACAAGAATTCTAAATTCAAGTTAAGTGAATTTATCTAAAAATCAAACTTTGATTCTACAATTTGTTGCTCAATTTGATGCAATATGAAATGCACATTTTTAAAAAAAGAGAACAGTTCATAGTTTGTGATGACTGTTTTTTGAACCATGAAATCAAATTTTCTATACCGTAATTTGTTAGCCAGAAGTCAGGCTTATATAGGACAAGAGCGGTCTTTTAGTGCGGAAGTTGTAAACATACATACATGCTTTCTTTGAAGCTATTACAGACATATAATTTGAAAGAATACGTCGGTTTCGGAGATACGTTGAATTCCTTTTGTCAGGGCTTAAAAAACCCACAAACCCGAAGTCAAAAGGAATAAATTGGCCACAAATCGTCTGACCTAATTTGTCTTTATGACTTCGGGGTTGTTGTACTTTTTAACGCTGACGAAGAGGATCAACGTATCTTCTAAACAGATGTCTACTGCGTTGGAACATAATGTGAATTTAATTACGTTGATGTATCTTCCTATTATCCCGCATGCTGAATTTTTCTATCCGATACATGACATTCATCAGTTGCTAGCAGATGCATCATATGATGGTAAAGATGTATCATATGGATGTATCACATAATGATGAGGATGTATCACGTGGATGCATCACATGGTGAGGATGTATCACATGATGGTGAAGAAGTATCACAGGAAGGCGAACAATAGTCATTTGATGGGCTGTCATAAGTTGCTGATGTTGTGCATTCCACAGGTGGTGAAGTACATTTATCTTGATGATCATAGTGATGAGAATGATCTTGCCCATAATCATGGGGCTTGTGAGCATTTTGTAAATTACTCAAATAAAATATATCAGGAGCAAAAGAATTATCTCCTGAATAGTTATAATTTCCAACCCTATGAAGATTGGTTGAATCCGAAGTTTGCGATCGCTTATGTCGGAGAGAGGGTTTTGGTGAACACGCACACTGACAAGTAACGCATAGCAGAACACAGACGAAAAAGGCACCGATCACACATGCAATAATCCAATACATCTCAATCGTGATTCTTAATACAAACGTTTAGAGAAAGTTGAAATTTAGCAACATAAAAGTTCCCGAGAAACAGCTATTGTTTACAGACTTTGATAAGACTATCAAATTCTGAAGTTTCACCTTGTCCTGTTAATGGCACCAAATATCGGACTTGTCGATAAATAAACACGACATCAACTATTTAAGCTTCATAAAACTGCATCCGTCAGTTCAGTAGATTTCCCTAGATTGTGACAAAAAACTGTTAAAAACAAAATACGCGCATGGCCAGCGAGTCATTTGTGTTGAATCATTCTTTTATACTACATTTACAACACGCAAAAATTTTGTTTACTGCCAAAAGAATATTAAATAAGATGGAAATACCCGACTAAAAATAAACAGCCGAAGAACGTACGCATGTGATCGTGACATTTCACAATTGCGTCTGAATCTGAAAGACTAAGGAAATACTTTCTAAATCCATATAAATTAAGTTTCAATAGATCAGCGTGTTTGAACTGGGGGTACGTGTACCCCTGGGGACACGCGAATGGATCATTCACGGTACGCCGAAAATTTTCCTAAACGGCAGACATGAACTAATAATTATTTTTTAACAAAATTACTTTTTCTTTACATAGGGAAAGTATTAGAGAAAGGCGGAAAATTAGAACTCTTGTTTCCGACGGATCTACACGTTCTGTGTCTTTTAGAATACGAATCCACCATTCTTAATGTGACGTCTGTGCATGTGTGTACCCTAACAGCATTTTTTTTCACAGTGACGTAAGATTTACGTCACACTGTGACTTTGAGACGTCACAGGACGTCGCAGTACGTTTCGGCAATGTCATATTGAGGTTACAGTGAAGTCATTTGTGTCATTTTCATGGTCGTTTGTGACGTCGCATATTAACTTGTTTGTGACGTCACATTGTAATTGCCCTTGTAATGACGTCACATTGTTACGTGTTATTTAAATTGTGGAAATGTCACAGAATAGAGTCACATGGGAGTTACAAAGTCACTAATACGCAACGTCTCATAGAAGTCACAAACATGATGCCACATTGTGACCCAGGTGTCACGTGTCTACAACGTCACTATCACACATGTGACGATCTATGCTTTGAGGGTATCTGTATGTCTGTACAAAGATTAAAATAATTTACTTTCGGAATTAGTGATTTTTACTTTCTCGTACTATAAAATATAATATGGAATGTACTGTCTTTACGAAAATTCTGGATTTTGAGATTTTGATGCCACTATATGTTTTAGGATCTCCTGAACAGATTTTGCATATTTTTAGATTAATGTCCGTCTGTCTGTTTGTGTCGAGATTTTGTATACGCGATAGCTGCCATAAATAAATGGGTTTTAACGAAATTTTATATTCGACTTCGCTAACGAAAAATTTAGAATTACATAGAATTTTTTATAATTCGAGCAAAAACTTCAAAATTCATTCCAAATTTTATATTTTACTTAGCATGGCAGCATATTACAAAATTTGACATTCCCCCCCCCCCCCCTATCCTCTTTTCATTGGGTTTTGCGTGTTGTTTGATCTTCAATATTCTTGTTTTGTGTAGATAGTTTTCTCTGCTTTGGGATTCTACCTTTGTATCATTGTCAGATGCCATTTGTGTGATGGATTGATTACCAATAAAGCCATATAACAACATAGTTAAATGTAGAATAAACACAATATATAATAATAAAATTTTTAATTTTTATGGTAAAAAAGTAAATAAACTCTTGGAAGATCTATGAACGACGCTTTTTAACAGAACTTCAATATCAATTTATATTTCCATTCGACTCTACCTGAAATCAACTGTACTGAACATGTCACTGATATGCCTTTCCAGTGACGCGCAGGATATATACTAATTCTTTGTAGTTGGGATATGTAATGTTTAAAGTTCTACAAGGTTTCAAATTTAAGTAAAATTTGATTTCTTTGCTATTTCAAGATTACAAATAGATTGAGGTTTTTAACTTTTGAAAAATATAATGTAAAATTGTTATAATGCTGTAAAAAAACTTTTATTATATGTAATTACTTAAATAGCAGGTTTTATTATTAGATGTCAATGATTAGTTTACGAATAAAGAGAAAACAACATTTATGTAAAAAAAAATGATTTAATAGTTAAATGTTAGGCCACGTCATTAATTTGGTCACGCCTATTTATTTTTAACTGGAGATTTCATTTGAGTATTTTTTGGATATTTAGATAGTACTCACATGCCAGGAATAATGATTGGATGTAAGATTTTAAAATTTTTACTGGGGGGGGGGGGGTTGTTCGCAATCACTACTGTAGGGTGGGTTTAAAATGCAAAGGAAAAACGGAAATAAATATATTCTTAACCTTTCGCTTACGGGAGGGACAGCGTCCGTCCCAAACGAAGAACCTCCCATAAAGACAAATATTGGACATACCCTATCCCAAACAGTTCCATCCCCCTTTGCAGACATTGGGAGACCAATGTCTACAAACGGGGATCGAACTGTTTGGGATAGGGTATGTCAAATACCTGCATTTTGGGGAGGTTCTTCGTTTGGGATGGACGCTGTACTACCCGTAAGCAAAAGGTTAAACACGTTTCAAACTCTCTTCTTCCAAAACTTTAAAAGTTACGAAACTCTGCTCAGTTCCTCTGTTGAAGTAGTATGAAGTTTGAGAAATAAAAAGACAGTAGAAAATTTTAACTTTGGTCAGGCGGTCTGCTGTGCAGACTGAAGAAAGCAGAAGATTTCTGGGCAGAAATGATGTGGTTTAAGAATTCGATTGATGAATTAAATGACCTAGTAACTTTGCTTTTTAACTATATCAGTAACTATTTTAACTATATAACCATAAGCGCCGATTTCCTGGGTTCGAGGCGCTTCTTGAACCTTCAATAATTTTGTTGGGTTCCTGGAACCCCTAATACTTTTGCGCGTATTTAGAGGGGAAAATGTACGCATATATGCATAAATTTTGAATTTCGTTATCCATTCTTCACATTTTTCATTTTTCATTCCCCGTTTACTATAAAGTGCGTATAGAAATTTACCCCTCAAACTGCTTATTGTATTCTGGATATAATATTTTAACTCGGAAATCATTTAAAAGAGAAATTTGTTAACATTTTTGACATTGATAAAATGACATAAAAAATAAATTTTTCAATTTTATAGTCTAGAGAAAAAAGTCTAGAGAATAATTATCTAGAGAAAAAAGAACTGTTTTTCTGTACTTAACTATAATTTGCTTCATTTTAGCATTTCAAACGTTTTATTGTGCCATATAATCTGACTGAATAAAATTTAAATTAAGACTTAAATTCTTTGAAAAATGCATGGGCCATTCGATTTCAAAATTTCATAACCACAATATTTTTTTATTCTATGGTTATTGCACATTCTAATGGTGAAAAAATTAATTTTTAGCCAGATGATAATTATTGAATCTTGTAATTAAATGAAAAGGTTATTGCCATCTAATGATTTTAAACTCACTAAAATAACTAAGAGTTTTATACTGCTTACAATTGCTCCAGTGAAACACAGAATGTACATTCGGCACAAATTAAAGGTAGTGTGAGTCTATGATGCCTGACTTCTTTTGATGACTTTGCCTCATACATGTTATTGTAGCTCTTCTTCCTGGGTCTATACTTCTACTCACCGTTAAGAATTATTTATTTTCAAATATTTTTTTTGTCTTGATGGAATATTGAAATTTGCTTATAAGAAATGGAAGTAATCAGTTTTCTGACTTTAATATTATTTTCTCTCTAAACATTAAAACATTTCCGGTATTTATGTTTTCTAATTAATCCCAGACCTCAATATTTTGGAAGTTATCATATAATTTCCTTTCATAATAATTTAGTGAAAGTATTATCAAACTTGGGTTACTATATAACCTGTTTTGTGCACTTTGAATAAATAAGTAGATAAATAAATAAATAAATATTACTCAAAAAGGATGAGTTTTTGAATATTAATTGTATACTGTACTTTCATTGTGTTCCGTTGAAAGGAAAAACAAAACATGAGCTATATTCATCATTTGTCGTGTCAGTAACAATTTTTACACATGCAGTTTGCAATAGAATGCCTTTTATTAGCCATTCTGATAAGCTGCTTTGCATCACTCTGCAGACTGTATGGCTGAGTTTGTTGCATATTTAAACTGCTATTGAATGTAGACATTTGTAGAAACTATTACATAAAACCCAATCTCTAAAATACGAACATTACTTTCAGATGCTCACTTGTATAAATAACTTCTTAAATATATACGAAAACACAAGAATTCTAAACTCAAGTTAAGTGAATTTATCTAAAAATCAAACTTTGATTCTAAAATTTGTTGCTCAATTCGATGCAATTTGAAAAGCACATTTTAAAAAAAAGAGAACGGTTCATAGTTCGTGATGACTGTCTTTTTGAAACATGAAGTCAGATTTCCTATACCGTAATTTGTTAGTCAGAAGTCAGGCTTATACTGTACACAAGCGGTCTTTTAGTGCGGAAGTGGTAAACATACGTATAAGCATTCTTTGAAGCTGTTACAGACATGAAAATAGAAAGAATGAAATAAAAATAAAACACAAATTAAGCTTCAGCGCAGAATACGTCGGTTTCGAAGATAGGTTGGATCCCTTTTGTCAGGGCTGAAAAAACCCACAAACCCGAAGTCAAAAGGAATAAATGGGCCACAAATCGTCTGACGTATTTTACCCTTATGCCTTCGGGATTGTTGTACTTTTTAACGCTGACGAAGAGGATCAACGTATCTTCTAAACAGATGTCTACTGCGTTGGAACATAATGCGAATTTAATTACTTTGCTGTATCTTCCTATTATCCCGCGTGTTGAATTTTTTCTACCCGATGGATGCCATTATCACTTACTAGAAGATGCATCAAATGATGGTGTGGATGTATCATATGGATGTATCACATAATGGTGAGGATATATCACGTGAATGCATCACAGGATGAGGATGCAACACATGATGATGAAGAAGCATCACAGGAAAGCGAACAAGAGTTATTTGATGAGTGGTCATAAGTTGATGATGTTGTACATTCCACAGTTGGTAAAGTACATTTATCTTGATGATCATTGTGATGAGAGTAATCTGGTGATAAGAATTCATGATGATAAGAATAATCTTGCTCATGGGTTTTGTGATCATTTTGTAAATTACTCAAATAAAATATATCAGGAGCAGAAGGATTATCTCCTGAATAGTTATAATTTCCACCCTTATGATGATTGGTTGAGTTCACAAATCGCGATCGTTTATGTTGGAGAGAGGGTTTTGGTGGACACACATGGAGACAAATAGCGCATAGGATGTAACATAGAACAGAGTCAAAAAAGCCACCGATCGCACATGCAAATATCCAATCCATTTCAATCGTGATTCTTAATACAAATGTTTAGTGCAAGTTGAAATTTAGCAACTGAAAAGTTCCCGAGAAAGAGCTATTGTTTACACACTTTCATAAAACAATCAAATTCTGAAGTTTCACCATATCCTGTTAATGGCACCAAATATCGGACTTGTTGATGAATAAACACGATATTAAGTATTTGAGCTTCATAAAACTGCATTCGTCAGATCAGTAGGTTTCCCTACATTGTGACAAATAAGTCTAAGTCTGATAAACACAAAATTCGCGCATGGGCAGCGAGTCTTTTGTTTTGAATCATTCTTTCATACTACATTTACATCACGCAAAAATTTTGTTTGGTCGGACGGTCTGGGTCTCAACAACAACAACAACACGCGATCGTGACATTTCAGAATTGCGTCCAAAACTGAAAGACTAAGAAAATACGTTTTAAATCCATATAAATTAAATTTCAATATATCAGCGTGTTTGAACTGAGGGTACGTGTACTCCTGAGGACATTCGAATGGATCATTGAGGGCACACAGAAAATTTTCTTAAATGGCAGACACGAACGAATATTTATTTTTTAACAAAATTACTTTTTCTTTACATAGGAAAAGTATTAGAGAAAGGCAGAAAATTAGAACTCTAGTTTCCGACGGATCTACACGTTCTGGATCTTTTAGAATACGAATCCACCATTCTTAATGTGACACCTGTGCTTGTGTATATCAGCATGTCTGTACAATGTATGTATCCTCTCTAGTCAAAAATTATTCGGCGAAATTTAATTTTTTATTAAATTTAAATTTCGCCGACTTTTTTTTTATAATCGGATTTTATTGAATTCTTAAAACATTTTATAAAAAGTTTCAGCCTTTTAGATCACTAGGGGGAGCATTTGGAGGATCTGAAATATTTTTCAATAAACCCCATTCCTCTACACACAACACACACACCCGGGGAGTGTTTCCCCGCCGCCCATTTTTGCTGCGCTATATCTCCGGATGAGTCGGACAGCCTGGGTTTTCGATACACTCGGGGAGTAAATGGGAAATTCGGTTACTTAAGTTCTATTTGATGGTTAATTTAAAAAGTGTGCAAAAATTTAGCACCTTAGGCTACTAGGTGACGTTCTAGAGGATATTAAAGATTGTTCGGAAACAAAAAAAAATTCTGCCTCCCGGGGAGTAAAACAAAAATCCGGCTCCGTTAGATTATGTTCCTTAATCGATACTATAAGTATGCAAATATCCAATCTTCTAGGCATGAGCGCCCTTAGAACGTTATCCAAGAGAAAAAAAAACGCATGGATAAGACATACTACATCGATTAACCCGATGTCAGTCTTTGTGATCTTGAAATTCCAAGGGAGGGAAAATGTCCCCCTTTTCTCTTCCCTATGGGCGCCCCTGCTTCTATGTCACCGGTGGCTTCTGGGAGGTCTAGAAGGACAAAAGTACGTTAGATAACTATTATAGTATGAATAGTGTGCCAATATACTTCTAAACAGAAGTACTTCAGGAATCCCGAAAGATTCCAGACGGATTTCATCACTGTAATCGCTCATAATAGTAATATGTTTATCGTAAAAACATTACCATGCAGAAGTAGTTAGTCATTCGGGATAATTGTTAATATTGATTTTCAGATAGTTTAGACCAAACCATCACACGTACATTTTCCCGTGCTGTTATTGGCAAAATGATCAAATAGATCGGCTTTGCAACTAGCTCACTTTGAGGGAAAGAAATTGTAACTTTGAAAATGAAATCAGTATAAAGGAGTTTTGGGGTAAAGAGTATGCGTAAATATAGTGTTTGACAATTTAATTTGTTCAGAGCAGATTTTCCCCGGCATTCCCGTCTCCGACAAGTAAATCAAAAATACAGCTCTGTTAAGTCCTGTCCGATGGTCAATACTATAAATGTGTAAAAATTTAACCTTCCAGGTCACCACGGGGCTTATGAAGGGTCTAAAAGACTCTTCGAAAACCCCAATTTTCATCCCCCCCCGGAAAGTGTAATTCAAAAATCTGTCCGTGGTTCTGTACCGTCGTAGTCTATACTACAAGTGTTGTTGTTGTTGAAACCCAGGCTATCCGACCTACCAGAAAGGTGTAAGGTAACTGTTTGGACGGCCGGGAAGTGCCACCCAATTTAGACCGGAGCCCAGTGGGGGAGGCATCCACAGGGACCGTACCCTCCTTACTCTACCACCAACCTCTCGGAAGGACTTACGGACCCACATGTTTAACGTGATCGTACTCCGCGTGAACACGGCGGCAGTTTTGGCAGTGGCGGGAATCGAACCCGGGCCTACCGAGTGCAATTCCCGTGTGCTAGCCAATGGGCTACCGCGTCCCTATACTACAAGTGTTGTTGTTGAAACCCAGACCGTCCGACCTACCAGAAAGGTGTAAGGTAACTGTTTGGACGGTCGGGATATATACTACAAGTGTGTAAAAATTCAGCATTCTGGATCATGGGGACCTTCAGGAAGGTCTGGCTCTGGAAAACAGAAACCTGTGACAGATTAGAAAGTTATACTATATAGTCATTAGTCTTTTAAATTGTTCACTTTCGTAAATTTAGTTAATATCGAAAACATATATCGTCATGGCGATTTTTAATCCCGGCCACTGCGTCACCAATAGTTTGTGCAACGGGCAGTTACCTTCTATGCATTTATTTCTATGCTAATGAAAATTCCCCATAGAGTTATCATTTCATCATTTTATAATCAACTAGACGTTTATGAGAAGCTCAGAATTTAAAATTCGATATTCGTTTCGACCTTGATCTCAAATTGACAGAACCATGCACAAAACATCACCGGAATCGGGGGAAACATTTTGGAGTAATGGGCTTTCGGCCATTTCACAATTTGAACAGCTGTTTTGGGACCTCCACTCCAATTAATGAAATTGAACATTCCCATTCCAACTCAAAATTTATGAAAGTGTGGCTCTAACTATTTTATTATTACTTTTTTACTTTTCCTATGTGAATAGCATAATGTAAAGTGAAAGTATTGTGATGGGGTCGAAAATTCGAATTTTATATTTCGAGGGAAGAGTACTTTTCAAGCATCCCTGGACTCGAATTGGTCGTTTTTAAGGTGATGTCTCTCTCTCTCTCTCTCTCTCTCTCTCTCTCTCTCTCTCTCTCTCTCTCTCTCTGTGTGTGTGTGTGTGTGTGTGTGTTTGTGTGTCCGTGAGTCTGTGCAGACGATATGTATGATGATATGTATGTCTTTTTATTTCTCAAATTTCATACTACTTCAACAGAGGAACTGAGTAGAGTTTCGTAACTTTTAGGGTTTTGGAAGAAGAGAAGTTGAAACGTGTTTAACCTTTTGCTTACGGGTAGGACAGCGTCTATCCCAAACAAAGAACCTCTCAAAAAGACAGGTATTTGACATACCCTATCCGAAACAGTTCTATCCCCCATTGCAGGCATTGGCGTCCATGGACGTCCATTTTGAATCGAACTGTTTGGGATAGGGTATGTCAAATACTTGTCTTTTTGGGAGGTTCTTTGTTTGGAATGGACGCTGTCCCACCCGTAAGCAAAAGGTTAAAGTGAAAGGTAACACGCTATAATTGTAATCATTTGGACCCACACAATTTGAAAAAAAAAGCTACTAAAAATGGATTCTGATATGAGAAAATAGAGTTTAGCCACACTCCAGATAATTTTTTAAATACTATCGTCATGGTATGAGACAACTATGACTGAATTCTACACTCAATATCGATTGTTTCTAAAATTGGAAGTATATGTATGTGATCAAACGCCGAGCCTGGATACATTGTTTATAATACACCATATACTCATATTTTTATAGTATTATATTTTTTATACTTTTATAGCATATACACATATTTTTATAGCATTATAGTATTATACAATGCTACAAAAATAAGAATCGTATTTATCATATTCCTTCTATTAGCACTGGTAACTGCGATTTGAACTTGAACTAGATATATTAGAATTTCATTCTGCACTCATTTGTCTTGTGAATTGGCTCCAATGATTTTCACAGATTTACGTCATTTTAACTGAGTATCTTAATTTCAATGTTGAAATGCATCTTTAGAAATTTAAACAATAAATGAATAAATAAATAAATCTGAAGTTTCCAAGTTTATCTGAAACTTTTTTTTGTTAAAAATTTACCAAAAAATTTAAAATTCATCATATTTGTTTAAACTCCATTACTGACGTGCCTAACAAAAAATCGCTTTAACATTCCAAATTATAGAATTGTGGAGAATTAATTTCAAATATTAATATTAAGCGAACAATTACGAAATATGAAAATTTCTAGACGTCCTAATCCCAAAACATTTTATATATATATATATTTCGGTTTTTCAAAATGCAGACTTCTTTTCAACATGTGCTTGCATATTTTATCGACTGAATATACTGCCATACTTCCAAACAAACACCTTCTAGAAATTCCAATACTTTCCAACCGACTGATTTCGCAAAATCTGACAATATAGACAAATAGCCATGCGTGAACTTTTGTTAACGACATTTCGCATATAAAAGTAGTTAGGCATAAATATTCGGGTTAACTATTTGAAATTCATTCAATTAATTATTCCAAATATCCGTACATTTCACTGCTTATTGTTAAAAGTTTTAAATGAAATCAAAGTAGTTGTACATTTAACTTAGTTTAAAAGATAACCGAGAGGAGGGGTATTTTTTCGATGCAGGCCAGACTGTTATGACCTTGCTGTCTAAGCAGTGATAAAGATGATACAGCATTTTGTAAGACTCATTATCTCAAGACCGTGTCCTATGGGACACTCCTATTATCTAATTTTCCCTTCGTTCCTGTGAAAAGCATATTTCCACTCTTCTAAATTAATTAGCATGAAGAGAGAAATTGGGACTCGTCCCAATTTTATCCCAAATGCTCTCTCTTTGATCCCAATTGGCAAAGCCATTTTTTCGTTCTCTTCGAGAGTCATATATGCTAAATTCTTTTTATGATTCCTGTCCACCTTGTTAATTTGGAGACAAGAAGACAGCTAAAGTTTTTAAGACAGCTAAAAATGGCTGACCTAGGCGCTCCTTAATGATTTCTTGAAATCTTGAGTATTTTGTAAGGAAACTGCTTATGGTTTTACCCGTTATGCTAGTATCACGGTAAACCAGTTCTCGCTCTTACCCCATTGAGTATTTATAAACAATTTCTTAAACATAAATATAAAGAGTAAATATGGAGGGTGAAATGAAAAGCCCGTGAACCGCTACTAGCTGGCAAGTTAGCAGTTGATAGTTTCTACAAGAAATCTCTTAAGAACATTCTATTAAAAGTGGCTACAATGGTGTTTGCTAAAATATATTACCGCTAAAAAAGTGTTTGTAAAAATAAATTTTATTTGCTGCCGGCACCTCAGCTAATTGTATTTACATCGTAAAAAATACTTATGTCAATAACTTCAAAGGAGCAATTATTTTATATTACAATATTAATTAAACTGCTTTTAGAATGTTGGAATGTAACATTCTCAAGTGGTAGTACAGTATACGCAACAAAATTATATCTTAATACTATAGCAGTATACGTAAGTAGCAGGGAAGTTATAGTTAAACGCTGTTGAATATTGTACGGGTTGTAAAATAGTAAGTATTAAAACAAATGAGTTTGAATACTCGTATATATAATTCATCTGCATGTAAAAATAATTTACATAAAGATACATTTTAGTTATTTACGCAATGAAATATTAAGCTATATATAGGTGCAATTGTGGATGCAATGCCACCATAGAATATTTTCCTTATAATGGTAGTGCAGTCAGTTTGAGATGGCTTATATAAAAACATACCAAATGAATGAAAAATCTCTATACAGGTTGACATACTTTCTTTAAAGGGAGCATACGTAAATATTTTGCCATTATATACATTAGGGACTCTTTGAAATTCTGATTGAATAATTATGGAATAAATAAACCGAAATAATATAAAATCGTGTATAAAAATGTCGAGTGAAACCTTCAATTACAAATTGTTTTTATATACGTCATTCAGACCTATTGCAGTAACATCGGTAAACCTATAAAACTGCCTCGGTCAAACTGCTGTCTGAAACAACACCGCAGTAGTACGGTGCGATAAAACTGACTTTTAATTACCACTCATGTTTTCATAATTTCTATATACATAATATTTTTTTTTGTTTTCACAGCAGTAACTACTATTTGGTGTTCTAAAAAGTACGAAACATATACATTTATTCTGGTTAATTCAACAATAACGAGATTCCAAATTAAGATTTTTATTTTAGATTACTTATTCAATTCTTATTTTCATTTACAGGACTGTATGACTTCACCACATCTGAAAAGCTGATCCATTTTAGTGCTGACCATGTACTCCCAGGTGCAGGCTTCGTAATAAGGGGAAGACAAGTACCATGTGGTGGTGCCCCTCCATCAGCGCTTATACCAGTTGGACCTTCAACAACAGAACAAGGAAGAAGTCGGAGTAAGATAGACTCATTTTGTTGGCTTATAGCGATTTTTTTTATAAATTTAAATAGTATAACAGTATTATCTACAAATGCAATTCTAATCTCTATAACTGTGAGGGAGGAAAACATTTGGGGTGAAAGGAAGCATGAGAAGTCCGTTGTCTTCTTTAAATTGAACATGACTTTAGTTGTGCAAAGGGAGAATATTAACAATTGTTGGAACATCGATAATTAATGTTTCTTGCAAATTATCGTTAATTCTTGTAGAATATTATATCTAAATTTGATTACTGATAAAACAATAAGCCAGAGATAAATTTGAACCTAGGCCTTCTAGATTACCTTCAAACACGACACTGTACCACTTGAACTCCGTACGGGATTACTGGAATTACCCCACTGTCTGTAAAAAGATACCGAATTTAATTCAGAATTACCAGATTAAATTCAGAATTTTCACATATTACCACCTGTTGCTATTTATACAGCAATTTCTTTTGTTTTAAGACTTATCTGACTTTCAGTGGATCCTTGGTCACTGTGGTGTCAACGGCAAAGAGAGAGCCGATAATTTTACCCAAGAAAGAGGCAGCAATTCCCCAAATTTCACCACGGGATCCCTTTTCACAATTCCAAGTTGGTAATCAAAAACACCTTTAAAACTAACCTATCAAAAGAACTTTCAGAGAGGAATTCTCAGAAATTGTGGTGAACACAATTTTAGACATACACGACTGGCTTAGGTCTCTATAACACGGAGGTGTCCATAACTGGCCTAAGTCTCGGAATTCCGCCTTGCTACTGGCCATGATTACCTTGCAAAACATCTGTATCGAATTCATATATTTGACGACGCTTTTTGCAAAGTCTGTGACCTTCAGGAGAAAGTGGACAGGACTCATCTTCTTCACTACCCGGCTCTCTCCCCAACATCTGAATGGGAGTGACACTGGGAAGCAAGGGACCGTATGAGTAGTCTATAGACCTCCTTCTGTGGCTGTAACGTTTTCTTATTTCTGTTCATGTTATATTTTTTATTAACTCCAGTTGTCTTTTGTACCCGCCATTGGAAAAAAAAAATATTATTTTCTTTTTCGATTTAGCGTATTTAGTTGGATCATATCAGTTCTAAATTAAAACGACACCCACTTTTATTCGTTAATGCATTTATATTGCATCTGTTCTGTTTTACTGCAAGTTTATTTTGTTTGCACTAAATGTGTCTGTGCCTTGAAACACTCAAATATGGAAGTTCGCATACTTATGGCTTTGTCAACAGATTTAGCCACAAAGTCACGGGGAAATGTAGCCAACTCAGAGACTTTTGATACAGTTTCAGAAATGTTAAAAAAGAACTAGAAATAACATAAAAACATCAGACAAAATTTCAATTTTGAAGGATGGTTCTAAATCCAAATGACTCTAGAGTGTATTCTGCATTTTTTGCTCTCAAGGGATATATTATTATCTGAGAGTGGAAAATGAGGTTTTATTTCAGAAACAGAACGTTACAAACGGAAATTTAAACATAATTTTAAAAACAGCTAAGTGAGACACTATAAATTTTATATTATCTTATTCTCTGACAGAAGTTCAGCCCTTAAAGCTGTATCTAGTGCATTTAATAAGAATGCCGGGAACAATAAGACATTAATTTGATACTAAATACTCTGCGTTAAACAACATTGAACTACTATTTTAATGTGCTACTGCTCCCACTGGCATAAAAGAGAAATATTAGCTGATAATATTAGTATATTATCAGCTAATATTTGTGACACGTGATATAGTTAATATTTTTACAGTCGTGATTTCTTTCTATAGCTTTCTATAACACTCCGATTTTAGAGACGCGGTACTAAAATACCAAATCTCTAAAATTTTGAGATCTTTTAACTATGTTTTATCCCTGAAAAATCTATAAATCATTGCAGCAAATTATTACTTCTGTAAGATTAATAGTGTGATTTTTTGTAGCACCAGATGATATTGTTCCATCTTCCCGTCGTTGCGATCAGAGTTACGGCCTGGATGAATTCACCCTCTTCAGTCCCGACCATCCGTCTTATTATCCATTGGACGTTTACTGTCGCTTCGTGGTCATTCGTTCAAGCTCTGATGTATGTGGTCTTGAAGTAACGTTTGTAAGTTTTGACGTGGAAGACTATTACCAATGCCAGAGAGATTATCTGGACATCGACGGTGAAAAGTTATGCGGAGTTCTACCCCCTCAGTCTGTTAGTAAGTAAATGTTGAACAAGTGTGATTTCTGCAAATTTTCATTTTCCGTAGAAAAGTATTGGAAAGTATTAGCATGTTTTGAATAACACCGAGAAGATATAAGGATAGTTTTTAATAGGAACAGTGATAAAAATCATTCTCTTAAATTATTTTTTGTGTTCAAATCAGTGTATCAAAACTGCTTAATACGATTTCACTTGCCTTAAAAATGTAGAATGGACAAGTTATAGAGCTCACTAATTCTGTGAATTTACCAATATAATTTACACAAAATTGAACTTCTGTAAAAAAAAAACATTTTACTTGACGTGTATCATTCCATTTTTTTTAACACTTTACAACAAAGATGAAAAGTGTTTATGACTTTGTTCATTCTGTCTGCCTGTCTGTCTGTCTGTCCGTTAGCGCGATAACTGCCGTAAAAATGACTTAATCAAAATGAAATTTTAGTATGTTGTTCAGACGGTCTGTAGGACAATAAATGAATAATATAATGTATAAATGAATAATATCGCCCAATTAGTTTTGGATTGAACCTGGGTTGAAAAAATGAAATACATTGAGCCCTATGGGACCTAATTTTTCAAACATTTTTTAAGCGGATTTAAAATTCACAAATTGCTTCGAAAATTTTAGGTAATAGTCAAATTGTTCCATAAAATATATAAAAAAAATTCAGCGAAATATATTCAGTAGTTTTTTAAATAAAAATTAAAATAATAATTACACATTTTATATGAAACGATCACGTGACCATGATATGAAACGATCACATGACCCACTTCAAAATGATATATGGCATCCATCTTGTTTCAAAATCGTGATTTTTTAAAGTTCTTTTTAATTCATATTGAGTGTTGTATCCGTCCTAAAACTACTTTATTTTTGCTTAAATTCTGTGCATCTACATACTAAAACAACACAATGACAATATATTTGAGTTTAAATTCTCATTTAAATTTGATTATTTCTACAACTAAGCCCATTTTTCACCTATGTAAAATGTAAACAGCAAAATATGTAGAATGAGTTGTATATTAGAATTACTGTATTTCTTTAACACAAAATAATTCAGTCCATGGAGTCTGCATGGCTGATATGAATGAAATATTAATTGATTTTATAAACTGAAGGACGATTTTTTTCGATAAAGTTTTAAGCATAAAGTTTATGAATTGTAGCTCCATGGTCTTAATTTTTAAATAAAATAAATTATTATAGTATTGTGATGAATGAAATGGAGAAAGTTATGAATGAAATCCTGCTTTTATAGAAAGATCAAGGCGTGTTATTTTTTCTATGACGTCATTTGAATTTATTTCAGTTGTTTTCGATGAAGTTTTCAAATATAATAAATTATCGTAGTATTATGATAGTTTTAAAAATATTACCGTGGAGTGTATTGCATTTTAGAGATGTTTAAACCAGGCAATTTATATTTCAATGCCGTCATTTGAATGAAGTTCATTT